>OW029920.1:19310966-20000966 GCA_932305915.1 Agriopis marginaria | reverse complement strand
GTGACGCTGAGCACGCGCGGCACCGCGTGCACGCTACAGCCAGGGCTCCCACTCGGAGCGCGTGACGCTGAGCACGCGCGGCACCGCGTGCACGCTACAGCCAGGGCTCCCACTCGGAGCGCGTGACGCTGAGCACGCGTGGCGCCGTGCTGAGTAGCAGGAGGCACGACACCTGCGTCACCGGACACAAGTATTACATTCGCGCCGCTACAAGCTCGGTGGCAGCGTGTTCACTGCGTGCAGGTCGCGGCACCGCCTGTGTCGGCGGCACCGCGCGCAGGCGCTGTCCGTCTGTCTGTCTGTCTGACGCTTTCTAACGCGATCTAACGCTTTGCTGTAATCAGTATTCCACTAATAAATTTGTTGTAAGTGAAATCTAGTTGTCTAAGTTGATGTGAAAGGGGCAGATGCAGAACGTATTGTATGTACCTGTTCCTCGACGCTGTACTCGTACTTCTTGTGGACGTGCGCGAACAGCTCCTGCAGAAGCTCAACGTAGCGGTGCGCGTGCGCGAGGTCGGCGTGTTGCAGCGCGCGCGCCGTGACGTCACTGGGCAGCGCGCGCCCCGCCAGCAGCTCCTCCATGACGGAGACCTGGCGCGGAACACACGTGAGGTGAACGAGGTGAGGTCGGAGCCCGGCGATCGGAGCGGAGCGGTGCGTACCTCGTGCGAGTAGTCACCGGCGTGCGCAAGCGCGAGCGCGACCCGCGGCAGCACGCGCCGCCGCCGCACGCGCAGCTCCGCCAGCGCGCGCTGCAGCTCCGGCTCCAGCCATCCTGCACACCACACGCACTCTGTCGTCACTCGACTGCACGCGACACGTGCACGCGACACGTGCACGCACGCGCTCCCGTACACGGCGTGACAATCATTACACTTATTTAACAAGGAATACAAACAGCTGCTCGTTGTCACAGTACATACAGATGAATGGTTAATACACCAGGGTAGAACATTTTTGGAACAATATTTTTTTTTATAGTAGGATGAAATCCATTGGAATAGGAAGTGAATATAACAAAAAAGGATTTTTTTTACGAGCGATCTGAGGATGGTCTGGGCCTCTTACTACCTGTTATTTTGTAGCAGCTATAAAACCATTTTCTGAGAATGTTTACCATAGTATTGTATATTTTTTTATACCATCAGAAAGTAGAGATTTCAAGGAACAAAAAGCCCACAGACTTTTTAAGAAAGCTGATATTTTGACGTGTGAAAATTAGGGTGCTTTTTCGATATTAAGTCAAAATAAGGTAAAAAAAAACTGTGTTTGTGACATAAAAAGGCAAGTTTTGTAACGTTGTACGTTCCAAGTTTAAAAAGAAATTAATACAAAGTACCTAACTAAAAATATAGCTATAAATATTAAATGAATATCGTTTAACATTAACATTAAGTACAAATTCTCATGTAAATATATACCTATATAAATACTTTTAACTAGTTCCAAAGACTCCGAAAAGACAAAAAAAAAACTTATAAAACATAGTCAGAAACTACCTAACTATAAAACCTAAATAAAATACGTGCAAAAAAAAAAACCTAATAATTAAAAGCTCTAACAAAAGTCAATACAGAACAAATAAACAAGTAAAAACAAATAAATATTTAAAAACTTGCAAATATTAAACCGACACAACCAGCGCCAAGAAAAACAGAAACAAAAAGCAGCCAGGCCAGACTGTATGCTAGCAGTCTTGTGTCGAGTGTGCTGCGGCTGGGCATATTTATATACTGAAACTACCTATAAATATTACAAGTCATACGCGCTATTAAAAACAATAAATATTTTATCCATGTTTTAAGTCTATCGTAGTACTATTCTTTGTAATGCATGCTCGTAGCTACCGCGTCACACTGCAACCGCTACGCCGAATGTTGCAGTGCTACGACTACGACCCGATACACGAGCCCAATAGCAAATATACTTCACGAACCATTTGCGTTGTATGCAATTCTATTTATAGAACTAGATAAATTTTCTTATTATTGTAGATCGCGGGATACGAGGCTGGTAACAAATATACTTAACGATCCTCACTTCATGCTTCGCGCTGTATGCCTGCGTTTTTAATTATTATGCAGTTATCTATGTATGATAGTTGTTTATTTTTTTAAAATTACATACAAAGCTGGCAACACTCTGCCCGAACTAAGATTGAATAATTTGTTTTCACAATTTTTGATATTTTAGACGATTTAAGCAAGAAAATTAATGGATTACCTGTGGAATGTCACACCATAACTCTTATTCTGCTTTTATGATTTGTTGTGGCACGATTTCACCGCGTAAATTGACAGTTTAAATATTTTTTTGGGAGCTGTTAACACTATCACCTGACTCAGAGCACTGACCACGCGTGCGTCGTTTGGAGCCATATATGGCTTCATTTGAACGGCTTAAATTTCACGTATGTACTTGGTTTCTGTATGTAGTTCTTCTAAGGTTTCATCCTACTATTTTTTGTTTTACCTTTTTACCATTTTCAAAGGCTTGTGCACTGGTCTATAAAGGAAACATCCCAACATCAGACATCAGAGGGTGAGAGAGAGTACCGTGGGGTGCGGGCGCCTGCAGCTGAGCAGTGAGGCGCGCGGGGGGCAGCTCGCGCGCGCCTCGCTGGAACAGCGCGCCGGCGTCCACCGAGCGCACGGCGCCGTGCGCGGGCGCCAGCAGCACGTTGTGCGCGTGCCGGTCGCCCAGCCCCAGCAGCCAGTCCACGAGCGCACCGCGCGCCAGCGAGCACACGTGCGCGCGCGACGCTCGCAGCAGGTGCGCCGGGTCCGCGGTGCGCCGCCGGAAGGCACGCCTGTACGTGTGTCGTACGTACCTACTTATTATTATATTTTTTGCTTCACAGAACGACCGACGGCTCGTTTACAAATATATATTACTTATTTACTACATTTACAATGAGCCTTGGCCAGTTTAAAGTAACGCCAACGTATATTCAGTAGTGAATTTGATTTTTTGCTTAATAGGACGACCAACAGCTTGGTTTCAAAATAGATACTTAACAAACCGTTTCTTAATACGTTCAACTCGTGCAATATACTCATCATATCGAGGATTCCATACCTGGGATGCATACTCTAATATGCTCCGAACAAAGGTACAATAAAGAAATTTGAAGGTTTTAACTTTACTAAATGATACAGAGGTCCGCATAACATAGCCTAAAGCCCTTGACGCTTTTTTTGTTATATGATCAACGTGTTCGTCAAATAATAGCTTGGAGTCATGTATAACGCCTAGATCTCGCATAGAAACATTCTTGGACAGTGTTTGGTTCCTTAGCTTATATGTAGAAGTAACTGAATTAAATTTACGTGTAAAAGTAACTACAGAGCATTTCGAAGGATTCAGTTCAAGCTTATTGACAGAACAGTAATTATCAAGCCGATTTACGTCAGCTTGAAGACTTGCAGCATCTTCAAGCGAATTTACTGACCTAAATATTTTCATATCATCAGCGAAGCAGAGTAGACGAGAGTTTAATATACAATTAGATATATAATTAATAAATATCGTAAATAGCAAAGGACCGAGCAACGAGCCCTGCGGCACACCACTGGGAATATTAACCCAGCTAGAAATATAGTTGCTAACCACCACCGCTTGAGTCCTTCGGTCAATATAGGATGAAAACCACCGATATAGGTCTCCAGCTATGCCAATACAAAAGTAATTGGAGGTGTCCAGGTTGTAAGGCCAAAGACAAAAAGGGCGACAACTCAAATACTCCCGTTAGGGCCCAGCAATTAGGATCCCCAATTAGAGATGAGGGCGAATTATACAGCATGAACGATTTAAAGGTGTATTTTGATTCCAAGTTTCTGGAGATCTCTACTAAGATAACCACGGATATTGAGAATAAGATTGCGAATGAGAGCAAAGAGACGAACTCGAATATCCACGGTCTGTCTGAAGGAGTCAAGTACATGTCGAGCCAGATTGATGAACTCAAGAAACTGTATGAAGCACAGAGAATGGAAATTTCTGTGCTCAACGAAGTTAGTACTGTGCTTAAGGAGGAAAATTCTATTCTCAAGAATCAAGTCAAAGAAATAAACTCACGATTAGCTATGATGGAGCAGCAGTCTAGGGACAGCAATCTGGAGATACAGTGTGTACCAGAAACGAAGAACGAAAATGTGCTGAACATCGTTAAGAAGATTAGCCAGGCTGTCGAATACAACCTTGCTGAAAACGATATTCTGACTGCACACCGTGTAGCTAAAATAAATAATGATTCGTCACGCCCTCGGGCGATTGTAGTAAAAATTGCAACTCCGCATATCAGAGACAATTTTCTGGCAACCGTGCGTATGTATAATCGGGCTCACGACCAGGATAAGCTTAACACTACACATCTAGAGATTCAAGGAGATAAACTCCCTGTTTATGTGTCGGAGCATCTATCCCCAGCGAATAAACAGCTACATGCTGCAACAAGAGCTGCAGTAGCCGAGAAAAAATATCAGTTTGTCTGGATTCGCAATGGGCGTATTTTTGTAAGAAAGGACATCAAGTCTAAACCCATTTTAGTTAAGGATTTAGAATTTGTGAAATCTTTATAATGTAAGTAGTCGCAGAGGGCACCTTTAAGGTTTATTACCAAAATGTTAGAGGGTTACGTACCAAAATTCCGGACTTATATCATAATGCACTTATGAATGATTATGATATTATAGTTTTAACAGAAACAAATTTAAATGACTCAGTATATGATAACGAGCTTTTTGATACTCGATACAACACCTTTAGACGGGATCGACAGAACTCTGCATCCCTCAAAAGTGATGGAGGTGGGGTACTGATTGCTTTATTAAAAGATTACGAAGTATTATGTAGACGCGACTGGGAATCGCATTCTATATGTGAAGATGTGTGGCTGAATCTCAAATTGAAGAAGGGTTCCGCCATAAAAGAGATAAATATTTGTGCTGTTTATGTTCCTCCAAAGATAAAAGTAGATTCTTTTGAGATACTTCTAGATAATATATCACGTGTGATCAGTAATGAAGTGGCCTCAGATTCTCAGACATTGATTTTTGGCGATTTCAATTTACCTAATTTTATTTGGCAAAGTGATGCAAATAGCGCTTATCTAGTGCCACACCCGGGATCTAGTGCGCAAGATGCGCTTTTTCTTGACACAATGGAGTTCAATGGTCTCAACCAATTTAGTGGAGTTATAAATGATAATAATCACATCTTGGATTTAGTGCTTGGAACTAATGGCATCAATAGGATTACAGTCACAAAAAATCTCACTCATCTAACTAAACTAGACCTCCCTCACCATCCAGCGCTGCACATTTCACTTAACGTCGGTTTGTTAAAATATCTCAAAAGGAAACCTTCAAAGACGTATAGATACTACAAGTCAGATTATAAAACAATTAATGAACGTCTTTCCAGTGTTGAATGGGACGCAACGCTAAACAGTTGTGGGAATGTAGATGATATGGTGGATGCTTTTTATGACGTCTTTGTGCCCATTGTTCAAGATTGCACCCCATTACAGCTTTCTAAGAATGAACGTTATCCAAGTTGGTTTTCACTACCCCTTGTTAAATGTATGAAAGAAAAAGCTAAATATCATTCTAAATATAAAATTTATAGAAACCTCCAGGATAAACTGGCCTTTGTCGATGCACGAAAAAGATGCGATGTACTATTGAAGGAATGTTTTACCACATTTAAGAACAGCACTTCAACGTTGCTAAAAAATAACCATAAGCACATATGGCGTTATGTAAAAGGCTTAAAAGGTAACAATGCCTCAGTGCCAAGCCGTATGTTTTTATCCAAGAGGTCCGCTGTTGGGGGTCAGGAAATATGTGATTTGTTTTCGGAGCATTTTAATTCAATTTATCAAGATTCTTCTATACCTCACATTGACCGTCCTCATATTGAGGACGCCAGTAATTCCACATCAGCATTATGTAGGATATATATAGATGAGAACGAAATCTTGGAAGCACTTATTGGACTTGATGGAAATAAAGGAGCGGGGCCAGATTCATTGCCATCGATAGTATTGAAACAGTGTGCTCTTCAGCTAGCTAAGCCACTATCTGTAATATTTAATAAGTCCTTAAGCACTGGAGTTTTTCCATCAAAATGGAAAGTAGCACACATAACGCCCATACACAAAAAAGGGGATTTGTCGCTTATTGAAAATTACAGACCAGTTTCAATTCTATCAGGCATAGGCAAACTATTGGAGTCATTTGTGGTCAAGAAAATTTATTGGCACCTAACGCCATATTTGAATATCAATCAACATGGTTTTAGGCCGCTAAAGTCTACCAGCACCAACCTCATTGGCTATGTAAATGATATACTTGAAGTGTTGGATAAGGGTGGAGAAACTCATGCAATATACACAGATTTCAGTAAGGCGTTTGACCTAGTCAACCACGACTTGCTTTTGGCCAAACGTCAGGGTTTGGGCATCCATGGTACGCTACTGAGGTGGTTTGAATCTTACCTACGCAATAGATCCCAATTAGTAGTCGTAAAAGGTTCCAAATCCAGAGTAACGGCGGTGCCGTCTGGTGTTCCGCAGGGATCCCATGTCGGCCCTATTCTGTTTGTGGGCTTCATTAACGATTTACCTAGTGCAGTGAATTCAAAAGTAAAGCTTTTTGCAGACGATCTTAAGATTTATAGGCAAATTAAGAGTCAGAAGGATGTGGAAGACCTTCAAGCTGATATAGATCGTGTTAGTCGATGGTGTGTAAAAAATAAGATGTGCTTGAATGCTTCCAAATGTTTCTTCATGAAGTTTACGCGTAAACATAATGCCCAACCAGCTAGTTACGCTATAAACAACGTTATTCTTAAGCAGGTGTCATCCATTCGGGATCTTGGGGTAGTTGTTGATAGCCAGCTGAATTTTCGTGAGCATATTGACTTAATCACAAGAAAAGCCAGTAGAATGTGTGGATTTGTCTCTAGGCAGGCCAAGACATTTCGGAATAAAGAGCTTTCTTTACTTCTATACAACAGTCTCGTAAGAAGTATTCTTGAATACTGTTCGGTGGTATGGAACCCTGGATATCAAGTGCACGCCGATAGGTTGGAGCGGGTGCAAAAACGTTTCATGTACCATCTATCTTTCATGCAAAATAAGTGTAAAGTGTTGCGTTCTTATGAGTCGAGACTTAAGCATTATAACGTTATGTCTCTACAAAAGCGTCGCGAGATGGCTGATATTGTAATGTTGTACAAATTACTAAATGGGATGGTGGACTGTCCAGATATCCTGGAGAGAGTAAACATTAGAGTCCCTATGCCTCCTAGGAGGCTACTATGGAAGAAGTCATTTAAAGTGTCCAGATGTCGTACTAATATGTTGTTGCATTCTCCATTAGTTGGTATGTGCGACAGTTATGATAATGAGTCTATTCGGAAAAATATTGATATATTCAAAATTGGTTCGCTTCCCTCATTCAAATTTAAATTAAAAAGGTTGTTAATATAGATAATAATATGTACGTAACAAAAATTAGTGCCTATTAGTTTCCCCACAATGTATATTTTATTTTTAAGTGTTTTGTTCATGTTTTTCGGTAAATTTCTGTTGTTTTCAATCTAAATTGTTATTATCCTAACGCTAATTTTTAGTTTTAGTAATTTACAGGCGTGGGTTACACAACTATTTGCATAATTTAATTTAGTAAGTTAGGTTCGTAGTTTAAGGAATTGTGCATCCTAAATTTATCATTGTATTGTAAAAATTATGTAAGCGTGTTGCACAAGGCTGTTTACGAACTAATAAAAAAAAAATAATTAAAAAAAAAAAATACGTTTAAGCTTAGTTAGAAGGATCTTGTGATCAATTCGATCGAACGCTTTGCTGTAATCAGTATACACAACATCCACCTGATTACGATTGTCCATAGCTTTAGTCAAACGTTCATTCAGAAGTACCAGATTAGAAACAGTGGATCGTCCTCTGAGGAATCCAAAATACAAGAAATACAATGATGTGCAGTTTGGACGTAGAGGTACATAGTTGCAGGTAGAACGGTAATGGTAGTGACCTGAGCGCGTCGGGCGGCACGTGACCGCAGATGTGCGCGAAGTTCCCGAGCGCGGCCGCCGGCGGCGCCAGCACCAGCTCGTCCGCGCGCCGCGCCTGCCGCTCCGCCGGGACACCTGCGCAGGGAGGCTGCGTGTCAGTACAGTCATGTCAGGTACAGACGGCGCGGCCGCGGAGCGTACGTACCGGCCAGGTCGCACTCCCCGCCGACCAGGTCGCGCAGGCGCTCGTACCCCTCCAGGAAGTCGATGAGGCCGCACTCCTCGCTCAGCAGGATCACCTGCGGAGAACGTACGTGCGTACAGCGAGCCGTCTCTGCGTATAGCCGGGCGGGACAGGTGGAGAGACGAGCACACCTCGGGCGGCGGGTGGTGAGGCGCGAGCGCGCGGTGCGCGTGCGCGGCGGCCGCGTGCAGCGCCAGCCGCTCGCGCTTCAGCAGGTAGCGGCGGCGGCGCGCGCCCGCCAGCCGCACGCACAGCACGCCCGGCGCCGACACGGAGTCCGTGAACACGGGGATCTGAGGAGCACGCGGCGACCTCAGTACCGACCTGCTCTGCTGCGACCGACACGACCCAACACACACACACTACATTCACCAATAACATGTCGCTTTCACAAATATGCTCCGAAATTATATGTATTTTGACAATCTTCTTCGGGATAAATCGAAACTGCCGACTTGTGGAACACACGCAAGCGGCGGCGGCGGCTAACACATGCAAGCGGCGGCGGCGGAACATTTGTGTCAAAATACATAATTATATATCTGTCGTGTTCAGTCGAGCAGAATTAATTACAACTCATAACTGTCGTGTTACTTAAAAACTGAACGAAATGTTTCCGAAACATGGCAACCGACGAGGTCACAACTTTTTTTTTACTAATCAAAGATCACAAAAAAATTCATCCGGCTTTCCCATAGAAAGCTGTTCATAGTAAAATAAGGGGGGAAAATACATATTGGCCTTGATAAAAAAAATATTGTAGTTATTTTTTTTCATCATTGATTTTCGACTTTACTGTTGTTTAATGTTTTTACGACCCACACTCACGTGTGCTGGCGACGACCCACACTCACGCTCGTCCATACACGATAAATACATGCGAGGAGTCAATAACGAATCGAAACAAACAAATATTACAGTTAACTTTGACAAAACGTAAATTTTTTAACTCTCAGCTATAGTACTATCTCGGTTACGTCGTCGATGGCTCTGGAATGACTTTCTAAAATGGAGGCAATTTTGAATGAGCCAACGTGTAAAGCGGCGCGCGGCAGGCGGCAGGCGGCAGGCGGCAGGCGGCAGGCGGCAGGCGGCAGACAGCAGGCGGCAGGCGGCAGCACGGCTCACCTCATCCTCCAGTCCGAGCACGTCCGCCGGCGGCAGGCGCAGGATGTCGGCGAGCGCGGCGGTGACGTCACGCGCGGGCGCGGCGCCGGCCAGCGCGGGGCACAGCGCGGCCACGCTGCGGCGCGCGCGCGGCTCGGCGGCACGCAGCGCGCCCGCGGCCGCCCGCAGCGCCGCGCGGCACGCAGCCTCGTCCGAGAACTCTGCGCACAGACAGTCGGCCGTGTAGGGCGCCGGCTCGGACTCGGGCCGGGGCTCCGCCGCGGACACTCACCGACTCGCTCGAGCTCGCGGAAGGCGCGCCCGTGCGCGTGCAGCGCGCGGTAGTCTGCGCCGGCGCGCACGTTGTCCCACACCTCGGCGCGCAGGCGCGGGAACACGCGCCGCCACGCGCTCTCGTCTGCACGCACACACCCACACCTCTATACATACATGTGTCACGCCACACAGCCGCAGCAAATCAAAACACGTGTCAGTAGAGTCGTTTGGTTCAAAAACAGAGGTTACCTGGATAGTTTCCCGGAACTTTTGAAAATTTATAGTTTTATAGATTTCGATGTGCTCTTACCGAATTTTGCCACCTTTTAATTTGTTCCTTTTGACGACTGAGACTCATGTATGGGGTATTAGTGGTGAAACATCGACCTTCCGTCAGCGAAGAGCCGCGCAGAGCGGAAGCTATAAGTGCAACAAGTAGGCCAGCGGCACGGCAGCCGAGCTGACAGCGCTCCCGGCGGCAGCACGGCGGGTGCAGCAGCTTACCGGCAGCTCGCAGCGCTCGGTCCAGCGCGTCGCAGTGCGCCAGCAGCGTCTGCTCGGCGCCGCACAGCAGCTGCAGGCAGCTCCGCCACTGCAACACACGCCGCCGTCACTCGTGCGCACGAGCGCAGCGACACACGACACACTGCACTGCCGCGCGCACCGGCGCCGGCGCACGCGCACCGGCGCCGGCGCACGCGCACGCGGCGCGCCTCATGTTATCGAGTTTTCTTATAATTACAAGGAAAATATTGCATTTGGTGTAAATACGTACGTAAATAATTGTATTTATTTTACATAGATTTTGTGTTTATGGCAAGGTGTAAAGCACATTAAGAAAGGAATTTGGGAAAGTTGTTACTCCAGCGAGTTCAACATTGGGGCCAAAATAAGTTTTATTTTTATTTTTATGTTGGATGCGTCTGCGCCCAAAAACAGACCGAGGCCATTGGATCAGTGAGCGTACAGTCTCCACAGGACCGACTCTGCTTCAACTCGTTACAGTGTGGATAGTAGTACCTCGTCCAGACCGCGGTCCGTCAGCTTGTGTATGCAGGGCGCGTGCTTGTCTCGAGCGCGCGCGGGCAGCGCCGGGAGGCAGCGCACTAGTCGCGCGCCGAACTGCTCCGGCAGGGACAGCACCGCGGGCAACACCTGCGACACCCACACGAACATCACCTCTATACACTATACACACACACAAACATCACCTCTATACACTATACACACACACAAACATCACCTCTATACACTATACACACACACAAACCTCACCTCTGTACACTATACACACGCACACAAACATCACCTCTGTACACTGTACACGCACACAAACATCACCTCTATACACTGTACACGCATACAAACATCACCTCTATACACTGTACACACATACAAACATCACCTCTATACACCTTGTAACGATGCAAATTTCGAGCAATCGTTCCAAAAATAATAAAAGATATCAAACGCCAAAAATGACCCTCTTTTACAAAAAAATACTAAAATCACCAAACGGCTAGCCCCTCCCTCGCGAAACGACAGGTACCTAGTTCGAATCTCATACAGAAGCAGTAACGTTTCAACCTGCAGCGTGTTGAACCAAGCTTGCTCAAATTAGAGAACATTATACAAGATCAGAGTGGTTTATATAACGGTCAAAACTATCCAATGTCCAGCACCAAGGTACCGTCCCAGCAACACTACAAGAACATCGCGGGGAATACAGCACAGTCAGCTAGCACAATTACCGTATCTAGTAAACGATCCGCTGCAGCCTCCCCCAGGCCGTCTCCTCTCTCCCTCCCTCCCGTGTGCTCGTGCAGCCGGTTGAGAAGTAGAGCGACGTTCGTCTCGCTCGCACAGTGATCGAGCACACCGCACATGCGCGTTATACTGTCGTCTGGATCTGAAACACGAAGCGAGGAGTGATGATATGTGCAGCCGCAGCCGGAGACGTGCGCCGGCGCCGGCGGGTACCTCTCGTGTGCCACGTGTCGTCGTAGTGCAGCATCGCCAGCTCGCACAGCTCCTGCACGCTGTCCCGCTCGGTCGCGCTAGCGGCGTCCCGCTCGCACGAGGCTGCCGTGCTCAGGGCCGTCTCCACCGCGTCGTCAGTTAGACCTGACAAAGGAAACAGACAAGAAATGCGCCGACCGATACGAGATCATTACAGCGCACCGCAGCTTCCCACCCGCCCCCGCTCTACTAGAAGCGAACCATTCAAATGTTACAGGGAGTCTTAAAACCCTGATATATCTGTATCCAGTACACAGTTACACACTCTTAACTATATCTCCGAAAACGTAATTATTAATACACTAGCGACCCGCCCGCCCGGCTTCGCACGGATGTAATTTACGTGCGAAGGCTGGGAGAGTCGCTAGTTACATATATAAACCTTCCATGAAAACTTATCTAACTTATCTAATAAAACTTATCTAACCCTTGAAACCAGGCGTTTAAATACTGATTTAGTTTGCTTATTCAAAATTTTACACTCCCAAATTGATTCACCTTCGCTTCTTTCAAGTATTAATATAAACATCAAGCCTAGAGCCCGATACAGCTTTTTAAAAACCTTTGTGTTACATGTATATAGGAATAATACTTCGTTTTATAACCCAATAGTGAGAATGTGTCGCCAATACAATGAAATTTTGGAAAACCACCATGACTCTATTGATATCTTTAACAAAAAACTATTGAAATTTAAAAAAGATGTACGAAATATTGTTTTTAAGGTCCATAATAAAAGTAGTTAAGTTTATTTAATATTTTTGTATCTAAATTAGTTTGTAATACTTTACCAATTACTGCATTAAAAAGAAACATGTTGTGTATACATATTTAGGAATATGGTTTAGTTTAAAATTTTGTAGTCTACTCTAAGTTTAGATTGTTTTGACCATATTTTGTTTTGTGTGCCAATAAACTAAATAAATAAATAAATAAATAGATAGTGAAAACCGCATCAAAATCCGTTGCGTGGTTTAGGAGGAGTTAGCGGCCATACAGACAGACAGACAGACGCGGAAAGCGACTTATTATAATTTTTAATTTTAATTTTTATTCAGGAAACATACAGTGATATATAACTAATTTAAAAAGAAATTATGATAACTTAGCACTATTAACAATTATATTTATACTATGTAGAGATTACTGGCGCGGTCTGTAATGAGTGCGTTACAGCGACGATGATGGCGAGCGCTCCGTGACGTCACAGCACTGCAGCCCGCGCATGGACAAGCTGGAATGAAGGCCGACACTGCCGAGGCCCTTCCGGCACGGACAGCAAGCGCTGCGGTGCTCACCGCGCTTCAAGGTCGAGAGGGAAGCTATATAAGCTTAGCTCGAGGCCATCATTAAAATTAAAAATAAATAAACAGCTGTACCTCGAGCACGCACAGCTCCAGCACGTCACGCGTGCACAACTCTACAAACCGACAACACGCGCGTATAACGCACTCACCGGCCAACTGTCCCCGCAGCTGCACCTCGAGCACGCACAGCTCCAGCACGTCACGCGTGCACGACGACCGCACCAGCTGCCGACCCGACTCTGTAACATTATATTAATTTTAATATATTTCACATTTTAATTACCATCAAATACGACGTACAACGCAGTCACGCGACTAACGCGCCTACTGGGGATTATATCTGCCTCAATATAGTGTAATATTATAATGTAGGTATATAGTAGAACGAGTACGCTCACAGCGTGGAGTGTATGCGCGCGGACACACATGATGCCGACCTGCGACTCGGAGCGCGTGCGCGAGCAGCGCGCGGTCCTCCGCGCCCTCCCGGCCGCCGGCGTCCCGCAGCGCGCGCACGCGCACCACCGCCCAGCCCAGCGCCTCCCGCTCCGGCAGCCCTCCGTCCCTGCGGCACCGCACACACGGACATCACCCACCGCACCGCACTCGCTCCGCGCGGCAGACTGGAGGACGCACTCACGCTGTGTTGGCGCGCACGCAGAGCAGCGCGAGCGCGGGCAGGTCGCGGGCGAGCGCGGCGCGCGCCCAGGCCAGCGCGTGCGAGCGAGAGGGCGCGCCGCCGCCGGCCGCGCGCAGCTGCAGCCGCGCCGCCCACTCGGCGAGGCACGCGGGGTCGTCCGCGGCGGCGGGGGGCGGGGACGCGGGGCCGCCGCTGTCCTGCTCTATCGCCTCCACCACCTGCCGACATGCGTCACGTGTCCGAGTGAGACAGGGACAGTGTTGCTGCACTCTGCACGGTGCTACGAGAACTCGACGGGCCGGTCATAATGCACATATTACATTGAATGTATTTTGACTCATTTTCGCGTATAGCAAGTATTTGGTATAGCACTTTATTATCATAGATTAACTTTGTTGAACGTTTCCGAATGAGATGAATGTAGGCACGCGCATACGAAGACATATTATTGTGAAACCGAAACGTTTCGAGCTCGAACGAGCTGGTAGGCGTCACTCACCTGCGCTGCCGGGGACCTGTCGGGGACCTGTCGGGGCGGTGAAGCGAATTGAAAGAGTTTGTGTGTGATATAAACACTGAATTGAAAGTTAAAACATCCATAATTAGTAACAAGACTTACAATTATCATAAACCGATATTTATGTTAAATAAATGTCAAACGTTAATAATAGTAACTGTATGGTACACACGGCAGCGACATGGAAGTGGTTCCGGGGCCAGGCGCCGGCACGTCGCAGCTGCCGCGTGACGTCACATCCGCCGCGGCGCACGCGCACGCACTGCGCGAACCAACCCTCGCCCTCTGCAACACACACGCACGCACGTAGAGGATGAGCACGCGGCGGGGAGTGCACCGGGGAGGGGGAGGTAGTTGTCTCACCGGGATTGTATCGCTGCAACAGTATCCGGAAGTCCTCTCTCGTGGTCCACAATGGCGGCAGGCGTGCTTCCGTCCGGCGACGCGCGCCGAGCGCACGGTGCGACCACGCGGACAGAGAGCCGCACGCGGCCAGCAGCGCTGCGGGATGCGGGAGTGACGTCACTACACCGGCTCCAGTGCGGGTCTCCGTGCACCAGCTGTACGTGCTTGGGTCATCATATCACGTACTGCACGTATCATAAATGATAACCCAAGTCAGTACCCAAGTTATGTAATTTTCCCGAGGAAGGGGTGGTAGTATCGGTAGTGTGCAGTCTTTCTACTTGTCTTGTAGTATTTATAAGAATTAAACAAACATTCAAGCGTCTTTAACATCATAGTATTTTTGAATTTTTTTCATTAAGTAAATATCTCTCACGTTAGATATTTATAATGTTTGTTTTCATTAAGTAAATATCTCTCACGTTAGATATTTATAATGTTTGTTTTCATTAAGTAAATATCTCTCACGTTAGATATTTATAATGTTTGTTTTCATTAAGTAAATATCTCTCACGTTAGATATTTATAATGTTTGTTTTCATTAAGTAAATATCTCTCACGTTAGATATTTATAATGTTTGTTTTCATTAAGTAAATATCTCTCACGTTAGATATTTATAATGTTTGTTTTCATTAAGTAAATATCTCTCACGTTAGATATTTATAATGTTTGTTTTCATTAAGTAAATATCTCTCACGTTAGATATTTATAATGTTTGTTTTCCGAATAATATTGATGTATCCAGGCCCCAGTTGATGTTGCAACGGGACATTTACACTATTTAAGTTTGTATTTGTGAAAACATCTTTTTGGCATCAGCAGCTAATTGTATTTAAATAATAAAAAATTGTACTATAATGATATCGCACCACGACACATGTGTCGCTCGCAGTCCCGCAGGCCCGCAGTCCCGCAGGCCCGCAGGCCCGCAGTCCCGCTGCGAGCGCGGCTCCGACACGTCAGTACAGGGCTCCTCTAGTCTGTGAGTGTTGTGATGTTCACACCACGTTCAACTAAGTAATGTATAAATGTAAGCAGAGTACCTTCTATAGTGAAGCTGACGTCACTCGCGGCAGGTGTGACGTCACCGACACTCGCCGCCCTGTGGACACATCACACATCAACTACTGCGTGTCAACACGGCACACGGCACACGGCACACGGCACACGGCGCCGCACGACACGACAGCTGGACGTTCTACCGCTTCAAGTGCTCGAGACTAGTCACAACGACGACAGTCAATAAGGTGACAATACATGAGATCCAGAGTGGTGCGGCCTAGTCTATCTCGCTCGCTCTACATAGCGAGGGTGTCTCCGTCCCGCTCGCTCTTACACTCCAATATAACAAGTTTCCCACCGAGGTGGCGGCGTACTGACCCGAGCGGGCGCAGCGCGGGGTGTGGCGGCGCGCGCAGGCGCACCTCGTCCCGCAACATGCACACCTCCCCCTCGGCCTCCGTGCCGGCCCACAGCGGCGCCCGGAGCTCCACTGCCGCCTCCAGTCTGCACACGACACGCAACAATATCAACTCCTACATTGCACTCCGTGCGGGTCAGAGAGGAAGCTGCAGTGTGACGTCACAATGCTACCTGGTGAGGTCCGGCAGCACGGGCGCGAGGTCCGTCGCGAGCCGCAGCAGGCAGGGCGCGGCGTGCAGCGTGTCCGCGAGCATGTCCGCGAGCATGTCCGCGAGCATGTCCGCGTGCGGGCTCGCGCCCGCGCACGCCGTCCACGCCTGCACGCACAGCCACGCGCCCACCTCCCAGCACGACTGGAACTCGCAACACACATACATAGCTGCTCTCTTCTCTTTACATTTATATTAATAACTAGCTGTTGCCCGCAACTTCGTACGCGTAGATTTTCATACAATATTTCAACCCCCTTTTGCCCCCCTTAATTCAGCCCTTTCGCAAAATTCTTTCTGGGCGGACCTCTACACCCCGAAAGTAATCTACTTGCCAAATTTCAACAAACTTTCAACAAAAAATAAAACCCCCATTTCTCATCCTTAATCCGTCTTTTCCAAAAAATATATATACAGTATTTATTTGTTTTAAATTATTAACCTGAATACCAAATTTCATATCCCTAAGATCAAAAACAAAGGACTTTCATACAAACTTTCAACCTCCATTTGCTCCCCTTAATTCGGCCCTTTCGCAAAATCCTTTCTTAGCGGATCTCTACACCCCATAAGGAATCTACTTGCCAAATTTCAGCTTCGTAGGTCAAGTGGTTTTCGAGATTTCGTGTTTAATGAGTGAGTGTGTAGATGAGTAGATGAATTTCGCTTTTATATATATAGATATATAGATTTTCTAGAACTTTCTCGAATATTCTATATCGATTATAATAGTTTGCTGTCATTTTAGAATTTTCTAGATCATTCCAGAAATTTCTAGAACTTTCTCGAACATTCCAAATCGATTACAATAGTTTGTACTCATTTTAGAATTATGTCGATCATTCCAAAATTTCTAGAACTTTCTCGACCATTATAGATAGAGTAGGTATTTCCTTTCTAAAGGATGTCTTCAGATAGGCTATCTAAGTACCTACTCAACGTATACTACAAAGTGCGCTGCAAATCAATCGCCAGCTTAAGATGAGCCGTACGTTCAAAGCTTCCCGTACATTCCGGAGCTCAAGTTATTTGGACCTAATACTGAGGGTTGTGATGTGTGTAATTTCTGAACTACGAAATCGACGACCTTGAAATTTTTATGGGACGTTATTTAATATACCTCCTTTAAAAAAAAAAAAGAATTAATGAAATCGGACTACGCGGTAATGAATTACAACTAAGTTCACATTTTGACTTTGATCCCCTCTCCCAAGGGAACCAAGCAAAATTTCGGGATAAAATGTATCCTATAACCTACCTCGTAGTATGAACTCAAATTATGCTAAGTTTCATTTGAATCCATTGAGTAGTTTCGGCGTGATGCGCGGCCCAGATACAGACAGACAGACAGATAGACAGACAGACAGACAAAAATGAAAAAAATTACAGTTTTGACTTCAGTATCGATTATAGAGTGCCGTAATTTTTTTTTTCGAAAATATCTTCAATGTACAGAATTGGACCAGTTACAGTTTTATTATAAGTATAGATATTTTTATTTCACAGGATATCATTTCCTTTTTTGTCTATGATATAATATATGAATATATAAATTATAATATATTTAAATAGAAAAACTATGCCAATTCCAGGTCATCACGGATATAAATATAATAATAACAATATGTAAGAATGAACAGTGAATAAGAGAGTTGCCAGGTACAGTGTAAGATAGTTCCGGTTACCTCTGCGAAGCGCAGGAGCGTGTCGAGCGCGTGCTCCACGGGCAGGGGGAGCTGCTCCCCCGCCCCCGGCCCTGCCCCCGCCCCCGCTGCACCTGGCGGTAACAGACAGATACAGAGCTGCCGACTGACTCCGGTCCGGGTTCACAGAGCGAGCGTGCGCGAGTTACACGAACCTGTTTGCAGTGGAGTGCGCGTGCGTGTGGTGCGTGCGGTGCGCGCGGGCGTGCGCAGCGTGCCCACGCGCGTGCCGCACGCCGCTTGCTCCGCGCCCTGCGCCAACACACTGCAAGACATATTAAATAAAATTAACAACTTTTTGCCTCGGAATGCGCACAACATTGTACGCACATCTTAGTTTTTTTTTTAAATTTACATTCATTTTGTGTAACCATCTCACTTTGTACATCTATAGGTGCGATTAGCCCCTTGGTGGCAAAAATAACTGTTACAAACATCCATAACGATCGCAATCGCGATCGTGATCGCGTTCGTTTTGGAAATGTGTGTGCAAAAGTGACATTATTAACTGTTTTCGCTCACCGTTCGGATAGCTCGAATACAGCTAAAAATGCCGCCGTAATCTGCCACATTTGACCCACCTCGCGACATGGGATCGTTGTGATCGTTTTTTGACTTTTTTTGACATTAAGATTTTGACGTTTGTTTTTCGCGGTGTTTTGGTGTTTTGTTCACGCGCGATTTGTTTGACGTCACTGCTGGTGATTGTAGCGTTTATTTAGGGAAGGGATCAAAAGTGGCAAAAATTGCAAAATTCTCAAACTGAACGCTTTACATCAACGCCAATTTTGACAATGCTAAAAATGCCATCATAGCCTAACCGAACGCACCTTATGTGTATGGGAAAGACCGAGAAGAATATAATATGTTGAAACATCCGGCCAAGGTCAAGGCATCGAGTGCCGATATTATATTATACTAGTTGCGCCCCGCGGTTTCACCCGCGTTGTGATGAAAAATGGTGATGGTCCACGAACCAATATAGCTTCGCGTTGAAGGACGACCATGTTAAAATGAAGATTTATTAGGCGCAGGACCTTACACATGATATTATTGTTTATTAGTAAGCCAATTATGTGGGTTTAGTGAAGAAATTACGATTGAAATTACGTTTCCAAATGAAAGCGAACTGACATTTCGTCAATCACTTCCATATGTCAACGTTCCCTATGTCACCGCAGTGACTATTTTATTTCTTAGTTTGGCTACTAACGTCCGTGCCTTTTGCTATGCTCGGAAGCTATTTATAGAACCGTCACAAGACGACAGCAGGACACGACGCGGTATATATTAAACTGGATCACTCGGTGCCGGTGTCCCATCAGTGGGATACTCACGGCGCGGGTATCGTGGCTCGCTGGAGTCTCGGCTGCGCGCGCACGGGTCGCAGGAACAAGCCGAGCAGCGCCGCCAGCCGCGCGCCCCACGCCCCCTCGCCCTCCCCGCGCCCCGGGGGGGCGGCGGGGTACTTCGCCGGCAAGTACACGCACACGTAGAAACACTCCACGAACCTGCGCCGAGATACAATATTACTATATACATTACAATCACATTGTAATGGGGATACTTCCTATTTTTTATCAATCGTTATTATGTTATTTTATACAAATATACACAAAATGCCGTGTACTGCAGGAGACGTACAAGCAGACGGACACATGCGTCACTGGTGCCGTGTACTGCAGGAGACGTACAAGCAGACGGACACATGCGTCACTGGTGCCGTGTACTGCAGGAGACGTACAAGCAGACGGACACATGCGTCACTGGAGCCGTGTACTGCAGGAGACGTACAAGCAGACGGACACATGCGTCACTGGTGCCGTGTACTGCAGGAGACGTACAAGCAGACGGACACATGCGTCACTGGTGCCGTGTACTGCAGGAGACGTACAAGCAGACGGACACATGCGTCACTGGTGCCGTGTACTGCAGGAGACGTACAAGCAGACGGACACATGCGTCACTGGTGCCGTGTACTGCAGGAGACGTACAAGCAGACGGACACATGCGTCACTGGTGCCGTGTACTGCAGGAGACGTACAAGCAGACGGACACATGCGTCACTGGTGCCGTGTACTGCAGGAGACGTACAAGCAGACGGACACATGCGTCACTGGTGCCGTGTACTGCAGGAGACGTACAAGCAGACGGACACATGCGTCACTGGAGCCGTGTACTGCAGGAGACGTACAAGCAGACGGACACATGCGTCACTGGTGCCGTGTACTGCAGGAGACGTACAAGCAGACGGACACATGCGTCACTGGTGCCGTGTACTGCAGGAGACGTACAAGCAGACGGACACATGCGTCACTGGTGCCGTGTACTGCAGGAGACGTACAAGCAGACGGACACATGCGTCACTGGTGCCGTGTACTGCAGGAGACGTACAAGCAGACGGACACATGCGTCACTGGTGCCGTGTACTGCAGGAGACGTACAAGCAGACGGACACATGCGTCACTGGTGCCGTGTACTGCAGGAGACGTACAAGCAGACGGACACATGCGTCACTGGTGCCGTGTACTGCAGGAGACGTACAAGCAGACGGACACATGCGTCACTGGTGCCGTGTACTGCAGGAGACGTACAAGCAGACGGACACATGCGTCACTGGTGCCGTGTACTGCAGGAGACGTACAAGCAGACGGACACATGCGTCACTGGTGCCGTGTACTGCAGGAGACGTACAAGCAGACGGACACATGCGTCACTGGTGCCGTGTACTGCAGGAGACGTACAAGCAGACGGACACATGCGTCACTGGTGCCGTGTACTGCAGGAGACGTACAAGCAGACGGACACATGCGTCACTGGTGCCGTGTACTGCAGGAGACGTACAAGCAGACGGACACATGCGTCACTGGTGCCGTGTACTGCAGGAGACGTACAAGCAGACGGACACATGCGTCACTGGTGCCGTGTACTGCAGGAGACGTACAAGCAGACGGACACATGCGTCACTGGTGCCGTGTACTGCAGGAGACGTACAAGCAGACGGACACATGCGTCACTGGTGCCGTGTACTGCAGGAGACGTACAAGCAGACGGACACATGCGTCACTGGTGCCGTGTACTGCAGGAGACGTACAAGCAGACGGACACATGCGTCACTGGTGCCGTGTACTGCAGGAGACGTACAAGCAGACGGACACATGCGTCACTGGTGCCGTGTACTGCAGGAGACGTACAAGCAGACGGACACATGCGTCACTGGTGCCGTGTACTGCAGGAGACGTACAAGCAGACGGACACATGCGTCACTGGTGCCGTGTACTGCAGGAGACGTACAAGCAGACGGACACATGCGTCACTGGTGCCGTGTACTGCAGGAGACGTACAAGCAGACGGACACATGCGTCACTGGTGCCGTGTACTGCAGGAGACGTACAAGCAGACGGACACATGCGTCACTGGTGCCGTGTACTGCAGGAGACGTACAAGCAGACGGACACATGCGTCACTGGTGCCGTGTACTGCAGGAGACGTACAAGCAGACGGACACATGCGTCACTGGTGCCGTGTACTGCAGGAGACGTACAAGCAGACGGACACATGCGTCACTGGTGCCGTGTACTGCAGGAGACATACAAGCGGGCGGACACATGCGGTGAGCGGACAGCGTGGGACGAGGCGTCACGTTACCTGAGGCCGAGGTCGTCCTCCGTCAGTTTCTCGTGCAGTCTGTCCCAGCGTTCGTGCGCGTCAAGTGCGGCGAGCGCGTGCGCGAACGCACGCTCGTCGGCCCGCGAGCCGAGCACGCGTGTGCGCACGCGCTCGCCACGCGCGCGCTTCGCGGGCGGGGACTCCGCCGCCGAGTCGAATGACTCTGTGATCATATACGTACATGTCACACACTGCTCCTCTTTACAAATTAAACCATGTCTCTCGAAACTATCTGATACAGTTTCATTTTAATATCTTTAATTAGATAATAATTAATTTAATTAAGCAAGTTGTGTTCTAAATAGAGGGGGTATACAATACATTATTTTTATTAAATGTATTTATACTTGGATAGCCAACACATAAATATAGAAATAATAAATAAATAAATATTCTGGACATTTTTGCACACACGGTCATCTGACCCCAAACTAAGCAAAGCTTGTGATATGGCTGCCAGAGACTGATATACGTACATATATAATAAAAACATTTCGCTCGCCCTCACTACATTAAACAGTTTTTTTTTTTATAGTAGATAGGCTTGCGCTTGGCCGCCATCTCGCCTGATGTTAAGCGACGATGCGGTCTACGGTATACTTAGTATTATTACATTATTATTATAAGATAAAAAAAAAAAAAAAAAAAAATTGTAATGTATAAGATGACAGAGCCGTACGAATTAGTTGATCATTGCCCTTATATACAAGTTTGTTGAAAATAACTGATTATTAAAAAAAAAAAAAAAAAATTTCGTTGTAAATAAGTCAACAAGCTGAGAAAAGTTAGTACAGTTAGTAAATGTACGCAAAAAAATTATGCACTAGTTGTCAGTTTGGTACATCTTCGTCTTTAATGTGCACGTCTTGTTTTGTAAATAATATAAAAAAGCCTCTTACACCTTACATGGTGTGAGAGTGTGTTGTCGTATCGTTACACACGCATGCTGTATGTGTGGGTGGACCTCGCCCTCCAGCGAGTCAGCCGCGGCAGGCGGGCGAGTGCCATCTACAGTACCGTCAAACGCTAGGGCCGGGCACTTGTCAGCCACCTCGGCGCGCAGCTCGGCGGGCAGTAGTGTGCGCAGCCGCGCCCGGCTGTCCGGCGTGCTCGCGAGCATGCTCGCCGCCAGCACCGACACGCACTTGCCGCGCTCGCTGCGCACCTTCATGGCCGTGTCCGCTACACTCCTGACATACAATATATTAATATAGATATAAGTAGTGGGTTATTGCAGGACCTGCGACATCAGTCACCAGCGGTCTCTTTCGGATTAGGTAAGTGCGAGCAGGACAGAAACGTTATCGTATGCACACAGACAGCCGCCGCCCCGGACCGACGTCTCCGAGCATATTTACTGGGACACTTGTTTGTTGAACATTGAAAACGTAACATTGAATGAATGTTAGTTGAATCTCTGTAATACTGTGCAGTGTGACTGTGCAGTGTGTACTGTGCAGTGTGTACTGTGCAGTGTAGGTATCCGCTTCAACCTCGTATCAAGTACAATGAAGCATTAGATGTCAATAATTAATTTTTACTTCACAGAACTTTGTAGATGATGTTAATAAAAAAATAAAAATAAAAATGCTATACCTGAAATGAAATTAATAAATAAATATGAAACATAAAATAATTGAGACGTGGAACAAGTTACACAGTCATTACTGATTTGTTCAACTCATTTTATGTTTCAGATTTGATTCATTTACTTTATTATCATTACATATAAATTGATAAATCCACTTGCATAATATTTTTCAGTTCCATTAGTGTAATGGTAGTTTAGGTATTGCCATATTCGCGTCAGGGAGTCATCAGCCCAGTTGTGCGGGACTTCATTACGTCCCCGGCCCGCACCGAGTTCAAGTAAGTTTTGGTGCCAACGTGTAAAAACATGTCGGCTCGTTGTATCAAAATCAAAGTTAAAAAACTCTCAGGGGAAAACATAACATGTGTACGTTACTTGAAGTGGTGCGTGTCGGTGCAGCGCGCGTGGTGCAGCATGCTGACGTACTGCGCGACGTTCTTCGTGCGCGCGCGCACCGCCAGAGCGCCGAACTGCTGCCAGGCGCGCACCTGCTCCTCCGCGGGCAGCGCGCGCGCAGCCGCGCCGAACAACGTGCACACCACCACTATCTGCGCACACACACACACGCAGCGTTCACTTCGACACGAACGAGTCGGCGCGCACCGCCCGCGACAGTACGTACCTGGCGCCGGTCGCAGCGCGCGAGCCGCTCCAGCAGCGCGGGCGCGAGCTCCGGCACGCGCACGCCGGCGCGCACCGCCCGCGACAGTACGTACCTCGCGCCGGTCGCAGCGCGCGAGCCGCTCCAGCAGCGCGGGCGCGAGCTCCGGCACGCGCACGCCGGCGCGCACCGCCCGCGACAGTACGTACCTCGCGCCGGTCGCAGCGCGCGAGCCGCTCCAGCAGCGCGGGCGCGAGCTCCGGCACGCGCACGCCGGCGCGCACCGCCCGCGACAGTACGTACCTCGCGCCGGTCGCAGCGCGCGAGCCGCTCCAGCAGCGCGGGCGCGAGCTCCGGCACGCGCACGCCGGCGCGCACCGCCCGCGACAGTACGTACCTCGCGCCGGTCGCAGCGCGCGAGCCGCTCCAGCAGCGCGGGCGCGAGCTCCGGCACGCGCACGCCGGCGCGCACCGCCCGCGACAGTACGTACCTCGCGCCGGTCGCAGCGCGCGAGCCGCTCCAGCAGCGCGGGCGCGAGCTCCGGCACGCGCACGCCGGCGCGCACCGCCCGCGACAGCACGCGCAAGCACGCGGAACGTCGGAGGGGAGTCGCGTTGCCGTCCAGGTGCGGCTGGAAGTCGGTCCACTGCAGCCGCGTGTCGGGGAACGCGCGCAGGAACGTGTCGAGCGCGGCCAGCAGCACGTCGTGCACGCCGCGCCGCGCCGCCGCGAGCCCGCACGCGCGCGCCAGCAGCGCCGCGCACGCCGACACGGGGCCCGCGGGGGGCGCCGCGGGGGCGGCCGGCCCGGTGTGCCACCGCGCCACGGTCTCCAGCTGTGACGCGAGTTAACGACACGTTTGTACGGCTGCTGGATATTAACAACATTTGAACGTGTTTGTAGAACACTCATTAATTAATATCTCTGTTTGTTAACCATCGCCCTGTAGAGTGCTGAATCAGTTTGTTGAACTGCATCGCTCCGTCCGATGAGCCAGGAGGTTGCTGCGTGCTTGGAAGTGGATCGCCGAGCTGGCCGTGCAGAATGGTCGGTTCGAACAATCTCTACGTGTCAAACATTCCGAATGTTTCATTTATGTAACTGCTAGTCTGTGGAAGGCGCTGCCTGAATGGGTGTTCCCCGATGGTTACAATCTGGATGTCTTCAAATCACGAGTGAATCGGTTTCTTCTAGGCAAGCGTGCTCCAGCGTAGACCGCATCATCGCTTAACATCGGCGAGTTGGCGGTCAAGCGCAAGCCTATTATTTATATTAAAAAAAAGATTTTTTTTTTTTTTTTTTCATAGGTTCACAAAACTGGACATACACGTGAAGAACTAACTCAATCTATCCAGGCCCAAGTCGATGTTCAATGGGGCATTATTCACTATTCAAATTCGTGTTAGAGAAAAGTTGTTTGGCTTTTGTGTAACCATTTATGTTTGATTGACTGGTAGCGCGCGCTCACCACGTCCACGTGCAGCGAGTTGAGGTCCGAGGCGGCGGCGGTGTCGCACACGGCGGCCAGCAGCGCCGCGGACACGTCCCCGGCGGCTCCGTGCGCGCCCAGCTCCGCCCGCACGTTCACCACGCACTGCAACACGTCCCGCACCATGTAGCGCGCGAGCGTGCCTGCAGCGTGCCGCGGGACACGTGCCTACCTGCGCGAGCAGCCAGCGCACGCCGGTGCGCGCGGTGCGCAGCGCGTGGCAGAGCGCCGCGGGCCACGCCGGCTCCCCGCTGGGCGCGGCGCCGGCGCCCGCCAGGTGCCGCAGCAGCGCGGACAGTGCGCCGGCGCACGGGTGCCGGTTCAGCGAGCTGTCCGACACCACCAGCTCGATGCGCTCCGCCTGCATGTTACATTACACACTGTTTTAAACTATCACGGTTCTTCACTATAGTTATATGATTATTAACGGGATATTTACCGTGGTAAGGTTGTGGAATGAGCTCCCGATATTTCGGCGCAGTTACATGCACCATGTTCACGGGAAGACTGAAGAATGCAGGTGGTTGGTCGAACAGTTAAAAAGTTAGGTGCAGACATAACGATCTACCCTCTTTCTTAGTCTTTTGCTACGGTTATCACTGGAACTCGAACTCGAACCTAAGTCCCGACAGTTCCGAAGTTCCCGTGAACATGGTGCACGTAACTATAACTGTACATTACACACGTTTAATTTCATACTACATACTACACTCTCCGCTGTCTGCTTTCACACCCGTTTCACATTCGTACGAGAGCACAAGTGACTGCATGTCCATTAAACATGACATGTGTAATGACGTCCCCGGCGCTAATGTTACAAGGTTCACATTAGTCCTGGAGGCAGCACCGAGTGGAGGCGGCGTCTCACCGGCTCGTCCACTTGTTGGAACAGGTCGAAGCTGAAGGGGCACTCGGAGAGCGTGCGCAGGAAGAGGCGCGGGGGGCGGGAGGTGCCCCCCTCCACGCCGCCCCCGCGCCCCGCGCCCGCCTCCCCGCTCGCGGCCACCAGCCTGCGCCGCGGGTGGAACTGTAACATCAACAAGTGATAATGTGCGAGGTGATCTGGTGCGGACGATGCGCGCGGTGTGCGCTATAGTGGCAGCACGACTCACCGGCGCGGGCCGCAGCGGCAGGCTGTAGGGCTCCGCGCCGAGCAGCTTGTCCCAGGCGGGCCCGAGCACGGCGCGGTAGAGGCGCGCGTCCGCTCGCCACACGCACACCAGCGCACACAGCGCGTTGTACGCGCGCTGCTGGAACACCCTGCGCACGCACACATACATTACCCGTTAATGCGTGTCGCGTTTTAAAAGTCTGTGGCCTACTTTGTGACAAAATAAAAGGTTTAACTAGTCCTATTATATTAGTATAATTATGATAACCTACCTAGTGCGGTAGTACTAAAGTAAACAAAGATTACAAGCGATACAATTATTTATTAAAAATATATAAAGCGGTTACAAGGTCGTGCCAGAAGGGCGTTATTCTAGTGATATTAATTTATTCTTAGAATTTATTAAAGTTATGCCTGAAGGGCGTTTATGAGAGCAAAGATATCAAAAGGAAGTGGGTGGCGCTTATTCTTTCAACTTATACCAGAGACAGTACTCTCCTGGAAAGTGAGGTCGCCGTGAAGAGGACGATCTGGTCCAGTCCCGGATACAGTCCATCCAGGTGGTAGCCAGGTCCAGGAGCAGCGTGAGGTGCGCAGCGTGTTATGAACGGGACGTAGTGGTCTTCAGGACCACCGTTGAAGTAACGTCCACTATTGAACGTCTTCCGTAAAAAGATCCACCGTAAAAAGGTCCACGTCTTCCGTAAAACCCCAATTTAGGGATTATAGTATTTATTTAATTTATATAGGTGATAAACTTTAAATGATTCGAGGTGCGCCCACACGCAGGCAGCAACCTGTGTGCAACAACAACATAGTCAGCCTTTTAACAGTCCACTGCTGGACTTTTAGCCTACCCACGAAAGAGTGATTGGGCCATATCCACCACGCTGGCCCAGTGCGGATTGGTGGAACCTGCGTGCGCGCACCCTAAAAGCAGAGGGCCGAATGGCGCATCGCAGCCTGCGATCTAGTTTTTATGAAGCGCACGGAAAGCTTCTAGAAGGTTTGCTGACGAGGATATGTACCTAGGGTACCTACGTATCGGAGTCTTTGGAACTAATATGAAGTAATAATCTATATATTTATGTGAGTGATAAATAATTAAACGATATTCATTTAATATTTATTGCTATATTTTTAGTTAGGTACTTTGTATTTATTTCATTTTAGACTTGGAACGTACAACGTTACATAACCCCGCTTTCTAGGAAAAGGTTTTATCCTGAAATAAAACCGCTACACTTACACTACCTACTAGCACTTACACTTTTATTCTATCTCATTTATTCTATAACATTTATTGATCTACATTTATTCGTCCTTTTGTGGTTTGCGGCGACAACGAATTATTGTTTGTCTACGCTACCTTACATTCTCAGTCAACTGTCGTATACACAGCTGACTGTATGCTAGCAGTCTTGTGTAAAGTGTGCTACGGCTGGGCATATTTATATACTGAAACTACCTATAAATATTACAAGTCATACGCGCTATTAAATACAATAAATATTGTATCGATGTTTTAAGTCTATCGTAGCACTATTCTTTGTAATGCATAGGCGCGCTCGTAGCTACCGCGTCACACTGCAACCGCTACGCCAAATGTTGCAGTGCTACGACTACGACCCGATACACGAGCCCAATAGCAAATATACTTCACGAACCACGCTTTGCGCTGTATGCCTGCGTTTTTAATTATTATTTTTATTTTATTTTATTTTACATGGAAAACAAACAGCTGTTAACAAACACGATAGATACGAGATAAATAGTAACACAAAAGCCAAAAAAAGTTTTCACTAATACAAACTTAAATACCTAATACCTATGAATGATAGTGTAAATGCCCCGCTGCAACACCAACTTGGGCACGGATAGATAAATATAATTTAGACAATAGATAAAACAGTTGATAAGTAGTATTAACATTTTAAGATATTAAATTGAATTAACATAAAGAAAAAGAATTCATGGAATAGATAGATAACAGCCAAATTATGAATATAAAACCTCATACAAATTCACAGATTTTTTTATTTTTATTATGCAGTTATCTATGTATGATAGTTGTTTACTGCCTGATTTTATTTTTAGAATGTCCTTGCGCGCATCGCGTATTTGTTTACTTTGTTATTATATTTAGGTATTTGACTATTTGTTCTTCATTATGATTTTATTGTCATTGAGTAGGTGTGGCATTCATTGTGAAAATTTTGACGTCAAGAACTTGCATTTTGATTTTGAACATTGATTAAACCTTGTGAAAAGTACTTTAGAACGCGTAGTGTTGAGCGTTGTGTTGTAGCGTTCAACCATTATGAGTTTGAAGAATGGAGTAGTAGAAAAAAATTGTCGCGGTGCCGAAGCGGTTAAACTACGGTGCCTGCCTGCTCGGTGACCGCTTACCATCAGGCAGCTCGTCTGGTTATTTGCCACCTGTGGCATAGAAACATACATAATGACGTTTTCGTGAATGACATAAGAGTAGTGTTACCGGATAGCTTGGTCGAGCTGCGGCGCGGCACCGGGCGGCGGCGCGGTCCTCTGCTGCAGCGCCACGAGCAGCCGGCACGCCTCGCGCACGGCGTGCCACGGCCGCAGCACGCCGCCCGCGGCCTCCGCCAGCGCGCGGTGCAGCACCGACCCCGGTGACTCCAGCGACCCGCGCCCCACCTGACGTCACACTCTGCTCACTGCACTGTCTGGTCTCCGACCGACGTCGAGTTACAAGCAACCATCACGACACATTTAATTAACATTGGCGTCCTACTAAAATTATTTTCTGTTTGGTTTTCAGTACCTTTAACCTTTACTTTACCTTCATCATTTCAGCCGTAGGACGTCCACTGCTGGACACGGGCCTCCCCCGTCGATCGCTCAAACATGCTACCACGTGACACCATGTTCTTTTAAACAATTTTTAGCTATATACGACTCGGGTATTAAGCCAATTTTTAACTCCAACATTATACATTACTAGCAGCTGCGCCCCGCGGTTTCTTTTAACATCAGCTAGATAGTTATTTTGTGGTATGTATTTTAACGCCTTCGCAAGGCCAACTGCTTTCGAAGGGTTTTTACAGTTTAGTATGGCGTAATTTGACATTTTTGTATTAAGTTCAACTTCTGCGAAGACGACGAAGATCGAACAGAATGAAAGTGGAGCACACGGTCAGTCAGGGTGTCGAGGGACACGTATACGCATATTTAAAATTGTGCTGTATGTAAATAACGTAGTTAGTATACATGTACATCAAGTTTACATTTATATCAGTAGCTATTTGAGTGGCGCGAGTCGGATACTGCAGGCGTACTGCGGAGCGGCGCGCTGGTGGGCCGACTCTACTGAACGTGTCAACTGAGAGTGCTATACTGCAGGCGTGCTGCGGAGCGGCGCGCTGGTGGGCCGACTCTACTGAACGTGTCAACTGAGAGTGCTATACTGCAGGCGTGCTGCGGAGCGGCGCGCTGGTGGGCCGACTCTACTGAACGTGTCAACTGAGAGTGCTATACTGCAGGCGTGCTGCGGAGCGGCGCGCTGGTGGGCCGACTCTACTGAACGTGTCAACTGAGAGTGCTATACTGCAGGCGTGCTGCGGAGCGGCGCGCTGGTGGGCCGACTCTACTGAACGTGTCAACTGAGAGTGCTATACTGCAGGCGTGCTGCGGAGCGGCGCGCTGGTGGGCCGACTCTACTGAACGTGTCAACTGAGAGTGCTATACTGCAGGCGTGCTGCGGAGCGGCGCGCTGGTGGGCCGACTCTACTGAACGTGTCAACTGAGAGTGCTATACTGCAGGCGTGCTGCGGAGCGGCGCGCTGGTGGGCCGACTCTACTGAACGTGTCAACTGAGAGTGCTATACTGCAGGCGTGCTGCGGAGCGGCGCGCTGGTGGGCCGACTCTACTGAACGTGTCAACTGAGAGTGCTATACTGCAGGCGTGCTGCGGAGCGGCGCGCTGGTGGGCCGACTCTACTGAACGTGTCAACTGAGAGTGCTATACTGCAGGCGTGCTGCGGAGCGGCGCGCTGGTGGGCCGACTCTACTGAACGTGTCAACTGAGAGTGCTATACTGCAGGCGTGCTGCGGAGCGGCGCGCTGGTGGGCCGACTGTACTGAACGTGTCAACTGAGAGCGCTATACTGCAGGCGTGCTGCGGAGCGGCGCGCTGGTGGGCCGACTCTACTGAACGTGTCAACTGAGAGTGCTATACTGCAGGCGTGCTGCGGAGCGGCGTGCTGCGGAGCGGCGCGCTGGTGGGCCGACTCTACTGAACGTGTCAACTGAGAGTGCTATACTGCAGGCGTGCTGCGGAGCGGCGCGCTGGTGGGCCGACTCTACTGAACGTGTCAACTGAGAGTGCTATACTGCAGGCGTGCTGCGGAGCGGCGCGCTGGTGGGCCGACTGTACTGAACGTGTCAACTGAGAGCGCTATACTGCAGGCGTGCTGCGGAGCGGCGCGCTGGTGGGCCGACTCTACTGAACGTGTCAACTGAGAGTGCTATACTGCAGGCGTGCTGCGGAGCGGCGTGCTGCGGAGCGGCGCGCTGGTGGGCCGACTCTACTGAACGTGTCAACTGAGAGCGCTATACTGCAGGCGTGCTGCGGAGCGGCGCGCTGGTGGGCCGACTCTACTGAACGTGTCAACTGAGAGTGCGTGAAGGCGGTATTGAGTGGGTACCAATAAACAATGCTGACCTTTTCGACCATAAGTTTGAGAAGGGTGACGTGCAGGGTGTGGTCCCGCAGTGCGCGCGCGCAGGCCCGCGAGGCGCCGGGCGCGGGACCGCTGCGCAGCGAGCCCAGCAGGGACGGCAGCGCCGCGGAGAAGTACTGCTCGCACACGCCCGCCTCGGACGCGCTGCCGACCGACCAACAATGTACTGCAGATACGCTTCCAGCAGATCAGTTACTTAATGTAAGTAAGTTATGTATTCATTATTATACTGTTGTATTCATTCACGTGCACGCAGTGTTCACTTCTCGGAGGTCGTACATTGCCATATTTATAATATGTATTTAAAAAAAACGAGTCAAGTACGAATAGAAGTCGCGCTCCGAGAGTTCCCACAAACTTGTATTTGATACTTGATGACGCAAGTCTGACCGAGTCCGATCAACTCATAAGAAAATACAAAATGCAAAATACTGAAATTTAATTTTATTTTATTTTATTTATTTTATTTTATTTATATTTGGATAGCCAACAGCAATTGTAGGTATAATAATATGATTTGTATTTTTTATTTTTTTTACATTGTTTACGTCTTTTAAATACTGCGGTAGTTGATTAAACGTTTCATATTAACACTACGTAGTGTTAGAACTCAGCGTAGTTCCGCTGCTGCAAAAAAAATCTGAAACAAAGTCGATTTAGTTTATTTTTTTCGTTTTATGCTCTAACGAAAGCTCGTAACAACCTGCAAATTGCATGTACTGAAAGGCAATTCTATTCAATAGTTTTTCCATTGGATAGATTTTTGATAGTGAATAGTTACGTTTTTAGTGAAATTAAAAGCGTAAAAAGGTCGCCAGAATTTGAGCGCGCCGCGCTCAGTCCCGCGCTAGGCGTCATCGAGGTCGGACATAATGTACATATGTTCGTTTTTGTCGTTGCACTCCCCCCGCGGGCCTCCTGACTTTTATTTTTTCTTGCGCGGCCATATACATCGTCGCTTTAACTTGGCGGGGGCGAGGGAGCGTTTTGTTGCCTACGCGACTCCGATAACAGGCCGTTAACATTACATAGTCTTTTATGTTATTCCTGACTAACAGAATTTAATAATTGATTTATTTATTTTATTTTACAAAACATACAGCTGCTAATAATACAGTAGATATGAGATAAACAGTTACACAAAAGCGAAAATCATGTTTTAACCAATACAAACTGGAAATAGAAATTTATAGATATAAATATCATAAATTATTTATTAATCATAGTCTCGCTGGTCGCGTGCAGCGTGCAGCGTGCCGCGTGCAGCGTGCCGCGTGCAGAGTGCCGCGTCAGGAACGTACCTGATGAGCGGCACGAGCAGCCGGTCGAGCGCAGCCGTGGACAGCGGGTTGTGCAGCACGCGCGCGTGCATCGCGTGCAGCGTGTCGCTGGTCGCGTGCAGCGCCAGCGACGCCATGCACGACTCCAGCGCGGAGTCCCACCAGCCGCGGGTGTCATCACCTGCGCACACCGACACAGTTACCTACAGAGTGCAGCAGCCGGGGAGAGAGAGAGTGAGAGAGAGACAGCACTGACCGGCGGCGAGCCTGGCGAGCAGGTCGAGCAGCGCGGGCGGCGCGGCGCGCGCGCTGGCCGCGTCCAGCACGCTGCGCAGCGCGTGCGCGTGCTCGCACACGCACTCCGACAGCCGCGCCGGCAGCGCGCGCGCGACCGACGCGCACGCGGCGCTGCACGCACACACACACACCACATTACATATACTCAGCCAGCTGCGACACAAGCCTGCGTCATACATGTTACATAATAATATTCAGTTAGTGTTTAACTTAAATTGCTTCCCTCGAGCGGACAAACAAAATTACTATTGAAGTGCTTTTTGTATTTTATATCATAGATTAATAACACATTTGTTTCCAAATGTCTGTGTTTGTTGCAATGAAACTGATGGACAGTGACGTACGCTTGTGTCAGTTTCAGAATATCGGAGTTTATTTGATTGCGTCGTGTATAATAATATTGTGTTCTACAAAAAAAAAGTAAGAAAGAAAAAAAAAATTGGAAATCATCAAAAAGAAGACGAAGGCTAAAACAATAAACATAGAATCTGTACATAGTATACATTAAAGTCGGTTTCCGCGTCTGTCTGTCTCCTAAACTACGCAACGGATTTTGATGCGGTTTTCACCATCAGTTAGATACCCGCCCCGGCTTCGCACGTAAATTATACCTGTGCGAAGCCAGGCGGGCGGGTCGCTAGTATTTAATAAAACAATAAAAGTGGCGTTGGAATGTCCATAAGTGCTTGAGAATACACAAGGAACATGAACTTACAGACTGATTGAAATTATTTATCTTTGGATCTAAACACTTACACTCATATTATAAAGAGGTCATGTTTGTGAGTTTGCATTTTTGTAATATCTGGAACTGCTGAACCGATTCTAAACAAATGTAATTCTATTCTAATCTGATTCTGATGTTTACATGTAGAAAGCTACTCTATGACACTGGCCGAGCGACATTGTTCAAAACGCGTGCGAAGCCGCGGGCAAAAGCTAGTATTCAATAAAATCAATATCTATTTGTGAAAACTTTTAAGGCTTGTTTGTTCTTATTTTCCTTATTTGATTTATGTTGTTACCGCTGTTTGTTTTCCGTAAATAAATAAATAAATATCAGTCGACTACCGTGCAGACCAACTTATCTGTACAGTTGTTGCTACAGTACAAGCAATATAACTAAATTTTTACTTCGGATAGCTGTCAGATTTGGTAAGAAAATTCGACAGTGTCTCTCCCGCACAGATGATTCGGTCGCACTGTATGAATGCCGCTCCCGGGTGTGAGTGTAGAGTGTGAGAGAGTGGTGCAGTACGTACGCGGCGTGGTCCCCCGGCGGCAGCACGGGCAGCAGCGCGGCGCGGTCCGCGAGCGCGCGCGCTCCGTCCTGCGCCGTGCGCGCCGCCCACTGCACCGCGCGCGCCGTGCTGCCCGCGCCCAGCCGCACCAGCCAGCCCAGCAGCACGCGACACGAGGCCGCGTCCTGCGCCGCCGTGTACCGCTCCCACATCTACAACACGCGCACACAACATTCAGGTTGACGTCTTACTCCAGGTACTGTACGGACTGACATTTATATTGCAGAGAGATGTATCGATCTCGACAGATATGACCTTCAAAATGTTACCTCACATGATACATGACCTTCTCCAGACGAGCCTCGGACATTTTTATTTATTTATTTAGTAATAGGCTTGCGTTTGACCGCCTGTTCGCCCGGTTGAGCGATGATGTGGTCTGCGAAGGAGCACGCTTACTTAGAAGACACCCAGATTGTAACTATTTATATGGAATCAAAGCGCTTCGGGTTTCCGGTGTAAGTAGGCATACCATTTGGGATACACACACATATAAGTATCAAACAGATCGGACGGATAGTGCCAAATTGAACTAACTACTAACTAAGCTGTGATTGTACTATTATTTGTTCTGTGCCTGTGGTAGCCAGATGCTGGATAAGTAGATGATGGAATTCAGCGCTGTTGGGACGTCATTGGTCCAACGACGGGGACAGGCTGGGAGGGGGGGAGGGGGGGTTCTGCTGAGGACGAATGATGGACTAAAACGATAAGAATGGGATTGAGGGATTGAGTTGGATTACGGGGCAGTGCGGGACTGAAGTAGAAAGAGATGAGACGAGAGTAGAGTGGATTGAGGGATGAAGGCGTAACTGGAACGGAAACGGTGGGATGAGAGTAGAGTGGATTTCGAAACAAATACGGAAATAGAGCGGAAAAGGCGTTACAGGAGTAAAAGGGATTACAGGACGGATGCGAGGGTGGATCGCAAAAGAAAGGAAATGGAATTAAGTGGATTACTGGACGGATGTTGAGTTGGACCGGAAAGGGCGGGCCCGTTGTAGATTACGGGACTAATTCAGGACTGGTGTTGTAAAAAAGGGACGGAAGAAGGAAAAGAAGAGTAGATTATGGGACGGGTTCGGGTCTGGAGCGGAAAGAGCGGAACGGAAGTAGAGTGGATTGCAGGACAGTTGCGGGACTGAAATTGAAAAGGCGGGAAGGGAGTAATGTGGATTTCTATACTACACGTGCAAAGCCGCGGGTAACAGCTAGTCGTATATAAAATAATGTTCAGTTACTTGGTCGGCCAGGTCGAGCAGTTGTCCCGCGTGGCTCGTGTCGCGCAGGCAGCACGCCGCGACGTCGCGCAGCAGCGAGCAGCACTCCGTCAGTTGCGGGGAACACAGCACGAACGGCTTGCGCAGTAAGAACCTGCAACAACACGTTCCACTGACCGCACCGACTCCACGCGGCACCCTCGCCTCCAGCAGGGGGCCTTCGGAGCGTAACTCTTACATCCATCCATACATTACGTCTACAGCCCTACGGCTCGGTATCGTACAGAGAACAAGAGAGCAGGTATGGCTCCTTGAGCCGGTGTGTACTGTGTACTGTGCACACTGCACGCTGCAAGTGTAACGCGATGAACAGTTACTCACGTGTAGAGGGCCGGCATGAACCGGGCGGCGGAGGCCCCGCGCGTGAGGGCGGCGTCCTGCTGCAGCAGCCGCAGCAGCGCGCCCGCCCGCCCCAGCCGCAGCCCCGCCCACACCACGTCCAGCAGGTAGCTCTCGTGCTCCTGTAATCAATCACAGTTACCACACTGTACCTGTACTCCTTTATCAACTAACATACATCATTATTGTTGTGTTACACGGAACATTGAGTGAGAACGAGCCGAGTGTGACCTGCAGGGCGTGCGGCGCCTGCGCGTGCAGGTGCAGCACGAGCGCGGGCCAGCGCGCGCAGGCGGCGGCCGCGCCGGGCAGCAGCTGCGCCGCGTGCGGCGGCCGCCACGCCTGCAGCACGCCGCGCAGCGCGCGCACCGCCTCCGCATCACGCGGCTCGAACCTGAACTCCTGGATGTGCTCTGGAACAAGATACACACATGTTGCAGCGGCGTGTCCGCCGGGGGCGCGCCCACCGCGGACACCAGACCCCGGGACATGGCAACACTATCAGAACGTATTCTGCAAATAATGCCAGGACATCTCACAGAACAGGAAAATATGAAAGAATTTACCCAGAGGCCGGGGGAAATACGTAGGCTAGCAAACAAAAAAACTAAGTGTTTATTCGAGTAATTATGCATTAGAAAGCTCGAGCGTCTCCCTCACCTGCGATATGTTGCAGCGGCAAAGTTTCGGTCCAGGTCTCGAGCGCGCGGGCGAGGGGCCGCGGGGGCGTCCCCACCGCCCCCGCGCAAGCCTCCAGCGCCCCCCGCAGCGCGGGGACGCTGCGCGGGGACAGCGACGACAGTATGTCGCACAGAGCGCGCATCGTGTCCTGCGAACCACATTAGTGTTGCGAGATAATAACGTTGTCCCGGCCTGTTAATATCTATTTAAGTGTGACATGTATTTATAAATATATAATTACGTATATCGGTCTCTGGCAGCCATAGTACCCGAACTGCTTAGTTTAGGGTCTGGTGATCGTGTGTGCAACAATGTCCCGAATATTTATGTATTTACAGTGAGGAGGAGGAGGAGAGAGCAGGCCACGTTACTAATGAGAAGCGGACATAGTGACCTCGTAGTGCGCCTCGAGGAGTAGTTCTGCGAACTCGGCCACGAAGGTGAGAGCCGCCTCCACGTGGAAGTCGGTCGTCCTGTCCGAGTCCAGCAGCGCCCGCAGCAGCCAGGGCTCCCGTGCTGCCCTCCTCGCGTCCAGGCGGAGCTCTCTCTTCAACACGACCGCTACGTATAGACACCGAGCACTAGTGCCCTCTCGCTCGCACACCTGCAACAAGTAACAGTACTGTGGCGCTCGTTGGGAATGCGGCGCGACGCTCTGGGAGCGGTCTCAATAGATCAGAGCCGGGCATACTCAGTGGTTGATGGAGCCGCCGGAGACAGACGACCGACTCTTTCTCTTGCTCTAACTCATGCAGAATTTTCGGCCGCGACTTAACTCTGGGCTGCGTTTACAGCGTGGGTTTGCTAAACGGCACCATTTTTTTTAATTTTTCTGCGGCGTTCCCGCAATTTTTCCAATGCTTTATCAACGGCATCATAGTTTTACGGCAAACCTTAGCTGACAAATTTGGTTGTCAACTTTTCAAAATACAAAATGAATTTGTCCGTCGTAATATTTTTTTGTTAAAGTATTTATTAGTGTCTGCACCCACTGATTGCACTGACCCTATTATAGACATAGAGTTCTCTGAGCGAGCAGTACGAACGTACCTCGAAGCACCTGTCCGCGACTCTCCCGGCGTCTCCTTCGTGCAGCTTGTGCAGGAACTCGACGGTCGTGTGTACGGTGTGTTTGTAGACCGTCACCTGCGCGTGTGACGTCACATCCAACTCTACCACTACTCTCAGCAGCTCATTCACCGCGCCATCTGCAGCATGCGCACTGTACAAAAATACATACGTACAAAAACAATACGTGACATGTCCAGCCAGGCTCCCGCGGCCGCACTGTACCTGAACACGGCTCGCATGTCCAGCCAGGCTCCCGCGGCGGGCGCGAGGGCGCGCTCCCCCGCGGCCGCCAGCCGCACCAGCAGCGCCGGCAGCAGGTCGCGCGCCGCCACCGAGTCCTCGCGCAGCGCCTCCAGCACCGCCGCGGCGCCCTCTGCCGCGCCCAGCCGCCGGCACACTGCGACACACGGCACCGTCACTGCACTGCGGCCCTGCGCGGCGCGCGCGGGGGGAGGAGACTCACACGTGGTCCCGGGCGCGAGCATCTCCGTCACGTGGTCCGCGACGTGGCGCAGCGCCGCGCCGCACAGCAGCGGCCGCAGCATGTCGCGCAGCACGCGCCGGGTGCCCGCGCTCACCTCGCCGCACATACGCTGCAACACGCCCCGACCTCCACATGTATACCGAGGGATGAAGGGAATCTACTCAATCTGTACTTTATTCATTTGTTTACTTGACATCGGCAAACAATAATAATCGTGTCGAACCAAAGTTAAAAAATAAAACTAAATTTGTATGAATCTTGGTCATAAAAGTATCAATAACACATTGGTATCGAGATTGAGAGGGGGGAAAGGTGAAAATCTGGCAATACAAAACATGTCGACCATAGCTCACCGAGCCTCGGCCAACACGGGCGTCTACACGTCGGTCACGTGTGATGGAGCCGACACGACAACCGACACGTGGACACGACTACTAGCAGGGCAACACCAAGCGAGCCGTGCGCACAGTGGCGCTGGACGGCACTCAGCCAACTCGGCGAGCGAGGAGGACAATGGCAAGCTCAGAGGGTAATTGTCTCTCATCAGGTTTTGTATTAGTGCCCTCGAGTGGTGCCATAGCTCCGTGGAGACGACACAGAGCAGCAGCAGGTGTACCTGCAGCAGGTGGAGCGCGAGTGCGGGCAGGCGAGGCGCGCGCGGGGGCGGCACCTCCCCGCGCGCCGCGCACGCCGCGCGCGCCGCCAGCACGTGCGCCAGCGCCGCCAGCACGCCGCGCTCGGGTGTCTCCGACGTGAGGCTGGCTGCAACACGTGGCACGTCACACTGCCTCTACTTCACCACATCAACAACACAACACTCCGACAAGAACTCGACAAGTTGCTAATTATTATTATCTTAGCTAACCTAAAATAAACCAGCCAAGTGCGAGTCAGGTTCGCACAGTGAGGATTCCTTACCACCACAAAATACAAAAATTATCAATTACAAAAACCGACTTCAACATTAGTAAAATATAGCATTTCGAGTATGTATTTAATAAATTCTAATTCAAAGTGGGGGTGATAAGACCTGCACTGACATCCCGCTTGGGGTGTATTGTGCATACATAAGACCTGCACTGACATCCCGCTTGGGGTGTATTGTGCATACATAAGACCTGCACTGACATCCCGCTTGGGGTGTATTGTGCATACATAAGACCTGCACTGACATCCCGCTTGGGGTGTATTGTGCGTACATAAGACCTGCACTGACATCCCGCTTGGGGTGTATTGTGCATACATAAGACCTGCACTGACATCCCGCTTGGGGTGTATTGTGCATACATAAGACCTGCACTGACATCCCGCTTGGGGTGTATTGTGCATACATAAGACCTGCACTGACATCCCGCTTGGGGTGTATTGTGCGTACATAAGACCTGCACTGACATCCCGCTTGGGGTGTATTGTGCATACATAAGACCTGCACTGACATCCCGCTTGGGGTGTATTGTGCATACATAAGACCTGCACTGACATCCCGCTTGGGGTGTATTGTGCATACATAAGACCTGCACTGACATCCCGCTTGGGGTGTATTGTGCATACATAAGACCTGCACTGACATCCCGCTTGGGGTGTATTGTGCGTACATAAGACCTGCACTGACCCGCTTGGGGTGTATTAGGGGAGACTCACGATGGTCGCAGAGCAGGGCGGTCAGCACCACGAGCGAGTCGGGCTCCTCGTGCTCCAGCGCCAGCTTCACCACGCGCTTCAGGCTCAGCTGCAACACAACACAACACCCGGCGTCAGCGTACCGCCTGCCTCACCACCACCGTCGTGTACAGAGCAGCACACAGACCTGGCAGTCGGCAGCCGGCAGCGGCAGCGGCAGCGCGACTCTGTCTCCCAGCGCGCCCACCACCGCCTCTACCTCGCCGCCGTGTACAGAGTAGCACACAGACCTGGCAGTCGGCGGCCGGCAGCGGCAGCGGCAGCGCGACTCTGTCTCCCAGCGCGCCCACCACCGCCTCTACCTCGCCGCCGTGTACAGAGTAGCACACAGACCTGGCAGTCGGCGGCCGGCAGCGGCAGCGGCAGCGCGACTCTGTCTCCCAGCGCGCCCACCACCGCCTCTACCTCGCCGCCGTGTACAGAGCAGCACACAGACCTGGCAGTCGGCGGCCGGCAGCGGCAGCGGCAGCGCGACTCTGTCTCCCAGCGCGCCCACCACCGCCTCTACCTCGCCGCCGTGTACAGAGCAGCACACAGACCTGGCAGTCGGCGGCCGGCAGCGGCAGCGGCAGCGCGACTCTGTCTCCCAGCGCGCCCACCACCGCCTCTACCTCGCCGCCGTGTACAGAGCAGCACACAGACCTGGCAGTCGGCGGCCGGCAGCGGCAGCGGCAGCGCGACTCTGTCTCCCAGCGCGCCCACCACCGCCTCTACCTCGCCGCCGTGTACAGAGCAGCACACAGACCTGGCAGTCGGCGGCCGGCAGCGGCAGCGGCAGCGCGACTCTGTCTCCCAGCGCGCCCACCACCGCCTCTACCTCGCCGCCGTGTACAGAGCAGCACACAGACCTGGCAGTCGGCGGCCGGCAGCGGCAGCGGCAGCGCGACTCTGTCTCCCAGCGCGCCCACCACCGCCTCTACCTCGCCGCCGTGTACAGAGCAGCACACAGACCTGGCAGTCGGCGGCCGGCAGCGGCAGCGGCAGCGCGACTCTGTCTCCCAGCGCGCCCACCACCGCCTCTACCTCGCCGCCGTGTACAGAGCAGCACACAGACCTGGCAGTCGGCGGCCGGCAGCGGCAGCGGCAGCGCGACTCTGTCTCCCAGCGCGCCCACCACCGCCTCTACCTCGCCGCCGTGTACAGAGCAGCACACAGACCTGGCAGTCGGCGGCCGGCAGCGGCAGCGGCAGCGCGACTCTGTCTCCCAGCGCGCCCACCACCGCCTCTACCTCGCCGCCGTCTCCGCCGCCCGCACCCGCGCCTGCGCCCTGTGCGCCTGCAATCACAAACGTACTAAACATTTCACAATTACACAAGTAACTATTTATTTGTAACATGAATAAATTGATCGCGATTCCGACGACGCAAACAGGGAGGGAACAAAGGTGTTCTTCGTTTAATATAAATTTTACGAAGTCAGCCTTGGAGTTTGATGCGTGGCACGGATCCATCCATGGCTCTCTGTGCTACTCTGATTGTGTGCACGGCTTCATGTGTGAGGGTCCATGTTTCGGCACCACAAGTCCCGGCGGGCAGGCCACATGAGACAGTCACACATCGAGAACGCTTGAGTTCTTTATTACACCAATGTAAGTAAATAAGACGTGGTCGGAGGTGAGTGTGGTGACGGACTAGAACGTTCCCAGTAGGAGCAGTGAGCCGCGTGCCTCCTCCGCCAGCATGCAGGTGTCTCACCCAGGAACATGTCGAGGTCTCTGCGCAGCTCCCGCGCCGGCCGCGCCCCGCCCCCGCCCCCGCCCCGCGCGCGCCGTCGCTCCGCCAGCTGCAGCACCTGCGCACACGCATCATACACATACACACTACTTTATTTGTTGCCAGGTTTGCGCTACACTTTCACTTAGTTTCCCTATATTTCATGTATATTAATATTCATTAAATTTTCATCGCTAGCGCTCGGTAAGTGGGTCATATATGACTTAAAATGCGGGCGGTAAATACTTAAATATTACTTTGCCTCCCTAGGGAAGTAAAGTAATTTAAAAATTGTACTAGTCCCATGTCAATGGTTTTGGCTTGCGTTTGATCGCCAACTCGCCTGATGTTAAGCGATGATGCGGTCTACGGTGGAGCATGGCAACCGATGCACTCGTGATTTCAAGACAAATTACTAAGCCTATGATGTCTGTCCGTCCGTCGGGCTGCCCGTCCTTACCTTTAAAAGGCTGTATGTTTCGAACCGTAATAGATAGTCAGTAAAAAAATACGTAATGTTACGGCGGATTAACTAGCATATTATAATAAAAAAAGTCAAGTAAAAAACTAACCGGGGATCCTCATACAACAAACGTATTTTTGTATTAGCTCTAATGTAAAAACGGTTATACCTACAAGCGTTAAACTTAACATGATTATATAAACACTCTAAAGTATAATAACAAATAATAAATAATGGCCAAGTGCGAGTCGGTGACAAATGTCTGTTCATTTTACCAAGTTATAACTGGTAATTTCGTTATTTGGAAGACCTTGTCATGCGAACCTCGACCTTGTCATTTCACCGAATCGTAATGACCATATTTCACAAATATTGGATTCGGTTTTTTTAATATATTTTTTTCAATAATTATAATGTTTGTATTTTGTATCGGTGAGGTTATGTTAGAGCGGGCTCAGGAGAGTGTCGCCAGGCGGGGCTGGGTGAGAGAGACAGTGTGAGCGCGGCGCGTGTCGTCACCACGGTGAAGCTCCTCGACATGTTAGAGCGGGCTCGGGAGAGTGTCGCCAGGCGGGGCTGGGTGAGAGAGACAGTGTGAGCGCGGCGCGTGTCGTCACCACGGTGAAGCTCCTCGACATGTTAGAGCGGGCTCAGGAGAGTGTCGCCAGGCGGGGCTGGGTGAGAGAGACAGTGTGAGCGCGGCGCGTGTCGTCACCACGGTGAAGCTCCTCGACATGTTAGAGCGGGCTCGGGAGAGTGTCGCCAGGCGGGGCTGGGTGAGAGAGACAGTGTGAGCGCGGCGCGTGTCGTCACCACGGTGAAGCTCCTCGACATGTTAGAGCGGGCTCAGGAGAGTGTCGCCAGGCGGGGCTGGGTGAGAGAGACAGTGTGAGCGCGGCGCGTGTCGTCACCACGGTGAAGCTCCTCGACATGTTAGAGCGGGCTCGGGAGAGTGTCGCCAGGCGGGGCTGGGTGAGAGAGACAGTGTGAGCGCGGCGCGTGTCGTCACCACGGTGAAGCTCCTCGACATGTTAGAGCGGGCTCGGGAGAGTGTCGCCAGGCGGGGCTGGGTGAGAGAGACAGTGTGAGCGCGGCGCGTGTCGTCACCACGGTGAAGCTCCTCGACATGTTAGAGCGGGCTCAGGAGAGTGTCGCCAGGCGGGGCTGGGTGAGAGAGACAGTGTGAGCGCGGCGCGTGTCGTCACCACGGTGAAGCTCCTCGACATGTTAGCTCGTTGTGGGCTCGGGTACCGCGCACTATCACGTGATGGAGTAGTTACGTGCGAGAGGTGCGCGGGCGCAGGGCGCGGCGCGGCGGCGGCCAGCACGCGCAGGCGCACCAGCGCGCGGCGCAGCGCGGCCGGCTCCGCGTCACGCCGGGACAACACCAGCTGCAACACGGACAACACTTCATGTAACGCCGAGCTCACCGTCCTGCCATACGTCACACTCGGTCGGCGGCATGCTCCCGGGTGACAAGTACACACTCTCACCTGTATAGCAGTGAGTACAGTTCCAGGCGGCATGCTCCCGGGTGACAAGTACACACTCTCACCTGTATAGCAGTGAGTACAGTTCCAGGCGGCATGCTCCCGGGTGACAAGTACACACTCTCACCTGTATAGCAGTGAGTACAGTTCCAGGCGGCATGCTCCCGGGTGACAAGTACACACTCTCACCTGTATAGCAGTGAGTACAGTTCCAGGCGGCATGCTCCCGGGTGACAAGTACACACTCTCACCTGTATAGCAGTGAGTACAGTTCCAGGCGGCATGCTCCCGGGTGACAAGTACACACTCTCACCTGTATAGCAGTGAGTACAGTTCCAGGCGGCATGCTCCCGGGTGACAAGTACACACTCTCACCTGTATAGCAGTGAGTACAGTTCCAGGCGGCATGCTCCCGGGTGACAAGTACACACTCTCACCTGTATAGCAGTGAGTACAGTTTCAGGCGGCATGCTCCCGGGTGACAAGTACACACTCTCACCTGTATAGCAGTGAGTACAGTTCCAGGCGGCATGCTCCCGGGTGACAAGTACACACTCTCACCTGTATAGCAGTGAGTACAGTTCCAGGCGGCATGCTCCCGGGTGACAAGTACACACTCTCACCTGTATAGCAGTGAGTACAGTTCCAGGCGGCATGCTCCCGGGCGGCGCGTGCAGTGCGGCGAGTGCGCCCGCGCATACACTCTCTTCGTCCGGCGCGCGTAAGATGTCCACTTCCTACAACAGAAGAACATTCTATGAGTAAGCTGGCGGTCATTCTTCTACGGAAGAAACATTTCTCGAATGCACCGGTCACGTGTTCCACGGATTATATTTATTTTTCTTGTGATGCATTCAATTCTACAACGGACGATTAGAAATCGGCGCTACAGTCGACACTACTATTAAATAAATACAATGATCCGGTCACACAGGACACACACGAGTGTGCCGCGTGGGAGTCACACACGAGTGTGCCGCGTGTGTGTGTGGGCGTCACCTTGTCACGTACACATTGAGATATTGAAACAGTTGCCATCTAATTATTAGTATTGTCTCACATAAAAGCTGATCATAAATAGAGCCCATGAACGAAAACAAAATTAAAATATTTTAATAAATAAATAAGTTACACGTATTTTAATACAATGGTAGACAGAGCGCGCCCTGTCCACGTCATGTAGTCACGCCTCAGGCATGCCCTGTCCACGTCATGTAGTCACGCCTCAGGCGCGCCCTGTCCACGTCATGTAGTCACGCCTCAGGCATGCCCTGTCCACGTCATGTAGTCACGCCTCAGGCGCGCCCTGTCCACGTCATGTAGTCACGCCTCAGGCGCGCCCTGTCCACGTCATGTAGTCACGCCTCAGGCGCGCCCTGTCCACGTCATGTAGTCACGCCTCAGGCGCGCCCTGTCCACGTCATGTAGTCACGCCTCAGGCGCGCCCTGTCCACGTCATGTAGTCACGCCTCAGGCGCGCCCTGTCCACGTCATGTAGTCACGCCTCAGGCGCGCCCTGTCCACGTCATGTAGTCACGCCTCAGGCGCGCCCTGTCCACGTCATGTAGTCACGCCTCAGGCGCGCCCTGTCCACGTCATGTAGTCACGCCTCAGGCGCGCCCTGTCCACGTCATGTAGTCACGCCTCAGGCGCGCCCTGTCCACGTCATGTAGTCACGCCTCAGGCGCGCCCTGTCAACGTCATGTAGTCACGCCTCAGGCGCGCCCTGTCCACGTCATGTAGTCACGCCTCAGGCGCGCCCTGTCCACGTCATGTAGTCACGCCTCAGGCGCGCCCTGTCCACGTCATGTAGTCACGCCTCAGGCGCGCCCTGTCCACGTCATGTAGTCACGCCTCAGGCGCGCCCTGTCCACGTCATGTAGTCACGCCTCAGGCGCGCCATGCAAGTGCTATACTATAATTACTAACACACGGTTTGCACGAAAGAACAGAGCGATGATGCTTCAATCCCCAAAAATGTCAAGCTATATCTCAGACGCGTATCAGCATGTGTAATAATTATTTACATATCTTAGCCCTGATTTTTATTGAATCATAATTTTTATTTTATGTTATTTTACAAGGAGTACAAACAGCTGATAATTGAGACAATAGATTGATGTCTGTCGCCTGTTCTTTGTAATAAATGAAACGAGAGTACATTAGGGTGTGTGAGTATCGCAGTCACCTGGTAGAGTTCCCTGACGTGGTGAGTGTCGGGCAGCACGGGCAGCAGCAGCAACACCGCGGCAGGCAGCGCGGGCGCAGCACGCAGCGCGGCGCACAGCGGCGCCGGCAGCACGCGCACAGCCTCACCCTCCGCCGGCAGCGCGCCCGCGCACACGCGCACCAGCGACTCCACGGACGGAGGCAGCTACAATACAACATCAGTACAGTACACGGCGGCGGAGGCAGCGCACGCGCAGCCCCGCCCACTGATCCGTCACTGACCTCGAGAAGGGCCGCCCTGGCGACCTCCCTGAGCTCGGCGGCGAGTCGCTGCGCCAGCCTGCCGGCGAGCGGCGCGCCGCCGGGCCCGGCGCACGCGGCGCGCCACAGCGGCAGGTAGCGCTCCGCCCCGCCAGCGCGGCTGCTCTCCGACATGAGGAACTCCAGCCCTGACTGCCGGCACACAGAGCCTACTGTTAGTTGGCACACACCGAGCTGTGCAGTGCTCCCCACGTCCCCGCGCGACACTAACTGTCCCCGATACAAGAGCTGATTATCTTCAAACGGCTCTACGGATTTTCTTGACTGACTGACACCTGAGAAATCTTTCGACCAAGTCACCTTTCAAACAAAAAAACAAATTCAATATCTGTTCAGCCGTTTGAGAGCTACGATGTCACAGACAGATACACAGACACACATGTTAAACTTATAACAACTCTCTTTTTGCATCGCGGGCTAAACACACACACACAATGGGGCTTTTGATGGACTCAATTAAAGAAAAGTTCCGACGGGCTCGATAGATGGCGTTAAATAAAGTTCGCCATAAGTTTACTGTTGCTAATGTCACTATTAAGATACTTTGTAAATGCATGTTTTGTATATTTAGCAACATTGTAACACCTGGTAGCAACGCCATCTAGTGAAGTGCCTCGTACAACACGACTTCAGATTTCGCCGGAGACGCTCGTGGTACAGTATATCCACCTGGCACGGCACTGTGGACCGTATACTCACGTCGCTAGGGTCGAGTACGTGCTGGCCGGCCTCGGCCCACAGGCCCGCGAGCACGATGTCGCGCACGCGCGCCGCCGGGAGACGCTCGTGGTACAGGATGGCCGTCTGCAGCAGCACGCCGGCGTGCGGCACGCGTGCCTCCACGCACCACGCCACCTGCGGCCGCATCACAACTACATCTATATTGTACCTGCTCAGACTATAGACATTATATTTTACTCTTTTGATGAAAGACATCTCATTCGATTCCCAGTTTCATCTGCCTTAATGAAAGCTCTATTCTATATACCTATTCTATATATCTAGGCTAGCTGTATTATATTCGTGAGAACCTATAATTGGCTTTCTATAGTTTTCTATTGTATATTTTAAGTGCAAATAGGTGTTGGTTTTTCTAAAAATATAATATAGCAAAATGTCAGATAGCACAGTTTCAACGCTCGCCGGGTTTTTGAGATAATTGAGTGTGGATACGCGCGCGATTCAGTCGCCACCGGGAACAACTGTGCTGGAGGAGACACGACACGGGGCCGACGTCAGTAGGTGCCGGCAGGCTCGTGCCGCACCGGGGGTAAGGTAAGACTGACCGCTTCAGCGACATGTTCGGGCACATCGTCGATGTCCGTCCTCAGCTGGAACTCCAGGTCGTGCACGTCCACGAAGCGCGCGGGGTCCGGGCCGGCGCCGAGCTGCGCGCGCGCCGCGCCGCACACGCGCAGCGCCGCGAACCGCACGCGCGGCATACGGTGACGCGTCAGGGGCGCCACCTCGCTCTCCAGGATCCACTGTCGCACAACACACCACGCTTCACAGAACAGACAGTACGACTGGTGGCGGGGCGGGGCGGGGGGTGAACACATACTGGTCTAAACCAGGTTCGATATCTCGAGTGGAACTCACCCTGCAGAAGCCCTTTTCATTGCACGTGGACTATTGGTCAGTTTATTGGTGTAAATGCAAATTTTTCAAGGGGCATGAAAAATATTTGTTCAAGTGTGCCGACTTTACGGTTTTTGAGTTGAGCGGTTGAACGTTATAGTGAAAAATGTATGAGAAACATGGAGACATTTTGAAGACGAACGATGAGTATACCGAGGCACATCTCCTGAGAGAGCGGTACCTGCGCGAGTGTGGGATCCGCGGCGTGCAGCGCGGCGGTGGTGACGGCTCGCGCCGCCCGCGCCCGCAGCGCGCCGTCCGCGGTGGAGACTCCGGGCGCGCCGTCCGCCGCGGCCGCCCACAGGCGCCGGCGCAGCGCCGCGTCCGCCGCCAGCCGCTCGCGGAACAGCTCCGCGTGCCGCTCCAGCAGCCGCAGCGACTCTGCAGCACAACCACACCCACTGCGTCACGTGTGCCGCTCGCACGCGCCCTCACATCCCACTGTCGACGGAGCCGCGCCAGCTGATCACCTGGCCTGGCCGGTAGTCATTGATCTCAGAGTGATCCCCCGCGGAGGACAGGGCATGCCACGAGGCGAGCGGTCATACCGACAAGTAGGATCGCTGAACGTCGGAGAGTAGCCTCTGCAGGCCGCCTGACTCGCGAGTCGCGACTGTCATCTTGTCAGCGAGAATGAAGGTCTCCTCCCCGCCACCATACCTGCGGTGTTCAGGTCTACCTCCTCCGGCAGGCAGCAGCAGCCTGTCTCGGCCGTCGTTACCGTGAGCCGAGAGTACCCCCCGCCTGCACAGTGAGTGAGTACCGACCGGTGCCCGTGTCGACGGTGAGTGCGGGGTACAGCAGCGCCAGCTCCGCGACCGGCAGCTCGGTGCCGAAGCTCTGCAGCGCCCGGCCCACGCCGCGCAGCGCCGCTCTCCGCACGCTCTCCTGCACACCACACACGCTACACTCACACACTCCACACTACCACTCACTTTATAATGCATTCTACATAATCGTTATAAAATCATCATCATTTCAGCCATAGGCGTCCACTGCTGGATGGACATATACAATTTAATTTCAATTGGCATTCATAGATTTTGCAGAAGTTGGCAAAAAAATGAGAAAGAGACATATAACTATAACTCACGGTGTTGTTGTTGACGTCGAGCAGGTTCAGATAGGCTCGCCAGACGCGAGCGATCTCCTCCGCCACGGCCTCCGGGTGGAACTCGCATATCGTGCCTGCAACACACGCCACGCCACGTCATACCACACACTCATCCATACAGGTTGTCAATAACTATGGTGGTTATAGAAAAAATTTAACGAACGAGGTTTGTTGGAGTTAGAGTGGAGGCTACGTACCGAGCAGCGCAGCCAGCGGCGCCTTGCAGGTGGCGCGCGCCTCCAGCTCGGCGACGTACGCGGAGACGCGCAGCCCGCGCAGACTGCGCGCCGCACGCGCCGCCAGGCAGCTCAGCGCCGCGCCGCGCACGCGCGCCTCCAGCGGGCCCTGGCACGCCTGCCGCAACACACATCACACATACTCTGCTCGTCATACAGTTTCTGTTGTCACAGATCGTACAGGAGGTATCAGTCAGCATGCCCTGCGCGAGGCTCACCTTCACTATCTCATCGTGGTACTGATCGGAGCACTCCGGGTGTCGCTCCACGAGGGTGGTGATCAGCTTGAAGGCGTCCGTGAGAGGCTTGGTCCAGGCGGAGTCTCCGGCGCGGGACGATATCTGTTGCAGCAGGTGCACTGGCGCCAACAGCAGGGAGGCAGAGATCCACTCTGGAGACATCACATGACACTTCAGTGTAGTCCACCGGCCACCATCCCACTATTACCATCACTAGTCATGTTAAAGCCAGTGATTGGTCCATTTGGTCATCAAGAAAATACAAAAAAGGAGTTGTGCTCACAGGAGGGCACACTTTACACAACATACCCTGCTCTCAAGACATCTGAACTGAACGCAGACAAAATCAGAAAAAACCAGACAAGTACGAGTAGGACTCAAGCTCTGAGGGTTCCGTTGGATGGGAAAAAGGTGATATATTGCAAGACAAACTTAACTTTATAGTGGACAATAAGGTTCTTCGATACATTTCAACTACAAAATGTAAGTTTGTAACATCATAACAATTTTTTTTTTCTCTATCTTCTCTATCTCTACATAGTATAAATTGAAGTCGCTTTCCGCGTCTGTCTGTCTGTCTGTATGTCTGTATGGCCGGCTAACTCCTCCTAAACCACGCAACGGATTTTGATGCGGTTTTCACCATCAGTTAGATACATTTTCAAGGAAGGTTTATATACATAATAACTAGCGACCCGCCCCGGCTTCGCACGTAAATTACACCCGTGCAAAGCCGGGCGGGCGGGTCGCTAGTCTATACTAATATTATAAAGAGGAAAGATTTGATTTTTTGTTTGTTTACATTGAATAGGCTCCGAAACTACTGAACCGATTAGAAAAATTCTTTCACTGACGGGAAGCTACACTATCCCCGAGTGACATAGGCTATAATCTATACCCGTGCGAAGCTGGGGGCGGACCGCTAGTATGATATAACTTGAAATTTAAAACTTTCGGATTTATTCCTTTCTGGGTACGTCCTAAAACTGCGAGGACCCGGGTATGTCCTAAAACTGCGACCAGAACCACCGGAGGATGGGCAGCAGCGTCCTGTTAGTACACGGTGAACGTACTGCGATCTCCAAGCCGCCTGCCAAGCGTAGGGTTTATGGCAGCACCCCTCTCTAAGAGGGAGGCGTTGTTCAGCAGTGGACATTTAATGGCTGATGATGTGCTGTGAGACCTGGCCTCTTGCTAAATTTCAATATTAAAGTCAATGGAAAAGGTTAGGTATAGGTTTTGATTCCCTTGTGAAATAGCAAAATATGTGACATAAACGGTCATATCTTTTTATCACATAGATTTACTAGTTAAATTTTTTCACAGCTGAAAGAAACTGTATATTTGAGTATTTGGCAAGACAGTAGTGTGTACCACGTGAATCCTATGTTCACTTGAAAATGTACAGAAAAACTGCATAGCGTGTGTGAAACTGTGGGGGCCAGCTAATAGTTACCTATTTCAAAGTGAGCGAGGTCCTCCTTGAGCACAGTCTCGGCGACCTGAGCGAGCCGAGTGAACGAACCAACGTCCAGGTCTCCGCTCCAGCCGTCCACCGCTCGCTCCCACAGCTCCATGTAGCACCTGCAGCAGACCACACGGCCAAGACGCTGGTTACACATGTATGCCTTAGTTACAACAAGATGACACGCAAACAAGGAAAAAGTTGTTAAAAGCGTGTCAAGACACATATACGGTTGCATAGATGTTCTTAAAATGCTCGAATTAAACTCATTAGTTATTAGAGTTCGCCAAATTTTACAAGGTATGTCCATAGCAACATAGGAGATTATTTGTTCAAACTATTACTGCAGTACAGTTATATGATTACCAACCATCACACCACCCGACTGCACCCAAATATTGGGAGCTCCAAATATACTAGTAATAATCATAATTATAACTGTATTTGTTTTATTGTGACTTTTTTTTTTGGATCTATAGCATTGTGATGTGAACCCACTAATGCCCCTCCCTCAAGTTATAAGCTCCGAAAGCAACTAATGGTGTTCCAGCAGCATCACTTGAGAGCCAGTTCCTATTCCAAGCTATATTTGATGTTCTTAGACCACACTACTTAACTACATAACACTACTATATGCGACATCGAAAATTACAGAAATTTTTTTTTGGTTATCCCAGCAGCCATACGAGAGGTTTAAAAAAAACCGGTTGCTATGATACAGGTTGGCAATTTTTTTTGACCTTTACAAAAAAGTACTCGGGCTATATGCTAGATGCAAAATGTCTGAAAACAAACTTTTTCATCATAAAATTATAAAATTTATGTACATTTTCAATATCAGACGTATTGCTATTATTAAAAAAAAAAAATAAAAAAAAAAAAAATATACCAACTGCCTTTTTTTTGACACAGCAGAAATAGCCTCCCATGCAGTTGCTACACTTTTGACCGTTACTACACACCTAGCCGGGTTCAGAATCATATAATCTAACGATTTTATACAGTTTTGGCCATATTGCTATGATACATGGTTTTGGTCATGATCTCTCTAACTACAGTAGGGCCACATTAAACCGGAGAGGCAAAAACAAGACCCTTTCTGGATTATTGAGGCGTCCGGATTATAGTATGCCATAATATATATAATGGATATAAAACACATGTTTAACCTTAGTTTCTTTGGTAATTTTTAAATTAAAGCATTAAGAGGGCTAAATTGACACTACGTACTACCTTTATCTATGGTACATGGTACTACACGAAAGGCGATAAACAAAAGACTGACAACGCATTGGCTCATGGCAGCCCGCACCTATACCCGCCCGGCTCCCCGGCACAGCACACTGCCCGGCCGGATTACAGCGATCACCGAACAAGCGGGAGTCTGGATTACTGAGGCCCTATTGTATGTGCTTTTATCAGACCAATGCGTAAGCTTCACACTTTTTTGTCTACTTTAAATGTAGGCACATGGGCACAATTAGCCACAAACGAGCTTGTATTCCTCTCCAAGGTGCTTCACACCAGAACAGCATCAGCTTGTAGAGATGTTATGGAGTGCTGTTCTCACCTTTGCGACTGATCTGCCAAGTACCAACTAGAGCCACCACTGAAGTCACTCGAAAAGCGCGCGAAGAGGCAGACAGGCAACGAAAGTATGTTCAAGTCTCGCTGCATAGCCTTGAGTATTAACAGTTTGCATGTTTATCAGTTTCCTATAGGATACATTTCGGAGAGTACCCTAGAATTGCAAAACTTGATTTCGGCGAGTATTCCTATGAAGGACGCCCTCACAAACAAAGTTTAACACTGATTCTAACCAAGGCATTCTACCAATCCCAATAGTTATCGATGCACTTGGAAATAAAATAGCTCACAACACAACCAGTTTGTAAAACACTGTTTTAAACTATCACGATTGTTCACTAAAGTTACATGATTATTTACGGGATATTTATCGGGAGCTCATTCCACAACCTTACCACGGTAAATATCCCGTAAATAATCATATTATAACAACCAGTATGGTTTGTTTAATATCAGAGCTTCAACTTTAGCCCGGTTTTGCCGGTAAAATTATAGGGTTATTATTTTCATGAGCGCAAAAGTATAATATTATATATTTGATAAACTAAATGAATACGTACCTCAATAATTACTTCAAGTTATTAGTTATAGTAATTACGTAACGTAACAATCAAATCACATTAAAAGAGGGTAAAACCCGTGGTAAAATAAAACCAAGGAAAAAATCTCATATAATTGTTAGTTGTTGACACAGATTAGTATATGTAGCTCTGTGATGTAGCTAGTTGTTGATTTTTGATTTGATTTGAAATTCACTTTGACAAGTTTGACAATTTTGACAACTTGGACTTGACATGACAACGTCGAACATTTTTTTTATTCGCCCATCGAGCAGACTAAAGCTGTCAAGGCCATACCGCCTGTTCATCAGTTTTGTTATAATAATTATTCAAAAGTTGTATTTATTAAAAAAATTAACGTTTTAATATTCACAGTATTTCAACAATGTACATGTTACTTAAATTAAATCTCGTCTACAGTATGTATTAACTACAAATTTATATAAATGACAAAATGTTAGGGGATTCGTAAGCAACTCTTTAATGCAATGCGGGACCAACTCAATGTCATGATAAAGTTCAAGAAGCCCATCTTTAATATACTACTCTTTGAGCCCATCCATTAGCACTGGTAGATCTGTGATTAGCACACAGATCTACTACATCTTATACATAGACATAGACATCATTTAATTGTGGCAAAAAAATACAATAGTAATGGTAAAAAGACATTTAAATTTAAACTAATCATAACTAAAGCTTATTATATTTTTTTGTCACAAACCGGCTCCAACTCAGCAAGATGCCGGTCGTAAACAACCAGCGCTGGTCTTCCGTTGGCACCGGCTGGTGACGTCACGTACAAACGTACCACAAGGCACGCGCGCAAGCTACTCCATCCGTTGACTATTTTATTTTTATTTTTTTGCTTAAAAGGACGACCAACAGCTTGGTTTCAAATGTCTCATAAATAAACTTAAATAGATACACAGAGCCAGTTACAGGTCATCACGGATATAAATATAGTAAGAATAATATCTAAGAATGAACACTGAGGATACAATAAAAACATAATGAAAAGAAAACAGAATTAAATTAAAAAAGAAAACAGATTAGTTAAGGATAGCCAAATTAGTTAAAGAATTCACTGCTCAACAACCGCCTGGCCGATGTAATGCTAGTACAGAATAAGTCTAGGCCTATTCGCTTATCAGTGGAGTTAAATGTATTGCTCACTCGACACAAGTAAGAATTTTGCCTATAATTTGTATTGACCTTAGAAATGTTGATAAGGGGATTAAACCGAATACGAATGGAGGAACAATTTAGCTTTATCATGCTAAGAAGCTCGGGGCTATCAATTAGATTGGATGTTAATTTTAAGAGGAATGTAACGTCTGCTATTTCTCTTCTTTTAGAAAGCGGGAGTAAATTATACTATTAAAACTATAATACTATTAAAACTATAATACACATACTAGATACATGAAAGATAATAACAACAAACTTTAACTACATACATAAGTAAAATTTATAAAAACAATTTACAAAAATAAGTACCTAAAAACAAAAACTAATCAACATAAGTATTTTGTCAACCCAGCCAAACCTTACAAGGTTGGGCTGGGCTGGGTACAACAACATTTATGCTCTTATATCGCTTCACCATGTCTTTTTCGATTGCCCATCATTTGGCATTCAGCGCCTTGTGCTAATGCACAGATGTATGTATTGAGCATCGGTTGTGCTTTTATATGTACCTAGTAGGTACATATATAAGCAAAAACGCCACCGTATGCACATACAAAGCTCGGAACTCGGGCAGAGTACCCCCACACCACGTACACCACCACTTATACAAAAGGTCGTGTAAAGATCACTAATTTATATAAGACTAATTGCAAAAACTTAAAAAATAATAATAATAATAATCGATGCTAAAATAATAATAACCGATGCTCAATACATCTGTGCATTAGCACAAGGCGCTGAATGCCAAATGATGGGCAATCGAAAAAGACATGGTGAAGCGATTCAATTTCCTGCGATAAACAATGCTTACAATAGGGAGAGGTGGCAATTTTATGACGATAGAGATGATAATTTAACCGGCAATAGCCGAAACGCATCCGACAAATCGTAGAGTAATATTTACTCAAAGAGAATATAATATTTTCTGTTATAGAACAACGTCGAACAACAATATTGAAATAAAGTTTTTTGGCTATTACTAAATAAGCTAAAGTTATTAAGGCTATACCGCCTCGTCTTATTTATTAGACCATAATTGCACAGCCATGTAGAAGAAGCATTTAAATAAAGATAAAGGCACGTAGAGAGTAGAGTAGAGTTTTTAGGTACTTTTTTTTGTGAGCTATGTAAGATTTAGGTATTCCCCAGAGATAGTGGTACGCGGAACGCAAGCAAACACCAACTGCGAGAATTGCTCGTTAAACTTTAACAGGCACTATTGCGTCCTATTTCAACAGTTTAGTAGATTTTAATAGAACAGCTGAATCAATTACGTTTAGAAAAATATGGAACCACCTCTAAAGTATTATCTACCTGTCTAAAGACGTAGTACCTACATAATATAGATCAATGGACCTCATCATCATCATCAGCCAGAAGACGTCTACTGCTGAACATAGACCTCCCCCTTTAACCTCCACACTGAACGACAGCCTGCCTTTTGCATCGCGCCTTTTGCCTTTTGCCGCGACTCTCGGATCGATGGACCTACCAAATAAAAAATAATCATCAACATCAAATCATAATTGGCGGAGTAATCGCGTAACAAACATACAGAAAAGAAATACATTCGTACAATACATACAAATAACAATTTACCTGCCTACTTGATGTTAAATTTATATCGAAAAGAATAGAGACCTATGCGTGGGTTCGAAGGAGGTCTGCAGACACTGGACACCTGTGCCGGTCGTGTCGTGCCGCGTGCCCATTGGCGGATCCATGGGGGCCATGACCCCCCCCCAAAACACCTAGCAATTCCATACATTCAACTCAATTTTTCGATTTGATTCCTTCGAACCTTGTCAGAATGCCCCCCCCCCCCCCAATGAAATCCAGAATGCCCCCCTCCCCCCAAAATGAAATCCTGGATCCGCTCCTGCGCGTGCCGCGCGCGTGACTTGGCTCGTGTCGTGAAGGACTACTAACTTGATGACATAATTATTATCATAATACGTATATTATTACCCTGCTGTCGTGACTATACGATACTCACATTAAATTAAATCAACTACCTACTTACTATAGGTAACCTACCTATCTATAGATATACCTACGTAAATAAGTTGTGTGTTACTGTTTTGCAGTAATTAATAACTACCCATATCTTTAAGTACCCATACTTACTAAACAATATTACAAAATAACTTCCTTCACTCGTAAAATCTTAATGTTGAAATATGCGTGTGTACTAGTTTTATATTTATTTTCTGTATAACAACATTACAATACATTAGTGCTAGTATTTAATATTATTTTGCCGAAGTTATCGTAGCCAAAGCAGTTTAGTTTAGTTTAGTTTAGTCAGGTGCTTGTCTCTTATTTCTATTTTAGCTCTCTTCGCGAAAAGAAGGGTGATAAAAGTTGGAATCCTGTGCGTGTGTGGGTCTGTGTGTGCATACACGTGCACATGTGTGGGTGTCACGCCGTAACTCTTTACTTTATATTATTATTTACTTTAACTATCTGCAATGGCGCATAAAACATTTCTAATGTTGAGTATATTCATGGTTTTTATATTGAAAGCTAAAGGTTGGAAGATACCATTGAAAAATCCGCATCCAGCTTTTGACCCAAATTTTTACAAATCAGTGTTGGACCCAACAGTATGCCAGCAACAGTTACACTATATACGGAACAATGCACTGTTGACGATCATGTGTAAGTCATTCCGAGTTCTTATCCGACAAAGTCGACACACAGAAGTCACTACTCATCATCGCGTACAATTAATTGGCCTAATGTCTCATGTTGTGCATGTAGCAGTCACTATACAACCACTCGGCCTAATGTCTCATGTTGTGCATGTAGCAGTCACTATCCAACCACTCGGCCTAATGTCTCATGTTGTGCATGTAGCAGTCACTATCCAACCACTCGGCCTAATGTATCATGTTGTGCATGTAGCAGTCACTATCCAACCACTCGGCCTAATGTCTCATGTTGTGCATGTAGCAGTCACTATCCAACCACTCGGCCTAATGTATCATGTTGTGCATGTAGCAGTCACTATCCAACCACTCGGCCTAATGTCTCATGTCGTGCATGTAGCAGTCACTATCCAACCACTCGGCCTAATGTCTCATGTTGTGCATGTAGCAGTCACTATCCAACCACTCGGCCTAATGTCTCATGTCGTGCATGTAGCAGTCACTATCCAACCACTCGGCCTAATGTATCATGTTGTGCATGTAGCAGTCACTATCCAACCACTCGGCCTAATGTCTCATGTCGTGCATGTAGCAGTCACTATCCAACCACTCGGCCTAATGTATCATGTTGTGCATGTAGCAGTCACTATCCAACCACTCGGCCTAATGTATCATGTTGTGCATGTAGCAGTCACTATCCAACCACTCGGCCTAATGTATCATGTCGTGCATGTAGCAGTCACTATCCAACCACTCGGCCTAATGTATCATGTTGTGCATGTAGCAGTCACTATCCAACCACTCGGCCTAATGTATCATGTTGTGCATGTAGCAGTCACTATCCAACCACTCGGCCTAATGTCTCATGTTGTGCATGTAGCAGTCACTATCCAACCACTCGGCCTAATGTATCATGTTGTGTATGTAGCAGCTACTATACAAACAAACACTCAGCCGAATGTCTCATGTTGGTCACGTAATTATGCACAACTGACTAATAGCTTAAAGTCATTGGTAAGTAATTAATTTTATTCAATTTGTAGTCGCCGATGCCAGCGCGCGGATACCAGCAGGCATGTTGGGAGGAAACCTGTTAGATTTGGGCAGCTACCATCAATGTCTAAACATCAACTATGAAACGAATGACTTCGCCATAGAGGGAAAATATTGTGCAATAGTTTTTGATATTGTAGATGTTATTAACATTTTGTTTAGAAATAACAACCATGTAGATGTGAAGAAAAATAAGCCCAAAATGAGGTTGTTTCTGTTGGAACAACTCGTCGATGCGTATAAACTTAAAATAATCATGCAATGGTTAACTGCGATGCAGAAAGACAAAAAAAATATTGACGAATTTAATAATCAGAACGCATCAACAAGGTAAATGTCAATCAAATCTTTATTCGAAAATAATTAATAAATAAGTGTAACTAATATGAAAATAAAACATTAGTAAGTAGGAATTCTGTTATGCGTGAGGATACTAAAGTTACCCGTACAAAGTATATAGTTGTGTTGCAGGCAAGCTATGTCCGGTGAGGCCAGTGCCTTGTCCCTGGTGGTGGGTCTCGGGGTGTGTGTCCCCAAGCCGTGCACAACATACCAAGTGTTGAACTCTTCATTGTTTGATGTCTCCCGAGTAATACCTTTCACCGAGGATTACTGCCGCCTGCCGGGGGACAAGCCGTGGTCGCCTGCGGACACGGCCGCTGTGTGAGTATCGCATTTCATCATAACAATAATGATTGTGATACAACAATGCTAATAAAATAATGTTATACGTAAAAAAAACTCGCTTATTTGTATGAGTTGCGCACGCGCACGGGGAACTCAGGAGAGAGAGAGAGAGGCATCGCCTGCTTCTGCGGCGTAATGGTTGGCGTTTTTCCCGCTAGATGGTTCTGTCAGTGTGTTTCACACCATTAAAGATTTCCACCAACTATTTCCTGAATCATCAGAGCAGCTTTTGCAAAGTTACAATCTTAGAAGTCGATTTTAGCATAACTTCATACTGACAGAGCCATCTAGCGGGACAAGCGCCAACTATCACGCCGCATGCACAACGACCTCCTCTCCTGTCTCCTCACCGGAACCGTGCTGGTTCACTGAAAGCGTGTTCTTTAGTTGTTTAACCCCGACGTGTGTATCTGAATGTATGTGTACTGTGTGTCTATCTGTGGCGTCGTAGCTCCCAAACGGCTATACCGTATTGTAATTTAGTTTTGAGATGGGACTAGATTGAGTCGACACTTCAGCTTGTTGTAGATTATCAGCACGTTTAGCGGGGTTACTGAAAAAAACGATTTACGCATTGTAATAATACAAGTAATTTATTTTATCCCGGGAGGTACCTATAGGTACATAATTATACATTCCTCAACAGCCTAGCGTGAACAGTGTCGGCAAAATAGAGGTTCTTAACTTTGAACTTATTGGAATGCGTTTTTTTTTAAATCCTTTCTTAGTGTGTGTTTTCACTCTTTTATGAACACAATCTCCAAATTTCATGTCTCTAGAACCAGTTCAGTGCTTTAGGCTGTGCGTTGATAATATTTATTGAAATTTAATATTTTAAGACCTATTTGCACAACCGATTTAAATATCGATTTAACTAAATTCACATGTAAAATTGTATGGTATTTAAAATATAAACTACTTAGATTTAATTTGTTTTATAAGCTACCCTAAGATTATACCTTGGCACTATTTAAATTCATAATTTACAAGGTGACAAATAAGGATTTAATTCTCTATCTAGAAACGAAAGTGAATCTTTGCCAGTTACTATAATTATAATAATATCACCTGTATCGATTATATTTTTACTCACTTCTTTGTTCTTGTGCTGACCCAAGTTTCCGTAGTTTCAATAAGTACCTAGTTACATAATTATCTACGTTTTGTTTTAATTAATTATCTCTATTACAATTTCAGGGTTGTTTTTTCATTTATCGGAATTTTAACTCTTTTATGCACCGCCTATGATGTCACATACAAGTATATACTCAAAACAGGTAAGGGAACACACATATTAACAACAGTGATAATATTATGTTAGTTGTATAATGTTAGGAATTATTGTCTTAGTTAATTGGAGCTGCGTGCTCGTATCCGACCACGTTCAAGAAGAAGAATCAGCAACAATGTCGGAACTTGCTGATGAAACTGTGAGCTGGTTCTGTTCTAGATGGTATCAGCAGCGACCTGCAGATGTTCTCGGCGTACAGTAACTACAGACGCTTGGTGACCGCCAGCACCGGGGCCGACACGCTGCGCTGCCTGGACGGCGTCAGAGTGCTGGCCACGCTGTGGGTCATCCTGGGCCACACCATCATGTTGCAGAATAATTACTATAATGCCACGGACATGCTGAACGTAACTATTTATGTATCATTGATTACAAAGCTAATCGATCGCTGATAAAGTGAAAACCAATAACCAATATAGCGGGCCATCGATTTACGATAAAGGATTCTATAAAAGTAAAACCCATACAATAATATTCATCATCATCACCAGCCCCAAGATGTCCACTGCTGAATATAAGCCACGAGATTTATACATTTGTAGATTGATCGGACGTATAAAGTATACGGTTAGGTATAGATTATTGATAATAATTACGTTTGACCGGCACCTCGCCTGATGATGTGAAACGATGGTGCGGTTTACAATAGAGCACGCCTGCCTAGAAGAAACCCATTCACTTGCAATGTGGGTATTGTATCGAGTATGCGCAGATTTTGGAATAGAGTTCTGCACGATTCTCCATAGTCAGCCTCCGTTAATAATCTAATAGCAATACCACGTTACTGACATCTTATACCTGAGCATAACAATAAACTTCTTTAAAGTAACATTCTGAAGCTACTGATGCATAGATCCTTCTTGACATAATTTATATAATAATAATATTATATTATGTATTAATATGCGTTTTCCAAATAAGAGCTAAGTAAAAAATATATAAAAAAAACTAGTTTAAATCCTAACAGTTTCCCCAAATGTGTGGTCTTCGCGTTTTGCGTTATCAGCTGATAAACTAACTTTGGTCCTCAAAAGATCCGCCTCAAAAGGTTTTGATAAATTATTTTCGATAAAAATTTAAACAGCAACTTATAGCGATGTATTTTATGAAATAAATATAATAAGTATAGGCACGATAGCCACCAACTCACCACATAACAAGCGACTTACATTCACTCTGGCCTTGAAGATACCCGCAGGTTAGAGCTAGCAGAACACAAGGATAGTGGCAAGACATCCTCTCCCTAGAGAAGGTAAACCAGCTAGTTGGATCCGGTGACACGTCGACTATAATTTTATTATTGTGTTTGGGCACAGAAAGTGACAAATTTGTCCAAAAAGCATGTGTTCCCGTTGTCGTCGACTTGCATATTTTGTGAGCATTCGTGTTTTTTAAACAATAAATTTGTGTTTTTAATAAATATAGAAGTTATGATGCTGTAATGAACTAGGACGAACGAATGAACACAGATAGACGGAAGGACTGATACAACGAAGGGTTCCTTGTTGTACTACGGAACCCTGATAAATGAGTGTGATTTCAGTGGATACAAGGCATGGAGTCATTGTATGTGTCGTCAGCTCCCATGACCGTGGACACTTTCTTCACCATCTCGGGCGTGCTGCTGGTCTACAACGCATGCCTCAAAATGAATAGCAGTAAGTAACTATATCATCATCATCATCATCATTTCAGTGGATACAAGGCATGGAGTCATTGTATGTGTCGTCAGCTCCCATGACCGTGGACACTTTCTTCACCATCTCGGGCGTGCTGCTGGTCTACAACGCATGCCTCAAAATGAATAGCAGTAAGTAACTATATCATCATCATCATCATCATTTCAGTGGATACAAGGCATGGAGTCATTGTATGTGTCGTCAGCTCCCATGACCGTGGACACTTTCTTCACCATCTCGGGCGTGCTGCTGGTCTACAACGCATGCCTCAAAATGAATAGCAGTAAGTAACTATATCATCATCATCATCATCATTTCAGTGGATACAAGGCATGGAGTCATTGTATGTGTCGTCAGCTCCCATGACCGTGGACACTTTCTTCACCATCTCGGGCGTGCTGCTGGTCTACAACGCATGCCTCAAAATGAATAGCAGTAAGTAACTATATCATCATCATCATCATCATTTCAGTGGATACAAGGCATGGAGTCATTGTATGTGTCGTCAGCTCCCATGACCGTGGACACTTTCTTCACCATCTCGGGCGTGCTGCTGGTCTACAACGCATGCCTCAAAATGAATAGCAGTAAGTAACTATATCATCATCATCATCATCATTTCAGTGGATACAAGGCATGGAGTCATTGTATGTGTCGTCAGCTCCCATGACCGTGGACACTTTCTTCACCATCTCGGGCGTGCTGCTGGTCTACAACGCATGCCTCAAAATGAATAGCAGTAAGTAACTATATCATCATCATCATCATCATTTCAGTGGATACAAGGCATGGAGTCATTGTATGTGTCGTCAGCTCCCATGACCGTGGACACTTTCTTCACCATCTCGGGCGTGCTGCTGGTCTACAACGCATGCCTCAAAATGAATAGCAGTAAGTAACTATATCATCATCATCATCATCATCATTTCAGTGGATACAAGGCATGGAGTCATTGTATGTGTCGTCAGCTCCCATGACCGTGGACACTTTCTTCACCATCTCGGGCGTGCTGCTGGTCTACAACGCATGCCTCAAAATGAATAGCAGTAAGTAACTATATCATCATCATCATCATCATCATTTCAGTGGATACAAGGCATGGAGTCATTGTATGTGTCGTCAGCTCCCATGACCGTGGACACTTTCTTCACCATCTCGGGCGTGCTGCTGGTCTACAACGCATGCCTCAAAATGAATAGCAGTAAGTAACTATATCATCATCATCATCATCATCATTTCAGTGGATACAAGGCATGGAGTCATTGTATGTGTCGTCAGCTCCCATGACCGTGGACACTTTCTTCACCATCTCGGGCGTGCTGCTGGTCTACAACGCATGCCTCAAAATGAATAGCAGTAAGTAACTATATCATCATCATCATCATCATCATTTCAGTGGATACAAGGCATGGAGTCATTGTATGTGTCGTCAGCTCCCATGACCGTGGACACTTTCTTCACCATCTCGGGCGTGCTGCTGGTCTACAACGCATGCCTCAAAATGAATAGCAGTAAGTAACTATATCATCATCATCATCATCATCATTTCAGTGGATACAAGGCATGGAGTCATTGTATGTGTCGTCAGCTCCCATGACCGTGGACACTTTCTTCACCATCTCGGGCGTGCTGCTGGTCTACAACGCATGCCTCAAAATGAATAGCAGTAAGTAACTATATCATCATCATCATCATAATTTCAGTGGATACAAGGCATGGAGTCATTGTATGTGTCGTCAGCTCCCATGACCGTGGACACTTTCTTCACCATCTCGGGCGTGCTGCTGGTCTACAACGCATGCCTCAAAATGAATAGCAGTAAGTAATTATATCATCATCATCATCATTTCAGCCATAGGACGTCCACTGCTGGACATAGGCCTCCCCCATCGATCTCCAAAAGGGCCGGTTGGAAGCGGCCTGCATCCACCGTTTCCATGCAGTCTCTTTTATGTCGTCTGTCCATCTTGTGGGTGGACGTCCTACGCTGCGCTTACCAGTCCGTGGTCTCCATTCCAGAACCTTTCGGCCCCATCGGCCATCTGTTCTGCGTGATATGTGCTCTGCCCACTGCCACTTCAACTTGCTAATCCGGTGGGCTATGTCGGTGACTTTCGTTCGTCTACGGATCTCCTCATTTCGGATTCGGTCTCGTAGAGAAACCCCAAGCATAGCCCTCTCCATAGCTCGTTGTGCTACTTTGATCTTGCTTATGAGGCCCATAGTGAGAGACCACGTGTCAGTGCCGTATGTCATCACTGGTAACACACACTGGCCGAAGACTTTCATCTTAAGGTACTGAGGTATTTTGGACGAGAAGACGTTGCGAAGTTTACCGAACGCTGCCCAGCCTATAAGTAACTATATAACTACATCGTAACATTCTAATATTGATTTTGTGTTTTTATCTTTTCTTGTTGTAATATTTTTTAGAAGCGTTTTGTCACGACGTGTTTCATACTGGCATCTACCGAAGCAAATCAAGAGAAAAAGGTCGATTTGTTTCTCAAAACCTCAGTTTCTGAAAACCGTGCCTAGTATAATAGCGGGAGGAGTATTTTCTTTCCAAAATTTTAGTTTATTTCAGAAAAATTATTGAAGAATATTCATCTGTTTTACTTGTGGCGAGTGTTGCGGCTGTTCCCGCTGCTCGCCAGCGCAGTGCTGCTGCAGGCGTCGCTGGTGCACCGGCTGTCGGACGGGCCGCTGTGGGGCGGCGTGGCGCGCGCGACGGACTCCTGCAGGACCGGCTGGTGGATCACGCTCCTACATCTACAGAACGTTCTTGCAAACGATACGGTACAAGTGTAACGTCTTGGTAACACTCTTCCTGCTCATCTGATGTACTGGATGACACTTATATTGTAATACATACTACAGTAGGTACATGATTACGTAGTTCCCTACAGTTATAATGATGTGTTGCCCAAGCGCGGGCGCACTCAAAGGGTGACCGACACCAAAAGAGAAGTAAATAGAACGAAAATGAGAAGGAAAATCTGTCGCCAGGTATTATGACAGAATCTTGCTTGAACATTCTCATGTATGTCAACGCATCGAACTCCGCATCCAAAGAACTTGGACCTTACCTTTTTGGGTTACGTCTCAAAGTTCTTTGTCCGCATCACAGCTGCTAACTGATTTCAAATAACTGACGTTTCGTTAATATGGGTGCAACTGGCTACAAAAAAAATCTTACAAAAATACCTTGACAGCCGTTCTAATTTAAACACAGAATTTAAACAATATTTTTTTTCTTTTCTGTGACCGACACTCACCTCGTCCTTCAGCCGGACTAAACCCTTCTCACATTGATTTGTATTTTATTGCAGTGTCTCAGCCACTCGTGGTACATCGCCATCGACGTCCACCTCTATATCATATCTCCGATAATTCTTTACTGGGTCCTCGGTGGCAGTAAACAATGCGCCTGGATAGCGCTCAGTGCCGGCCTGCTCGTGACGCTCGCCGGCGCCACTGTCTATAACTTCACTCAGAACTTCTTAGTAAATATCATCCCTCATCCTCGGTGAGTGAGCTTAACAAGTATACTATACTAATAAGTAAGATAGAGGTACCTTGTCTTACATCCCTTTCTGACTTTGAATAACTAACATAATATATCTACGTACTCATATACATACTTATTGCAAATATTGCCTTTGAATAATACTCAAATAAATGGCTACGTGAAAATTTGCTTATGTATTTAACATACAATTTAAACAAAAACTGCAAAAATATTACCTATCTAGAAGTATTTATATTCAACACAACAATCGACCTTCGATTCTAATTCTTATACGTAAGTAGGTACGATGAATCGGGTCTATACTTATACCTACGTGAACTCACTAACTCAGTGCTAAAACTCTAATAACTCAGTCATTAAATGAGACATTGTAAACAGTTTAAGCTAACCAAGTGTAGTGTGTATACGATGAACATATTGTATACGATGAACATATTGTTTTTCAGTAAAATGATGAAACTGAATGAATACGCTCGTCACTACTACACCAACGTGCTGACGCGCGCGGCGCCGTTCGTCGTGGGGATGATGTTCGGGTACTGGCTGCACACCTGTCGCGGCACCAGACCTCACTTGTCGCGGGTAACTTGTCTGGAATCTGATCCTCGCTATATGTACTGACGTAGATATTGCGATCATTCCAACATTCCCCCTCCAGATATAACTGCACTTATTTAGAATACCTTTTATAAAATATGAATATTAGATGTTGCGCTGAATGTGTTTACCCTCGGTTTGTAGACACTCACACCTACAATAGATAAGGCCGATATAAAATATAATATATTGTCTTACGTTCTACTCAAGCAGGCATTGAGCTGGTGCTGGCCGGAGCAGTGCACGGCAGTGGCGAGATAAATGCTTCATATAATGATACTTGCGATACTTCGCGGGCCGAGGCACCCCATTTTTTATATATAATAGGCTTGCGTTTGACCACCATCACGCCTGATGTTAAGCGATGATGCGGTCTACGGTGGAGCACGCTTGCCTAGAAGGAACCAATTCACTCGTGATTTGAAGACACCCAGGTTGTAACCTAGGGTGTTTCCCGATGGTTACAACCATCATGATGATGATGATGATGAGGTTGTAATCATCGGGGAACACCCATTCAGGCAGCGAATTCTACAGACTAGCAGTCCCTTGTCCGTGGGAAAGCATCCGTAAATTCAGAAACCCTACCGTGGTCCCCGGGGTGATGCTAATCAGGTGACATACTGGTGGTAGGCTTCGGCCGGGGCTAGTGACCACCCACCGGATAAAGCCATGCCGCCAAGCGGCCTAGCCGTGTTTCGGCGTGTTCTCCTGTGACGCTGTTAGGGAAAACGGGTCGGAACGGTTACTTCACAGCTGCAAGTTGTGGAATGGCTTACCACCTTCGGTTTTTCCTCCGAAGTATAATTTGGACTGCTTCAAACGAAGGGTGAATAGAGTCCTCAAAGGTAGGCAACGCACTGACAATGCCCCGGGTATTGTAGGTGTCTATAGGCAGCGGTGACCACTTACCATCAGGTGGCCCGTAGCTTGTTTGCCACTTATTCTATAAAAAAAAAAAAAAAAAAAAAAGACCGTCCCACCAACTTGCGTAGAGTGCCGGGAGCCATTTCACAGATTAACAGTGAATCGGTTTCTTCTAGGCAAGCGTGCTCCACTGTAGACCGCATCATCGCTTAACACCAGGCGAGTTGGCGGTCAAGCGCAAGCCTATTTTTTTTTTTTTTTTTTTTAACTTTTCGCATAATAAAAGTGGAATAAAAGCGCTTTGTACGAGTTTTCGAAATATCAACCATAAAGCGGTGTCAATTTTTCGTGCCCGCTCTGGCAGCTCAATAGAAAAATGGGCAGGAAGGAATTAGATCATGCAGATCCGAAGCACACTTTCGATAAAAATAATCTTTGCGCGGATGCTCAAAACTAAGAATATAAGTCTGAACCAAGTCTGAACTAGTGAGTCGTTGCTGATGAGCCGTATGTGACTGCCCGCTGAGATCACGTTGTTTGTTATGTTCCAGCCTGTGGTAGCGACATGTTGGTGTTCTGCCGCCGTCGCGAGTGCCGCCATACTTGTCTCAAGTCATTACACCTGGCAGGAGGACTGGGATCACCAGTACGTCGATAACTGTTTAAACTCCTTCATGAGACCGGTTTGGGCCGCGGCTGTTGGTTGGATGATTTTTGCTTGCGTACACGGATATGGAGGTAAGTTAATTTATCACTTTCACAAAATTCTACTAACAGACATACCTCCCTCCACCATGCCGAATGTGCACTGCATGAGAATAGTCTGTTGAGAACTTCTTTAAGAAATTCTACTACTAACCTCTGACGCCACCGAAATACATTACAAAATATAAATGAAACTATGCCAGTGACCGATGGCTGTGCTCTGCTATTTTAAAAAGGCTCTAAATAAAATGAATACATGCATAAATGCAGGACGTGGTCCTTGACTGTTGGCCTTATGGAAAAACTCAGAGTCACTCAGCGGGCAATGGAGAGAGCTATGCTCGGAGTTTCTTTGCGCGATAAAATCCGAAACGTGGATATTCGCCAAAGAACCAGAGTCACCGACATAGCTGTTAAAATTTGCAAGTTGAAGTGGCAATGGGCAGGCCACATCGTTCGAAGAACCGATAACCGATGGGGAAGAAAGGTTCTTGAGTGGAGACCATGATCCGGAAGACGCAGCGTCTCCCACTAGATGGACCGACGACATAGCAGTCACTGGCATCCAGTGGATGCAAAAGGCAGGCTGTCGTTCAGTGTGGAGGTTAAAGGGGGAGGCCTATGTTTAGCAGTGGACGTCTTCTGGCTGATGATGAGTGACAGTGTCGTGTTACAACTGTACCGCGTCATCCTCTAATGTTCCACCTGCGACTCCAGGTCCAGTGAACCGGTTCTTGTCGCTGGACGTGTGGCACGTGCCGGCGCGACTCTGCTACGGCGTCTATCTGTTCCACATTCCACTGATGATGGTCGTCGGAGGCTCCGCCACCACTCTCGACTACTTCTCGCCGGCCGGAGTCGTAAGTTTTCTTTTTTACACAAAACGACCTCACATGGAGTACTGCTCCCATCTTTGGAACGGAGCACCGAAGTATCAGCTTGACCCACTTGATGCATTACAGCGTAGAGCTGTCAGAATTGTCGATGATCCCAAGCTCACTGAACACCTAGAGCCGCTCAGCATGCGCAGAGACGTTGGGTCTCTCTGTATCTTTTATCGCATTTACAACGGGGAGTGTTCTGAAGAACTATTTGATCTGATGCCGGCGTCGCGGTTTTACCATCGCACTAGCCGCCACCGCCTGAAGGCTCATCCACACATAATAGATCAGTGGAAATCGCACACTGTGCGTTTCACACGATCCTTCTTGCCTCATACCTGCAAAATGTGGAATGAGCTACCTTCTACGGTGTTTCCGAGAAGCTACAACATGGGGTTCTTCAAAAGGCGAGTTAATCGAGTTCTTAAGGGTCGGCAACGTATTTGTGATGCCTCGGGTGTTACAAGTATCCATAGGCGACGGTGACTGCTTTCCATCAGGCAGCACGTCTGCTTGTTTGCCACCTATGGCATAAAAAAAAAAAAAAAAAAATACTTTTTGTAATTGTCTCTTCAAATAATTCAGACCACCGAAATGAAACTACCACCATATAACCATCGCTAAAGTTCGACCCGGGAGAGAATAGAGGCACCCTCAGATAGGAGACAATGAGCGGCACTCACAAATACAGAGTGTTAACTGGGTTCTGATGATTTAGTTCCGGCCGTTCGTTGTACCGAGTGCTCACAGCAACCGTCAGATCATATCACAGGTGTCCGGGCGGCCTGAACACTGTGAATCTAGTGCTGACAGGGATGAATGTACTTATTTGTGTTGATGTTTCAGATGTTCATGTTTATGGGGTACACGTCGATATCCTTCCTTGTATCGTTTTTTGCGCATGTTTTAATTGATGCTCCATTTTTGAAGATCTTTAAACGAATGCTGGAAATACGTGAGTACAGGTTTGCCAAGTAACTCGCTTGTTTTAAAGGACGTGAAGCACGAGTCTGATGTCATTTGTGTAAAGGTCGATAAAACCCAATTACATTAATGATTTCATAATGTAAACTGGCGTGGTTTTCACGGTGTGTGTCTCCGTGAACCGTAGTGTTTGTGTTTTCACGGTGTGTGTCTCCGTGAACCGTAGTGTTTGTGTTTTTTTGAACCGATTTAATCATACGTGAGATATTCACATAATGAGAATTTAGGAGCCACACGAGATTCACAAGGGCAGGCTGAGAACACCTGCTCACGCACTTGCTTCAGGCCCTTTATGTAGGTGGCGCAAATATATACAATCATAGCGGGGAACATGAAAGATGCAGCTTTCAACAACATAATCATATTTGAGGCCACATTAAAGTTACTATTGATCAGTAAAGCATATAACTCGGTCAAGGAGTATGTTGATGATAAATTACAATTATATTTAGTACCTAGATGTAGTACCTAACAAATTAGTGGGTTGTAAATTTTAAAATTTATGAATAAAGAATTTGTATCTGTATTGTAATAATAACAAAATACAAAGATAGATAAATACAACATGAATACAAGGTGACGTATGTCCGATTAAATATGTTTGTTTATGAGATTACCTAAATACACATTATCTAATCAAATAACTTCATATTTATTTAATATATTATAAGCTGATATAAATTTATTTCGCATAATTATATCGGAAACGGCGCTAATGATTTGGATGAAATGTTGTATTATAAGGTTTAAACCAACGATCTTTTACTTATACTACGCATATATATATATCTATGTGTTTAACTAAGTACCGGTTGTCTGGGTACTGTTCATAAGACATGCACCCGCGCTCGGGCGAGTCCCGGCGTGATGTGATCAAGCCTCGCCTTAAATTACATTAAAGATAAAGATATATATATAAAGATAACTTATAACTAGTCGAAGGTCTTCCTTCAACACTGCAGATACAACATTTTACACGGAATACAATCAACTGCTAACCAACACACTAGTTCTGTTATGAGATAAATACATATAATGCTCTTCTCTTCTTCTGTTACAGGAAAAACGAACCTCCCAAAACAAATAATTGAACGATTCTAGAATGAACCAGAATGTGTTAAATTGTTGGCTAAATAATGTTTATTTTTGATACACGGTACTTAAATAATAAAAGTTTAAGAAGAATACTTTGTATAAATGTAATCCTTAGGTATATGAATTCCAACGTTTTAATAAAATCATTGAACACAACAAGCTCCGTATATAATTGTTGCCACAGTTATACTATGTACTATATAATATATAGGCCGGACCAGCTGCGGACCAACACTACGCACCTGGGCTGATAGTGATGTCACTTAAATATTATCATTGCCGTAGATATTGTCATTTTGTGACATAATTAATTTAGATGACCCAATGTAGGATCAAATATTACTTCAGTTTCAAATTCTACCTAATTTAGCTAAAAGAATAACTGCTTTGAGAATATTACTACACATTACAGATGCTTGGAACTCATTATTTATTATTATATAAACGAACCGGATATTTAGTTATAAAATCTAATTAAGTATATTTTGGGCTAATTAATCAGAGATATACACTTGGGTATTATTTCACTTTATGTCATTAAAGTAGATAGGGACGGTATCTTTCCCCCCGCGCCTGGCACATTGTTACTTACAGTAGTATGCAAGTACAGGGTTATTTTTATTTCCCTAAAACCTCTCTTAAGCAGCGTCCTTACATCATACCAGACAACTTTTGCTCCATGAATTTTACCTATTAATTTAAAAAAGGCGTCTCAATAAGAATAACTTTACGAGGTCTAAAATAAGAATTAATGCGAGGTCTAAGCAAAATTTAAAAAACGCAACATGCATAAAAATACAAGGTAATTTTCATGTACATGAAAAATAAGGGAACTTTTTCAGTTTTATGAAAAGCCATATATAGAACAAAAGTTGTCGAGTATGATGTATAGAAGCAAGATATAAGTGCGAGAGGTTTTAGGTGAATTAAAAATATATAAAATAAATGTAAAATTATATATTTATGTATATTTAAAAACAATGATTAAGTCATGAGTGAATTCAATTTCGTACACATCGCCCGATTTTGATTAAGCAGATAAGTTAATCGTAATTCAATAATTAATAATACTTAAATGATTACAAACTAAACACTTTCAGAACACTTCCAGTTGAACAGGAACACGGAAGTTAATAATTAAAACAACAGCAAAATAAAAAGTAAAGGTGAAAATAAAATAAATATAGATAGGTACATGACATTTTGTAAAATAAAATTATTATAATATATGTAGTCCTAAACACTAACACAAATTGCAACCATTTTATGAAAATAAATCTGAAGTGACTATAAATGACATCAAAGATCAAGTAATAAGTATGTTTATTAACCATTTAATACTGACGGTGGTAAGTGCAGTAGTTATTGAAACTGCCGGCGGTAACCTCGTGTGGGAGACACCCAACGATGCCTTGAACAACGCGCTTTACGAAGACACTTTAGATCCAGAACTGTGCGAGAAGCAAGTGAGGGTCATCGCAACCGACTCTGTTCTGAGGTTGAGATGTGAGTACAATACATATACTACGAATTTACTTATATATTTAGAAGAAGAAAAATAAAACCGTTTCTTTTTACCAGCTCTCTAGAAAGAGGGTAATGCTTTTGAGCAAGTGTATATATTTTTTTAAATTCAATATAATCTCAAACAGCTCACACATCAAAATTGGTCAAATTTTGATGTGTGAGGTTCTTAGTTTTTTATGTATACTTGTAACCCTAAAAAAGTGCAAGGTCTGTGCTTGTAACTTTCAGTCTTGGACGCGGGCATAAGAACCCCGAGAGGAGTTCTAATAGGAAACACATTAGACCTGGGAAATTACCACCAATGTCTCGACATAACCGAAGATTTGGAAGACTCGGTTCTTCAAGGGAAGTACTGCATGATCCGAGTACCGCTGTCACAGAGTTTTGAACTCCCGGACATGCCTGACCTGCCGGACTGGGTGGAGTTCAACCCGAGGTCTTTGATGATGAGGAATGAGACGGTGCAGAAGTTGGAAGAGTGGGAGGGCCTGGCGACAGCAATACGGGCTATGGGAATATCTGATGAGAGGTATGAAGCCGCTGAACAGATGTACCAGCATATAAATATTTGGGTATGTTAGGTATATAACCATAGATTTACAGTATTAGCGACGGTGATCGTTTACACCCATACCATCCAAAAAACTGTAAACCGCTAACATTGTTCAGGTATGAAGATTGTGAAATTTAAATTCTTGTCAATCGCTCCACTCTAAGTACCTAGGAGGCAGTTCATCATCATCAGCCAGAAGACGTCCACTGCTGAACATAGGCTTCCCCCTTTCACCTCCACACTGAACGACAGCCTGCCTTTTGCATCCACTGGATGCCCGCGACTCTCACAATGTCGTCGGTCCATCTAGTGGGAGGCCTCCCTACGCTACATCTTCCGTTTCGTGGTCTCCACTCCAGAACCTTTCTTCCCCATTGGTAAAAACAAGAGGCAGTTGCATGTCGTGTATCGGACCGTGCAGGTTGTCGGCGGGCAGTGCTCTCTCCGGCACGACGTTCCGGCTCGCAGTGTGCATCCCGCAGCCGTGCTCCACCGAGCAAGCCATCACCTCTCTGCTGTTCAACGTCACCGCGCTCGGCTTCCAGTACCAGGAGGAGTTCTGTCGGCTGCCCGATGACAAGCCTTGGGCGCCAGCTGACACCGCTGCCGTGTGAGCTTATTCATAATATTGTACAATAAACATGAGAGTTTGTGAAGCTGTACGCAAGTAATCGAACTAAACTATGAGTAAAAATTAGATTTCGTAGAAGTACCTAACAATTATTGGTTTTCTTAACTTTTTGTTATTTGAAAAAGAAAAACCTGCCGGGATATGGTTGATTTGTTTATTCTGTTCCAGGGTTGTGTTCTCCGCTCTCGGAGTCGTGACTTTACTCAGCACGTGTTACGATCTACATCACACGTTCGTCCTGGGAAAAGGTTGATATCGCTTTCACTAACTTGATAATAAGAAATTATACGTATCACTTATTGTATAGTTGTTAACTAAATACAAACAAAAATACAATTTGTCATCACTAAAATCATACTACAATAGTTCAAAAGTTTGATTGTTATGAGGCGTTCAACACAAACGGTTGAGTCGTTCTCCGCACCATTTACTCACTGCTAAGGGACATTACGACCTATGTGGATGCAAAAGGCAGGCTGTCGTTCAGTGTGGAGGTTAAAGGGGGAGGCCTATGTTCAGCAGTGGACGTCTTCTGGCTGATGATGATTACGACCTATATCAGATTTTTAAACTTGTTAGAGGTGAACACCGGCACCGCGTACGGAACCCTGTTCTCGGTGTACACGAACGGGAGGCGGCTGGTGCGGTTCTCCACGGACGGCGGCGGCGCGCTGCACTGCGTGGACGGCGTGCGAGCCCTCGCCATGCTGTGGGTCATCGTCGGACACTCCTTCACCTCCGAGCCGCACTGGCTCAACCCGATCGATACTTTCATGGTCAGTTTAATGTAAATCACTCCAGTCGGAGAAGGTTCTCAATACAACTGTACCAACTCGTATGCTCCTAGATTGGTTGCGAAATTAATATTCAAACATGGAGGCGATAAAAATGACCATAGCTGCCTAGAAGTGTGACTAGAACAATGAGAATGTTTTTTTTATTTTTTTATAGTAGATAGGCCTGCGCTTGGCCGCCATCTCGCCTGTCTACGATGGAGCACGCATTTTTACTCGGATCTTGCCAGTTGTCGAAGTTTTGAATTGTTCGTAACGTTTAACCTTTGCTTTATTTTAAAATGTATTTACTCGTAGTATACTGGCAGTAGAGTAGGTTAGCTACAGGTGGTAGGCTATGTTCTTACATAATAGCCCGTTGGTCGAGTTGGTAGTGAACCTGCCTTCTGAGCTTGGGGGCGTGGGTTCGATTCCCACCTAGAACAAACATTTGTGTGATGAACATTTGTGTTTGTTCTATATCTGGGTGTTAATATCTATTTAAGTATGTATTTAAACCTATATATGTATATATATCAGTCTCTGGCAGCCATATCATAAGTTATGCTTAGTTTGGGGTCAGATGACCGTGTGTGCAAAAATGTCCCGAATATTTATTTATTTTATATTTATTTATAATCAGATTAGTACTTACTAAAGATGAATGTGTTTGTATTTTTGTAGAACATTCCATAATGACAAATTTGATGATGGATGAATGGAATCCAATCTGTAACTGGCTACTTAACTTATCTAAATCACATTTTGTTGTACGTACATTCAAAAATATTTGTGTTTTAGATAATAATAATTACTTCATCATAAATAATAATATTCAACAAAACACTTATCAATTAGATTTAAAAACGTGTGAATTCAAAGTATTATCCATCTAGTTTATTTACTTAGATTTTTTTTAAACTTCCAGTAGGTATTAGTTTTATAGTAGGTATATAGTAAGTACATAGGTTATTATCTATACCAATATTATAAAGAGGAAAGATTTGTTTGTTTGTTTGCATTGAATAGGCTCCGAAACTACTGAACCGATTTAAAAAATTTCTTCACTGACGGGAAGCTACACTATCCCCCGGTGACATAGGCTATAATCTATACCCGTGTGAAGCTGGGGCGGACCGCTAGTTTTAAATATTTCTGTTATTGTTTTTTGTCAACTTCCACGTTTTTGAAATACTTTAGTTTAAATACATGTAGTTTGAATGGAATTTAATTTAATTTAATTCAGTTTAGGAAACGGTACAACATAATAGACCCTATTATGTTGTACCGTTTTATTTTTAATCTATACTAATATTATAAAGAGGAAAGATTTGTTTGTTTGTTTGTTTGCATTGAATAGGCTCCGAAACTACTGAACCGATTTGAAAAACCGCTGGTATATAATGATTTTTGTTTTAATTATACAACAACAATCTACATTTTTTTATTTTATTTTCCATGTGTATTGTGGTATTATATTTTTTGCCACAAATAAATTATGTTTATGTCTATGTCTACATCATTCAATATCTAGATATGAACTAAAAACAAAAATAACTTATAATAATTAATGTTAAATACAAGTTTGTTTCCAGTGGACGTCTTCGTTTGGCGCGCTGTGGATAACGGGGGCTCACATAACAGTGGACACATTTTTCACATTAAGCGGTCTACTGGTCGTGTATACCACTGCTGGGAAGCTGACTGCAAGTAAGCCGTACTCGTAGCTACTCTGCTAACAACGCTGTAGCAAACTGCGCAATTTCTATCAAGAGGTCAACATTAGAACTAACTGGGCAGTACACGTCATAATATTTGATTTTGTTTTCCAGTGAAACTGATCAAAAATATCCACTTATTCTACTTGAACCGTCTCCTCCGGATGTTCCCTCTGCTCGCCGCGGGCGTCCTTCTAGAAGCTTCCTACTTGAACCGCGCGACAGACGGCCCTCACTGGGCCACCATAGTGAGCCAGGTGGACCGCTGCAGGACCTTCTGGTGGTCTACTCTGCTGCACATACAGAACTATTTGAATCCTGGTATGACGGTCAGTATCAACTACTCTTCATTATATGTAAATTTATTATTTAGAGAACCTACTCGCCCGACTTTGCGTCGTTTTCAGTACTTAACATAATTTTTTTTCCAGTAAGTACCTACGTAGTTCAAATTACAATCACAGATGATGCCATTGTTCTTGTGATTTTTTTTTTTTTATTGGTTTGCAAACCGGATGTTGCAGCATTTAGATGTGACAATAGCTAAAGAATACAATGCATGATAGGCTGAACATCCTTTTAAGTACAAACACAACATGCATATGAATCTAATGCTCAAATATGCAACTTTACTAGTTGCATATCAATATAACAAAACTAATTTATAAGGGTATTATAGTAAGTAAAGATAAATATTAAAATGTAAATCTAAATAAAGGTTGTGTTACAAAAAAATGGGGTTGCTTAGAATAAATTTCTTAATTTTGTTGACCGATGTATCGAAAATGTCGAGCTCCTGACAAACACTATTGTAGGTACAACATAGGCGGTTTATGGGTGAATTTTGGGCATAATTAGTGCGACAAATAGGCAGGGCGAGTGTCTTGCAGTTACGGCGTGGGTTAACTGTTCTGGGAATAGTAAAGTTGATTTTTTTTAGCGAGTCAGGACTGTCGATTTTACTATGGATAAGCTTATAAAGGAAAACGATGTCAGCTATCTTGCGCCTGAGGCTAAGCGGAGTTGCTTTATAATGACATTGCACATTGTGATGACATACGTATTACATCAAGTAACTACATTAACACAATTGATCAGTAGCACTTATCTGAAAACTTGTACAATAGCTTTGATCTCTGATGAACCTGCTCTCAACCAGGTGACACTGTTTGTTTGAATAGGTAACAGATCGGTGGCGGAGGGCAATCGTCGGCTCCCATTAATCTCCTTTGACCTCGCGCCTAATAGGCATTATTATTAACCCACGAAATTGGCTAGGAGAGGCTGACCCGGGATCAGTTTCTCAAAAGACGAATCTCGAGTGACAACTTCATTCATTACTTTTTGTGGCCGAAAAATTGTATGAGAATGAAAGTAAATTAATGGCGCCTCGTTTTGTCAGATTTATTTCATTACGTACGTCCATATTACACGTGATTACACGTGATTACACGTGATTACACGTGATTACACGTGATTACACGTGATTACACGTGATTACACGTGATTACACGCGAGTAGATAAAGCCCTCGACAAGCTCGTGCCACAAATGACACTGATGTTGAAAATCTATTCGTTTAACCCCGAGTGAAGTAATGTACTCACAGTCGTTGTGTAGTCGCAAATTCAATAACATTAAACTAAATTGGGGGTGCTTCAAATCTATACTAATATTATAAAGAGGAAAGATTTGATTGTTTGTTTGTTTGCATTGAATAGGCTCCGAAACTACTGAACCGATTTGAAAAATTCTTTCACTGACGGGAAGCTAGACTATCCCCGGGTGACATAGGCTATAATATATACCCGTGCGAAGCTGGGGCGGACCGCTAGTATAATTATAAATAGATATGTCCGAGGATTGTCATTAGAGTCGCTCTCTAATAGACATTCCTGATATAAAAAATTTGAAAAAGAGAATTTAAATACCTAAAAAAAGATAAATATGAGACCGGGAATTCGCAAGCGACCTTTATTGGTTTTACAGTGTATCGGACAATCGTGGTACCTGGCGATAGACACTCAGCTCCACATTCTATCGCCGCTGGTGCTGGTGTTCGTTCTCAGCGGCAGGAGGCTGGCGTGGGTGGGGCTGACGTCAGCTCTGCTGGCCATCCTGGTCGCGTCCACCGCTTACAACTTCGTCATGGAGTTCCCTTCATCCATGATGAACCCCAAGTACGCAAACATAACATTTGTTTAGATACCTACCGGTGCGAGGGAGCACGCAAACTGCTCAACAATACTAGCAGTGAATACCTAGCTCCTTTTACACGTTCATCTATATCGTTTAGTAATTTTAATCGTAAAAAAGTAACAAAACGACAGAAGATTTTAGTAAGTTTCACATTTATGATATTTAGCGTGATACTTGCTTACATATAATATAACTTTTGAATTGTATTTGTTGTAATGAGTTGCAATGTTCCAGCCGCGGTCACGAGTTCATGTACTACCTTCACAAGTATTACGTGAACACGCTCACCAGGGGATCACCTTTCTTCGTCGGCATGTTTTTCGGCTACCTGCTCCATCTCTGGCGAGATGAGAAAATGAAAATAACAAAAGTACGGCAATTACTGTTCAAGATTTATTTATTTACCTTAAAGTTGTGTTCTGTAACCGAGGTAATTTGTTGCGACAGATGCAAGCTCTGTGCCTGTGGGCGGGAGCATTCGCACTGTCAACATTCGTGATGTACTCTTCGTACCCGATCGTGCAACTGGAGTGGAACAACCAGACCGTGGACAGCTTGTACAACTCGTTCATCAGGCCGACGTGGGCCGTCGCTCTCGGAACCATGATACTCCTGTGCGTGCAGGGATACGGAGGTAATCTTGTTCCTACTTTACCTGGAGAGGCCAGAAGAGGAACATCATAGAAATCCATCTAGAGGTTTAATAAAAAATATTTGCTTATAATTCCCAGGAGCTATCAACTGGTTCCTATCACTGACGATTTGGAAGCTGCCGGCTCGGATATCGTACGCCATGTACATCTTCCACTGGGCGCTGATGACGGCCGTCAACTCCACCGCGGTGGTGCCGCTCTACTTCACTCCTGGTCTAGTTGTGAGTTAACTTTAGCACTTCTTGTATACATCGACCGCCGGGTCTCGTTCAACATTTTGTGAACTTAATTTGACAGGTATGACATTGTTGTTTTCTTACTTTTACACCAGAATGAATGAGATACAGGTTACTCATTGACTACTTTCCTACAATATACTCTATCTCAACTATCGTAGCATTTTCGTTACTTACTCGCTACGCTAAAGAAAAATAATACAAACCTTGACAACAATTACGAATTTATGAACTCAAGTTAAGTTGTGTATCTCGCTTACATGCTTAATATTTGTTTATCACCAGTTTTTTTATCTGGCGACAATACTGTACAGTAGATAATATAATTATGATGCATTCAGTTTACATTAGAGAATAACACGAGAGGATCGTCGCTGGCACCGATGTCATACCTGTGCCGTGCGTATAGTTCAAATAAATACTGATTGTTTCATTAATTAATTTATAATTTCAGACATTCAAGGCGCTCGCACATTTTAGTCTCACGTTTGTGGTTTCATTTTTCCTGACGTTAACTGTGGATGCCCCATTCTCTTCCATTTTCAAACTCGTTTTGGGAAAAGGTACGCACAAAAATTATTATGTTTCTTGATATAAGGTATTCATATCATTCTCAGTAACATGCAACCCCACCGAGTGATAAGAAAGGATTATAATCTAAGTCTTTGCAAGGTCAGAGTGAACAGGTATATTATCTTCTAAATCTGCGTGTTTCATCATCGACCACGTCGTTGATTACTAACAGCTATCTTCTGTGCTAACAGGCGAGTTGGTGGTCAACACGCACTAATAAAAATATTCACCAGGATACAGAATTAGAGACCGGATTTGTCGGGAGATGTTAGTAAATTTACTGGTTTCCTGGTACTGATGATCTGAAAGAAAGACACAGACATCCACAATCACGTACCTACAAACTGGCGGGAGACTCACCACTGACTGATATTATTATCTGGATACACTTCGTGCTGGTTGATGGGTGGGAGGATGTATATGAGTAGAAAGAAATGGTGCTTTTTGGCAAGCAGCGGTAACACAACAGATAAAAAAATCGAAGTCGTAACATTTATACCTTCTTGCAGGTCCAAGACAACGACCAAATTCTAATCACGCAAAAGAATTATCAACAACAAAGGATGAGAAACAAACATAATTATAGTACGAAACATGTTTCTAGCGACTGAATAATACTCGCAGAAATAAAAATATATATTTGTTAAAGACACATTATTATTCTAATTTCACAAAAATATACCTTGTATTGGGTATGTTACAAATCTTTGTTTTATTTTTCCTATGAACTTTGTTTAACTTCCAACGTAGGTACACAAATTAATTAAAAAAACGCTCGTATAGTTTGGAGATAGAAAAAAGAAAAGACAACCCTTTCCTGAACTCCGGAGATGACCCCCACCCCCATGTTATTGATAATATGGGTTGGACATTAAAAAAAAAGTTATGCCAGAGAACTTGATCACATTCATAAGTTTTAAAACATTCGTCCTCATTTCCAAAAAAAATAGGTATTTAATTGCAAAAAAAATGCAGCATGGCTTACTACATAACAATTTTTCCCTACAAATATATAATTTACAAACACGTTCAAATAATTTTTCCCAGTAGATAGGTACCTATCCAATAATTTCCCCGGAAGGATGAAGGTAGCAAGAACTATATCAGGTTTTCCTCGATATGAAATATGAGTAACCTACCTTCAGCATCAGAATTAGTTGCTACCCAAATACTCTGTAATACAAGCCTTCCACTTCAAGCGAAAACAACACCAACCTCATACACGGGCAATCGAATAGTTCAATCTGTAGCGATATAACTCGATTCCGACAATATTGTTGATGACTTCTCAATAACGATATCACACACATTGTGCCATTCTTAATCCAATACACTGTCAGTACACTCATATTTCATGACAAGATAGACAAAATGTGAACTACTTGATAGTAAGGCGATAGAGAGAGATAAGACAAGTGCTACTTGTACGCAGACCTTTCGCAGACAGGTATTACGTGTTACATCCGGAATATATAATAGTCCGATAGGTAACTGCGGGATCTCGCTCCGCAGTACAGTGGAAGGCTTGCTGAAGCTGTATAAGTAGTGTTGTCGATTAGCACACATCCGAGGTACTCACCCTCGTCAAACTGTATCTGTAATGTATGTACCACCCACTCTCTGTCAGGACGTAGGTACCTATAACTTGTATACTTCACAAATATTGATATTGCTTTACAGACATAAAAATAATATTACATTTTACAACCCGCTAGTAAAGGTGGCTCGTCAGTATAATGACATTAAAAATAATAAGTTAGAAATTGATATTTTTGCAAGCAACTTGGTTAGGATGAGCCTTGTGTTGAGTCCCGGCGCAGAACCTATGATATGACATCATCTGACAACGAGCTCTGACCGGCGGCGGCGCTCGACGCACGAGTAGCAGTTGCAAGTTATGTGACGAAGGTAATTACTTTTCAGCTTTTCATCAGCAAAAACCACAACCTGCGGCATTAACTTCACACGGGATATCCTCCTCCTTCCTGATCTCCACCGCTGTACATCTGTCAGGTGTGGAGTTGTCTAGCAACAACCTGTCACTATAGTTTCTAGCACTTTGCTTGGGATTCGGTTTCATTATTTAATCAATTACGTATTCCAAATATGTTTGAAACTTTCCAGAGGTTATTAGGCCCAAGTGGCCGCAGGACTGTACTTCAAACAGTTTACAAATTCTTAATTCAGTTAGCCGTACGTAGGTACGTAGAGGTATCAAACAACCCAACTTTAATTAAATAAATCGAAGGCCACGTTTCTGTACAGTGACACTCCTGTGGGGTGATGTTCTAATACGCACATTTTGTACATTATTATATTTGACCCACTTTACATTTGAAAGAAAGAATTAATTACCATTAAATATATACCAAAACATTTCATTAATAGAATCACAAAAAATATTATGAAAAAGAAAAATAATACAGATGTTGGTAGAGTAACATAAGAAACGTAAAAGTTTAGGAAAATAGTACAATGAAGCGACATGATTTTTTCACGTTTGCGCCAAAACTTCTGATATTTTGTTCTTTATGATTCAAATTAAATCAAATTATTTGTAAGTACATGGTAGGCATCATCATCATCAGCCAGAAGACGTCCACTGCTGAACATAGGCCTCCCCCTTTAACCTCCACACTGAACGACAGCCTGCCTTTTGCATCCACTGGATGCCCGCGACTCTCACAATGTCGTCGGTCCATCTAGTGGGAGGCCTCCCTACGCTGCGTCTTCCGGTTCGTGGTCTCCACTCCAGAACCTTTCTTCCCCATCGGTTATCGGTTCTTCGAGCGATGTGGCCTGCCCATTGCCACTTCAACTTGCAAATTTTAACAGCTATGTCGGTGACTCTGGTTCTTTGGCGAATATCCACGTTTCGGATTTTATCGCGCAAAGAAACTCCGAGCATAGCTCTCTCCATTGCCCGCTGTGTGACTCTGAGTTTTTCCAAAAGGCCAACAGTTAAGGACCACGTCTCAGTACCATATGTCATCACTGGCAACACACACTGGTCAAAGACCTTCGTCTTGAGGCACTGTGGTATCTTGGACGAGAAGATGTCACGCAACATGGTAGGCATACATACATGGAAAGTAGCATACAGGGTCGTACAAATGGAAACGTATCTCATGTCCTTGTCAGGTTTGGTGTAGGTACAAATGTGAAGTTTAAAAAAAAAGTTTTATTCAATTTATTGGCTTTGATTATGTTTATATTATTAGTGTCTCATTCGCCAGAAGTTGACACATAAGAAGGTTGATAATACAAGTTTACATAATATTATAGATTAAGTAGTTGTTAAATACCGCCAAAAGACATGCAAATAGTAGTAGTGTTTGTACAACCACCACCAGTACCAGAGAGTACCAGAGGGAATGTGCCATACATTTTGTTTGCGGTAAAGCTCGTACAGATCCACCAATACATTTCCCGACTGGAGTCTCTCCATATATTAAAGACTTACAAAATTCCCCGAATTCACTTAATGAAGTTAAGTAACAAAGTTGGAACATTAAATGGCTCGAGACGCGATTAGCACATCGATTCCAGCGCCGGAATATTGAATATCGATCCTCTGGAACGTTCCGGAAGTCATTTCATTAAACCCTTTGTTGTCCTAATTAAATAAATGAATAAAATATTAGAGAAGTTTTTGCACACACGGTCATCTGACACCAAACTAAGCAAAGCTTGTGATATGGCTGCCAGAGACTGATATACGTACATACAATTTTTTTTTGTATAAATGTATTTTAAATTATACATCTTGGTTTGCTTTACTTATTAGTACCCCTAGTCTCAGCTACTATTCTAGGGTGTTCAATACACCTAACACCTAGATGATACACTTTTCAGATAGAAGTAGCATATTTATGTACCTATGGTAATTGAAGCTATAATAATAGAATTTTTATAGTTGCTTACTGATATGTATGTACTCGTTGTTGTCGAGCCTGTGCGGTGCGCTAGCATCGCCAGTAATAAACGGACCATATCAAAGAACGGGCGTTTCATTTTATAATCTAATCGCGTACCTCCGGCCGCAGACACTTCACTTTATGTACCTATGGTAATTGAAGCTATAATAATAGAATTTTTATAGTTGCTTACCTTTTATCTAAACCCGTTCAGCTGCACGTGGAACATTTGAGCGGAATACTCGCAATAGTATCGTTTAAAAAAAACATGACGTGAGATAGTTAAACAAATATGATAAAACAAACAACTACCTGTCTGTATCTTTGATAAAGGAAGAATTACGTCATTGGTCTGTATGTACGTTTGTGTTGACTATAGGTACCTAGTCAAAACGTCTATGCAAGCTAACAGCGCAAGAATAAAGCTATCTTGGATCTCTGCAATACTGACTAAACATTCCCCTGCACACCTGTCTGGGCCCCCGGTACGTTCCGTATTCACAGCTCGCGACTTTTGCCTTTCTGCCCAAATAACTTTCTCACTTTATCAATAGAAAATTACGTAAAGTAAGCAAATCCTTTCGCCAGACTCGCGGCCCTTTGTGCCTATCTATATGGCGCTCTCGAGAGTCAAATCGAACGAGGACTCATGAGCACAGCGGCAAGTACCCGCGGAGTCAACTCGGGCCATGTATCGCGGCTGATAGCTCTGGGCTGACCAGTTGGACGCGTCCTAACCTAACACACGGCATTTCTCACAAAACAAACACAACACTACAAACAGTAAAAACAACTTTACGACACACCCAATAGTTACAATGTGGGTGTCTTTAATTCGCAACTGAATAAGTTTATTTTAGGCAAGTCTCCAACGTGGACCACATCAGGTGAGGTGGCAGTGAAACGCAAGCCTAAAATTAAATAAATAAATATATAATAAACATGAAATAAGGTGCGTATACTATATTTAAGTAATTTATTCAAAGCAGCCGATGATATATCGAGGGCCGACTCGAGGAATATCGCGAGGAACTCTATGAATAGGGTTTCAGATACGAAGGCGGCAAATAAATCAAATAACTTTTGACCGCGCGTCCTTGAGGGCTAGAGTTGGTCATATGAATGGGAGACGCAGATTTACTGAGCGAATGTGTTATGTGATGGAAGTTGGAACAACAAGGAGTTACTGGCGCACTTTTACCCACGACGAAAAGGAAGAGGTGTATGCGTTTTGGGAACGAAATACGATTGTTCCCATTTATCTCCAATACGTCTGGATCGATTTTAATATATTTATTCTTTTGTTTGAAAGTTGAGTGTTTCTAGATAAATTATTCTTGAAAATCTGTTCAACCGTTTGAAGATCATTTATAGATATAAGGTCTATAGAGGTTTTTTTAAAAATTTTAAATTTATTTTTATTGTACTTTTTTGTACCTCATTATATAAAACCCGAACAAAGAACTTTGATCCCACTTTTATTGCGCGAACCACTAGACTGTAGATGTAGAATGCGTTGCTCATATGGGGTTTCCTCGACAGTTACAATCTGGGCATAGCGCAAGACTATCGTTAAATAAAATAATAAGAATACCAACAGAACCCTTCTCAGATCCTTTCTTATCTGTTCGTTTCTCTTTTTCCAGAAACAGCAATGTTTGTACGGCTCGGGTGTTATGATGGAAGTGTATTCGTCAGCCTGCAGTCCAGGTGTGTTAGTTGCGTGTTCAACACTACAGATGGCGCTCGGTCTGAGAGCCTGGATATTGTAATGAGCTGAGGATTTCGACTGGGATTTACGGTTTCATTTCGCAACAGAAGAAAGAGAAAACGTTAGGAGTACGTTGGAATTTAAGGTTTCCAATTAATATTTCAACCAAAAGACGGGACGGTCTCAATGAATCGCTTCATTTTTATATCAAACTAGAATTACAAAAGGCCTAAAAAGAACCGTTGGTTCCGTCTCCTCCGCTAACGATCCGTCGCAGCCGCCCCAGCCCCGGGCTCCGATACTGATGATACTTGCCAATTTGTTAGTATTTTCTATCTCAAGAGCGCGGTTCAAATGGAATAGGAATACAATGTTGGAGCTACTCTGTTTGTTGCTCTACAAGTCTCCAGAAACTGTGTCCACATTTTGTCCGGAACAACTTTCGTAAATCCATTGCCCTGCGTGTTGTCGTGAACGAAAAACAACCAAACAATTTATGTAGGTATTTGGTATTGGTGAAGTTGAGTACTGTGAGAAGTTGTCTACAGATTTGAAAGAAGCTCCTGTGGGCGCGTTTTTCATCCACACTAACTGCGTCAATGATAACCAAAACTGCACGGGAAAAGAAACCTTTTTGTCGTGTTGTTTCTCATTTAGCGCTGTTGGCGTGATTCAAAATGCATCTTAAATGTGCAGCTGATGAACATAAAAAAAATTAATAATTAAAAGATGCAAATGAATCCGTTTGCTTTGGTTTAGTTGAATCCGTCTTCAACTATTATAATTATATAGGGGAATTCAACTGACATGGAGTTTTGATGATTATTTTTAAAAGGCAAAAACACTGTAGCACATTGTCAGGTATTTTTGTTTACTTTTAATAATTAAACTGCTACGAAAACCACCGAAGGATGGGAAGCAGCGTCCTATTAGCACACGGTGAACGTACTGCGATCCCCAAGCCACCTGCCAAGCGTGGGGCCTTTGGTCAGCAGTGGACGTGGCGTGGCATTTACTGGCTGATGATGTGATGTTATGTGAATCTCTAAAATAATAGGACTTTTTTCAAAGACATACTGAAGCACTGTGTTCTCTCGCAATTTGTATCTACTTCATTTCATTGAAATGGCAGCATTTCAATGAAATGAAGTAAACTTCAAGACATAGTTCTGTCATCTCATCGCTGCAGGGCGGCGCCGTGCTCAGGGTTCTTTTCTATTTCCTTTCACGAACTGAATGCTAGCTGTCGAGCCTCGGGGGACTCCACAGCGGAATGCTTCAACTAGTTCCCGGTAGTTTCAAAGTTTTGCTTTAAATATAAGTGTAAAGTGCAAGTTTGTAACTTGTTAGTTCAGGAGCTGTGAAGCATCATCGAACAAACATTATTAGAGCTGAGACAGTAGGTGGTACCTCCCGGCGCGGCGCGGGCGTGCACTCGTTAACTCACAGCTTAAAGCCGGCGCTCTAAACTGATTCCAAACTTTGTTTTCTGCGAGTCAGTCGAATTTCAGTGTCTGTGTCTGTGTGTGTGTGTGTGTGTGTGGTGCAAGTAACATTATTATTCGGTATTTTGATTTTCCTTTTCTTCCATTGAAAGACCTTTTTATTGGTAGAGGAGCGTTGTGAACGACATTACTTTCCTTTTTTTTGGATCGATTAATGTTCTTATTGATGTTCAATAGTTTGTCTGCGCTGCATCAGTTCAGGCACGATGTATATTTAGTGCATCGAATAACTGCAAACGGCTGGGAATGTCTACTCCATCACCCTAATGAAGCACGTTTCACAAATTTCTCACAGAACGAATTAATTTTATTATTGAAAGGGTTTATCCAAAGTCCCTAATACAATTAGGAAGTTAAGTCATTGATGGTCAATCGATTGGAAAGGCCAATTAAATGTTACTTGTGTACCTGACTCAACATCTACAAGAGATGACACATTTAACAAGTTATTCAGATTGGTTTCTCTATTGTCGGTAGACTGGAACATTGGACATGTTTCTAAACTGATTGTTATTAGATACCCGTTTTCAGGCTCTAGTTTAAACCACTAATACATCTGTAATGGTTAAATTTATTATGTTTATTTTTATTTCAGGCTGCCATGTTAATTCCATACCAACAAATTAAATTAATCTTAGCAAAGTCTGGCAAAAGGAGTGTAGATTAATAGGTACGTTAACGGTTCCAGTTTTCATGCCTTATTATGTGTCCCTCTTTGTTCCACCGTAGCTTTACTGAACCGAGATGGAAATTATGATTAGTATTATGCCTACCTATAACAGTACCCGGTATCAGTTAGGTCCTATTTTTTATGTTAATTCCTATTTTGTAAGCTTGTTTTCTTTTTTCATTACGTAATATATAAAAAAAAAGTGTTTTTGCATGATACCCATGCGAGAGAACCTCTACATCTACCGCCGGCCGCCGCTTGTGTGTTGGACCAGGGAAACTATTCAAAGATACTCTCTACTTCCGGAATTAGTTTTGCCTTACTGTTTAAACTATAACGGTTTCGCAGTCAATTCCAGATTCGACAAAGAAAAGGGACCGAAACTCGAGATAAGCTCGGCTTGTTTATCTACTATATCCTGAAGTTATCTACAGTACTAACACAACAGAGCGCGGACCAGCTTGCTTGCTTGGTACACTGGAGCCGAGTTCACAGACGCACCATCCTGCTTCTCAGGGTGTCTCTCAAACAAATGAATCAGCTTTTATCTGGGCAAAAATAAGTTTGTGGTTATGCTAATTGCTATTAATTTTTAAATAAAAAATTGGCCAATAATAAAAGACCTCCCACTAGATGGACCGATAACATTGTGAGAGTCGCTGGCATCCAGTCGATGCAGATGGCAGGCTGTTTCTCAGTGTGGAGGTTAAAGGGGGAGGCCTATGTTCAGCAGTGGACGTCTTCCGGCTGATGATGATGAATTGGCCAATGTTTGGCCGCCTACTCGCCTGATGTTAAGCGATGATGCGGTCTACGATAAAGCACGCTTGCCTAGAAGAAACCGATTCACTCTTGATTTGAAGATACACAAATTTTAACTATAGGGTTTAGACCCATTCAGTCTGCGCATTCTACAGACAATCGGGTCGCACAATAAAAGTGCCGGCAAGTTTAGTATTGTTTAGTAATTTTCTCAAATATTACGAGGATATTTACGTAAAAATTTACATACGTAGGTATTTTGTGTTTGACATATTTTCATAGCATCCAAAAAAAAAAAAAAAAACAACAGGTAGTTTTTTTTACTGGCATATGCTTTTATTATCTAAACAAAATACAAGCTAACTAACACTACAACAATAAGAATGCCCATAAATCGTCGACTATTTTTAATTTGAAAATGATAATTTAACCTCGCACACTAAATACCATGTTTCAGAATAATGATGTAAAATAGTTATTATCTGTATCTTTTATTACCTAATTTACTGGATTATCATCGTGTATAATGCACCACGTGACGTATTATTATCTGTGTTGTACTAATACACGTCTACAAAGAGATGTCATTTAATTTGGAGCGGGCCGTCACACGTCAGGATGGCCGAGCGGTCTAAGGCGCCAGACTCAAGGTGAACCTTGCTCACTGAACGTGAGTGCGAGCTGTTCTGGTCCTCTCTGAGGGCGTGGGTTCGAATCCCACTTCTGACAAATCTTTTTGTTTTAAATTTTTTACAGGAGTTTGCTAACATTGTGTCGGAGGGCAATTTTTTCAGAGAAATTACAGATAGCAGCTCAGCGCAGCGTCGTGCGACATTGTGACGTTCCAGTTAGTTAGCGGTAGTGAAAGTGTTAATGGCGGAGGCGCTCATGCACCATTAGATGATCAGTTTTCCTATCTTCTCATTCAATTGTAAAAAATAAATAAAAAATACTGTGAAGTCTTGATATCTTTATAAAATCAAAGGCAGCGATCAATGTTTAATGCTCGTCCAGTTTTTATTATTTAAAATAATTAAGGAATAAACTGATATTCATTTATTTTATCAAGTATTCATCAGGCGTTTTAGATGTTATCTATACTAATATTATAAAGAGGAAAGATTTGATTGTTTGTTTGTTTGCATTGAATAGGCTCCGAAACTACAAACCGATTTGAAAAATTATTTCACTGTTGGGATGCTGCACTATCCCCGGTTGACTTAAGCTATATATCCCGGCTTCGCCCGTGCGAAGCAGGGGCGGCCTACTAATTCCAAATAAAAATAAATATAATTTAATAAGAATAATTCAATTGAAACTGATTCATTCCCAGCATTAGTACAGAGAGAGAGAGAGAGAGAGAGAGAGAGAGACTCATTCACCGATATACTGTAGTGCGACGTCATGTTACCAACATACGGAACCCGACGTCCCTGTTCAGAGAACTCGCACCTCCTGCGCCCTAATACATTAAACTTTCACCGATTCTGAGAATGAGATGTCTTTGTTCCCGGGTTCCCGAGGTAATTAGGCAAACTTTGTAATTGATAGTGGCAAGTTACAGCTTATATGCGAAAACTAATTTCTACATCGATCCACTTTCATTAATTGGTCTCTAATTATTTTACTATAATTCCTTGAAATCAACCCTGTTTACCTCATACCTACCTATATCAACGAGAAACACGACACGTCTCTACAGAGTTTGGTAGATACGTACAAAACCAAACTTGTGGTTTCATACAGTTTGTGTAAATGGTATGAAAGTGAATCAAGGCGATAAATTTTAAACCAGAGAAAAACATATCAGCTGTTCCATACATTTAGTCGAGTTTAAATGACCGTTTGCTATGGAAGAACTGATATTTATGTTTCGTGATTTCGGTGTCGGTCCTGCTAGCGAAGCCTGATAGACGTAGTAAGTCACAGATTCACTGTAACTGAATTCACTGACCTTTGAACTTTTCGACTATTATTATTAATGTCTCAAAATATTTCCATCTGGAACAGAATCCTCAACAAAGTCCTACAAATATGAGAAGGAACCAACAAGGCGAACCGAAAATTCCCAAATAATATGAGGCTCGAATTTTTCCGAGAAAATTGTTCCATGCCGCATACTTCCTTCACATATTAGTATGTAAAAGGTACTTTCTCTTTATATTACTCATATAACCAGACCGATGTGTGCGCTAACCTCCGAGCGGGCCAGTTACATCTGAGAGCTGCGATCCGAGAGCTGCTTTTATCGAAATAGGTTAAAAATGCATGTTCCATTAGTAGCCGCGAACAATATTTCAAGCCCAGCGCTGGAACACGCTTTGAAGCTGAAATTCAAAGGGACCGTTTGAAAGACGCGGCCGCATTGTTTTCGCAAGGCTCTCATTTCGCAGCGCCAGTAGCTACTGGTGGAAATAGCTTTATTTTTTTAGCTTTTTAACTTGAGATGTAGTCTGTCGCGAGACAGAACAGTCGTGGATAATCGACCTCGTTTATTATTTCCCCTCGGCGGTTGTCTTGACTGAGTGAATGTTCGCTAAACCACGGAAAACTTAGTATAGCGATTAATCTGATTGCGCAACATCAACAGGTCAAACAAATGGGTTATGCGTTCAGTTTAAATTATTTGTATAGGTAATATTATGTATTTGGATATCGCTAGAAGCTGAATTTTATGTTGCGAAGTAACTCAAATGTATAATGGTAAACTGGATTTAAATTAGTGTATATAGTAGTATTATTATAGTTTGATAAACACGCTTTATTGACTCGTTAAAAAACCTAAAGTAGCCCAAACTCAAGGAGTCATTACAGTCGGAGACGAGGGTCCGATGATAGAGCCAGGAGGTACTTAGATAGTGGAACTTTAGGTATGTGTCTCGTAAAACAAACCAAATGATTCCAAACTCGAGGAGTTTTCTAGTTAGTACTAACCGTTGAAGATTTCCACTATCCTCCTCCCGACTCCTTCTTGAGATCAGTGCGATGGCACCAAATTATTGTATTGTCATCATAATCGATTCTACAATTAATTGGAAGTAGGTTAAAATCGACTTACAAGAAATCCTTTATTTTTCCTTGGGTCCTTAGATTGCATGCGATGTCGATTTTGGCGCTCTTTTACTGTAAATTTTCCATCTTAATCCTGTGTACTCATATATACACAATAAACGAAACATAAATATAAACGAAATTTTAGATATATGTATCTAATAATGAGCTTTTTTTTTTATAGAAACGGACGTCATCTTCAAAAACCCGAATGCGGTTGAAACTATAATCGGAGAAACTGGTTAATCATACACGAGTAATTCCAGTGTCATATAAATAAAATAGTAGTATAGATTAGCTTGCAAGTACACTTGACGTGACTCCTTACCCTTTCTGAGTGTCTCTCAACATGTTGTAAGTAGGTAACTATCACAATACCACCGCGACCATGAATGACTTCACTCCCGAAGCCTACAATTATTGGGCCTTCTATTTTCACTCGCGATAAAATAAAATAGGCCCAACGAACGATAAAAACAAATAACATGAAGTTTTTGGCGTCGCACGGAGTTCCTGATAAGGTGCCCCCCAGAGGCCGACCCTGGACGTTTCGGACCGTTATGATGTTGCGATAATTTACAAGATTCCTTACGTTTTTTTTCCTGAAATAAATGGTTATTGTCGAAGTGTGGGCTTGCATGGGAATATTAAAAAAAAATCTAGTCAAGATATTAAGTATGCACCTACACATTCTATACTCAAAATAAACTGAGTCAAGCATAAAGCGTCTCCCTAGTTTTAGAGTGGTTCAGCGTCACATAACAATTCCAGTAGACTGCGTTACTTGGAGGTTTATTTTACTTAGTAACCATTTTGTAGTCATTTTATCGTCTCAGAGTTGTACAAGCGTGGCATTCCCCGTGTATTTTGTTATTTAAATACCAGATCAAAAACTTTAAAAAGTTTAGTAGTCATGTATAAAAGTGCTAAGTTTGGATCATTTCACCCATAGGACGTCCACTGTTGGACATAAGCCTCCCCCATCGATCTCCAAAAAAGCCGGTTGGAAGCGGCCTGCATCCAGCGTTTTCCAGCGGTTTCTTTTAGATCATCTGTTCATCTTGTGGGTGGACGTCCTACGCTGCGTTTATCGGCTCGTAGTTTCCATTCGAGATCCTTTCGGCCCATCAGCCTCCTGTTCTGCGCTATGTGCCCTGCTCACTGCCACTTCAACTTGTTAATCCGATGGGCTATGTCGGTAACTTTCGTTCATCTACGGATCTCCTCATTTCTGATTATAAAGTTTTCGACCAGTGTGTGTTGTCAGTGATGACATACGACACTGAAACGTGGTCTCTCACTATGGGCCTCATAAGCAAGCTCAAAGTCTCAAAACAAGCTATGGAGAAGGATATGCTCAGGGTTTCTCTACAAGATCGAATCTGTATAATCTAAATACTTACAATAATTGTCTAATTATAGTTGATCAAGATTACCCACACATGCCTCATGTGTTATTCAGACTACCCAATTATGTGAGTACGCACCATTAGGTTCAAGCTCCAGGGAGTCGCAAGCCGGGGTAGAGCGAGGAGCGGGGAGGCTCGAACAGACGTCCGTGTAAGTGGCGCGCCAACCAACACGAACGCGTCTGCCGCGGTGGCGGTGAACGAGTGCCACCACAATCTGTTGGAATCAAAACCATCGTCTGTTCTCGGTTCCCGCGTACTACTATTGCGAGCGCTGTTGCTCCACATGTTCTTACTGCGTGCAGCTCTCTCCTGGCCGTGACAACTGATTGTGATCTGTTTGCGGAGGAATGGAAGGTATTCCGTCTGAGTGTCTGAAGTACTGCGAGAAGGCGTGCAAGATGGAAGCGGAAGAAGAGGATACATTGAAAATTATATGATTTTATAATTAAATATGTTTATTTTTGATGTCATAAATTTTATTTTAATATAATACTCATTAGTACGGATAAATTTCATTTTAATATATTATAATACATCATTTACGTTTATATTTTATTTTTTGCGGGTTAAGTCTAATAACTTTATTGTATAGAATCTGAGTTAGTTTTTAATGTTTATACTATTGTTCCATATCAATTCACTTCATACAATTAATATATTCTGTGGTTGACTGATGTAATTTGGCGTTGTGTGTCATGTTAGTCAATAAACAATTGTAAATATATTATTGTTTTTGTTTGTATGGTGTGTGATATTTATTTTCTTTAAGAATATAAATTATTTCGTTTCACCTGTTGATAAGACGAGCTGATGTTTCTGGACAAATTCACCTGATACATGTGTAAGTTAGTTGAGGTTAGGTTTTCAATACTAGTTCGGCTTCAAATTAGTTCATTTTATAATAGAGCCAACATACTGTGGTAACACTGTAACTATTATGATCAGTACCGCTACCGCCACCGCTGCAATGGACGTGATCGCGTTAACTTGTAGGTATCTGCGTGTTATCGCACGCACTTATCTCAGCTGACTCGATCCGAATGTTATCAATGTCATTATTCCAAGAGACGTCGAAATTATACCTTCAGCGATAGAGATAAGTTTAGAGAGGTGTTGTTCGTGTGCGGTCGTCATGGTTCCGTGCAAGGTGCTATCCGCATGTAACCGTCGCGGCTGACATGCTGCTGCGGTCTGTGACGCTTTCCTTCGGCATTGCGAGTGGTTCAGTGAGACAGGTTGTCAGACATGTTAGATGCAGCAGAATTTGCAGTTGTGTTCTAACACATATCTATCATAATATACACCAGCTATAGTATCGTATTGCCACCGCCTGCCGCTGAGCTCGGAATTATTACTACGTTACATTGTTTCTGTTCGGCAATCAGTTCAATTAATTTGGTATGCGCATTTTTTATTATGTTCTTAAACTAAATGGCAATGTTTGGTGTTTAATGATGTAGATGTTTGGTTTAATTACTTTTGTTTCTTTGACTCCCAATAAACTAGAAAAATATTTTTTCGCATGATTATTGGTGACGGCAGAGGTCTTCCGGCTAAATCTGAACGTGGACTCGAATTATCGCTGAAACAGCGCAATTCAAAAATCCACGCGAACGCAACGTACTTACATATTTTTGAAAGATACACATCACATCACATCACATCATCAGCCATTAAATGTCCACTGCTGAAAAAGGCCTCCCTCTTAGAGAGGGGTGTTGCCATAATCCCCACGCTTGACAGGTGGCTTGGAGATCGCAGTACGTTCACCGTGTACTAACAGGACGCTGCTGCCCATCCTCCGGTGGTTCTGGTCGCAGTTTTAGGACATACACGGGTCCAAGAAAAGAAAGATACACATACATATTCTCATTCAAAGTGACAATGTATTAACAAGTAAGACTCACTTGCTTGTAAAGTTAACGGGCAAAGTATACAAACGTCGCTCACTGACAGCGCGTACAATGTGTTGGTAGACATCTTCACTTGTACTGGTTGTGATTGAACATTGAGTTCCATTTCAACCCTAAATTATGCAGCTACAAACAATAACGTTGCCGTTTTGTTTGAAACTTCTCTTTTGAATACATTACTACAATCGTACAGCTTATCTGTTAAACTGGTCAAATGAGAGAAATGACAATATCCCCCGGAGGCTATCAGATTTGTTCATAGAATACAATGGTGGCTCCCCCAGTCCAGTATACAAATAACTCGGTACCACTGTAAAGTATCCGCCGGCCTCACAATGAGATCTCGTGAATGGGATTCGTTTCTTATCTGTGTCGTTAGGTGGCGCGGCGCCCTCTGTCGGTGTGCGCTCGGCGAGAATCTTAATCTTTACGCACGTTTTGTTCATGTGTACGGAACCCTAATAATTATAATTATCTGCCATCAAGGGGAGGATTTAATCAAATGTTGGTGTTTATCTTCTTTAGACGCCAAATTGAGCAGCACCTTTAATAAGATGGATCAAATGGTATCCGAGATTTGCAACAACCAAAATGTATTGGAATGTATTTAATCATTTATAAATTTCTAAATTGAACGAAAATTATTCTACTAAATAATAATAATAAATGTGTGTTTATAACACATAAACTTTAAAACCTGAATCACAGCTTGAATCACAATAATGCATGAGTTGGCACGACGCGGGTGTACCTACAACTAATAACCATTGCATACACAATACAAGAACAAAACAAACTGAAAAACAAAAAAAATACTGCATAAACACTACAATATTTACAGATAAATTATGCTAAGGTAAATTGAACATGTCTACGCAGAGATTTTGTGACCTTGATAAAATAAATCTAAGCTGACTTTATTTTACAAATAAAAAATACATTTAACCAAAAAATTAACAATACTTAAAAATAATTTGAAGCTACTACAAAAACTTGAAAAATATACTTAGAATATGGATAGATAATAAATTATAACCACAGTAATGCAGTGGCGTAGCTTGCTTCCGAGCTGTTGCTTTCCTTCCGAGTGCAAACATTTTCCGTAACGGCTCGCAGCATATTGCTCGAGCAGTCAGAATGCATGACGGTCACCGCCGCGTCCACGTCTCCCGCTCGCTGTGTATAGATTTTATTTAACAATAAAATAATAATAATAAATATTCGGGACATTTTTGCACACACGGTCATCTGACCCCAAACTAAGCAAAGCTTGTGATATGGCTGCCAGAGACTGATATATATATACATATATAGGTTTAAATACATACTTAAATAGATATTAACACCCAGATATAGAACAAACACAAATGTTCATCACACAAATGTTTGTCCTAGGTGGGAATCGAACCCACGCCCCCAAGCTCAGAAGGCAGGTTCACTACCAACTCGACCAACGGGCTATCTAACGCCTGCAATATTGCTCGGAAAATTGCACAGCTAACGGAAACTATTCTCTGAAATATGGATGAAGAAAAACATTTTGTAAGCTTATAGGAAGAGTTCAGCCGATGGCGGCTCTATGCCAGAGTGCTTATATACGTGCACTCGGATCATAGTCTCGCCGCAGGTCGGCTCCATGTCGATATACTGCGACGCGTATGAAACCAGTTTCTGACGTGTCGGTGACGACGGAGGCAGACTCGGAGGGCAGATAGGACTACCACATGTCATGCTCATAATACGGGTTTATACTCACAACGCAACGTCCACTGCTGAATAAAGACCTCTTCTTGGAGAAGGGTTTTCCATAATCCCCACACTTAGCAGGTTGCTGGGGGATCGCAGTAAATATCACGGGCGGTAAATATCAGTTTGCCTCCAGGGAGGTAAAGTTATTTAAAAATCGAACTACTCAGTCCTATATTAAAAAATACCATTGAGCTTACTTTATTCTTTTCTTTGATCATGTAGGTCTGTAACATGTCAGAAACTTTTTACACAGTGTAAAACCTCTGTTGTGTAAACCTGGAGCTTTTTAATTTTTTTCGGCGGGAAATTAAATATAAAACATTTTCTAACAATTTCTGAGTTAAAAACTGGGGGAAATAACGAATTAATTTTATTTTAATTTGCCATAATTGTAAAACATTGAATGTCAAAAAATTCAATCGTAATTTAATTATGTTTCTTGTTCACCTTTTTGCTACACCAGAGACATCAGTAAATACTTTGATATTTACGTTTCGTGGTACTGATTGATCTAATTATATACCGTATTCGTTCCCGCGAGAGGTTTATTTCTACATCTTTTATGTTAAAAACGTGTACGCGCCATTTACTCGTTCCATTCCATTACTCTTTCGACATTTGTTATCTCTTGAAAGTGCGAATAGCTCTTTGGAAATATTCTTGAATCAAAATCATCAATATGTTCACTATCGAGTTTAATGATAGGCGATGCTTACTCGTTACACTCGGTACAAGCATTTATTAGATCGGATATTGTAAAAAAAAAATATATATATCACTTTTGCTAAGGTTTTTAACGTAAGACTTTAGCAGGTACCTGATATTTTTTTTGTTTCGCAGCACTCGGACTTTACGTGATGTGAACTCTTAAAATATATTATGAGAGATTCGCTACTACATCGCATTTCATGGTCTGATAAAATTGCGATGGTCCATAAAATTTCATTAGTCTTAAGAATGAGCAACATTAGCGGAGTTCTTTTGCAATAGGTATTCAAAACAGACTGCATGCACATTGCACATGTAACCAGAGTGCCTTATTCTGAACAGTGTTGCATCAAACCCGATGCATACATTGGAATTCAAACATTCAAATCTCCTCGTGGGATAACATCCGCGCTCCATATTCAAGCGGCATGACTTATTCATTCCAGGGACAGTCCTGTGCGTGCGAGTGGTGAGTGATGGGAGCGGTGAGTCTCGCAGTCCTCAGTGGGCCATCATCATCACTGGTGGTCGCTGTTGACAAATGTAAACACTTCTGTGAATATAAGAGATTGTTCAAAGTGAGCGTGATCAGTGTATTAAAATAATAAACAATAATAGTGTCAGTTACAACACTGCACGATGCACAGAAGCGAATAAAGAAAAGCTAGTCCAATACATCCCCGCAGGCGGAGACGAGATGACTCAGTATTTCTATACTGTTGATACGTGGCAAAGCTGCTTCAATACGTGTCAGGTGGTGACGTGCTCACGAAGGATTTTTAAGTTCATACGCATTAAGAAGAACTAGGAACTCTCAGCAACGCTCTAAACACGAATTGAAGTAGAATTTCTTTGTAGGCACAGATACTTAATATCTGAGGGTAACGAATTTAGTCGATTTCTACACAGTTTTTAAACTACCTCAGTAAATTCCTTCCCAATTATATTATACTAAGTATTCTTTTTTGGTTAATGTGAAACTAATAAGAAACTGTTTTTCTGACGTATTTTCAGATTAATTCCACTTGTAGAAGCAGAATTGTACAAAAAATTTGTCAGAAAAAACAGTTTGAAGATGGACTTCCGCAAAGTAATGCCTGATTCAATCAATTGCTAAAAAAAGTAACATTTAAGTTTGATGTGTTTTGGTCACAGGTAGACAAAATGACGGACATCTATGGAAATGTTATGGAAATTTTAATAAGTAGGTACCACCAATAATTTTTAATCGAAACGTTCCTTCATCATCAGTCAGAAGACGTCAACTGCTGAACATAGGCCTCCCCCTTTAACCTCCACACTGAACGACAGCCTGCCTTTTGCATCCACTGGATGCCCGCAACTCTCACAATGTCGTCGGTCCATTTAGTGGGAGACCTCCCTACGCCAAACGTTCCTTAAGTACGCCGTATTCTCTCCCGGTGTCCAGAGTTCTTGCAGTTCTGCGCCGGGCTTGACATTTGATTAATATAATAACTGAATCCCAAGCAGTTGGTACTTGCCAACCATCCTCTCTATTTAAATTTCCTTGGTGATAATTTGCTGATTATCAAATCGAATGTAGTGGTTGGGGCTGTCGAGGGCATGTTTATTGCTCACAATCCTCGTGCCTTATCTTCATTAACTGCATTGCAGTGTATAGGTCAGGTATAGGTACGTACTAGGTAATTAAACATGTAGATTACTTTGTCCAAGTCACTACTAACCTTAGTGGACATCATATTGACATCAAACTCGCCTCCCAGCCCTGGCAGAGAGGAGGTCGGAGCACGCGCCGGCCCTACATGACTCACCCGGGTAGGCGAGTGTCTCACCACGTGAAATGTTACCGGAGTTGTCCACGCACGGGGAATACTAAGCCGGCGGCCGGTGGAAATGTTGTTTTTCATATTTATATCCCAAAGTTTCGCCGGGTCTGCCTACAGCGGTCTGTTCTTGTGTAATCGCAAATTAGAGACGTAAATCATGAGCTTTAGAGTTGGATGAAATTGAGGAGAATGGCTTCGATAATAATTAATTTTAGTCTTCTTTAGTCTTTAAAATAGAACAGGGGCCTTACGGACAACTGCTATAGCGGCACCTAATCCTCTCAGTTGGAATATCACTCGACCGCAATCCGTATCTGGGCGCGATAAGGTTCACGTTCGCGTGATTTTCCAACTGAGCGGATTAAGTGCCGCAATAGCTGTTATCCGTAAGGCCCCAGTAATGCATTGAAGAAAGATATATTATTTAAAAACTGTATTAAGGTAAATTATTGTATTTTTTGCAAAAAATATGTAGGTTGATAGTATTGCGCGGTGCCTCAAATATCTTGAACTAGTTTATTGTAATTAGATAATCTCAGCATAACAATTACGTTTCGGTATAACAAACCACGGAACCGTTGTTATTGGAAGATCATCTCCCACTTGGTTTTTTCTCCGTAGCAGAGGCGCGAACTAGCTGCCCCTAATAAGTTTTAGTGCGAAATTAATCTGATGGTTTATGATATTATCTCTCACGTCTCCAGAACTAGAGCGACTAGATTACGAGTATTCTTATTTTCTGTCTCGCACTGTTACTTGCAGAAGTAGGTACCTCTATCTATACTAATATTATAAAAAGGAAAGATTTGATTGTTTGTTTGTTTGCATTGAATAGGCTTCGAAACTACTGAACCGATTTGAAAAATTCTTTCAATGACGGGAAGCTACACTATCCCCGGGTGACATAGGCTATAATCTATACCCGTGCGAAGCTGGGGCGGAGCGCTAGTTATATTATATTTTTTAAGTTGACCGTTACTTTTCAATATAAGACTTCGATACTTGGACAAATACGTGAAATACGTGTTTTTTAATCTTATCTCAGGAGTTTACGATCTAAATGTTGACTGACTGTGACTAGTGTGAACGGTGTCTGCTAAATAGAGGTTTTCTGTTAAAAGTTTTTGAACCCTTGGGATACGAATTTTCCATATTTTTTTCTAAGTATGCATTTTCACCCCTCTATTAACACATCATCCAAATATCAGGTCTCTGGGCCAGCAGTTACAGCTGGACGTTGTCAGTCAGTCAGCCATTCAGGACAACGTTTTATATTCTTTTAAAATATTATAGCCTTACATTGATGTTTGATGGTCATAAAATAAATTCGAGATAGTATTAATTATACATTTCACAATAACATTTAGTTTTCCATTGAGACATAATGGTGAAATGTATAAATCTCAAGAAGTTATTATCAAAACAAACAATATAGAAACATCAACATCATACGCAATGGTATGAGTAGAGTGATTGTTTGTTACAACTCAAATACCATTACCGAAATCCTTTTTTAATGTTTGTGTTTGTTCAAAAACTAAGCACAAGAGAAAAACAATAATATCTTGTATTTGTAGGTCAATAGAGTCGGAGTTATGATACCTAAATCAGTTTATTGGCACTCAAGAATTAGCTCAGATAACAGTATCCGCGCTAATTCCTACATTTTATTGGGCGAGAGTAATAAAACCTGGTCCAGTAATCTAGTCCTAGTTTGTTTCAGATGAAAGGGATCTTTCTTGTTCGTGTTTTATGATGTGTGTAGTATATATCACAGTAAGATAGCAGCTTTGGAAATAAACTACCACGTTATGAAACTACCACGTTTCTCATTATTACGAGCACAAAATATACGTCAATGCTGAAAGAAGTTTCTTTCAACGCAGATAAAATTGCATAACAATCGACATGAAAAAACCATGAGTATGTTCATTTGTCGCCAAGTACACAGTCGGCAGATGAGAGCAGACCTGCTGTACTGTGGAGGGTCACAGAAGACATACTTAATGGGTGTACCACGTCAGCACACATGTACCTGGTGGATATTTCTTTATCGGGTTTGAAGTTTTTATGTTGTATGTTCCAAAGCGCTGGTAAAATGTAAAGTAGGTCACGCAAAATGTTGCAAAGCATTTCTTAAACTGAAGAAATAACTGTACAATACCACAGACAATACATAGCAAAATTAGCTAAGAGGAAGAACGTAACTCCTAGAAAATAACTGGCCAAGAGCGTGTTAAGATTCGCATATGGTTACCATAATATTCCGTTGTCACCTTATTTATTAAATTGTCGTGGTCGTAAACGTAGTTTATAGAATATTTTAGAAGAAAAAAAAACAAACGAAGCTCGCTGGACCCAACCACATTCAAATCAAAGATGTATTATCGCGACATAACATACACTTTTTATGAATACTTTGTATAGTAAATACTTGAAGTTTCTCCAATGGTAGATGGTTAGGTACTACCCGAGGTAGTATTGTCATTGTTCGAGTAGGTACGGGTGGTATTCAATGTTTCGTTGTAAAATAAGTCCCAGTTAGAGCTCGTTGGGCTTGAAAGAGCTGTAATTCAATAGTCGGCACTGAAAGGCAGGCCTTTCGCACCGTGATCGCATTACTAACTTACCATACGGGGAACTAACTTGTTTCTAACTCCTAGCAAATTGGTGAATAAATTGAAAATGATTTCAGTACCTGGCCGTGGTAAGTACTTACTGGTTTTCATTCCTTAGTCTCCACCATTGTATTCAAAGAAAGAGCGAGAGAGAAAACGAGAGAGGCAATTAAAATTGTCTACGCGATCTCTAGGAAATATTCAAATATGGCGTTATTTATTCATTTCGTGTGTTATCGGAGCACTTATGAATATCTAATGAAGTAGATATGATTTTAATGGGAGTTGTAATGGGTTGTCTGATGAGAGAGCACGCTAGTTGCGATAACTGTGATAATATTTGGATATTTGCTAAATAAAAACTGGCAGAACTAGGGACAAGGAAGTAGGAAACAAAGCTTTATAAAGAGGTCGTTACAGTATCGCAGACCAGAGATAGCCGGGAGCGGAGCGGAGTGGAGCAGATTGCTTCCTTCCGGACTCGGCGGCACGTGACCCGGGCTCCTGGAGACAGCACCCTTTAATGACGTTGCCTACTGTGCATCCGGGGACACAAATACAACGTAATAACTAAACTCAAAAAGTAAGTAAGTTTGTATAAGTCACTATCGGCCAGCACTGTTGTTACAATTTCAAGCCCGCTCGACTTCTTAGTTAGTATTGAAAACGCTTCTGCTAAAAACTTTTGAATCCAAGTTGTAAAGAATCCATCTTAAAATAATATTTCACGAACGCAAAACATTTAAAATAATTATCCCGAAGATCCCTGGAGAGTACGTGCTCTCCAGGAATCATTGATTAGAAAGGCCAACTTTGCTCGTGTCACAATACAATTAGGTATCAAAACTACGTACCTACAGTTTCTATTGTTAGTGTCTTTGAAGATGTCATTCCGGTTTAATGACCGGTTCTTGCTGTACATACTGATTTAGTTATTACAGAACTCCCCGCGAGTTATACAAGTTATATAGACAGACCGAAGTTACTCGACTACAAAATCACGTTCAAAGACTGTCTTTGTTAGGTAATTAACTCTAAATACTACAATCAAAAACATAAACTGTATCACTTAATTGAATGCCATACGGCGCATCTGATATACAGTTATGATGTTAATATTTGATAGTTCTGTTTCGTTATGTTTTAGCCGGCGTTTCCGGCTAAACTGCGACAATCATTCATTTTGTCCGCATCAAATTACCGGTAGAATCAAGATAAAATATAATTTAGTGTTATCTTGACTATAATAACTTTTACCCGCGATTTTTCCAAAGACGACCAAGGCAATTTCCGATTTTTATATAATTAGTTTTAGCATGACAGATGTCACTTTTACACATTGTCGTTTAAAAACGATGCTTACGCACTGCACGACAAATCACGATGATGTTGTGCAACGCTGTCACATACTTTTTTTAAAGAGTTTACATAATTATTATTCCGGACACCATCACATGCCGGATTGTCACATTTCTAGTTGAGACCGACTTATAAATAATCGCCTGGTTCTTGTTTCCTGTGAAATAAAGGCTAATTTAGAACAGCCGCACCATCATTGTCGGTAATTACATTCATTCTGTTATCTTACCAAAATGCTTTACGTTTATTACGCTGTAGACTATTGTGCCTTTGTCTTATTGTAGGTACGGTGTTAATGTATTGTAGCGATACTAAGATCTTTTGGGACATTCACCATGAGGTCTTAAGTGCTTTTGTGAGGCGCTTTATTACGTTCAGTGAATATTGTGACACCGAGGTTTCAGTACGTTACATTACCTAACTGAACAGTGACTTGATTTTGATAATACCTATATATTTTTAGTTGCGAGTTATGAAATAAAATACTTTCATTATTATAGTAAAAGTAAGGAAAATTCTGACTGCCTAGAATGTGCGAAGAAAATAAATACAGAACATTTTGCATGGAGATTCCAATAACCGAGTTTCTGTGCAGTTTAGCTTTCGACGCCTCGGATAGCAACTTGCCCGGAACTGCAGTCGCAAGTTTAGCTGCTCTTAAATCTGTACAATCTGAATAGATACAAGACACGACCAGCGGTTTGGGAAACTGGTGGAAACGTTCGAGCAACTGATTACAGCAGCGATCAAATATACACTGAAATATTATGAGCTTTTGTATAAATATATTATGTACAAAGGTGGATCAAATTATGTACCTACCTACAACATATATTATCTGTAGTAAAATACTATAAACATCGACCAACTAGGCATCGAGGATTGAGCAATGAATTTAATATTGAAAGAGCATGTCTACGAGCCATGTCATAACTCCAGAATATTCTGAGTACATCACGATATATCTACACCTTTCTTAACAGATAATCATAATACACAAGAATAATATTGATATTTCCTAAAACTTCGGATTGATAAAGTAACTTTCACTTAGCCAACTGAATTGCAATAAAATACCCTAGCTGGAGCTTCATTTAACTAATAAGCTTATTCGAAGCAAGAAGAGTGGGCTGCCCCACTGAGCTGCCCCACAGAGCTGCCCCACAGAGCTGCCCCACAGGGCTGCCCCGAGATTCACAATTTGCTTCCCCGTCACGTCTGCAGAGAACCTCACCTACTTTTTCCGTTATGTAGACTGAAATTAATTCATGCAAATTAGCCTTAGAGTCGTCTAAAGCGGGCGTAATCTTATCGTTGGGAATAATTGCATGGGGACGCAAATAGGGGCTTATATTTTTAAGCAACGCTCGAGTTATTTTTAACCGGTGCATGTTTTTTTAAACCAGCATTTCATACTTTTGACTGAGTTTTTTGGATACTTGCCAATTAGAGATGTTCTATGTAACAGTTGTATTTAACGAACGCGGTCTGTACGTGAGTACACTTCCTACTTTATGATGTCAGCTGTCTTGAAGCTGGTATTTTGCTCATATTTTGGACAGATTGGTCACTTTGCTTAACACTTAGTTTGCACTCGATCTTTAAACAAAATCCCACCACATTATTTCCTGTCCGCCAGCTGATCCCTCACAGAGTACGCTGTGGTTTTCCTCTTCGCTTTGTAAAACTGGCTAAAGAGCTCGTTACTTAAAAACCTGCTTTTCTTTTTCTGCTTTTCTATTTTAGATTTCTGTATCCAAAGGGCGCAATGGGACCTTATTATAGACCAGGTTATAATTTGTTTTTACAAATTAGAGAAGAAAATATAAAATGACATTAGAGAAAGGCCCGCCCTTATCCTCCACAGATGAATACAATATTGCGGATAGTGGAGCCGCCGTCGTTACTCGACTTTGTATGCAAATGTATGAATTTAGCTTAAAGTGGACCTTTCATTAGCAAACGTCATTACCGTTATCACGCAATTAAGTGCTCGCTAGATTCTAACACGATACCTTCTGTTTAATGAGATGGCCTTACAACCCTTCGCAGGGCTCGGCACAACAGCTAATTTTGAACAAGTTTGTATAATTTATAATATAAATAATATGGGCTCTAAAGCTTAGCTTGATTCCACCAGAAAAAAAAAACAATCTGCAAATATAGAACATAGAGATATGAATCACCTCTCACTACAATGTTTATGTAATAATTTTAGATAAATATTGCTAAAGTAAGTAAGCAACACACTCATGTTGGTAAGTTATCTGTCCATCCTAACGTATGGTGCACAAACATGCTCACTCACCAAAGTTCAGAAGTCCCAAACATTGTCCAGCAGTGGGACAATACTAACAACAAAAAATAATATATGTAAAGAAAAACCAATTAGAAACTTGTGGTGTATTCATCGTCACTTGATCGTCACCATCAGCCTGTGTATATCCTGCAGCTTGAAGAACTCCTCTGCTTCCACTGAGATCGGCCACATTTACAAACACACACACACAAACACATCCCCATACACATCAAAAACATTTATTAAAAAGGTTCTGTGCTCAGATTGAATCTGTAAATCCAGGCAGCAAGTAAGACGCGCTCTCAACTACGTGAAGGGAGTCTCCGCCGCACAGTGCGCAGTACACAAGTAAGGAATGTTCATTATAGGACGGCACTTGTTTATGTTTTCCTAGTTAATTAATTCAGGTTTAATTAGGCCGTCTTGCCAAATTATTTCCCTTTAAATTATCTCGTAAGACAAACGGGTTGTAACGCAGCTGTGCTCAACCGGCTTGTAATCGCGGGTCGCGGTGAAATGTTCCGGATGTTATGTGGGTCACAATAATCTTGGATTATTTTTTTGGTCTTTGTTTAATTTAGTTATACTTAAGAAGTTTCTTCAGGTAAAAAAAAAACGTTTCGTTATCATAAAAATAAATATATTTATGTTTAGCTACTAAAATTGATATTTCAAAGAACGTCAAAACGAAAGGCAACCATTGTGTGTTGCCAGTAAAAAAAACAAAAATGCAATGGAACGGGCAATGGAAAGAGCTATGCTCGGAGTTTCTTTCAGCGATAGAATCCGGAAGAAGGATATTAACTGAAGAACCAGAGAAAACGACATAGCTACGGCATAACTGGGCATACGGGGTAACGGCATAGGTTTTTGAGTGGAGACCACGAACTGGAAGACGCAGCGTAGATAGGCCTCCCACTAGATGGACCGACGACATCGTGAGAGTCACAGGCAGCCAGTGGGTGCAGATGGCAGGCTGTCGTTCAGTGTGGAGTTCTAAGGGGGAATTCTATGTTCACTAGTGGAGGTCTTCTGGCTGATGATGATGAACGTATTTTATGAAAACGCTTCTCGTATCTATACGTATCCAAAAAAAAAACTCTCATTCAAAGACGATTTAAAATCGGAAGTTACACTAGAACATTTACTACCTACGTATTCATTGTTATACTTATTATTGACTTGTAAATTGGCTTTATCAAATAAATGAATATGAATATAAATAGAAGCCTAATCTAGTATAACTGTGGTACCCAGTATCACGCATCTTCTCTACATAGTATAAATTGAAGTCGCTTTCCGCGTCTGTCTGTCTGTCTGAATGTCTGTATGGCCGCTAACTCCTCTTAAACCACGCAACGAATTTTGATGCGGTTTTCACCATCAGTTAGATACATTTTCAAGGAAGGTTTATAAATATAACTAGCGACCCGCCCCGGCTTCGCACGTAAATTACACCCGCGCGAAGCGGGCGGGCGGGTCGCTAGTTTGGTATAAGAATGCATGATAGCATTTACAGCAGACAGGCCGGCAGTTGACCGTGGCTGCTTGAAGGTCCTATGCGAGTAATTTGTGAGCCGTTGGCAGGTCCAAATAAAATATGTGGGGTCTAATGAAAACTGTCTACGTTATTAACTTAGGTGGGGTTATTCAGAAACCTTCCACTCCTTGACGATTCTTTAGGAAGGGGCAGAGCTTTTTAAATGGTAACGTATGACTGTGCACGCATTTCAGGTGTAATTTGCACTTTATGACTCCATTCGGGGACTGATAACGCGTAATGTCCCGCCGACAACGTCCCGGCCAGGTCACATCAGCGTTGTTTCGACAACCAATAAACGATGTACTCGTTATTAGGTTGAAGGGGCAACATTTTTTTATGTAAATATAAAAAAAAGTTCTAAAAATAGAAGGTAAAAAAGATAGCAAGATAAAAAAATATAATTATCTCGACGGCGTTTTTGGTTTGTAGTACTTGTTTGTATATTTGATTAAATCATCTTTTAGTATAATAATAATTGTAGTTTATATTTAGTTATTTTATGTTTTAGTTACTATTATAAGTTTTTTTTAATTTTCTGTTTTTTTATGTTTTGTATAATAATGCAAGGTCGGTATATTGAATATTACCACGTTAAAAAAGCATCCGGACTATTAAAATGTTATTTCACTCGAATCATTTCACGTTCCCATAACTATACATTTAGCTATATGATTCAATTGTATGTTATACCATTTATACCCGAAGGTAGGTACCCGAAAGTCATGGGATGTAGGTAATTATCTTCATGAGCCAATTTACGGTCCTCAGAGAAGCTGCGTATTTATTTAGGAATGTTATATTTATTCAATAAATTGTTTCCAAGCATTTGAATACGTAATAAATTATGCTTATTTCATGCATTTCAAACGAAAGCTAATTTTATTCATTGCTGCAGTAGAATATAATATGAAAATAATAGTGCGTAGTAAAAGTACTTAGGTACTCAACAAGCATAATTTATGAGCTATTTCTATGAAATAAGAAAGAGTTTATTTATGGAGGGGTAATTTTGTCGTTGATGAATCATTGAAGAATAAACCAGCCAAGTGCGAGTAGGGCTGCCGCACTGAGGGTTCCGTAGCACAACAAAAAAGTACTGCAAAAAGTCAACATCACGCCCAAGCGATTTTTAAATTTAATAATATCTGGGACATCTGGGACATTTTTACACACACGGTCATCTGACCCCAAACTAAGCAAAGGTTGTAATATGGCTGCCAGAAACTGATATACGTACATATATATTTTTAAATACATACTTAAATAGATATACAGATTGTTACTATCGGGTAACAGACTAGCAGTTCGCACAATAGAAGTGGAATCAAAATCACTTCGTTCGGGTTCTCAGAATATTAATCATAAAGTGGTAACAATTCTTCGTGCCCACTCTAGCAGTTCAATAGAAAAATGGGCAGGAAGGAATTAGATCATGCAGATCCAATGCACACTCTCTGAAACGTACCTATCTGATAAAAAAAAAACAATAGACTTGCAACTTTGCACCGAACTTGGTGGTTTCACTTGGCGGTGAACAGAAATTTATCACTGACTCGTGCTTCGCCATTATTTAATATATTTTTGTTGTGTACTTAAAAGTGTGTATACTATAATCATGCCAAGTTTGAATCTTGTACGTATTACCGGTAGTACTTTAGAGTTAATACAAAAATACGTTTTAAAATGTACTTTTAGGTTTTTTATCTTTATTATTATTTCGTAGTTAATTTGTCGTAATATTACATAGTCCGTGAAAATTTCAACTGGCTATCTATTACGGTTCGAAAGATACTGACGTTAAAAGGTAGGATGGACAGACAGACAGCGTAGGATTAGTAATAGGGTCCCGTTTACTACCTTTGGGTACGGAACCCTAAAAATTAAAGAGTATTTAAGTAAGTATGTATAACTAAAAATGTTTAGCTAAAGTTTATCTTATTCAAATCCCCAAAAATACTGAAACCATTCTATGTCCAGTTCATGCCCAATTCTGTATCACAAGACGCCATTATTTATTTGTCATAACAGGATTGAAAGGAAACCATTGTTATGAAATGTAAGAGAATCTCTACCTATCTTCAGATCCCTTCACTCTTCACAACAAGGTTCTTCCATTGTAAAACTGTGGAGAGTAATTGTTATGAAGGTAGACAACGCAACGTTCTAAGCCATTATTGATCAACCCACATCAGATATACAGATTATTCAGTAAATTTGTTAGTTTGCGGCTTCAATTTAAAAATCTTATTCAGTAATTTGCAGAAACAACAAATTCAGTCCTGTTGTTTCTCTTCCACGACAGACAAAGAAATAAATTATGCGACCTTTATTTATTTATTATATTTATTTATTATTATTAATTAAAACGGCATTAAGCCAATTACATCAATTAATTACAGTTACAAATATAAAGATAAAATAAAATAAAATTACATATGTCACAAATTCTTAAATATCTAAAACATGTCAACTTATCCAGTCCTTAAAATCTAAATTTAAACATGAAATTAACACGTTTATCACGTGTTCTTCTCGCAATACGTCAAGCATACCGACATTAAGTCCGACCACCTGTCGACAAGCACATCGCATACAGGGTTGTCTTTCAAGAGAGCGTTGAGCGCGGTGAGAGTACGCGGAATAGGAGACATGGAGCGAGCTACTGTACGGCAACGAGACTCGGCAAACAGTTTGTGGTATCTACAGGAATAATACTTGTCAGGCACATAGAACCTACATAACTTATCGAGAAGATTAGGCGCGTCAATATTCCCGCGCAGGATTTTGCACATTACGGTTAGCTGTTGTTTTTCCCGCCTAACCTTCAACGAATTGTAGCCCAGACAACCGAGTAAAAAATCTGTAGGATACATAAAAGGATAATATCCGTGAACACGTTTATACAAATACCTAAGAAATGCCTTTTGAACCTTCTCAAGTTGGAGTATGTATTTCTTCTCATGGGGATTCCATACACACATAGAACTCTCCAGCTTACTACGTACCAAAGCTCCAAAAATCAACTTTATGACGTGTGGATTATGGAAGTCCTTGGAATTCCGGAGTATGAAACCTAACCGCCTGAATGACTCTTTTGCTAGCGTGCTAATGTGGTCGTGAAATGTTAACTTTTGGTCGAATGTAACACCCAAGTCTTTAATGATAGTGGAGCGAGTTATGGAACTACCATTTACTTTATAGTCGCAACTGATTGGATGCCTCATTCGACCAAAAGTCACTGCACAGCATTTAGAGGCATTAAACTCCATCTCGTTTACCTGACACCATTGTACAATTGCATCAATATCTCGCTGTAAGGCAAGGCAATCAGAATAAGACTTGACCTCAATGAAAAGCTTAAGGTCATCAGCATAAAGTAAGCACTGTGCGTATTTTAGGACAGCGGGGATATCGTTCACCATTAACAGAAACAATAATGGCCCAAGTATTGAGCCCTGACTTACTCCGGAACGCGTGTGATAGGCTCTAGACTCATACAACCCGAGTCGGACAAACTGCTGGCGGTCGCGAAGATAGTCCGCAAGGAGCCGAAGCAGTCGCGGGGCAAAGCCGATGGCACTGAGTTTAGCCAACAGGATGTCGTTATTGACCCTATCAAACGCCTTCCGGAAGTCAAAGTAAAGCACATCTACCTGGGATCCACGGTCCAATTTCGAAGAGATAAAATCAGTGATAGCCAGCAAGTTAGTATCAACAGACCTCTTCCGTCTAAAGCCGTGCTGCGCATTGCAAAGGTATTTATCCACCTGAGCATAAATGTACTTGTGTATTATGTTCTCAAACACCTTTGCAGGCGATGATAGTACAGCAATAGGTCGATATTCCTCAACGCTAGCTTTGCTCGAGCTTTTCGGTATGGGGCTTACTCTTGATAGCTTCCATTGTGCTGGATATTTTCCTGTTTTCAATGCCGTGTTAAAAATGTGACAGAGAGGAACACAAAACTGCTTCTTTACCTGCTTCAGGACTGTCGAAGGAAAATAATCAGGTCCTACAGAGCTACCAGGCTTCAACTTGTTTATTCCGTACATGATGTCGCTAGGCGTAATTTGGGAAATATTGATATAGTTACTATCGCAACTATGATCCATGTCATACGCAAGCTCAGTACTAAGTGTCGGTATGTCCGGTAAAAAGACACTGGCGAAATAACTAGCAAATGCTTCAGCCGCGTTTACTCCCGTGTGTGATTCACCCTTGTATGAAACAGTAGGTTCAAAACCGCCCTTAGTGCGTAGGCTAGAGATGTGATGCCAAAACTGTCGCGGATTCAACTTTATCTTTCCTTCAATACTCTCCAAATACGTACTGTAAGCAATTTGTTATTTTCCTGTTTTCAATGCCGTGTTAAAAATGTGACAGAGAGGAACACAAAACTGCTTCTTTACCTGCTTCAGGACTGTCGAAGGAAAATAATCAGGTCCTACAGAGCTACCAGGCTTCAACTTGTTTATTCCGTACATGATGTCGCTAGGCGTAATTTGGGAAATATTGATATAGTTACTATCGCAACTATGATCCATGTCATACGCAAGCTCAGTACTAAGTGTCGGTATGTCCGGTAAAAAGACACTGGCGAAATAACTAGCAAATGCTTCAGCCGCGTTTACTCCCGTGTGTGATTCACCCTTGTATGAAACAGTAGGTTCAAAACCGCCCTTAGTGCGTAGGCTAGAGATGTGATGCCAAAACTGTCGCGGATTCAACTTTATCTTTCCTTCAATACTCTCCAAATACGTACTGTAAGCAATTTATTGTTTGGTATTTAGATCCTAAATCGTAGAGACTGTTTGTCTAACCTTTGGCACGGAGATGTCGAAGATAAATGGATAAACACTGGAGGGAGGCAAGAACATTGGAATACATTCGAGGGCTCTTTGCGACTCCACAGCAGCTCAGGAGGTTTCTACTATTTATACTGAAAGGTAAGGTTTTTAATTATAAATTATGATTAAGGGAATTTTTCTTTTCTTCTTTAAAATGTTAAGAATAGAATAGAATAACTTTTATTGCTTCAAACTGGTACATGAGTTGTTCCAAATACATAATTGAGTATCACAGTTCTACCCTCTTCGGGCGTACAATATTTTCTTAGCCTAGATTTTTATTGTTCTCATTACACCGTAACAAAGAAAATAATAAAATACAGCAAAAAAACAGCAGCAGCAGCATAAATACAGTAGCTTAAAATAAGTATCATTGAGATATAATAATATAATATTTACATTAGGCATCTAAAACTACATTTATTTACATTATTATAAAATTACAATTATTAATCATTAAAATATTCATTCACTGTATAGAACACTTTTAATACTAACCAGGCTTGTTAATCAAAGTGAGAAACAGTAAGTATAGTGATTAAGTTAGCTATCATTTTCTTTTTCTCGATATATTTGACTACACCTAATATCTCAGCAGTCAGAAGAATATTCCTCTATAATTTAACCATTCAGACTTTCCTACGATTTTAACAAATTTTTGGCAAAGTACGGGCAGCGAAATAAATGTTGGTTCTAGACTTCCGATCTGAATTCTCATCACTAAACTTTACTCTTCTTTATCCGCCGAACCAGACGGAGGGGACAGTAGAACAGTGGCGCAGTGGATAGAGTTTCCACCCAGCAGAGTGGATAAATGTGTTTTAGCAGAGGAAGGTGCTCGCTGGCTGGAGCCTGTGTCCTGCTAAGTGTGTACAGGTTGAGCGGCCAACTATATTGTCAAAGTGTTAAAGCCGCCCATAGGCATCTGACATGACTAGGCGGTTTTATAAAGAACAAACAACCGGAACATACCTTTTAACGAGCCAACCAAGCCACGGTAGCGCTTTGTTTTGAATGTCAGTCACATCTATCTCAAGACTGACTGAGACGTCCATTGCTTCACTTCCGATGATCTTCAAGGAACACCTAGTCGAGACACTCCACCAGTGCTCCACATCCTGCTGCACCTGTGACACTCCACCAGTACTCCACATCCTGCTGCACCTGTGACACTCCACCAGTACTCCACATCCTGCTGCACCTGTGACACTCCACCAGTACTCCACATCCTGCTGCACCTGTGACACTCCACCAGTACTCCACATCCTGCTGCACCTGTGACACTCCACCAGTACTCCACATCCTGCTGCACCTGTGACACTCCACCAGTACTCCACATCCTGCTGCACCTGTGACACTCCACCAGTACTCCACATCCTGCTGCACCTGTGACACTCCACCAGTACTCCACATCCTGCTGCACCTGTGACACTCCACCAGTACTCCACATCCTGCTGCACCTGTGACACTCCACCAGTACTCCACATCCTGCTGCACCTGTGACACTCCACCAGTACTCCACATCCTGCTGCACCTGTGACACTCCACCAGTACTCCACATCCTGCTGCACCTGTGACACTCCACCAGTACTCCACATCCTGCTGCACCTGTGACACTCCACATCCTGCTGCACCTGTGACACTCCACCAGTACTCCACATCCTGCTGCACCTGTGACACTCCACATCCTGCTGCACCTGTGACACTCCACCAGTACTCCACATCCTGCTGCACCTGTGACACTCCACATCCTGCTGCACCTGTGACACTCCACCAGTACTCCACATCCTGCTGCACCTGTGACACTCCACATCCTGCTGCACCTGTGACACTCCACCAGTACTCCACATCCTGCTGCACCTGTGACACTCCACATCCTGCTGCACCTGTGACACTCCACCAGTACTCCACATCCTGCTGCACCTGTGACACTCCACATCCTGCTGCACCTGTGACACTCCACCAGTACTCCACATCCTGCTGCACCTGTGACACTCCACATCCTGCTGCACCTGTGACACTCCACCAGTACTCCACATCCTGCTGCACCTGTGACACTCCACCAGTACTCCACATCCTGCTGCACCTGTGACACTCCACCATTGCTCCACATCCTGCTGCACCTGTGACACTCCACATCCTGCTGCACCTGTGACACTCCACCAGTACTCCACATCCTGCTGCACCTGTGACACTCCACATCCTGCTGCACCTGTGACACTCCACCAGTACTCCACATCCTGCTGCACCTGTGACACTCCACATCCTGCTGCACCTGTGACACTCCACCAGTACTCCACATCCTGCTGCACCTGTGACACTCCACATCCTGCTGCACCTGTGACACTCCACCAGTACTCCACATCCTGCTGCACCTGTGACACTCCACATCCTGCTGCACCTGTGACACTCCACATCCTGCTGCACCTGTCTCCACCAGTACTCCACATCCTGCTGCACCTGTGACACTCCACATCCTGCTGCACCTGTGACACTCCACCAGTACTCCACATCCTGCTGCACCTGTGACAACTCCTCGAGCTGGTGCTGCGTGGTCTCGCCGCCGCTCGCAGTTGCTGCTGTGACACATCTGTTTTTGTGTTATATTTGAAAGTTATACATAACCTTAAAATACTGTATTTAATGTGTGAATCTAGTAAGATAATAATAAAATAAAACGACTAAGTATGATTTTTTTAAACCTCCGTCATAATAGCTGATTAATTTCAAACGTCTGAACAGACTTTCTTGAATCATTGCTAAAATACTTTCGATAATAAAAAACTAAAGTTATATAATTATTTACGGGATATCATATAATTTCAGTGAACAACCGTAATAGTTTAAAGCAGTGTTTTTTGTAAATACAACTAAATCGAAATAAGTTTAGCTATTTCGGAGCTACGATGCCACAAACAGACACACTAATACACACGTTAACCTTATAAAATAGCCTTTATAATCGTCAGGGTTCAAAAAAGGTAATAGCTGTGTGATAATTAGGCACGAGTTGCCACCTTCGATAAATAATTAATTATAACTCAACATAAAACAACACTACAAGCGATGGCTCGTCACACCTTCACAAGAATGTGCGCTCGCTGAGTAGGTATATTGTAATTGACGATAAACAATGCCGGAATGTACTCATACAATATATTTGCTTATTATATAAATTAAGGCTTTGAGATCCTTTAAATACTTGACACGAATTTATAACGAGTTTAATAATGGGTTTCGTCAAAGAAATGTTTTGTACATATACGTTATATTTATGTACCTAGTTATTATGATGTGAAAACATTTTGACACCAACTCCCACTTAAATATTAAATAAATAGTTGACCAAGAGCGTTTTGAGATACGCATATAGTTGGGTTCCGTAGCCAAAGCCATATATTTGTGGTCACGTTTATAGTTTAGAAGTTAGTGGTCCATCATTCATCATCATGCTGGACATAGGCCACCCCCATCGATCTCCAGAAGGGCCGGTTAGAAGCGGCCTGCATCCAGCGTTTCCCTGCGGTCTCATTTAGGTCGTCTGTCTATCTACATAATTATGTAATTAGTAGTTACGTAAAAAATCGAACGAGCTAATCACGGTGGAGCTAGCCAAATTTCAAAGATGGATCATCCCGACACAACAAAAGATGTAATCACAAAATATTTGTTCACATAATATATATATATAAAGATAATGAATTTGTCACAAAATTCATTATCTTTACTTTTAAAATACACAACTTACCTGCAAAAATACACACTGCACAATTTGCATAATTACAGTTTTAGCAAAATAGATACTAAAACAGCTGTAATTGTATAGCTGTAAAAGTTTTATGCGCTTACCTTAATAACTATAGAAATCAAAAGGTTCGGGCGGAAAATGGACATACGGACAGGTTGAACAATGCCAACTTCTAAGGGTTCCTTGTAGTACTACGGAACCCTAAAAATGTATCAACTAATAGAGTAGTAGTTTTAGGTTTTATTTTTGTTTCTATTCCAAATATGTGTAATTTTCTTGTTTAAATAAATTCCAAAAGGTACTTTAAAAAAAAAAAAAAAAAAAAACTAATAGATATCAAAATGTTGCTAGGATTTTTGGTAGCCTGTTAACTTCACCGGAAAGCTTCTATTATTAATATATTGTTTGTTCTTTGTAACCGGAAGTGCTTCCGCTAAGTTAATGTGAAAAGATGCGATGGTGCGAGGCTTGTGTTTAAGGGCGAAGTACTTCGGAGAAAAAAAAAAAAACTCATTAGCATTACGTGTCTTTTTGTTACATTATGTCGCTGAACTTAGAAAAAAAAATCCTGTTATATTTTATGATGGTAAAAATGAAAGTCCAGCTCAATCCGCAAGTAATACTGGCCTGTCTAAATATTTGAATATTTAGTAGGTAAGGCAACAGGCTGGAACTTTAATTAAAACTTACATTTAATGAACAGAAGCCGGCACGTTTGTCGTTCTTTGCAACTACGTTCACAACATACGCAATGAGCTAATTACATTACTTATAGCAGGGATGGATCTGGGACGCATTCTGCGGTACTGCACGTGTACTGTTAGTTGCCATCTTGGACCAGTTTCATGTTAATAGACGGCTTGGTCAAATGTTACTGGGATTCGTATGGGCTCGCTGGTGAGGGTTATAAAATCCAAGATGGCAGATTCAAGATGGCAGGCTAAGAAGAAATTTTTTTCTAGGCCCACCGAATTTACCGTATATTGATGGGTATAACACTATAAAATTCATCGTTTTTTTTTTGTACCATTCGGACGAAAGATAAGGTAAAAATGAAACCGGAATAATAATATACAGAATAATATATGTGATTTTTGCGAAAATTCATTCATTTCCCTTATAAAGTCACTTTTTTTCACACCGGAACGTTTTTAATACGAAAAAGGATGCATGCTTAGGAATTTTTATACAAAAATAAATAGACCATATTTTACAACAGTGGCCATAGTAATCGGCTTTTGTCAATATTCCGATTTGATCGGATATAGCTAATATTACCACTAAATCTAGAGATTATGAGTGAGTGAAATCGACATGAGTTTCATTACTATACGGATATAGTTTGTGGTGGGCCTATTTTTCAAACAAAAGAAATTGTCTCATTTTGAATTAGTCCGTGGAGAAAGACTGAAAGCAGCGCCGCCCAGTGTGAAGCTTAGCCAGAGGGCAATACATGTACAAGATGAGGCCAACGGATAAACTTTGAATACCAAATGAGTAGTTTAAGTTTTTTGTGACTGGATAACCTCATGCTTCCCCGTTTACACCACAATGGGAAGAGGTATAAAGACCATTATTTTTTAAATTTTGGAGTAGATATTAAGGTCTTTCACTAGTTATAAGTATGCTCATAATTTCTATATCTTTTCCAAATTGACCAAAAATGTTGCGTCAGCACTGCTCCACGCACACTACTAGTCACCTCTATACCTAAACAACGGCTCATTGCCTCGTCAATAAAAAAATTGAGATGAAAAAGTAAAATTCCCTTTTTTTTGTACATCACTAAAGAAATAATCGTAAGAAATTAGTCTCGAATGAAGTACAAACAAACAAGTTGTTGACAAGCCCCCCCGCGCACCTGCAACATACCCCGGCTGTACTCACCGCTCGAAACAATTAATCTTCATTTAAAATGCTCCTCTCATTTGGCAAAGTAATCGTTCCGCTTTGGGTTCCGGTCGCTCGTATATTCATCTGTGTCGTACCTTTGAATTCCAGTTTTCACTATCACCTTTATTCTTGCACCTTTTGGCTATGGAAATAAGGTTCAATCTTATTTTAGAATCGTCAGAAATCGTCACCGCTTTATGGTTGATATTCCGATAACCCGTACGAAGCGCCTTGTTTCTACTTTTATTTTGCGATCTGCTAGTTTATGGAATGCGCTGTCTGAATTGGTGTTCCCAGATAGTTACAATTTGGGTGTCTTCAAATCACGAGTGAATCGGCTTCTTCCAGACAAGCGTGCTTCATCGTAGACCGCATCATCGCTTAACATTAGGCGAATTGGCGGTTAATCGCAAGCCTGTTACTATGAAAAAAATTAAAAAATTACCATACTGGAAAAGTTTATGAAGTGTTCTGTTTTCCAGGTGAAAGGGTCAAAGTTTTAGTGATGCTCTTGCTCACAACTGATTAGTGCAAAACCTAGAGACTATTTATATGAACGAGCACAACTATGGGGGATTAATGTGCTTGTTCAAAGAAATAGTCTCTCAGGGTTGTAATCTGTTAACACAACTATTAAAAGATCAATACACAACGCAACGAATATATCACACAATGTAAATGTAAATTAGCTGCGTTGAAGCAGAAGTGTACACATTGCAGGAGACCTGCAGTCAGCACACTTCGAGACAGCGTCGAACGCGTGGCTGCAGCGAGGTGAGCTCTTCCCCGAGCCTGAAGCATTTATCTGAGCTATTCAGGGCCAAGTCAGGAGCACCGCACTAGTGTGTTCATTGTTTGTTATCGATAGGCATATGGATACTCTCGCCGGCTCAACATTACCAGAGAACGCGGTCGACTCCCTCGATATGTTCTCATACAAACAGTTAAAAGCTCCATCAGAATGTAAAATCGAGAAACTCATTATCGTATTAATTAACATTTATTTATAATGTCGATATTATTCGAGCCGTTTCAGTTCCATTATACAAAACGAACGAGTATTGTTCGCGATATCCAATTTAATGGCTGTGGAAATGAGGGTAAGCGCAAACCTCGGACATTCAATATTATATTATTATTTATTTAAAAACGAGGCCCGAAAACAGCGTCAACTATAAAAGCGTATCATTTAATTTTATTATCTAATAACTTTGAAATTTGTTATGCATTTTCCGGACAATAAGCGTATAATTAAACGTGTGAAGCAAAATTCGCACTGACCGAATCAAATATCCAATTATATTAAAAATTGCTGCCTAGTTTGATGTATTTTTTTTTAAAGTTCTTTTTGGTTATCATTTATCTGGCAACCGACATAATATTTGAAAAGGACCGCCATGTTACACGGTCGAGTTGTCTTATTCTCCTAATTTTCCGGTTTAATAACTTGAAATTATTCCGCCGGAAGGAGAAAGCATAATATTGTTATAACCACATCGGGGTAACCCTATTCAGTTCGGGGTAATTTTGGTCGGCGGATGTACAAGTCGGATTGTATTTCACCAATAGTAGCCAAGCTTGATGTGACTCTTTTTACGAATTAGGATGAAGATCTTCCGCGCCACAACTCGGGTACAATGTGGAGAGGGATATCGAGAAAAACATTGCATTTAAAAATACGTATATACTCTTTACTGTCATGAGAATATCTGCACATGAGCTTAATGTATTTATTTTCTTTAAGACATTATTTAGCAAAATACGATCGACGAACAAATATAGATTTTTTTCCTAAATTAATTCTATTCAGTGTCGGGAACTGATTACTCGGGCGTTATTTTTTCATGCTGAGAAACCTTCGAGCCAGGATGCAGCCAGGAACTACGAGTCGCCGTAAAACAGAGTTCAAACGTTTGCTTTGCTAATTAAACTTTATCAAAAAGAGTGACGAGAAAAAACTTGCTTATAAAAGACAATCCCGCAACTATTTCAGATTAGTTTTATGTCGAAATATCTACGTATCGTACGTAATCATTAGTTGATATCAAGTTCCGTGATAATTTGCTATATGACTGCTAAAGTAATCATACTTAGATATTTGTCATGGAAAAATGTCTAGTAGCGTAAAACTGTTTTCAAATAAATAATCTGCGATATAATTTGGACGGAACTAGATTTTTATAACTGATAAATTTTTTCTAAAAAATAAATATTCAATTACGAGAATTTCTATAAGCGGGATTCATCCCGAAGTTTCCGCCCTTCGATGTCGAATTATTAAAATGTAAGTCCATTTCCGAGATAAATATTAAGCCTATTTAATAAAAAGGTTCACAATTAGCGAAGATATCGCGTAGCATACACAAAATAAACATGCAGAATTTTCAAAGTCGATTTATAATTTTGCAATTATGTACAGATACTGTAATGATGTTCTGTGGCATTAGACCCGCAGCGGTGGGCGCGGCAGTGCCGCCGCTGCCGGCAGCGAGCGCCTGGTTCCTGCCGCTGCGGTCGGTCGAGTTGTCTGATCTTCAATCTCAGGTAATGTCTGTTCGCTCCTCTTGTTACAGAACTTGAATACGAAAACTTAGAAGACGTACGTGAAGTTACGTTGTTTATGAGATACCTGCGTTGTTTTATGATATCGTATTAGAATACTTCTTATAGTTTGGGGCGTCGAGAGAAATGAAGTTGAGCCTGATTGCAGAAACATTTATAGATTTACTTATAAACTCACTCATACGTTGAAGGACTGAACCTTCTTATTCTGCAATAATATTATTCAAATAAAAACACTATAAGCCTGACTGCCAATGTAGCCTATGACATTTCAGTCATAAAGACGAAGTCGGTGCTAATGAAACTGGACTAAACTTCAAAATCTGTCAAGACATTGAGGCTTCAGGAGACAATATAGAGACAGACAAACACACATAAATACACCCGAAAAACATTACCTTTTTTCAGGGCAGTCGGGAAAAATGACAATGTTGTCACTTTCATCCTAATTTAACCCATATTGACAACATTGCTTATCCTTATTCCTCTCACGCCTTATTTATCTTTATCACACGTTATTGACTTACGAATGTAATAAACAGTAAATATATTCATATTGTCCGCGTCACACACAATATTCTGATTATTGCCAGCCTCAAGTGTACTATCGTTAGGCAAAAATTCTCTCTTTCTACCTGTTCCGTTAAACTAGTGCACCGTGCCAAACTTTTTCGGTTAACTCCTTAAAAATACCGTTAAACCTATTGAATCGGCGAAGTTGAATGCATTTGAATTTAACTGACCATTTGCTGTAAATAATAGCCAGCAGTTAGGTTAAAAGCTGTATTTAGTTTTAATAGAAAACACAAACAAACATGTTTGCGAACTTGAATGTTATTTAACGGGAGTCGTGCCCCCCTCCCCCCCCCATCGCACTGAAATGAATTTATAGTTCTAGCAAAAGTGAAATTACCAATATAGACGGAGAGCTAGAAAAATACGTGATAATTAAGACAGATGTTAGCAGACATGTTTTATAACGAAATTATTTGCAAACAAAGTACTAATAACGGCTGAACGTGAAATCATTTATAGGTTTTTTTCTTTAGGTTGGGTCACTTATAATAATATTCAGGGTGAAATATTAATTTTAAAATGCCAAAATATAGTTATACAATATAAATTAAGTAAAAGAGTTAACTAAATATTGAATAATTGGTTACCCAATGGACCAATTATTATGTAATACAGTTGTAACGTCATTTTTATTGGCCCTTCATACCGTTTCGGCGGTTTAGGACCACAATTAAAAATATCACTTCTTCAAATGACCACTTCACGGCCTGGCACGCCGCTGCCACCACCGGGTGTAAATATGACTTCTTTATTGTAACGCACGTCGTTAGAAAGGTAGTCGACTCTCTGACTATAAAGTTCACACCAATTAGGAAATGGTCGGATAACTCATCATTTTGTTCCCAACGTTCGCGAGCTGTTTTCGTTTCTATCAAAGCAGACCGATACTACTGAAGGCAGTTCACGCTAGACTGGACTGCGCCGCGTGCAAGTCAACATTACTCGCGATTCGAAGACACCCATTCTGTTAGGCATTTTAGTCAAGCGGTCCGCGTAGTAAAATCTAAATCAAAAGTGTTATGTGCGGGTTTTCGTAATATCATCCACGAAACGGTGTTGTTTTTTCGTGCCAGTCCTGGCTGAAACATGTGTGAAGGAATGAGATCACGCAGATTCGTTGTACATTCACCATTATTTATCCAGCTTAGCCTATACAAGTGATTCTCGTTGCTGATGAACTTCTGGTACGTTTCTCAATGGACTCTAACGCTGGTACTTTGCTGAACCATCCCAAAAGTGTGAGCTGTATTCCACGCACGACCGAACTTATGCTTGACGTTGTCAACTGTTCTAACGTGAAGAATAGTCGCACCTTCGAGAGGAGCTTTTTGGCATCCAATTAAACTTTGTTAAAACTATCTATCCTATTTATTCTATGAAACATGTTACGCTCGCTTGGATATTGCAAGTTCTGTTGTATCCAGTTGTACCTTTAATTATTTTCATTGCCATAATTGAATTGTAAGACTTTTGTAGGCATTCTTGTTTGATTTATCTCCTGTAATAACCTAACTTAAGAGCGTCTAATTTATTCCAAATGAACCATAAACTTCACTTCGTAATGACAACAAGAAGTTAAGTCATTTAACTTTTTGATAGACTTCGAGCCCTCTCTGGAATCGGATCAAATACGATTTAAAAGTTTCAGATTACTCTGCATAGATGGGTCACCGCACTGACTGCTCTCTGTGTAACGTATCGCTGTATAGAGTCATTACCATCATATATTGAACAAATGTTCCTGATGCGAGTTCACCGCAGAGCTGCGCTCTCCGTCCCATTTCTAGCGAGTTCGTTCGATAAACTCGGCTACAACTCTCAGTGGAGCACGAAACACCTTCACACAGTTGTTCGTCCTAGCTCACAGCTCACAGCTCACAGCTCACAGCTCACAGCGAGCTAAATTGCTCTATCAATCATTTCTGGCGTTGAAAAATGTCATGAAACTTGGCAATGAAGAGCTATTGCGCGGAAACCGGCTCGATACCTGGCCTGCATACTGTATGAGTTGGAGAGTACGTACTCGGAGATCAGTCGACAGGACGATAGCGATGCAGAAGGGGAACTACACACGGCCGAATATCTCAGGTCTGGTGTATATTCATACACCAGACTGATGTGACGCGCTCGCTGTAATGGATACTGCTATTTTTGTTAGTGCATACTTAGTTAGACAGAGATTTAAAACAATGGTATGATAAGTAAGGTGCGTCCTTCTCCGGGAGCGCTCGTGTATTCCCTGATGAAAGAAGCTCTAATGGCTCCGAAACCGGTCGATCGTCCCGACCGATAAACTTAATCGTGAGTGTAAGCCGTTTGAAATAGCTTATAATGTCTCCTCATGTGAGTTTTGATGAAGTGAAAAAGATTTAGTTTGGTAAACATAAGGAATAATTAACAGAAAATAAACCTACATGTACCTACAATATTTTTTTTTTTGCCCTGTTTAACTTTCTCAACCTTATTTTAGGTAAAACACTGTTTTAAACTATCGCGGTTGTTCACTAAATTTATATGGTTATATGTCTTATTTTAGGTCTTTGCTAATAAGCAAAGTTGAAAGCATCTGACTGATGTCACTGTGTCACCGAAGTATTCCTAGTTATGTACGTAGTGTATTTACGAATGCCCCGGTGTGCCAGTGTTCCCGGGCCGCCGCGCGCGCCCTGTAGGGCTCCGAGTAATTACTGCGCGCCTTGACTGATGATGATGGCACTCGGGGCTCCCGGTAACAACCCTCCAGGACTCCTTACTCTCACACACAAATGGAAATGAAAGGAAACAATTCTGGGAAATATGGGAGTGCTTTCAGAAGGTAATGTACCTACCAGTTCTTGGAATGGTATAGCTAATTTAAGGAGCAGGTTGGTGAATAGGTAGTGTTAATAAAAATATACATCTCTAGACATTGATACTAGTTTTTTTGATCTTGGCTCGGCCATTGCAACGTTCGAAAGAGGCGTAAGTAGCGTGTAGATAAGTAGGTACACGTACGCGTACGTTTGTTTTTTAATCATTTTTCCGTCTAGAACACCTTCCTCGTAACCAGTTAACTAACAATTTTTTTGTCTTTTCTATTTTATTTTTTGGTCTATCTAACCAGTTTCGTACGAAGACATAAATATAATTCTTCGAAGAAACCCGTACCTATCCAGTTTCCTAGATTATGTATTTCTGCACGAATTTGTGACAGAATTACTAGCGAATGTTTTTATTCTGCACATAGAAACTTAGGGGAGTTCTTATTTAGAATAAGTGGCAGTAGTTTAGTCAAATCTCGGCGAATGTTTACAAGAAGCGAGATTATTTAGCAATGTATCACGCCGCGTCGTCGGTCTACCAGCGGTTCCCGGCCCGGTAAGTATTCTTTCCGCGAAGTATGATAAACTGCTAAAGTTGGAGCGAACCCCTGCTACCAGCTAATAAACACTTATAACTCCCCTATATTTTAGTCCGCCATTGTTGATATATATATTTTTGTATTTTTGTTTGCGGAATGAATAAATAAAGCATATAATATGTAAAAGAAGCTGTCAAATGACTGCGTGATACAGGCAAGTGTGTTCTGCAACTGATTTGCAAATGATTTGGTTTTGGGAATGAAGAGAGATAGTTATTGTCGGGACAGTAGCGGCATATTTAGGTGATGTTTTTTTTTTTTTTTGTTTATTAGATCATTATAGCATGGTAGCCTGGAGGCTGGAGAGGTGTGCGTAGAGTATCCTACCGTCCGGTTGTCTCCGGACAGAGTCTTTACCTAAAATAAATTAGATTAGACTGAGGCAGACTGAACTATAGCCAAGGAATTAAGCTTGCCACCAAGCGCGTGGTGCGGCTCCATTGTAACTGTAGTCTAGGGAGTGGTCACTCCAGTGAGGTCCACACCCTGTGATACCTCGATCCCATCTATGCGAGCAGGACTTCTTATACATTTGACTAACATGTTCGTAATCGACCGTCTTCAAGAAAGTAATGAGGGTTCGTAGTTTGACTGCGGTACCCAAAAAAAGAAAGCTGCCAACATGAGTGAGTAGCTCTTCTACCGTGGAATCATACTGAACCGCCTCACGAGCGCCTCGCACTCTGACCGCACTCTCAGTACACGCAGTAACAGCTTCTGTAACAAACTAATCAACAACCGTAAAAAAGTTCACTGTTTGTTGAAATAAAATTAATTATTGAAATAATAGATGCGAACCTTAGAGAACAAAATATAGTCCAGTCAATACATCTCTGTATTGGCGTCTGTATTATGTGTGTTTATATATGTATATACAGACACAAAACATAATACAGACGCCAAAGATATATATATAATATTTATTATACTATGTATCATTTAGTAGTATTTATTTAATGGTATCATTAAAAGTGTTTTAGCATCCCCCGTCGTTTCTGTTACGTAAATTCTTTCCATCCAATGGTTGCCTGGAAGAGATCGCTTTTAGCGATAAGACCGCCACTTGTGGCACTAGCTCGTAAGTGTTTTCTATCGTGTTGTAATTTTTATTTCTGGTGTACACAATAAAGAGTTTCTATCTATCTATCTACATAGTAAAACATACCTTTTTTAAATGGGTGTCTCGTTTTTTATTGAAGGTTTTTTATTAACTAAACAAAATACATGCTAACTAACAGTGAACACTCAAACTACTTGCTTACTATACAAAAACAATTGAATTGCTTCTAAGCCAACTTTTTAACACAGTTTTCAATTTTTGTTCGGTGAAATATTCGTTGTATATAAATTATTTATATCTATTTTAAACATTTATAAAACAATTTTCATATTATTATTATTATTATAATGTATTACATTTTGTTTAATTTGATTTGATCAGCCCAGGGGACAATGCCAGAGAGTAAAATAATAAGTAAAAATAAAGTTATATCAGTTCCGCGTGATCTGATGTAAACCCTCACCGTGTGTGAATATATCGGGTGCAGGGACTTGAACAGTGAAGTGACTCTAAATAAAGCGTGGATCTAAATGAACGGCTCGGGTACACATGTGCGTGGTCAAACTGTCACAAGTTGGTGAACACAGTGCGTCCTGTAGTCACGTGGCTGACTGCCCTTACTACTGTACTGTATCGAACCTCACATTTTTTCAGAGCGCGAGAGGAAAACGTTATTCAAGGAGCATAACCCGAGTCGACATGATACATTATGTAATTTGCAACAAACGTCTCGCAGCCGCGTGGCTGCCGCAATGGAGTCCCGCGGCACGCAGCGACGCAACACAACATACTGACGACAAACTGCTCGTCACCTGTTTATGATAAATGAACATGTGCGTTTGTTCCTTGGTTTGTTAGTAGTCGTTGTTCTTTCACGTCCAGAGACCTTTAAAGTAGATATCATTATTAATGTTCTTGTCTAAACGTTACAAATAAAAAGTCAAGTTTGTTTAGGCAAATGAGGCAATAAGCACAATTTATGCGTTACCAACACAAGAAACGCGAGGAATAACGAAAGAACCACAGACGAGAAAAACGAAGGATTACGCTTGTGAGGTCGGCGGAAGCAATTTTAGTTAGTTGGAAGTTTTACGGCTGCCGCTAGCAATCACGGCGTCAGCGGCCGGCGCCGTGCGGTTACAGCCGAGAACAGCTGTTTTACAAACTAGATATTTACTAAATCCAGACGTTTTCATAAGTAACTTGGTTGTTTTAGCTGCCGTGTGGTTTTTTTTTAATAGTAGGTAGGCTTGCGCTTGGCCGCCATCTCGCATGATGTTAAGCGACAATGTGGTCTACGATGGAGCACGCTTGCCTAGAAGAAACCGTTCATTCTCGACTTGAAGACACCCAGATTGTAACTGACGGGGAAAACCCATTCAGGAAGTGAATTCCACAGACTAGCAGTTCGTACAATAAATGTGGAATCATAGCGCTTCGTACGGGTTCTCGAAATATCAACCATAAAACGATGTCGATTGTTTGTGCCCGCCCTGGCGGTCCGATAGAAAAAAGAGCAGGAGAGAATTAAATCATGCAGATCTGATGCACACTCTCCGAAATGTATCCGATAAAAAACCGATAGACTAGCAACTTTACACCGATGCTCGAGACTAAGAAGCTTAGTCTGAACCAGGGATTCATTGCTGATGAGTCGCTTGGCACGTTTCTCAATAGACTCCAACGCCCCAAGCTGGTGCTTAGCTGATCCATCCTAAAGGTGAGAGCAGTACTCCATGCACGACCGAACTTGTGCTTGGTACAGTGACAGCAACTGCTCCGACGTGAAGTACCGTCGCACCTTCGATAGGATACCCAGCTTTTTAAGCCTCGTTTTCAATATAGGAGCCAAAGTTGAGGGTCTGATACGTCACCAACTTGTCAGTTCATTATAATGAAACATGATAAATAGTTGTAAGAATACTCAATAGCTGCACATATTGTTATCTGCAATTTCCTGATTCTTCCACAATTTTAAAGAATATAATATTGAGTGACATATTGTTTTGCGTCCACGGTCAGATACTTGAAGCCTACATGCTGGACGTCTTGTGTAACAATTTAAAAATAATGTTTTGTAGGCGTTCGAAGCGAACATTATTTGTGATAGTCGTAAATATTTGAAGGCGGAGTCGGGAGAGACGACCGGAATCCTTTTTAAACGGTTTTTGAGTTCACGGACAATTAATTTTCGCTTTCTTTTACTAACCGACTTCTCAAAAAGAGGGGGTTATCAATTCGGTTGTAGGTATGTTTTTTTGAATGTTTGTTACCCCAGAAATACGTCATTTAATAATCAATTTTGATAACAAATTTTGATAACAAAAAAATTATTGAGAATAATATAATCTTTCTAGATTAATTCCTTATAAATTTCGTCAAAACTGGTGTAGTAGTTTGCTATCAAAATAACTCGAACACAAAGTAAACGAAATTGAGAAACGAAAAAGAAAAGATCTTCGGCCACTTTCGAAACTGGTTTCGGAAAACAAAAAATGATTCTGCTTCTGAAACGGGTTGCCAACTAGTAACAACTACAGTCTTTCCGATTTTATTTTTTTTGTATTAATTTTAGATTTTTCGAAAAAGGTGTGTGGCGTACTTTATTTTTATTTTAGGTTCACAGAACTGGAAATAATGTAATATCGTATTTGTACTCGTGGAAGTGTAGAAGTACTACGGCTAGTGGAAGTTCTTCAGTAGTAGTGCGCACTCCACTCGCAGACTCGCCAGTAGGTACTTGCTAATGATCATTGTTAATGTAAACAATACGCATGTCAGGATTTTTCCTGAAACTCCTGAAAGTACTGTAAGTCTGTCTGTGGCATCTAACTTCCAAAAGGTTGAACCACTTTAAAAAAAATATATAAATGTGTCTTGTTCGAGAGTGTTTTATGATTCAAGAAAATCTCTTCAACTGTTTGAAGGTTATCAGCTTTTTTATCGTGGGTTTTTATAGACAAACAGTTACACAAATACATAAGACAAACTTATAACACTCCTCTTTGCACGTCAGTTCCTGAAACTTCCAGCGATTCAAACGCTTAGCCCTTGTTAAGCCTTTACTAAAGACGTGTTTGAGTCGCTCACTTGATGCTTAGTGGCGGTGTGGTGAAAACTACACTTTGTTTACTATGTATTCAACGAGGTTGATACATTTTCTAGCTTTTTTCTTCATATTTTGTGAGCGTCACTGTCGCCTTTTTGTACCAAAGATACGATTTGAATCGCGATAATGCACGCGCAAAGCAAAAGTTGATACAAATAGATAGAGCTCTAGAGATAACGTCCTCGGTCCGGCTCCGCGCTCTCGGAGTCTCTCGGAGTTGAAGGTTCGCTTCATGTAAATGGGACTTTATTTATGAAAGCACATTCAAAGTAGGTGTTTTAATTTTCAATAGATTCATTCTGCATTCTGCGCCGGAAGCGGGTCACAGCGGAATAAGTAATGCTGGGATAATACGGAACGTTGGGATATAGAACGTGTGCTTTTAGTATTACTTGCGCGGTTTTATTCACTGCTTTATAGTTTTCTAAACCAATCCTCAGCGGAGTTTGTAAAAATTCAACCATGAATTCCATGTATGCCAGAAATGTAGGTTAGTAATGGCTGTTGTATTAGATTTGTGTATTTGTGTGTTGTTAGGTAAATATTATGAACACATCACACATCACATCATCAGCCATTAAATGTCCACTGCTGAACAAGGCCTCCCTCTTAGAGAGGGGTGTTGCCATAATCCCCACGCTTGGCAGGCGGCTTGGAGATCGCAGTACGTTCACCGTGTACTAACAGGACGCTGCTGCCCATCCTCCGGTGGTTCTGGTCGCAGTTTTAGGACATACCCGGGTCCACAATCACAATATGAACAACAAATCTGGTTAAATGCAAAAGAGATAAAGAGAGTCTACCAAAATAGTTATCAAACCAATATCTAGTACGTAAGCTCGTATAACTAGCTACCCGAGTGAAGACACCGGTATTCAAGGAGTTGTAGAAGGTTGACGAGGGCTGTCTGTAAATCGAAGGCCAAAGCCACAAATTGTGATCCAGGCGCCCTAACTAACTGCTAACAGCCGCGGTCACAGAACACGCGCAGAACTGACTGTCGACACCCGCGTACTGCTCTACACTGTACTGTACACTGATATGGCGCTCATCTCATCAAATGTTGTGAACAACGTTTTAGAAATTATATTTATTTTGATGTGAGTTCGAGCGTACAGTCCGTGTACTCTCGTGGAGTGAATACTCTCAAACTAGCTACAAAAGCAACAATGCCAAATTTTTATATAAGCTAGTAGATTTAGGCCTTGAACAATAATTTGTTTTGTATTTGTTATTATTTAGTTTGTTTATAAGAATTAAGTTATGTTGAATAACTGGGCAATGTGGTCGCTAAGCGACAAAGCCCTTTAAAAAAAAAAAAAGCCCTTGCACAAGGGTTTGCCTATTATTTGTAAGAATCAGATGTTTCCGGTATAACAATATTTGAGCAATATGTCATACCGTGCACATCTACGTTCCGGTTACTTATCTGGAGTGGAACACCTACACATGAATAGTCACAACTTTTAATATTAGTCTGATCATAAAAGTACCTCCTGTATGATATTATTGAAGAACGTGAACTATACCTACTTGAATCTTGTATAGTGATTTGAAAAAATAAATATTGCAAACAGAAAAATGGAATATAAAAATATTCTGTTTAAACTGAGTATCTCTCGTATTGACACAGAAAAGCAAAGGTTCAAATAGAATGACTGGTATATCGTTATGAGATACTCTTCTGTATCCGAACAAATAACATGCAAATGTATGAAATACTGTTTCGATGCGGAAATCGAATCCTCAGCGCTATAGCTCGGTTTGTTTGCTTTCAAAATCAAATGTAGCATATTTCTAAATGTAAATTATAGAACGTGCTACGCGAAAGTCTAGTTAAACAGTTCGTAGTGCGCGTAGCGTAAGAGCTCGTAGCAGTAATAACTCGTAGCACTCTCGCCTACCCTCGTAGCACTTACGTACGGCTCTCGAGGTTAACTAAACATTATCTCCCTCTCATAAGTTAAACACGCACGTGAAGGAGGCACAGACCTACATCCAAATTATCAACCGGCACATCTGTTCTGTAAGTCGGCTCTGCTCTCGGCGGCAGTTCGACGAGGACGACCTCATGCCCGTTTTGCGAGTTTCTAAGGGTCGCGTAACGTTTGCGATTTATTTATCGTAAGACGGTAACCACGCCGGTTGTCGGTCGATGTTGGAGGGATTCAAGTTACATTTAAGAGACCCAATTTACTTGATTGTGGGACGAGGGTTGTTTTGTTATTTTTGTGCGACCGTTTGAATAGTTTATTTTCAAATTTGTTGTGGCTGCTATCGTTTTACCCGTACATGGGTCTGTAATGTCTATATTCTATATCTGTCATGATTTTTACGTTTTCGTACACAAAAGAAGCATATTACTAAGCCTACGCTGTCTGTCTGTCTATCCTACCTTTTCACGGAAGTATGTATATTTGAACCGTTACAGAAGGCAGTTAAAATTACCACAGAACATCTAATGTTGCGTTGGATTAACTATGAAATGATAAAATCAACAAATAAAAAAAATTTGGGTCATCCCCTTACTTTATGTCTTTATTGTTATTTGTTAGTAAATCCGCCGTGTTACAGCGTATTTTACATATTCTGTGAAAATTTCCACTGGCTATCTAATATGGTTCGAAAAATACAGCCGTTAAAAGATAGGAAGGACGGAGATACAGACATATGGATGGACAGACAAATGGACAGCGTAGGTTCCGTTTACACCTTTTGGGTACGGAACCCTAAACACGGTAATACTGTATGTATAAATTAAGCGTCAAACTTGGCATGATTATATATAGTACACACGCTGAAGTAAAACTACTAATAATAGATAGCACGTAAACATTGTAGGCGTACGAGCTCAACCTGTGTCTGCATCCTCGATCACCCCAACCACCAGCCATTAGTTACATTTTAGAAATACTGACATACTAATTTAAATCCTGTGTCGACGTAATAATGTCTAATTTAGCTTGTGTCATATGTACAAATGATTTTATTCTACTTTTGGTTCGGGAATTTTTTGAGCACTGACTCGATATTCAGTTTTATATATTTTTGGGTAAAATCATACTAATATTATAAATGCGACAGTGTGTTGGTTTGTTGGACCGGAGAGTGATATAAGCTATTTTTCAGCATCATCATCACCATCACCATTTTTCATCACTACGCGGGTGAAACCGCGGGGCGCAGCTAGTTATTTATAAAACGTTTACTGATATAGGTATATTTAAATACCCAAGCAACTTTTACCAAAGTCTACTTTCATAAAATGGCTCCAAGGACAAAAGACTAAGTCATTTATCAAGTGGTCACATCCCTGGTTTCCTTATTAAGTTGTTGCTTAACCTATACTGATTTATAAGACACGGGTTGCTCTCAAAATGTTGCAAGATTATCTCCCTGACCCACATACCGTAAGTGTTAGACACATTTTCCCAGAACTACCAAACTATTTGTACGGAGCACGGACTATTACATGCAATGTCTACTTTCAGAAACTTATGACACATTTTCCTTTGCACAATGTGATTAGGTACTTTTGGGATGCAAATTAACAACCACTATGAAATACCCATCAATAGCATGTTTATTACATCATATTATCTAGTTTATTTTAACCGTAATTTGATGACGCGCCCTTCGAAACAGGTGTTTACTTAAATATAGTTAAATTCGAAATAGGTGTTTACTTAAATAGTTAAGTTCGAAATAGTTATTTGCTCAAACAGTTGAAGTTTGAAATAGGTGTTTATTCAAATAGTTTAGTACAAAATAGGTTTTTACTTGCAGTTTTTTGTTGATACTAAAAGGTTAAAATACGCATTATCTTTTCATCTAGTAAGACGTTGAAGTTATCAACTACATTGTGTTAGCATCAATTACAGAAAAATAATATCAAAGCATTGTAGTAGTAAATGTTTCGAGCAGATACACCTTGCAAAGAACTCGTGAGGCGCGCTAAATTTACCCGAGCTCGGTAGATGGACAAAATTGAACCACTTGCGAATGCATCGATACAGAAGTGGTTGCAATTCTAGCAAAGTCCGATATTTATTGGTTCTACTGAGAGCTCACAGCTCGTTTGACGATTTGTATCAGTAATTCTGAGAACTCGAAACAGCGTTCACAAACCAAGTGGAAGTGATCGAGCACGGTCTATTTATTCTTCTAAGATAGATGAGTTGCAGCCGAAAGTGATTATAATATTGCAGTAAACCGCTGGTAGGGCCTTAAGAGCTAGGTATGGATTTACCTGAAGAAGAACCGATGACTGTGCTGGAGAAATAGACTCTGGAGCGGAGACCATGTATCGACGAATGGAGAGTAAGAGGCTGGCTAAGACGGCTGGTAGCAGATGCGTACGAAAACTTATATCAAGTTGTGTTGCTCAGGAGTGGCCATCGTCCAGCAGTGTACAAATGCTACACAAGCTGATGCTATAAGTATAAATGGTATTGAATTGATCAAAAGTCTTTTGTGCATAATATGTGCAAAATAATCTTTCGCTTTTCATCTCACCAGTTTATGAAATATAGAATTGTATATAAACTCGCCATAATTTCACATATCACGCAGAACAGATGGCCGATGGGTCCGAAAGGTTCTGCAATGGAGACCACGGACCGGTAAGCGCAGCGTAGGACGTCCACCCACAAGATGGACAGACGACCTTAATGAGACCGCAAGGAAACGCTGGATGCAGGCCGCTTCCAACCGGCCCTTTGAGAGATCGATGGGGGAGACCTATGTCTAGCAGTGGACGTCCTATGGCTAAAATGATGATGATACAATTTAAAGTTGAAACGACATACACAGAAAACTGTTAGCCAAGTTGTACGGTCGCAAGTTTAATCAACCATCCGTTCCAAACAATGGAGCAGATCGATGCAGCCCTACACTCACTAATAGACAATCATAACACAAAACAGATTAAACTTTGGCGTGAAGATGGTTTTATTAAGAACCCTTTCAAGTTCTGTATCGCTAGCAAGTATACATACTTATATATACATTTTGGGCATTAACTTGAGAGATGAGAAAAGTTTGTTATCACTTTAGTGAATAATTACATCTTAATTATTATTTATTAGTAACTTATTTCTTTTACAGGGTGTAAGGGGAACCACTCTCGAAGCCAAAAGAAGGTAATTTGTACCACTTTTAGTATGGGACGAACCCTGAAATCGCGAAAAAAAAATCAGCTGTTCTATACATTTTGTCGAGTGTCAATGACCGTTTTCTATAGAACAGCTGTTTTTTTTTCGCGATTTCAAGGCTGGTCCTATAGTAAAAGTTGTTAATAATGATGAGAACAATTACCTTCTTTTGGCTTCGAGAGTGTTCCCCTTACACCCTGTATACGTGAGCTTAAAAAAATACTTATTTTTAGAAACATTAAGCATTACAACAAAATGCAAAATTAAATTCTGAATTATTAACGATAATGATAAAATTCTAACTAGTTAATCCTTTCGTTTCGAGACAAATATTTTAGAAATAAATCTGACGTTTCCGTTTTTTTTTTTTTGCACAATGAGGTATTAAGACGGTTTTAGATAAACGAATATAATGAAATAGTACGTTTGATATTTGACACGAATCTCCATTAATAATAAAAAAACATTTTGATTAATTTGACCTTCACCTGTTGACAGATTGATATTCTGTACCCCTCAATAAATGAGCGAGCGAAAACGGATAAAATTCGAATAAGTGTCAAATCAGGGACGTTGAAAAGGCAGCGAGTTCACGGCCTAGGTCACCATTCATCACGATCTTTATATTAATATGATTGTAAAACGTTACACTGCTTTGTAAACATTTCATTTATTATAACGAGTATCGGGTAACAATAACAGTCATAAGTTATGATTTCGTTATTGTTTATTAATTTAGACAGAAAACATTTATTTTGCGCATAAAACACTACAACATCAACATTCTTCGTTGTTCACGCATTGTTCACCTCACTGCTGAGTATAATTAGCATCACGTTTCACGTAAGATTAAGCCAGTTACTCCGACTATAGTTTCAACCGCATTAGACGGCCTTTTTCAAGGTGAATGCGCGCGCGCGGCTGCGTCTCGCTTTGCACTCACTTGTCATCTTAAGTGAGTAATTCCCGTGTAACATAAATTAAAAAAAAAACACGTTTCACGTTTTTAATGACCTATCAGAACATATTGCACAATAAAACTATTAAAAGCCCTTCTTGACAAAATTTTTTTTGGTGGCCAAGTTGCCATAACATTGCAAAAAAATATATGAAAACAGTATAAATTCTGATCGCATTACTTGCTTTCTGAACGTAAGATTGTAGCAGGTAGCCAACGAAATGAGGAAATCCGTAGACGAACGAAAGTCACCGACATAGCCCACTGGATTAGCAAGTTGAAGTGGCAGTGGGCAGGGCACATATCACGCAGAACAGATGGCCAATGGGGTCGAAAGGTTCTGGAATGGAGACCACGGACTGGTAAGCGCAGCGTAGGACGTCCACCCACAAGATGGACAGACGACCTAAAAGAGACCGCAGGGAAACGCTGGATGCAGGCCGCTTCCAACCTGCCCTTTTGGAGATCGATGGGGGAGGCCTATGTCTAGCAGTGGACGTCCTATGGCTGAAATGATGATGATGATGATGAGGTAGCCAATGTATTACAGTAAAACATTAAAAGTTTTTTCATTCAAATTTTTACAATATTATTGCAGCTGTCAGACACAGTTTCTTAGCAGACGAACTGCAGTTGTATTTATTTATAGTAGATGCGTTAAGCTGGAAACTAATTACAGCATCTCTTTAGCAATGTCATCTGCTTAGATAATAACGCTGATAAACCAAAACTGTAAGAGTGATGTGTCTGACTTCACTTATTCCATTCCTGAAGTTACTTTTGGCTCACAAATGTACAACCTGACTTACACTTCCATCAGTAGTTGGAACACAAGGTTCCGGATATTCCTGCCTTTTATTCGCACTATTTACTGTGGAGTATACAGTAAGCATCGAGCTCCTTCCTAGTCAGTAGATATCGACGGATATCCTCTCACGCGTTATCTTCGACAAATAGCTGCGGGTATCTGGAACACCCGACGGGATCTAAAATACCCGTCGGGTATCTTTGGATACCCGACAGCATTTCCCGTTTGCAATGGCTCTATCAGTATCGGGAAGCGCGACACGTTTGGCGGCAGATGTCCCGACATGGATCTGTAAGTAGGCCACGGGTGTTATTAAACTGTAGGAGAATTTACGGAAGGGTTAATACTGCACGGTAAGGAGATTACAATTAATAAAATAGGGTTAAATCAGAGTAAGAATCGAGACTGCTATACTAACAATACACGTTAAAACTAAATGTCGTAAGTATAATAATTAATGCACCCACCGTGGACCGTATCATCGCTTTACATCAGGCGAGTAGGCGGTTCTGGGGTTTTCCTACTATTTTTCAGTATTACTGCATTTTTTTAAATAAAAATGTCCAACGTTCGTGCTCAATATGCTTAGGAACTCATTACTCAGTTTCATCTACATCTGTTGCACCGTGTATATTGTATACTGTAGAGAGTGGCATAAACAAAGGGAGGCCTATACCCAGCAGTGGGTCACTCAAGGCTGATGATGATGATGATGATGATGATGATATGTAACCTAACCTACTTACTTACCTTGAACTTTGAGCGTTACGCCTCGAGCGCTCTAAGTATCCACTAACCGGTCTAACTGGGCGGCAGTAGCTTAGCTGCTCAGGGGGGTTAGACTTTCTGTTAGCGTTAACTCCTGCGGAAAGATGAAATTGTATGAAAATGATATTGACAATGACATTAGCTTGAGACATGTTATATCAAACGTATCATATCGTATACACGATGGCGCAGGTTTGAATCCTGCCTATAACATTTGAACAATAACCCGCCTGAGAGCTCACCCACATATCATAGATCGTAGGAAATCGCACAAATCACGTTTTCGCAATCTTCTTTGCTTCACACCTGCAGTTTGTGGAATGAGCCTCTGGAAAATCAGTCCTGTGGCATTTCCGAGTAACTATAATAATTATTAGATTCTACAAAAGGGCTGTTAATAGAGTCTGAAAGGTTCAGCAACATATTTGTGATGCCCCTGGTGTTACAGGTATGTATCCATAGACAACGGTGATTGCTTACCATAGGTGGCCCGTTGGATTTTTGGGCCACCAATGGCATTTGTTAAAAATTGTATCAAAGATAAAGAAATTGTTTCTCAATAAATAATATGATATGAGCGATCTAATAAATATCTACTAATTTTAACTTTATTTGTACAATTTTTTTTTGATAGGAAGCTATTTGAAATGTTTTTTTTTTTTAAATAAATAATAGGCTTGCGCTTGACCGCCAACTCGCCTGATGTTAAGCGATGATGCGGTCTACGGTGGAGCACGCTTGCCTAGAAGAAACCGATTCACTCGTGATTTGAAGACACCCAGATTGTATTTGGTAAGGAATGTAATTTGGTACCTCAGAATAATAATCTCGCACAGAATTTAAGGTGTTATTTAGAACCTTCCAATAGGATGTGCGTTGTTTCATCTCGCGCGTCGTTTCTCGTTAGCTACAAGTTTACAGAGCAAATATAACAAAAATATAGCATTCAGGGTTTTTATAAATGGAGTTATTTTGTTACTTCACTCTTTCCATGCTCGATTAATGTAACTTTACAAGAATAAATTACGAGAGAAATAAAAAAAATAAGAATTCTTTCAAAACTGAAGTAATAAATCTAATGGGGAAAATATAAAACTGTGACAGCATTTTCAGCATTTTAGCACAAAATAAGAATAGTACAGATACATAACTCTCAAAAGACGGCAATGATCTAAATACTAACTAGCGAGCTCACTTAGAATTTATTCACATATCAAAATCACAAATGACAAACAAACACAGACAAATATGACAAAACTCATGTGATTAAAATGTGGAGACATTCTTGTTCCGCAGTAGCTCGGCCCAAGTGTCACAGTTTTAGGCCACTCGAGAGCATCCGATATCGCCTGATGACGTCTTCATCGTGTCAAAGGTTCTAGTCCTTTGAGACTAGAAGCCTCTATCAAGTCGCTCAGCGATGTAATTGTATGAAAATGACATTGACAATGACATTAACTAGAGATAAATTATCTCAAGCTAATGTCATTTTCATACAATTTCATCTTTCCGCAGGCTTGAACGCTAACAGAAAGTGGCTCTTGTGTAGACCCCCTGCCCCCTGGTGTTGGAACACTAAGGACATGACGATAAGGCACGTGGTACAAATCCTTCGTCTCCATCAGATATCCTCACTAATCATAATATACATTCTGGATGGACTAATAACCTGGACTAGCTGTGAATATGACTGATGCTGATATCATCATCATCATAGTCAGCCTTTTAACAGTCCACTGCTGGACTTTTAGCCTACCTCGAAAGGGTGATTGGGCCATATCCACCACGCTGGCCCAGTGCGGATTGGTGGATTCACATACGCCATTGAATTCCTTCTCCGTACGTATGCAGGTTTCCTCACGTTTTCCTTCACCGAAAAGCCAGTGGTATGAAAATCCGTACATAAGCTCCAAAGAGCTCATTAGTACGGGCCCGGGGTTTGAACCCACGACCTCACGCTTTCTAGTCAGCGGTCTCCCAAATGGGCTACCACGGCTTCTTATGCTGATTCTGATGCTGATATCAGCGAGTGTATGTTAATACACGATGTGATGGGTTTACTCGTAACTTAGGAGTTGTCAATCTGTACCTTCCTATTAAGTAATTTCAGCTTTTTGTTTTATTATGACGACGCTGCGAACGTTGATAACGCTTTAATTAAATGAGGAAATATTGAAGCTTAGGATTTACGACTGAGGACTCGCCACTTTTGTACAGAAAGTAGGCTTTAAATGCTCTTAAAAAGGACAAGTGTTTCTATCGCGAGATTCTTAGAAACCAGACGCTTACAGAAATACTTTGTCACAATCTAACAGTAGTTAGTAAGTACCTGCGACTGATCACTTTGTTAGAAATGTTATATCACTGAATTATTAAAATGTATTCATCTGAATATTGATAATGAGCTTGGCCTTAAATTATGCCTTCTACGACTTTTGTCACGTTTAAAAAAAACCTTGTTATGTATATAATACTAGCGACCCGCCCACCAGGCATCGCACGGGTATAATTTACGTGCGAAGCCGGGGCGGGTCGCTAGTTATATTATAAACCTTTCGTGAAAATGTATCTAACTAATAGTGAAAACCGCATCAAAATCCGTTGCGTGATTTAGGAGGAGTTAGCGGCCATACAGACAGACAGACGCGGAAAGCGACTTAAATTTATACTGTGTAGAGATAGAGAAGAGAAGAGATGAAAAAGAATAAGAGTTTTATTGAGTTAGAGAAAATTAAATATAAATAGGGAAGATCAATGATAACTATGAGTACTTTTAACAAAATATAGAAATAGGAAAAAAAAATATAGCTACGAGTCTACGAGTACCTACTTTTACCATAAAAAATTATAGAAATAGGAAGTATTGAAGATGACTACGAGCTACGAGTACTTTGACCAAAAATAACTCTTTCATAAAAGCGGTAACCGAAGATTCTCAATGGCCTCAGATATATATTTTTTTCATAAATGGGAGGATATCTTCTAAACTGAATTATTTTTGAAAACAGCCGGCAGCCGTCAGCGGCGCAATATTCGGAAACAACTGACGGATCAGTTAACTTCCTCCGTGAAGTTTAACGAGAATTATTTAGAGGGTGGCGGCAGTGTGGATGGTAAGCGCCTGATACCGGCCACAGAGGTCACCAGCCGGTCTGCTCTCTGGAGACAGTGGCTATGTATAAATGCTTTTTTTATTATATTAACCTGCATCGTCCCACTGCAGGACAAATACCTCTCTTCCCTCCCTCCTTCCAATCATCTCTGTTTTGGGCAATTTGATTCCAGGCCTTCGAGTAGAAATCCAGTTCGTGCCTCCATCTCCGTCTGGGTCGCCGTGGTTTTGGCCCAACAATTCTCTGACATTCGACCGATATGACCCATAAACGCTAAACCTATATTTGTAATTACTAACGAGAAGCGTCCCGCGTGCAAGCGAAATTATTTCTAACTTTTTTGATAGAACAGATTAGCTTCTATAAGACGGTTAGTTTTAACAATGTGTGGTCTCGAAACTACTTTGTGCTGGTTGAAAGAGTTGGAACAACTTATGACCTAGATATTATTTAATAAACAATCATGTACATTGCTTAGCTTCAAGGTAAGCTAGTGAGCGTGTTAGTTGGTATGTCACGGAGTATGGAGCACTCGTTCACGGCATTCCAAGTGCGGACTCCGGTCGAGGATGTGTTGGCATCTGAAGATTCTAAAGTTTATGTCTCGACGCGACTCGGAGGTCTGGACATTCAAGAAGTACAAGACAATAGGTGAATGAGACACGAGTCACAGATCCGTTGTATATACCCTTTTATAAACTCAACTAAATTCCTCTGCTGTAAAATGGATTGTTGATTTTTTTTATGATTAAATGAAAAGAAGTTGAACTTTAGTTTTGCACTTTCGACTTATACGGTGGTGTTATGGTGTTTCAGAAAAATATGTTGATTATATATAATTACGCTGGGCCAGCATGGTAGATTAGGGCCCACCCTCTCTATGAAAGAAGGCCTGTGTCCCAGCAGTGGGAACATGATAGGATGATGATACAATGACAGATAATTATATACTACTTACTCGTAACAGAATATGCGAACTAAATATAACATAAATGTGGTTGAAATTATAATGTCCAGGTTTTATGGAAAAGTACGCCGACAGCCTCGTGCACAGTAATATCGACTCAGACAAACTTTGAGCCTGCCTGTGGCCAGGTTAATCTTCGTGAAGCCTACAATTTGCTCAAGGGACGATGTTTCGAGTAGAAATATGAATATTTTAACGTAGTTTTATTGTCTCTTATTTGAATTCAAAGTTGATACAATTCTTCTCTTCAAATGCTTTTTCTGAACTTTGTAACGAAGTTTGCGTACTATTTAATTGAGGAGCTTATTATTGGGAAATGAAAGTGTTTGCACGAGTTGTAATTATTCGATTAGATGTTTTAAAAAGTTCTTAGCACTAATTTTGTATCTTTAAAAAAAAAGATAAAATAAAACGTGTATTGCGTCTACTAGACCCTCAAGTTGCCCAGAAATTGACTAAATTATTCTGTTAAAAAGCAATACGAATACGGCGAGTCTCCCCGCATATAAGTATTCCCAAATGGTCCAATAGTGCCGTCACAGGGTCCCACGATCCAATTGGTGCCGAATTCAATTAAGTCGTACCAATTAACCGGCGCCGTTCTATGATATTGCTCTTTCAAACGAAGAAAATGGAAAGGAACTTTCTAAGTTCCCGTACAACTCACAAATTCAAATATCCCAAGGTATAATTAAATTGTAAAAGGTTCCTGGATAAATTGCAGCATTCAGTATCCATCGCTGGAAGTATTCATTTCGTGAAGGTTTTCAACGGAATTAATGTGAGGTTGGGTGCTCTTAAAGCGGTTTTATTGGACGGTTTCAATAAATTGCCTATTAGATACGCACTTAGTTTTGATTAATTCACCGAGCCGTGATTAGGGCGATTTGTTTTAATTAGTCTGCCGCGAATCGATTCTCACTTTGTGAAACAAGTTTGAGTGCAGTTTAACAGATTCTTCTCTTGCATACAAACCGATATTATAACACTACGTTGGAGTATCTAAATTCTTTTGAATTTATTTATTTATTGACATCCATAATTGTGCAAAAAGTGTAGTACTTAATACTTTATTTATTGTAATAGTAATGTGATGATTTGTATAAATGTAATACAATCTCAGTAAATTCGCTTGTTGTCCAAAATCATATTCTACAGGCTCCAGTACAGGAATACGTCAATTATATTTGTTATGTATAACATGTGATTATCATAACTCTCCATGTCACACACGTGGGTCATCATCATCATCACCATTTCAATCATAGGACGTCCACTGTTGGACATAGGCCTCCCCCACCAATCTCCAAAAGGGCCGGTTGGAAGCGGCCTGCATCCAGCGTTTCCCTGTGGTCTCTTTTAGGTCGTCTGTCCATCTTCTGGACACGTGGGTACTAAATATCATGTTAAAAAAGTTAATAAATTGTATACCCGTGTCTGAACCACCTAGAATAAATATGCCTCCGGCGAACTAAGTTGTACCTTAAAATATGAAATTAAATTATAATACAAAGTAAACAAAGCGTTGTTTGTTATTGTTCCCCGGCACGGCACGGTAGGTACGAGTGTACTGTCGATTGGCCGATACTCCCTAAACGTTTCGATTGACGGCCACGGCCCCGCGCCGTCGCTGCCCTCCGGCACTAAATAAAGGAAATGAAAAAGAAAGATAAATTGTTCTCGAATTTTAAATATAAATAAAACGAGATTCACTGAACGCTTTTTACTAGCTCTGGGATACGGATTAAATTCCGTATTTTTTTCCTGAGAAAAGTCTTTGCTTTGTTTTATAGTGCCGGTTAGAAACGAACCTGTCATACATAAATAACGAATGAAGTTCAACCGAAACACTACTTAGGTATTTTTATTTATATTACACGGGAATTACTCACGTAAGATTCAGCCGGTTACTCCGACTATAGTTTTAACCACATTAGACAGTCTTTTTCTAGGTGAATCCACACGCGCGCGGCTGCGTCTCGCTTTGCACTTTGCTTTCACCTACTACTTAGGTATATTACATAATATTTAAAACGGTCCTGTTGCGCAATTGAGTCATCAAAATGTTGTCGATAGAAAGTCTATCCATATCACTTTATAGCACAAAATGTATATACATATTCATATTATGCAAAAAATCATAAAAACAAACATTTCGTTATGATTATTATGAATATGCCCTCTAAAAACAAACGTAAAACAAATGTACGTGCTCACGACTTAGTCCAGGAATATTAACATAGATAAAGCTTTTAAATTCCAGAACAACGGAACTCATTGAAGCGGGATACTTCGTTTTTAATACATTTCTAATGTAAATGAAGCCCAGTTTATCGCAGGAACAGTTTATTTTACACCCGTGTCACTGTAAGTGTTTCAGTATTGACTAGTTTCTTTCCACGAAGAATGGAAGATACTTTACTGTAACAAAGTACAAGTTGGAGTGTTTATGTTTCACTGTACCCACATAGTAAAATAATACGACATTTTCTTTTTACCCGACTGCACAAGAAGGAAGATTATGTTTATTATAGAGTGTATGTATGTATTAGGTTTATTTAGCACGCCCAAAAACTTAAACAGCTTAATGAATATTGACATGTGAGGTGTCTTTTAAATCGTTGTACTAGTGGAAGTGATAGGGTACAAGAATTCATGACATTCAAGATGACATCCGCTAAATAAAATTGCTAGAAAATAAGTAAGTAAACTTTGCTAAATAGTCAATACTTTATTTATATTACACGGTAATTACTCACGTAAGATTAAGCCGGTCACGCCGACTATAGTTTCAACCGCATTAGGCAGTCTTTTTCAAGGTGAATGTTAATATTACCATCATTATATAGAGCTCACTCAGCAGATTTCAAAAATATAGAATACTAGTAGGCCGCCCCTGCTTCGCACGGGCGAAGCCGGGATATATAGCCTATGTCAACCGGGGATAGTGCAGCATCCCAACAGTGAAAGAATTTTTCAAATCGGTTCTGTAGTTTCGGAGCCTATTCAATGCAAACAAACAAACAAATCTTTCCTCTTTATAATATTAGTATAGACTACTATGAAATATTCAGTAGTTTACGATATATAAAGCGGTATGGAAGAGCATTGTATCTACTACGAGTATAGGTATAGATAGGAACGCAGCGCGCTGCTATTACTTTTCAGTTTCTTACTATTTATACAATGCAGTCGAGCTACATTTTTTAAATAATTTAATTTACTTTTTACTATCAAACTTTAAGGACGATTGTGCTGAGTCTAAGAAATACATTTCAGAGAAAAGTATAATGAAATTGATGCACTTAACCAGGATTACTAAAAACTAAACTTAAAAATTTGAAGTAAAAACTATCGTTTAAAAGTTTTAAAGCAGTGCTATTGAGTTAATTCTACATCTAGTTATGATATTCCCATATAATAATTATGTTCTATGTACATACATACGTATGAAACGATGTAAGCATACAAACCGACAAAAATCATTAAAATTACACACGTGAGCCAACTTTTTGAAATATTCCTCATCTCTTAATGAATTTTAGGCCCGCATTAACCCCTATAAAACAACTTTAATGAATATGGAATGAGTTTAACATGATATACATTTCCCTGGTCCAGCGGCTTTCAAAGCGTACCTAATTCTATTTTTTCTTGCGAAACCCGAATTAATAGCACGAGTTCGGTGATAGAAAACAGTGAATAAGAATTATTTCAAAAAGGCAGAAAAGATGCCGTAAATTAAAATTCCATGGAGTATTAGGGCATTATAAATTTATATTGAACTTTACGTGAAATCGGTTGTTTTTTTGTTGTAAAAATGCATGTTTAAACTTGGTTGATACGTTTTTGAAGATATTCTGTTGATGTTATACTTTATACCAGTAAACCCAATGTGATATCAACATTTTTCGAATACCTATCAGAAGGCATTTAACTAACAAGGGAGCATGTTCAAGTGTTCAATAAAGTAAAATCTAAACTAACGACGACGTCGGCATGCAATCTAAACTAGACATTTTCACGACTCCATGTTACCGTTTGTATTAAAATAGCAACGCTGGATAAAGTTCGGATCGACTTCGCATGATGTTCGATGCATGTTGCTGACTCGCTTCCCTGTGGCGCACCTGTTCCGTGCGAGTTTAACTTCAATATCACATAAATAAAAATAAAAAGTAGAAAAAAATATAGCTAAATAATTTCTACGCTCCGTTTAGTATAGTTATCGACTTTTTAATTAGTGCGGAAAGCTAAAATATGGCGGAAAAAAAAACAACTGGCTGAGAACGTATTCCTGCATAATATGGCAGGGTTCCGTAGCTAAATACATTTATAATTGTGGTCACATCCATAGTTTGGAAATTACGGAAATACTACGGAACCATAAAAAGCGCCAACAGTTGCAGGACAATATTTTTTAACAAAATAACATTGTCTGCTGCAGCAGTTAGTAAAGTAAGATTACATAAACTTGTAATCAATATTGATCTTAAATCAATAAGAATGCTGCGGAGTTCTTAGTGAGCCCTTATCACGTGCTAATACTTGAGCTACCCACTTTCACACACTGAAGTTGTGCGTGATATTCTTAACTTAGCTTTTTGTAACTTATTGTAACTGTTTCAGAATTTTAATGCAAGAAAGACAACAATATATGTAGGTATGCATGCATATAATTAGATATTCATATCACGTACAGTATTCATTTACATGCGCTCTGCTCTCATTCACAGTAACCTTTCCACAGGCTAATTGGGTGCTTGTTAGTTAAATCCTAAGAGAAATGCAGCGTGCACAAAGGACAAAGGAATATTTTTGGAATGCAAAATATTTAAATGCTTTGTTTATTAATCTCCATCAGAGTTGGCTTATAAATGACGTAGTTCATATTAACAACAAATAAAAGTGTAAAGTTTGTTTTATTGACATTTTAGCAAATTCGCAGACAATGAGCGTTTAGAACGTTTAATGAGGTTGTCATATAGCCATGCATAGTAGTGTTTTACTGCAAAAGCATTCTGTGCTTGTGACATAATATAAACTTCTCTAGTGTTATCGATTTAGCTATTATTTTTACTGGGCATGCGTTCGGCCACAATTTAACCTGATACAAAGCGATTTGGTCGTCAACGATGTATGCATGCTTGTTTAGTAAATACCCATTCGCTTTTTTGTTGAACAACCCCAGAATGTACTTGTTCAGAAAGACAGACGCAGGTAAGTAATTCCACACCTCTGTTGTTCTGTTTTCAACGCTGAGTACGTCTAGTAGTGTTATGTAGGAATGGTGACGGCAGTATTAAGTTGTGCACTCCTAGTGCACACTCGCCCTAGTGTATTCTACAAAATACCGACAGGCTAGCAACACGCCGATGCGACTGTAGCCTGGACTCCACCAACAAGTCGATACTTTGGCGCTGTCATATCTTCCTGAGATACAGAATGGTTACATATTTTAGGCGTTAGAGGTCGAGACATCTAGCTTTTGAAGATCGGGAGCTTACCATTTTTTCATAAATCTTTTAGTGCCTGGTTAATGCAAAGCGCAAAGCGTGACCAAAATACTAGTGTGTTTCTGGCTCAACGCATAACCATTGCCATTCTGCGTGGTAATGCCGCCAGCATGCTGGGTGCGCTGCCAACTGATAGTGGGCTTGAGCATTTGGATTAATTTTTGACCTTAAATGGTCTATCGACAGTCAACTGTTTTTGTTAGCTTGTATTTTGTTTAGTTAATAAAGGCGTTTGCCTGTTTACGAAGAGAAAACAACAAATTATCATTAATGTGCCTTTTTGCACTCCATTCTATGGAGTCCAAAGGCTTATCCTGGTATTTCGCTGACCCACGCCATAGGTGGTAGCAGTGTTCTATTGGTATATGACCGAACTTGTGTTTGTTAACGGGTTTAAAGCTATTCTGGTGTGAAGTACCACCTTACTTACGATAAGATTCTCAGTTTCTTAGAAGCAACTTTGGCTTTGGGCTTAATGTACCTACAATTCAAAGTTAAAGTTGGGTGAGAATCAACTTGAACTCTTGGGTCACCCAAGAGTTCAAGATGATTATCTGTTGCTATCAATACGTTCAAAAGTGTGCATCATTGTACCTGCTTGAATAGACTACTATGACTGCGGAAAGTAGGAGTCAGAACAAAAAGGAATACAGAAAATACAAATATAAATACAGAAAACACAGAAAATACAGAAAACAAACGTACCTGAGTTTTGGTAGCATTGGAATTCACCAATTCTTCGGTTTCGCTCTAATCTGACACTGTCTTCAAGGAGAAGTCCAAACGGTCTACCATAGCCTCTCTCTCTGATGGTATCTGTCTCTTTCTAGCAGTGACGATATCCGAATGATATCGTCATTGCTAGCACGGGCGTTGGAAATGTATCTTTCAGCAACAGTTCTGCCGTCTGCTTACCCAAAGATACCGGGTCTAGGTAGGTTGTTAATATGCAGTAAGGATAGTGTTGCGGAAAGAACTGACCCCTGAGGTACGCTGGCATTGATAACCAGCAGATCAGGCGAGCAGCCGTCAACTAACACTCAAATTGAAAATTGCCACAGAAAGTCCAAAATCCAAGTGCACTGGCCAACAGGAAGATCGTACGCAGGAAGTTTGTTCAAAAAACCATCATGCAAGACATGATCCAAAGCCTTTGAAATGTCCAGATTCATTGAATAGCACGGGGAGGCACTTGTATGCTGTACTCACCATTGCATTTCAATTGTTTCGCACAGTATGTGAGTCGCGTACGCAAGAAGATCTTAGGTAAGCCGGGTCCGACGAAAACCTTAGTGCCGATCACTGAAGAGTTCGTTGTCTTTTAGGTACACCAAGCGCTTGTCGTTGATTACCCGTTCCATAGTTTTAAAAAGTAGAAATGTTATAGAAATGGGTCAATAGTTAGCCAGCTCTACACGACTGCTCTTTTTTGGAACTGTTTGCACATTTTTTGACATTTTCCAGATCTTAGATGCTTTATTTAGTACCAGTTGGAAGAGGAGGCGAAACAGACATGTCAGGCCGGAGGCCATACTCTACCTTTAACAAGGTAACAAGGGCAATGTTTAAGATTTCAGAAATAAAACAAGATCAAATGTTATCTTACAAAGTTTATTTCGTTGACGACAATATTTACAAAACCGTTGTACGATAAACAGTTATTTGGCAGTTACCTAACAAAGTTCATTTATAATTATGATTGAATGTTCCCGACATAGAATCATATTGACTGGCAGATTCATTACGAGGGAATAATGAGATAATTACCAATACTGGCCAACAATATTACTTTACTTTACCTAAAAAAGGTTTCTACAAACATGGCGGGTAATTGATGCTTAAATACAGTTTTAACAGCAATTGCATTTAGTCAATTATTTTCATGTTGATAATGGTTAATAAACTTAGTATCATAAATATAACAGTTCATTATTAAGGATTTATTTAAAGAAACGTAGCTGATTTGATCATTTTTATCTACAATTCATGGGATAACAATATTTTGTATATATAATTATAATTATTTACACACGTAATTTTAATATTTTTATCTATAATTGTTTCAATAAAATAAATCTTAAAACTTTAAAAATATACTATGTACAGCAATAATTTGTGTGAATCTATTTATGTTATTATTAATTTGCTATGTTTTGGTTCCTCTGGTGAATGATTTTGATTTTTCTTCTAATCAGGTCGAGCAAATCCCCGATTATTTATTTATAATTACTTTTAAAACGACTTTTTCGATTGTTACAGAAATATGTATATGTTGGGTGATTTCTAAGCAACAAAAAGTCTGATAAGCTGAAACCTCGCGGATGTAATCGCAAGACAGCTAATATTTAATAAATTAACACTTAAACCAGGCACCACAGAAAGTTAAATACCATTGACCCCGTCTTAATTCTTAATAAATTTATTTGAAAGATTTCAAGTACCGAATTGAAGATTGAAAGTAGGATTTCGTAATACTAAAATGAAGATGAGACAGCAGAGGATCGAAGCTGTCTTGTCCAGCGTTGATTTTGCGCAGCCCTGCTGCATTGCAGCTGGATGTTCACCTGGAAACAAAATATTGATTAGAAATAACAATGCTACAAAAATACGAATAATAAATCCCATAAAATATCAAGATAACATGTTGAAAAAGAAACACGATAGTGTATCAGCCAATTCGGAAATTAAGTATTTTCTTTGTCAATAGAGCTTTTATGGCAAATTTTTGGTACTCCATTTCTTAAAAATATTTTCTAAAATTAGAAAACTGCTCAAGATAATCTCTCTACTCTTCTTCAAAAGATAGAAAAGAAAACATGGCATTAAACGATATATTTTTAAAACGTATACTGACAGACAACTAGCCTTTTGTATTTTTCATTAAAACGCATTTATGATTTTGTTTAAATGAAAAGTAAAGAAGTTGTTTGACACAAAATTACTATAATAATCCTGTAGATTGTTAATAAAAATGCTGAAAGCATTTTCACGGGTTTTTTAATACATTACTAATAAATGATAATAACGAGTCAGTAAAATAAAACGAGGAAGTAGAATTATTTTATCCAATAAAATTGATTCATAAAAAGCCAATAATACAAAATGAGTATGAAAGATCAACAAACTCTGTCCGGCATCGGAATGAATTTCAATTTTACGATCAAAATGAAATTCCGGAATACACAGATCAATAAATCAGACAATTTTCGTGAGAATGTGTTGCCGCAGAGCGATAAAACTTAATAGATATGCCTCTATTCTACTGGACTTGCTGTTTGTGGCAAATATTTCACAGTATTGACTATCATTCTTTTCGATTCCAATATGAACCCGATAGTTATTCGGTTGGATGTTTTACCTATAATGTCTTCTGTAGTTTTACAAAACTTTCAGACGAGTTAAGTGAATGTGATCAATATGAGAGTGGTGGAGGTAGCCGGGCTGACAGACTCTGTGACGTGTGGGATTGAACATACATTTCATATTTGCACAGATATTTCAGAAAGAACACAACGAACTCGGCTATCCAAAGCCATCCGTTAATTTAAGGATGGCAAATGGAAGGCTGGTTAGGGAAGAGGTAAGTACACAATTCATCCCAGGCAGAATATCAGGGATAGTCCTAAAACTTAATAATATAATTACTGTATTTCCATAAATAACCGTTGCTATAAAAACATTTGTTGAAAATGTCAGACTTTTTCAATAAGACGCAAATTAGTTGTAAATTACCTGATAAAACGTGGACTCTAGTCGCAGCCACAGGCGCGTTGTTCGGTCCACAAGTGTATACCCCTGCATCGGCTCCCCTGGCTCTCTGAACCAACAGGCGACTGGTGCTCTTCAAACCTTTCTCCGTCACCAGGGATATCCCACCGCGGGCAGAGTCAAAGTTTATCACCTGACGAAAATATATTTGCTCAAAAAATAGAAATCTTGTTTGGCTTAAATAACTTTAATTTAACAAAAACTATATCATTAATATCTTTTATGAGTAATATTTATAAATTTTGATTACAGTTAATTTGTATCCAACTACCGCCACATAACCGTGGAACTATGTAAGTTTCGCAAATTAAATCAACGGATTAAATTTGGCGCACCAATTTTGGATTCCAAAATGATGCCAAGAGCTGATCCAACGCAGAACATCGCGCCATCGACCGAGCAAATGATACTTCCTTATTGACACAGTTCAATCGGAATTGTTTAACAGCCTGCTTGTTACGTAATCAGGTTGAACCGTAAAATCGATTGACTCACAATTGAGTCCCCAATCCCATTCCCCAGGATTTAATCCCCTTAATACTGCCACCCGCGGATTTGTCACCAAATTCCATGATTACGCGAAACTGTCGCTACTTTGCTGTGACGATTTTTCTTTATGAAAAATTCCACGGAAAGTTGGGAACTTTTTAAATTAAATTCTCACTTGGACTGTAAAATAAACAAGAGGAAATCTTTAGGTGCCGTTGTGATATTAAGTTGATGAAAACAAAAAAGCTACAGCTGCTAAAGATATTGTTGAAAGTTTAAACCGTGGCTGCTGGCACGTCTGCATCTTTAAACGGAGATTTTCAACAAAATAATACTACTCCATCTTATTTGCGTACGTTTTTGCGTGACTTTGGTCTGGGTCATGACCGCAACCTTTTGAAAATGAGATGAAGGATTGTTTGAATTTTAAAGCCGAAAATACCTTGAGCTTTATTGATTTCTAAAGAATTTAATATATCTAATCCTCCTTCAGTAAATTATAAAATAGATAAATATTTGCGAGGCAGTAAAGATCCTTTGATGTTTTTTTTAAATTGAAATGCGACTTTGCTCTTGCTTATTGATTGATTATGTTATGTCGGGATGCCAACCATTGCCTACTTTTCTTAAATTAACCTTCTTTAATAAAAAATATTTGAGTTACCTATATATTTTTTAACACATTCTACATCCCTGCCTACTTTTCTTAAATTAACCTTCTTTAATAAAAAATATTTGAGTTACCTATATATTTTTTAACACATTCTACATCCCAAAAGAAATCTAACTACAATGAACATCAGTAATCTACTAAGTATAACCGTTTTTACGATAGAGTAAAAACAAAAAAGACATTTTTTATTTCTGGTGTACACAATACAGAGTTTATATCTATCTATCTAAAAAGTGAGTCTAGTTTGGAAGATTACATTTCGTTATTGTTATTTGTCACGATATCTTCCACAGTAACACGCATATTCTAGGTATGTTTTAACTGGCTATCTCCTTAGCTATCTCATACAATAAAAAAAACACAGTTTTTATAAGTAGAACGGACAGCGGCGACGGCATGGCATAGGTTTCGTGATTGACACCTTAAGTACGGAACCCTACAAATCAGTCTTACAAAAAAGTGCAATCCATTTTCTCATTAACCTAAAAATATTGGTTTGTATTTTTTAATAAATGCATGCGTTTAGTGTTATAGTGACCTGTTCTCCATGAGTCCACGTGATGGCGGTGGGCGGCTCCGGCGTGTGTCGGACGGTGCACGTCAGGTTGATGGTGGACCCGGCTTGGATGAATAGTTCCGGACCGCTAGATATTACCGTTTCAGGTTCTGGTGACAAATGGAAAAACGTCTTAGTATAATGGTATAAGATACTTCGGCCAAAATAAAATGAATGGACGGGCCCAGAAGAAGCGCATTTTTGAAGCTTACAAAATGAGCGCTGGCGCTCACTTTGTTTCAGTCTGTCTCTAGCCGTAGGAAGGGCGACACGAGTCTATTGTTAAATGATAACGAAACATCTGACAAAATTATGCCTTCGTATGCTTTCCCAAAGTGGAAATACACAACAAAAAACGAGTCAAAAACGGTTTTGACTCGTTTTTTTCTGAGCAAGTTCAATGGTTATGGCCCGTCCATACATTTTATTATGGTCGAAGATAGATTCATAAAAAAAAAGAATTTGAAAAAAATACTGTCAGAGTAGTAGATACCTACTCTCGAAGGTATCAGTATAAAATTTGTAGATTCATTTGAGGAATAAATTATCTTAAACAAAATAAGAGAATTGGGTCACACCTTAACAAGTTTCCTCGTTGAAGAAGCGGCAGCCCCATAACTAGTATTTCACCGTCAGGGAAGCTCCACGTATTTAATACCGAAGATTTATCTCGCCACAAGTTAACAAAAACGAAGGTTGACAGGTAACTCTCCCGAAGGGCTGGGAATCGTGTCTAGGTTTATTTGGAGCCAAAATTGAATCGTGACTAAATCGACAGGTACAGGTACAGGTACACGTACATGTAAACGAAATAGGCTAGTTTTATGTTCTTGACATGAAAGTCTGAAACGTTTTTGTGGCTTCGGTAAATTGGTTTGCGTACGTTGGGATTTGGACGTGAGTGGGGACGTGTAGGCTCAGTGGCAGTACGGAGAAACTGCTAATATTTGTGATATCATGAGCAGAAATATTCAAGCTAGCCGAATAAAAACTGGCGGTAGGTATATCGCTTTGTCAAACTAAATAAGAATTATTGCGGCGTGTTGCGGAAAATACACCCAAAATTCAAAACTGTATAATCGAATTACATTGTTTTTCATTCAATTTGAAGGAACAAAATGAACATAAAATAGATTGTTTTACGATAAACAGTTTTTTAAATGATTTATAGTTTGCTAACAGCCTTATGCAAAACGCTTACACTATAATCATTGCATTAATATAAAGGTACATGCATCTTGCTAACCCCCGCTCACTCCTCGGAGCGCGGCTTGTGCTGCGCCTCGAAGCGCTGGTCCGACGTGTACTTACCGACGATGTTGAGTTGGACAGGGTGTCCTATAGGCGGCGTGGTGGAGATCTGGCACTCGTACTGTCCGGAGTCGCGGCGCTGCGGGCTGCGGATGCGCAGCGCCCACTCCTCGGAGCGCGGCTTGTGCTGCGCCTCGAAGCGCTGGTCCGACGTGTACTTACCGACGATGTTGAGTTGGACAGGGTGTCCTATAGGCGGCGTGGTGGAGATCTGGCACTCGTACTGTCCGGAGTCGCGGCGCTGCGGGCTGCGGATGCGCAGCGCCCACTCCTCGGAGCGCGGCTTGTGCTGCGCCTCGAAGCGCTGGTCCGACGTGTACTTACCGACGATGTTGAGTTGGACAGGGTGTCCTATAGGCGGCGTGGTGGAGATCTGGCACTCGTACTGTCCGGAGTCGCGGCGCTGCGGGCTGCGGATGCGCAGCGCCCACTCCTCGGAGCGCGGCTTGTGCTGCGCCTCGAAGCGCTGGTCCGACGTGTACTTACCGACGATGTTGAGTTGGACAGGGTGTCCTATAGGCGGCGTGGTGGAGATCTGGCACTCGTACTGTCCGGAGTCGCGGCGCTGCGGGCTGCGGATGCGCATGCGCAGCGCCCACTCCTCGGAGCGCGGCTTGTGCTGCGCCTCGAAGCGCTGGTCCGACGTGTACTTACCGACGATGTTGAGTTGGACAGGGTGTCCTATAGGCGGCGTGGTGGAGATCTGGCACTCGTACTGTCCGGAGTCGCGGCGCTGCGGGCTGCGGATGCGCAGCGCCCACTCCTCGGAGCGCGGCTTGTGCTGCGCCTCGAAGCGCTGGTCCGACGTGTACTTACCGACGATGTTGAGTTGGACAGGGTGTCCTATAGGCGGCGTGGTGGAGATCTGGCACTCGTACTGTCCGGAGTCGCGGCGCTGCGGGCTGCGGATGCGCAGCGCCCACTCCTCGGAGCGCGGCTTGTGCTGCGCCTCGAAGCGCTGGTCCGACGTGTACTTACCGACGATGTTGAGTTGGACAGGGTGTCCTATAGGCGGCGTGGTGGAGATCTGGCACTCGTACTGTCCGGAGTCGCGGCGCTGCGGGCTGCGGATGCGCAGCGCCCACTCCTCGGAGCGCGGCTTGTGCTGCGCCTCGAAGCGCTGGTCCGACGTGTACTTACCGACGATGTTGAGTTGGACAGGGTGTCCTATAGGTGGCGTGGTGGAGATTTGGCACTCGTACTGTCCGGAGTCGCGGCGCTGCGGGCTGCGGATGCGCAGCGCCCACTCCTCGGAGCGCGGCTTGTGCTGCGCCTCGAAGCGCTGGTCCGACGTGTACTTACCGACGATGTTGAGTTGGACAGGGTGTCCTATAGGCGGCGTGGTGGAGATCTGGCACTCGTACTGTCCGGAGTCGCGGCGCTGCGGGCTGCGGATGCGCAGCGCCCACTCCTCGGAGCGCGGCTTGTGCTGCGCCTCGAAGCGCTGGTCCAACGTGTACTTACCGACGATGTTGAGTTGGACAGGGTGTCCTATAGGCGGCGTGGTGGAGATCTGGCACTCGTACTGTCCGGAGTCGCGGCGCTGCGGGCTGCGGATGCGCAGCGCCCACTCCTCGGAGCGCGGCTTGTGCTGCGCCTCGAAGCGCTGGTCCGACGTGTACTTACCGACGATGTTGAGTTGGACAGGGTGTCCTATAGGCGGCGTGGTGGAGATCTGGCACTCGTACTGTCCGGAGTCGCGGCGCTGCGGGCTGCGGATGCGCAGCGCCCACTCCTCGGAGCGCGGCTTGTGCTGCGCCTCGAAGCGCTGGTCCGACGTGTACTTACCGACGATGTTGAGTTGGACAGGGTGTCCTATAGGCGGCGTGGTGGAGATCTGGCACTCGTACTGTCCGGAGTCGCGGCGCTGCGGGCTGCGGATGCGCATGCGCAGCGCCCACTCCTCGGAGCGCGGCTTGTGCTGCGCCTCGAAGCGCTGGTCCGACGTGTACTTACCGACGATGTTGAGTTGGACAGGGTGTCCTATAGGCGGCGTGGTGGAGATCTGGCACTCGTACTGTCCGGAGTCGCGGCGCTGCGGGCTGCGGATGCGCAGCGCCCACTCCTCGGAGCGCGGCTTGTGCTGCGCCTCGAAGCGCTGGTCCGACGTGTACTTACCGACGATGTTGAGTTGGACAGGGTGTCCTATAGGCGGCGTGGTGGAGATCTGGCACTCGTACTGTACGGAGTCGCGGCGCTGCGGGCTGCGGATGCGCAGCGCCCACTCCTCGGAGCGCGGCTTGTGCTGCGCCTCGAAGCGCTGGTCCGACGTGTACTTACCGACGATGTTGAGTTGGACAGGGTGTCCTATAGGCGGCGTGGTGGAGATCTGGCACTCGTACTGTCCGGAGTCGCGGCGCTGCGGGCTGCGGATGCGCAGCGCCCACTCCTCGGAGCGCGGCTTGTGCTGCGCCTCGAAGCGCTGGTCCGACGTGTACTTACCGACGATGTTGAGTTGGACAGGGTGTCCTATAGGCGGCGTGGTGGAGATCTGGCACTCGTACTGTCCGGAGTCGCGGCGCTGCGGGCTGCGGATGCGCAGCGCCCACTCCTCGGAGCGCGGCTTGTGCTGCGCCTCGAAGCGCTGGTCCGACGTGTACTTACCGACGATGTTGAGTTGGACAGGGTGTCCTATAGGCGGCGTGGTGGAGATCTGGCACTCGTACTGTCCGGAGTCGCGGCGCTGCGGGCTGCGGATGCGCAGCGCCCACTCCTCGGAGCGCGGCTTGTGCTGCGCCTCGAAGCGCTGGTCCGACGTGTACTTACCGACGATGTTGAGTTGGACAGGGTGTCCTATAGGCGGCGTGGTGGAGATCTGGCACTCGTACTGTCCGGAGTCGCGGCGCTGCGGGCTGCGGATGCGCAGCGCCCACTCCTCGGAGCGCGGCTTGTGCTGCGCCTCGAAGCGCTGGTCCGACGTGTACTTACCGACGATGTTGAGTTGGACAGGGTGTCCTATAGGCGGCGTGGTGGAGATCTGGCACTCGTACTGTCCGGAGTCGCGGCGCTGCGGGCTGCGGATGCGCAGCGCCCACTCCTCGGAGCGCGGCTTGTGCTGCGCCTCGAAGCGCTGGTCCGACGTGTACTTACCGACGATGTTGAGTTGGACAGGGTGTCCTATAGGCGGCGTGGTGGAGATCTGGCACTCGTACTGTCCGGAGTCGCGGCGCTGCGGGCTGCGGATGCGCAGCGCCCACTCCTCGGAGCGCGGCTTGTGCTGCGCCTCGAAGCGCTGGTCCGACGTGTACTTACCGACGATGTTGAGTTGGACAGGGTGTCCTATAGGCGGCGTGGTGGAGATCTGGCACTCGTACTGTCCGGAGTCGCGGCGCTGCGGGCTGCGGATGCGCAGCGCCCACTCCTCGGAGCGCGGCTTGTGCTGCGCCTCGAAGCGCTGGTCCGACGTGTACTTACCGACGATGTTGAGTTGGACAGGGTGTCCTATAGGCGGCGTGGTGGAGATCTGGCACTCGTACTGTCCGGAGTCGCGGCGCTGCGGGCTGCGGATGCGCAGCGCCCACTCCTCGGAGCGCGGCTTGTGCTGCGCCTCGAAGCGCTGGTCCGACGTGTACTTACCGACGATGTTGAGTTGGACAGGGTGTCCTATAGGCGGCGTGGTGGAGATCTGGCACTCGTACTGTCCGGAGTCGCGGCGCTGCGGGCTGCGGATGCGCAGCGCCCACTCCTCGGAGCGCGGCTTGTGCTGCGCCTCGAAGCGCTGGTCCGACGTGTACTTACCGACGATGTTGAGTTGGACAGGGTGTCCTATAGGCGGCGTGGTGGAGATCTGGCACTCGTACTGTCCGGAGTCGCGGCGCTGCGGGCTGCGGATGCGCAGCGCCCACTCCTCGGAGCGCGGCTTGTGCTGCGCCTCGAAGCGCTGGTCCGACGTGTACTTACCGACGATGTTGAGTTGGACAGGGTGTCCTATAGGCGGCGTGGTGGAGATCTGGCACTCGTACTGTCCGGAGTCGCGGCGCTGCGGGCTGCGGATGCGCAGCGCCCACTCCTCGGAGCGCGGCTTGTGCTGCGCCTCGAAGCGCTGGTCCGACGTGTACTTACCGACGATGTTGAGTTGGACAGGGTGTCCTATAGGCGGCGTGGTGGAGATCTGGCACTCGTACTGTCCGGAGTCGCGGCGCTGCGGGCTGCGGATGCGCAGCGCCCACTCCTTGGAGCGCGGCTTGTGCTGCGCCTCGAAGCGCTGGTCCGACGTGTACTTACCGACGATGTTGAGTTGGACAGGGTGTCCTATAGGCGGCGTGGTGGAGATCTGGCACTCGTACTGTCCGGAGTCGCGGCGCTGCGGGCTGCGGATGCGCAGCGCCCACTCCTCGGAGCGCGGCTTGTGCTGCGCCTCGAAGCGCTGGTCCGACGTGTACTTACCGACGATGTTGAGTTGGACAGGGTGTCCTATAGGCGGCGTGGTGGAGATCTGGCACTCGTACTGTCCGGAGTCGCGGCGCTGCGGGCTGCGGATGCGCAGCGCCCACTCCTCGGAGCGCGGCTTGTGCTGCGCCTCGAAGCGCTGGTCCGACGTGTACTTACCGACGATGTTGAGTTGGACAGGGTGTCCTATAGGCGGCGTGGTGGAGATCTGGCACTCGTACTGTCCGGAGTCGCGGCGCTGCGGGCTGCGGATGCGCAGCGCCCACTCCTCGGAGCGCGGCTTGTGCTGCGCCTCGAAGCGCTGGTCCGACGTGTACTTACCGACGATGTTGAGTTGGACAGGGTGTCCTATAGGCGGCGTGGTGGAGATCTGGCACTCGTACTGTCCGGAGTCGCGGCGCTGCGGGCTGCGGATGCGCAGCGCCCACTCCTCGGAGCGCGGCTTGTGCTGCGCCTCGAAGCGCTGGTCCGACGTGTACTTACCGACGATGTTGAGTTGGACAGGGTGTCCTATAGGCGGCGTGGTGGAGATCTGGCACTCGTACTGTCCGGAGTCGCGGCGCTGCGGGCTGCGGATGCGCAGCGCCCACTCCTCGGAGCGCGGCTTGTGCTGCGCCTCGAAGCGCTGGTCCGACGTGTACTTACCGACGATGTTGAGTTGGACAGGGTGTCCTATAGGCGGCGTGGTGGAGATCTGGCACTCGTACTGTCCGGAGTCGCGGCGCTGCGGGCTGCGGATGCGCAGCGCCCACTCCTCGGAGCGCGGCTTGTGCTGCGCCTCGAAGCGCTGGTCCGACGTGTACTTACCGACGATGTTGAGTTGGACAGGGTGTCCTATAGGCGGCGTGGTGGAGATCTGGCACTCGTACTGTCCGGAGTCGCGGCGCTGCGGGCTGCGGATGCGCAGCGCCCACTCCTCGGAGCGCGGCTTGTGCTGCGCCTCGAAGCGCTGGTCCGACGAGTACTTACCGACGATGTTGAGTTGGACAGGGTGTCCTATAGGCGGCGTGGTGGAGATCTGGCACTCGTACTGTCCGGAGTCGCGGCGCTGCGGGCTGCGGATGCGCAGCGCCCACTCCTCGGAGCGCGGCTTGTGCTGCGCCTCGAAGCGCTGGTCCGACGTGTACTTACCGACGATGTTGAGTTGGACAGGGTGTCCTATAGGCGGCGTGGTGGAGATCTGGCACTCGTACTGTCCGGAGTCGCGGCGCTGCGGGCTGCGGATGCGCAGCGCCCACTCCTCGGAGCGCGGCTTGTGCTGCGCCTCGAAGCGCTGGTCCGACGTGTACTTACCGACGATGTTGAGTTGGACAGGGTGTCCTATAGGCGGCGTGGTGGAGATCTGGCACTCGTACTGTCCGGAGTCGCGGCGCTGCGGGCTGCGGATGCGCAGCGCCCACTCCTCGGAGCGCGGCTTGTGCTGCGCCTCGAAGCGCTGGTCCGACGTGTACTTACCGACGATGTTGAGTTGGACAGGGTGTCCTATAGGCGGCGTGGTGGAGATCTGGCACTCGTACTGTCCGGAGTCGCGGCGCTGCGGGCTGCGGATGCGCAGCGCCCACTCCTCGGAGCGCGGCTTGTGCTGCGCCTCGAAGCGCTGGTCCGACGTGTACTTACCGACGATGTTGAGTTGGACAGGGTGTCCTATAGGCGGCGTGGTGGAGATCTGGCACTCGTACTGTCCGGAGTCGCGGCGCTGCGGGCTGCGGATGCGCAGCGCCCACTCCTCGGAGCGCGGCTTGTGCTGCGCCTCGAAGCGCTGGTCCGACGTGTACGTGTACCGGCCCACCGTCAGCAGGTGGATGTCGCGGTGACGCACCCATGACACCTGTATATGAATGCTTATTTGTATCATTATGTCATTTTGTTTTATTTGTATATACATTATACATCTTTCACCAGCACGTGCGGTTTTAGTAGACATTTTAATTTAGACAATGGTTGGAGTCGCACACGTGCGTGTGTGCGTGCGCGTGCCGGGACATGGAACATGCATGCACAGTACGCACGCAACCTGACAAAATGCAGTATATACGGACATCCCCGAATTGTAAGTACTAAAAGGCTATAATCTATACCCGTGCGAAGCTGGGGCGGACCGCTAGTTGTGTATAAAACTTAAAGTTTAATGCTTTTATTAAGAGATATATCAACCGAAGCTTTTACGTAAAGCTCATTGTTAAGATCAAAACAATATACCGTGGATTTATTTGGAGCTAGTTTACTTAAGATTGATGATAAACTTTAGTTAGTGCAACTGAGTGACGAGACAGTTTAGTACTTAAATAAATTATGCGCAATTTCGATGCCACCACATAAAATGTTGAAAAACTGGTGTGTCTCAGAATCTCAAAAGTTCAAAGACTTATTTGATATTCGCCAAAATGCACTGGGCCAGCATGATGGATAGGGCCCCTCTTCTCTCTCTCTGAGAGAAGGCTTGTGCCCTAACAGAGGGAACATGATAGGCTGATAATGGTGAATGATGAGTGACGAGACCTGCTAATTGCTCGCCTGATGGTAAGCGACACCTTTTAAATTTTATAAATACCTTTTACTACGGAAAAAAACCGAAAACACATTTCTGAGCAAAAATACAGCAAATGTACGAAATCTAGGGAGTAAAATAAAATTGGAATATAATTTAGCTGCAGGTTAATATTTGAGTGGGCAGCCGCTATCAGTGCTGTCTCAGTTCTTTGTGCAGTAAAAGTAACAATTCCATCAAGAAAATATACTCGTACTTCGAAGGCTACACTTTATTCATAAAACCGAATTGAATCTCTCAATCCGCGCGGAGTTAACTCTCCAGTCCTCGCTTCCCTAAGCTCATTACCATCTCCATCCAGCATTTGCATTCTTACAACTCGTACTTATATTTATGAAGGTGTTGAAGCACTACGACACACAGAGCAGCGCGACATACTCGTACGCGTTCCGTTATAATATTGTTTGTACGAAAATACATAAAGAGTCTCCAGCCTGGAACACTGAGACAGGCGGAACAACAGTCAAACAAAATTGCATAAATAATCACATGTCGTTAGTGTCACTTCTGATGAAATGTACAATGGACATGCTTGTGGGAATGGACGTTGCAATGTAGCAATGGTAGCATGTGCGTTTTATATTCTGACGGCTCATATGAGTGAGCAGCATCTCTCAGGGGCTTTAAAAGGGAGAGAGGGGTTCATGTGGAAAGAACGCACCTAGTTCAATCTCGCCCTACACCAATGACTTATATATTATGTGCAGTTTCGTCATCGTTCAAAAACGGTGAAGGAAAACATTGTGAGGATACAAGTGCCAAACCTCAAAAGTTTAAAGACATATGACATTCATTAACATGCACTGGGCCAACATGATGGATTAGGGCCCATCCTCCTTCTCTCAGAGAGAAGGCCTGTATCCCAGCAAAAGGAACATAATAGTTAGATAATGATGAATGGACTTCAAGGAAAATGAGATGAGAGCAAACTTACTTACCAATCAAGATGGTAACGTCTCTCTGAATTACAGAATACACATCAGAAAACCGGACCAGAGCGTCGAGCTGGGACACGTTCCGTTAAAAAGGAACAATTTGTCGGATCTTGCAACATTATGTAGTGCATTTCAGTCCGATCTAACTTTTTTGTAACTTCGCTCATCTACTATGCAAATGCAACGTCTTGGCTACCGTAATGTCAATACTATGTCCTGTAATGGCTGTGCTAAGAAATTAGTTTGACGGCTGTCGGAGAGTGCAGAATAATACGATAGTGGGGCGTGCGGCACTTCAGAGGAAGCGCTTTATTATTCCGGGATAGTTTGCGATAATGTAGTTTTGATTGGTGGTGTTGGCGGCGATATGACGATCGCACTGGGTCGCGGCTCCAGTACTCGTGCAAGGTAATGAGATGAAATGATGCGCTCATTTCGCTTCGAGATAATTTTCGTTCTAGTTTGCTGTTTTCATTTAATCGCGAATTGTATATTCGTGGACTGTGGAAAAGTATTTGTATGTAAATTAAATGAACGTGCAATTAACACAGAGAAATAATACTGGCATATTCGTGCACGACCAAATAAGTAGATACTCAAAAATCATATTTGAGATCTGTATCTACATTTTGATCATAACTATATCAGTGTTACTGACAACCGCCTAGCCTTGCATTGTTAACTCTGGATTCAAAACTCTAACATTAAAGCTGTCCACTTGGCCCATACTTACTAACTTTCCATGATGATGACACACCCTGTCCTTCACTGCTTCTATATAATATAACATGCTAAGGTTGCCTGCCAGAAATTGCTTATAGCAAAAATGCTACCAGTTATTTGCTGTTACATTAAATTTAAGTCTTTTTTACCTGACTGTCCTAGGAGGAGGGTAATGTTTTTACAATGAACACATTCAATTGTATACTACCCATTTCTTTTATTTTTATGACTATCAAAAGATTGTCGAGTAACGGCAAAATAGGAGAACTAAATATAAATATCTTCAGATCTGCTAACCATATTTTCAGTGAATAAATTTAATTTCATGTTTTTCGGTCGTATGAGTATATTGTATGATTGTGTATTTTTTATATTATTGTTATTGGATGTTTCAATATTACCTCCTATATCTTTTAAGGATTGACAGATTTTGGTGTGTGAGGTGTGGTTAGATTTGTCTTTATGCCCAGGGTGTCGTGGGATATATTTTGCAGTCGGGTATTTTGTTTTTGTTTTAATAATCTGCCTGTTAGTCCAATAATATGTATGTAATTTCTGGTGTGAACATAAAATAAATATCTATTTACTCCACATTACGACAAAATTTCTTCTTTTTCTTCTAAAGTACACAGAACCTACCGAAACAAAGTAAATTTTCGAATAGATCGATCCAAAACTCTTTTATTTGTAACAAAGTTACAAGTGGCACTTCAAGTTTTTATTACAACATTGCTACTTTGAAAAATATTTAGTGTTGTTGACTAACAGCAGTTTGGTGACGTCGGTTTAACTGCCGATGAAAGAAAGATCGCTGTAAAATATCAAAAGACAGCGTCTAAAGCAGGAAAAATCAAGAAATTTTGCACATCAGGTGCGGCTTTTTAGGATTCCTTGTATAAATCTGTCTGTCTGTCAGTTTTACCTTTTAACGCCTGTATTATTCAAACCGTAACATAATATATACTTAGTTAAAATTTTGGTAGTTGATAGTTGAATGTAATGTGAATGAAAGTGACTGAATCTCACACCACAGGACTCCCCTCGGGTGAGAATCAGGGCTCACTATCCGAAGTTATGCTCTTGTACCTACTAACACTAGAAATAACTACCTGTATTTACTGACTTCACAATCATGTTATTTGTTCAAATAAAGTTTTTACAATACACAATGTAATGGCGGATTAACTAAGAAATTATGTGTAGTTGAATGTGGAAGTATGTATCGTGGAATGCTTTAGTTCTGGCCTGCAGGTTGTATTTACTATGATAATTATAGCTTTGATGTAAAATATACTCAAATATAGTTTTGCCTAAATTTGGTTTAACCGATTCATTTCACAAACTATTAGGTTCACATTAAACTTTGAAATTTAATCTAGTTGAAAAACTGAATAATTTAGTTCACAAAAGATGTAATGGATCTGAGTAATTCTATACAACATTTTACCGATAGAACGTAAAGTGCGCACTTTGAGGTAAAACGATCTCTCGACATCGCTAATAATAAAACCTTTAGGACCTATAGACTTATATTTTTACCTCAATCTTTATATGGACGATTTATGGAGTAAGAATAAAAAGTAAAGATTTTTGATAAAAGTTGAAAGGCTTTGACTGCGCAATACTTTAGGCAATAGCAAGAAAAACAAACATTTTAAAAGCACCAAGTCTGCAGATTATTTACGGCATAAATAATGAATTCGCTGGTTTGCAGATCGCACAAAATTTACTGGTCAAAGTTTTAAGTAAAAAATGCTACAAGTCGGTCGACTTAGGAGCCGGTCTAATTTAATTTATTGTTTGGTAATCTATTTCGGATTTTGGGTCGTTGAATTTGTGTGATTATTATTTTACAGCTCATACGAGTACAATAAGGTTACTATAACACAAACAGGCGTACAAAATAAAATCATTATTTGGTATTTAAGTTTAGAAACCAAAATGGACCCACGTTATTATGTGTTTTTAACGACTAGTCAAACTTCTAAAAGATATCTTAGAAAAATCTAAACAGACTTTCTGTTTTAATTTGGAACATTTGCAAAGAGATTTTATGTCAAATCCCAGTACACAAATCTCATAATACATTTAGCTTATAGACTCCTTAAATCATTCGTAATGCTCTATTTCTATTCAGATTCCAGTCAGATCTAGAAAACAGTATTCCAATACGTTAGTCGGAGTTCAACGACACATATTTCATTGCAAATCTATCGTTAGGGAGTGCTAGGGATGAGACGACACAAAACCGATATTCATGATTTTGAAAACAACGCAATGAATACGTCCTTGATTACTTAAACAGGAATCGCTTTGTTTCCAGTTATTTCGTTAGTTTCATCTATTACACTGTGCCCTTCTCTCAATTCGCGTGTTTATTAATTTTTTATTGTAACAAATGGTTTACTCTCACGTGTTAGGTATATCGGTCGAGACAAGCTTCCAACTGCTGTCGGAGCTATCTAAGCTCCTTCATTAGAGAATACGCACGTGAGTGGCAGCCATAGTTCATCTTTCGATTAATTAGTACTCACTTCTATAATACTGTCTTAAGTTTAAATGATCGGTGAAGTTTTCAAATATCAGCAAATTAAAATCTGTGACTCTCCACTTCAACCAAAATATCGACAGAGTCATCTCTAACAAGAGGTAGTGTTCTTCCTAACAGAGTTTATAACGTAAGGCGACTAGTGGAATAAATGGAGCAATTCCGATGCAGCATGCCAGTTTTATGGTTTGTTCGTAACACATTATCCTTTTAGTTTTGGCTTTGGGAAGATTTTAGTGTCTGAACGGAATGTGGAATGGCGACAAATGTGTCGGTGAGACCGACACTATACCGGCAGGCGACTTATTAGCGTCTTCCAGGCAACTTTCCTGGCTGCTCGATCATACAAACATCGGTACATTTAAAATAACAATCATCATCATCAGCCTGTACTAGTCCACTGCTGGACATTACTTAACCCGATCTTCAGCTTTCCTCTTTCAGCCACTGCCAGCTGTTTTACGTATATCGTCACTCTAAGAATCAAAATAACAAACGACTTTACAATGTCCTAGTCGTAGTCTAGTATTTTTTCGAATATGAATTAATAGTTATTATGTATTATTAGTTTTTTATACGATTTTGACCTTCAGTAACTATAATAACGGTCTTAAAATTCCAAAATAATACAAACAACAGTTTTTAGGAAGACCTCGCAGGACTATGGAACCCTTATAAATTTGTTCAGTCCGTCCGTCTGATCTGTTTTTAGAACTTTCTAACTACTGCATTTGTACAATTACGGTTGTAGAGCATAGATCTCAAAATTAAAGGTATAAAAAAATATATTATTGCTTCTTAAGAGTGACTCTGATACCATGTGAAATTGGAATGTTTTTTTTTTCACTGCACTCACTCGTTTTGTGTATAACATTGAATAAGTCTTTGAAAATGAAGGTAAAGTTTGATGCATCAACTTTTTACTAAGTCTATCCTTTTTGAAATATGGCCCGCAAAAGTGGGATAAAGTTACCCCACCCCACTGCATTTTTTAAGAACAGTAGTTTACAATACTGATAATAGATCATATTTAAAACCTTCATTCAAAATTATTTCGAACTTTTTAATTATGAATTTTTGAGTTATAGCCATAAAATTGTAACAAATTCAAAACGTTCTAGCTCAAAGCTCCTTAATCTATTTATAAATGATCAAACAATATTTCCCGAGTGGTTTTCTTATTGACTAAACCATAAAAACAGTATATATTATGATATTATGTCAGGATTGGCAGGATATTCCATCTCTGAAATTGAATTTCTAACTCCACAGAGCTTCGATCGTTAGTTTTTTTCTATAATTACCAATTTCTGAACTATGAATATGACTACAATAATATGGCTTTGGTTACGGAACCCTACCAAATGTTTTTCTCGACATGCTCTTAGTCAGTTATTATTTTCATAGGTTCATGATATTATTATAAAACACATATAATAAGCAATATATATTTAATCAAAATTAAATAAAAATAATTATAAAAATATTAATAATATATTTATTGCAATTTATATTTATTTTTTAAGCGTTATATATTTAATAGTTTTTAAGCTGTTTTATCATGTGTACGAAATGTGTGGTGTGAACAATAAAGAGTTTATCTATCTATCTATCTATATAATTTGTACCTATAGCTTGCAGTGCATTTTCATGGAATCGTTTTGTGTCGCTTTGTTTCCACACCGCCGTTCAAAAGCCAATATTAATCAGCGACATTATTAACGCGTCTGATGAAGCCAAACGATAACGGCGACATTTTGAATTTACCCTCATTTCCGCAGGTTTAAACTTCCAAAGTATAATGGAGTTCTTCCGAAAAAGAAGGAGGAAGTTTGAATTTTTGCTGTTTGCATAATGACGTGAACCAAAACGATTCGCGCTCGACGAGAATACCAAGTGGTCGCTCACCTAATGTTAACTAACACACTCGGCTCCTCTCTTACTGCATTAGCAAATGTATTAACGATACTCCAAACTGATACAATACCATATGTACTATATTTTCAAGTCTGATCAGACGAAGCATCAAGCTATCCTGGTATTCGGCCATGTTATGAGTCTGTAGTAACAGTTTAATATTAAAATATATTATTCAGTTCTTTATGAAATTTGAGACTTGAACCTTAGTTTTGAACTTTCTTATCATTAATATTCATATCGGACCACCAAATTATAAATAACACTCTTCTGAGACTGTTGTATATTTGTATGACGGAGGCTGTCGTCGCGGCGCATGCAGCTGCCTCTAAATAACGAAATAACAGAGAATATGAACACACACGCACTCAAACAGACAATTTAAATGATAAACTAGAACAGATATTTAAATTCGTCAATGAAATACTTGTGAGTATAGTTGGAAGTCAGCCCCGAGATATCCGGCGTGGAAGGCAGAAACACCCGACTCGTGTTCAATGTGTGATGTTAGTGGATAGTTACCGTCCTGTTCTGCAGGTTCTTGACCCGGCACAGCAGCCGCACGGGGTGGCCCACCAGGCCGGTGATGTTCCGCGGCGTGCTGGGGTCGAAGTAGGGCGCGTGCGGAGACCCGTGCCACTCCTGCAGGTACTCCGCGCGGAACCGACGTGACGACATCTCCTCGGTCGTCTCCTCCGGGGGAGACTCGGTCCCGGAGTCAGCTGGAACAAAATACATTTTACTTGCTGCACCCCGCAGTATTATGATGATGATGATGAAAAGTAGCCTAGGTCACTCTCCGGTACTTGAACTATAACCATGCATAAAATCAAGCCGATACAGCGCCGCGCCGGCAACGTCGCACAGCGCGGGCCAACCGCGTCCTCATACCGCCTACTCTCAGCACGAAGTGGCAACATCGCATTGTGAAACGCAACTGACCTAGACTACTACGTCCTATTCTGTGATGTATTGTGGCATTGTGGGCTGTGAGCGCCAAAATGTCCTATTCTTTTCGTTTATTTTCCAGAATTTCATAACATAATAAAAAAATCGTCAAATAAGTATTCTATGTCCATCTCTGTGATATACAGCAACTCTTTATAAAATTTTACTAAGATCCGTTCTGCCGTTTAGCCGTGAAAACGTGACAAACATCCAGACAGACAGACAGACAGAGTTACTTTCGCTTCTCTATCTCTTCTCTATCTCTACATAGTATAAATTAAAATCGCTTTCCCCGTCTGTCTGTCTGTATGTCTGTATGGCCGCTAACTCCTCCTAAACCACGCAACGGATTTTGATGCAGTTTTCACCATCAGTTAGATACATTTTCAAGGAAGGTTTATATATATAACTAGCGACCCGCCCCGGCTGCGCACGTAAATTACACCCGTGCGAAGCCGGGCGGGCGGGTCGCTAGTTTATAATATTAGTAAGGATTACTTAACAAAGTCTGCTGAATGTCTATAAAGGTTAAGGAAACGTGTAGCCAAGAAAATGTTAACAAAGATTTTATAATTATGTCAAAAAAAGTTTTGTTTGAGATTTTTGACCATTATTTACTAATTTAGTAATGAGCTTGCGTTTGACCGCCAATTCGCCTGATGTTAAGCGATGATTCGAGTTACGATAGAGCACGCCTTGCCTAGATGAAACCAATTCACTCGTGTTTTGAAGACACCCAGATTGTAGCTATCGGCGCATTCCACAGACTAGCAGTTTGTACACAAAAGTGGAATAAAAGCACTTCATATGGGTTTTCGGTGTATCAACCATAAAGTGGTGTCGATTTTTCTTGCCCACTCTGGCAGTTTGATAGAAAAATGGGCAGGAGAGAATTAAATCATGCAGATCCAATGCACACTCTCCGAAATGTATCCGATAAAAACCTATAGACTAAGTCTATTAAAGACTCTACGAAGCTAAGTCATTATCAATATAATATTTATTATTTAGGTACTAACGAAGGTGGTCTGGAGAAAAACCAAAACGAGGCTGCGTGCAGAAGCTAGTATGATGTAATTTCGATAGACACGCAATACGCAATTGATAAAAAAAAATACTAAGTCAGAGAACAAATTTCCAAAAAAATGCTAAGTAATGTGTCATTTGAAACTGCTGATAATTATCTTGTTTTTTTTTTTTTTAAATGAATAATAGGCTTGCCTTTGACTACCATCTCGCCTGAAGTAAAGCGATGATGCGGTCTACGTTGGAGCACGCTTGCTTAGAAGAAACCGACGTGTTCTTACGTTTCAGGAACAGAACATTACCTGATCCTGGTGTTCAGTAAACACGTAGTAACTACTACCTAATTCATACGTGTTTAAAGCAGATCCGCGGCTCAAGCTTTGAATAAACGACACGACAACATATCCTGGAAATTCTCTAAGCTAGCAGATCGTGCCCGCAGCTGACGCGCCGCGAGCCGCCTGCGCTCCCTTTCACGAGCAGGCGGAGACGGCGACGAGTTGGGTTTGCTCTGTCTCATAAATTACTTATGTTCTCTTCCGCCCTTTCGGTTTTTTATCCGAGTGACGTGCGAGTGAAAATGTTTCGTTTCCTTAAATACTTGCTGTGAATTTCCGTGTGTACGACGACTCCCTTAAATATTTAGCACAAAATGTGTTACGTAGTTTTATGGAACACAATCTATGTAAAACAGAATGTGCGTTCCACATACATATTTTATTCACAATACTTCGTCCGGTGGTGATCTAGACGACGTTTTTATGTTTTGTGGTAATTTTATTTTGGGTACCATTGTTTTATATTGCGTTGTAAAATACAGAAAGTAAAATAAATAAATATTCGGGACATTTTTTTTTGCACAGCCCTCAGTCATCTGATACCAAGCTAAGCAAGTTTTAATATGGCAACCAGAGACTGATATACATATAGATAGTTAGCTAATTTTGGAACTTGTTTTTTTTTGTACTAATAACATAGCAAGAAAAGCTGATCTCAACTTTCAACCAGTATCTACCTGCTCGGGAGCCTCTCCCAGCACCAGCACTGACCGAGGGTCGCACCACGCTGCTCGTGCTTGAACTTTAGATTGCATTCCGAAACAGAAAGTCATTCTGTCCGACTACAGTGACATATTTATAAATGGATAGCGGTTACGAACTTTAAATGAGTTTTGTGTAGTCACAAAATGGCAACTTTCGGTACCCTCATTAACGACACTCTATTTATAACATAGTTTAGGGACATTTGGGAATCTGGCAGTTTGCTTCCGCTCGCTCGAAACGTTATTCAATTTCCTTCGCATAAAATATGCGGGTCTGATAATGTTGGAAGGTGTTACAAGCCCAGCTTTGTGTTCCTTCGGTCTCTATTCACTCCTGTTCATTATAATACGGATTCCATTGAACATTTAGTTCGACTTGTGATCCTGAATTGATCGATGGGGATTATGATCGAACGGCTCCCGCCTTTTGTCTCGCGGCTTCATCAATAATTTGCTCATCGCTAATAATATTAATGTCTCGTGTATTGACAATGTGTTTATGCAGAACTACTTTTTTGTTGCTTTTATGTGGTGACATGTCAGTCTTATATTTTGGATTTGCAGATTCCAGAAATACATGTTTGACGTCACGTCTGTAAGGAGTGCAAGGTTTCAGTACGATGTATTGTCATCAAAGTTTTGCACAAAATTTGTTCAAAATAAAAATAATCACGTATTTAAACAACATAGAGTAGCGAGTATTTTAGAAGTCGTAATACCGTGAACCAATCCTGGGAGCGAACAATACAATTGTTCGTCCCCCTAAGCCCCTTCCCCGAGAAAGTCCTCGAAGTAGAAGCGAGTCATGCAAGCACATTTCTTTCATCCTATAACTTCCAGTTTTGTATTCGCAGCCAGCCGACCGTGTCCACGTGAATACATCGCGGTTCTATAACGCTGGGAGCGGGACGTGCACTCAAACTATACACACTTGGTGATGTGGCAGGATTGCAAAGTTTAGACGTGTGTTCGTACTCGTAGGTAAATTAAATATGATCATGGATCGTGGTCCATCTGATAGCAACACGCACACTGTAAGAACTCTGCCAGTGCACAACTCTTTATCAAGTAGCTATGGTTTTTGCAGGCAAAAACTGAGTATTGAGCTCAAAGTTTTGTCATACAAACTATTTTGAAAACTCATCATCATCAGCCAGAACACGTCCACTGCTGAACATAGGCCTCCCTCTTTAACCTCCACACTGAACGACAGCCTGCCCTTTGCATCCACTGGATGCCCGCAACTCTCACAATGTCGTCGGTCCATCTAGTGGAAGGCCTACCTACGCTGCGTCTTCCGGTTCGTGGTCTCCACTCCAGAACCTTTCTTCCCCATTGGTTATCGGTTCTTAGAGCGATGTGGCCTGCCCATTTCCACTTCAAATTGCAAATTTTAACAGCTATGTCGGTGACTCTGTTTCTTCGTTGTTTGTAAACTACTAGTTGAAAAATAAAAGCCAAAAATATTGATGAATATTTATTTCCCTGTCTACATCCTTACTGTTGTTACGTAGCAAATATTACCCGAGTTACCATTTTATAGTGCCATATTATGATTAACGAGCAAACATCATTCACCGGCTCCCGCTGGTGTTGCAAGGTCACCGGCCAATTTACTGCCGGGACTTTAGGGGACTACGCCGCAGATTAAACACACAGAGAAGGACAAGTCCATGAAAACAGTTAAACGTTCCGCGATCATGAAGAAACATGTGAGTCATAGTAGAAATCCTACTATCAAAGTCACACCACGTCTTAGTTACCTGTAGTCAAAGCAATGTAAAAGGTTAAAAAAAAAGATTTCTTAACAAGTTAATCCATTACCACGGTTTGTAACTACTGCGACCTTGCAACAATAATAAGTCTATAACAAAACCAATCATACATTTTATAAGAGGGTGCTTGTACACTAGTTGCACCAAGCAGTGATTTGATATAAGTATGTTGTTCATCCGTACATTCACTGTGTCTGCTTGCAAAACTTAAGTTGTCTATATATTTTTGGTATGTCTGTGACTTAGGGGGCCTTGATTATCTTTTTATAGGACATCTGTCCTAAAAGTTGGAGGCAAACGGGCAGATACTGCAGGATGGAAATACACCATTTAGAAGCCAGAGGTACAAATAGGGCCGTTTGTGGCTTGTTGGCTATTGATCTTTAGGACAAGTTCTCACGTTGTGTGGTTAACTAGATAACGTATAAGACAAAAGTATTAGATTGAGAAATACAAATTATAAACCATTATTGTGCATGTAAATAGGTGACAACATTGATGAAGCAACGTAATTTTTTTTACTGTCAAGTGCCTTTATTAATGAAACAAAATACAAGATTAAATTAAATAAAAAACTTCAACGTTATATAAATTTTTTTTTTTTTTTTAAACATAATTATATTATCAGATACTTCTCATATACAATTGTTTGGCACTAGCTGTGCCTCGCGACTTCACCCGGTATCCTATAGAGACCATTAATTTTTCGAGGTAATAAGTAGTCTACGTGGTATTCCTGGGTATAATACCTCAAAATTTAATTCAAATCTTCGTTCCGACGTGGCGTACTTATTGTACCCGGAGTATTCCCTGGAGCACTATTTGAAACCGCTGGAGTATGCTTGCTTACACGACCAATACGACTTTTGCTGACGTCATTTCCGTCAGATTGAAGGCCCTAGAGTCTCTGTGCTTTGGGTACTGGTGGTAACAAGAATTGAAAAAAAATCTCTGTGCCTGTGTCTACTGGTTGAAATCCATTGGAATGAACGCGATTGACATTCGAGAAACTGTACTCTATACGGGGGGTAAGGGGAACACTCTCGAAGCCAGAAGAAGGTAATTGTACTCATCATTATGAACAACTTTTACCATGGAACCATCCCTGAAATCGCGAAATAAAATCAGCTGTTTCATACATTTTGTCGAGTGTCAATGACCCTTTTTCTATGGAACAGCTGATATTTTTTTCGCGATTTCAGGGCTGGTCCCATAGTAAAAGTTGTTCATAATGATGAGTACAATTACCTTCTTTTGGCTTCGAGAGTGTTCCCCTTACACCCTGTATACGAAGAAAATCATAGTTCCGGTACTAAGACAACGATCACTGTGTCATCTTATACGCTTTTTAGCTTCATATACATTCCAAAATGTGCTGTGGGTATACAGTATATAGAAAGAAATAAGATGTATCAATCGATATTTCATTATCAATAATATAATTATGTTTGTTTGTCATTTAACAAAGAAGCTAAAAAATACAATACGCTTCTGCAGAGTAAATCTTCACACTCGAGTGGAACAAAGGTTGCATTGATTTTTTTGTGCGTAAGTATGGGTCAGCAAACAAGTGGGTCGGTATTGGGTTGCGCACCGGTCAATGTAGGGATGAGCGTTCCGGAGAGATGTGGGCTCTCGTCGGACTGTACACCGCTTCATGACAATGAGGAGTTTGGAGCTTTTCACGAGGACACTCGATGTTCAGTTAGCGGACTTGAGTTAATACCCGAATGATTTTTTCTTAGACATGGCGAGGCAATTCACGATAATACCACAGCAGTAGTATACGAGTACCCGAGGATGTTTAAGAAAAGGGCTATTTACTCACCGACAACGAAGAGGAAACCGTGCAGCAGACTCAGCCATAGCGCGGAGTGCGCGGCCATCACGTCCTCCCGGAGTCAGCCGGGTCACTGGAGAGGAGACAAACAGTCAAACATCTACCCGCAAATAATTGCATTTTGGAAGTTGTTCCTATCTCTGGTTTATTCAGAGTTGCCTGACAGCTTGTCGTAGTTAAAATGTGCTTCGTCTGGTTTTCGCAAATGACACTTGTCGTAGGACAGAAACTGACTAAGCTTAGTTTAGCTAATATTATGTGTGTTAGTTTAGTGGATGTTGTCGAATAAAGGAGAAGTCTACTCTTGCAATACATTCGCTTCAGAGTCAATGTTGGGGGTATTCTATCTCGATGTATTAAAGATTAGTAGGCCTGATGTTCGTCATCATCGCTTAACTCTTTTTATTAAAATGTATGCAGTGGATTGGGCCGCAAGTCTGCGGGTTTCTGTCCTAGGAGATCAAAAGATCAGCAGCACACTGCTACTTCTAAAGGATTCTTATTTCAATTTCGTAATGAGTTTCACTCGTTCTGTTCAATGTACTTTTTTTTAAACAGACACGACTATGTAAGTTACTTTTGCATTAAAAAAAAAGTAGGCCGCCCCTACTTCGCACGGGCGAAGCCGGGATATATAGCCTATGTCAACCGGGGATAGTGCAGCATCCCAACAGTGAAATAATTTTTCAAATCAGTTCAGTAGTTTCGGAGCCTATTCAATGCAAACAAACAAACAAATCTTTCCTCTTTACAATATTAGTATAGATAAAATTATGTATAGTCTAGACCGAGAACTGGCTCCATAGCTACCGCGGCTAGGTTTTGCCCCTAGCTCGATATAAAACAGTTATAGTATAATATATTATATTATTGTAATAATGAAATCCCAACAAAAACACAAATTTGCAGAAAATGGCCGAGTTTCCTATGTACCTATGAGGAAAAAATTTAAATCAAAACCAAGCGATCCTAGTTTAACTCCAATTACTTGTATACTAGGTACAAGAATATGACGTATTTTGTTTTGCTTTAAATTTTTATTACAACTAAATAGTTATGTCTCATGATATTTTTTTATGAATTTGACCATTTCTCTACATTTAGTGGTGGTAATAGTGTACATTTTAATTACTCAATATTTTTTTGCAAACATATTAAATAGGTACATGAAGTTCTTGAATTACATGTTTTAACAAAGTAATATACCTACATAATTATAATTATACGAATGAATGGAACGATCTATTTAAATTTCGTCAAAATTTACATAAAAATTCTTCTTGGTTGAAATAACATTTGGATAGAAGATACCTTATAAATGATATGTGAAACTAACTTATTTTTGTATATTAATACATTTTACAACTAATCCATTCTTCATTAGTTCATTATCTCTAAAATATCGTAAGTCATCCATTGTCAAAGATATAAGAAGGTTATCGTACTGTATCTTCGACAACCACTGAGCTTCAAATGTTCACCGAAACTAAACATTAGCGATCATGAGGATATACCCTTAATTGTTTCTGGCTGGTGTTCAACTTGTCTTTTCCATTTCATAAAGGTCAAGGGCATTTCCTCGCGGATATAATACTACTTATTCAGTGGTTACACATAAAATCTGATCATTAAGTAACTTTTCACGTAACGACAGGGATCCCAAAAATGGACGATACGCGTCCATAAACCCGATAATAGACGTTTAAAATATTTCGGGATCATTTTAATGACAAAAGTTGTGGTTATAGCCCGTTACGGGCGGACATCAAACGCGAATATATCTTCACGTGTTGCTACCGGACTAGTTAAAGTATTATTAGCTAACAATGGATTTCTAGGAGATTTGATCTGAAAAAAAACAAATCTGTCCATACTGGAAAAGTTGGAAGTAGACCTTTGCCCAACATTTGATAGTTAATCCTGTTAGTTAGTCCAGTGAACCTGCCTTTTGCGCTTGGGGGTGTGCGTTCGATTTCCACCTATGACAAATATTCATGTAATGAACATTTATATTTGTTATATATTTGGATGTTAATATCTATTTATGTATGTATTTCCAAATATATATAATTATGTATGAATATCAGTCTCTGGCAGCCATATAATAACCTTTGCTTAGTTTAGGTTGAGATGACAAAGTTTGCAAAAAAATAACACACAACAATCAAATCTATAAGCTGAATATAAATTTGCTGAGAAAGAACTAAGCAAAGACATAACATTGTTGTTTTAAGGACAGACCACCAATTAAAGTCATCAGCTAATCCAAGCTTAGAAACTTAAACTAAGCGCTAGAGTATTTCCCTTGTAATGTCGTGTCTAGCACTATAACTGTATATATAGTAACTCTGTGTGTCAACCCCGTATCGTACCTGGCAACACATTGAAGCAGAAATACAGCGGAGATTCGTATCATCATCGTATGACTTTTTCATCTTAATAAGATGTTTTAAGTAGCGTCAGCAGAACAGGGACGCTGCATCGTATGGGACACCATTTCTGCCGTCCGATTATTAAAAGACCGTTATGTGACACTGTGGCCATATCACTTAATGGTCTTTTAGTAATCGGACGGCAGATTTAGATAACACAGGCATGCCTTGAATCTACGAGCCCTGACGAGGTCACCAGCAAGAGCCGCAGGAGGGAGGAGTCACTACGTGCGGTGCCAGGTTGGCTGGCAGGACTTGACTCGTGCCTCATGGAGGGTGTATACAGAGAGAGAAAGATATTCGCGTAAGAAATAGTTTTTGCAAGAAGATGTTTTTTTTGCAAAGTAACGCCTGATTCAATACAGTGTGAGATCCCTAGTCTATACTATAATATTATAAAGAGGAAAGATTTGATTGTTTGTTTGTTTGCATTGAATAGGCTCCGAAACTACTGAACCGATTAGAAAAATTCTTTCACTGACGGGAAGCTACACTATCCCCGGGTGACATAGGCTATAATCTACACCCGTGCGAAGCTGGAGCGGACCGCTAGGATATCAGAATTTGAGTGAATTTTTAACGTACAAGTATTATTAAAGTCAAGAAGGTCGTCACAATAAGTCCTTTTTAAACGAAGTCACAGTTTTATCCGATATCTTTTTCATTAGCGTCCCACACATTGTACTAAGTTTAACGAGGGCTTGGCGCGGGCGGTACATCTGCTCGTAAATACTAACATGTACGCATGTATGTACGTACGTACGAACGCGTATATGTACGTACGTACGCGTGATAAAAACACATGCTTTTATGGTGGCTGTAAACAAAATTGCCATGTAATGTCCAGGGAGGTTATTGGGGAAGTTAAAATGGCACGTAAAGTTTCCTAAACTCTTTTTATTAAAAATGTATGCAGTGAGATTGGGCCGCAAGGTTGCGGGTTTCTGTCCTAGGAGATCAAAAGATCAGCAGCACACCGCTACTTCTAAAGGATTCTTATTTCAATTTCGTAATCAGTTTCACTCGTTCTGCTCAATGTATTTTTTTTTAAACAGACACGACTATGTAAGTTACTTTCGCATTATAAAATACTAGCTGCGCCACGTGGTGGCAATCACGTAGTGATGAAAAATGGTGATGATGATGATAATGATGAAAGAAGCCTATGTCACTCTCCGGCCTTTGAACTATAGCCAAGCAAAAAATCAAGTCGATCCGTTGCTCTGTTGCTGCGTGAAAGAGGAACAAACAAACCAACAAACACTTTCGCATTTATAATATTTTAAGTATGACGTTGAGAAACCATGACGTGTATACAATTATTGGATTGGACTTTAGTTGCAATTTATTTCAAAATATGTCTGACTTCAGCTTGACTATAAATACAAACTGGAGATTATAATCCAAACGCACGCTACGCTATCCCCGGGTGACATAGGCGATAGTATATTTTCAAAAAAATTAGGGATTTTTACTAAAACTCCAATAATACCCGTGCGGAGCCGGGGCGGACCGCTAGTTATTAAAAAAAAATATATCAAAGGAAGTAGGTAAGTAGATCAACGAGAAAGTACAGCGCAAATATTTATGTAATATGGTATGAAGGTACAGCGGTTGCGTTAACGCTCTCAATTGCAATTTCCCAGAAACGCGTCGAGCCTTTGATGCGCACATGTCACCAATCAATGCCGAAAACATCCAAAGACATCACTCAATGGAACAAATAGATGAACCAAAGCTTTTCCTTGTCATAAAAGGACAAAAAAGAAACGATATTGTATCGTGTACGAAACGATTCTCGTTGGCTCTCAAGCATTCTTGTCTTTGTTTTTATGAAATTCTTTAAGCTTTGTATTAAAGACGACTGAACAATTTTTTTGTTTCGCGACCTTTTTCACGATTTCACGATGAACCCGTGTCGTTTCTTAAAGCGTGGTTTATCAGCGTGCTACAACAAATAGGTAGGTACCTACTGTGTTAGACCAAAATAAATTTTGGTCGTATGTATGTACCATCTCACATTACAAGTTGCTTTGTACAACGAAACATGAAATACGATGTTCTGAGGAGCGTTTGTGAAAGCTAATTAATTTTATCATAAAAATAAAAACCGGACAAGTACGAGTAGGACTCGTGCTCTGAGGGTTCCGTTGGACAGAACCCTCAGAGGGCTAGTCCAAAAAAAAACCTATTGTTGAATTATTGAAAGACAAACTTACCTTTGTAGTTTATTAAAAGGTTCTTCTATACATTCCAACTACAAAATATAAGTTTGTAATAGCAAAATAATTATTTTTAAATGATATAACTTCAAATTTGTAACTTTCAGATTTATTCCTATGTATGTGCTATGAGACCTTGCTTTTTGCCAAATTTCATGATTCTATATCAACGGGAAGTACCCTATAGGTTTTGGTTTTCCTGGGAAATCGCAAAATATGCGACATAAACGTTCATATCTTTTGATTGCGTTGACTTACAACTTTTATTTTTTTACAGCCGAAAGAAACCATAGACCCAAGTATTTAGTATAAATTTCAACTTGATACCTTTACGAGTTCTTGAGAAAAAGAGTCTTGACAGACGGACAGACGGACAGACGGACAGACGGACAGACGGACAGACGGACAGACGGACAGACAGACGGACAACGAAGTGATCCTATAAGGGTTCCGTTTTTTTCCTTTTGAGGTACGGAACCCTAATAAGGACATTTTTCATATTTGTCTAGTGAAGAAATTAAATTCAAATCCATTTATTGGGCATTAAAATTTCACAAAATAAAATAAGAAGCCATTGACTCCGAACTAGTAATAAATACCGTGTTTCGGGAGCTAATGGCCTCTCTCATTAGATATTACTTACTAAATGTCAAATAAACACAAATACAAACCAATCTTTGTGTGTGTGTGTGTGTGTGTGTGTGTGTGTGTGTGTGTGTGTGCGTTTGTGTGTGCAAAAAATGTCGCCAAATAGTTGAAATATTAGTATATTTTAAGGAACTACAATCTTGTTCTAAGTAAACGATTTAAATCCCAGTTGATTTATCTGTCATACAATACAACATATAGTAAAATGACAAACCAGCAAGTAAATAGTTTACCACTTCATTGCTGGTTTAAAAGGGCCAGAAAGAACTGTACACAGCAATACAGGCTCTAACGAGACCTAGTGCAGGATATAGTGGTCCTAAAGGTACACCACTATACACATAAGCAAATATTTATATACTAATAATGTTACCAACAACAGTGTTTAAACGAAATAAAAAAAATTATATTATAAAAAAAAAAAAAATTAAGTCTTTTATCGCCATGTCATGGATCACTCGAACGAGTATAGTTAGGTAAGCAAATAACAACGCGCGGAAATAATCCTAATCAATAAACCGCACCAACGTCGAGAATTAATGTCATCATAAAAGAAAAGTAGCGCAACTGTAGACATCGAGATAACATCCTCGTGATGTATGATGTGTCTTCTATTGTTCAGAGTTTGTTTTGCCAAATGAAATATCATCTGTGAGGCCTACATTTGATCTTTTTATTGCTAGGAAATTGAAAGCGAACTTTCAGAACCGTATCAATAACACATAAGCACATAACAAGTCCTCATTTGCGGTAATGAAATATATTTACCGGTATACTTTCTCTACGACTAATTAGCAAATGTCATGCGACGGACAAAGACTAATAGCTAGCATTTCTTAGGGTTGGGGTGTCAACGGGACCCTATTATTATATCTACGCTGTCTGTCTCTGTCCTACCTTTTAACGGCTGTATCTTTTGAACCACAATATTTAGCTGGTTGAAATATTTTTATAAAATATTATTTGAAGGCTGATTAATTAATTAATTAGCTAAAAATAATATTTTTCAACGTATTTTCTCTTATAATCTCTTTGCACTGTATTGTTATGGCTGTTTAGTAAATCATATTCATTCAAAAATATGATTAAACAATAAAAACGGATGTATTGTGCTCGAATAGGCATCATCATTTTCAGCCTATTTGATGTTTGTCCACTGCTGGACGTAGGCTTCTCCTAAAGAACGTCATTAAGGCACAGTCTTCTCCTTTTCGTATCCACTTGCCACCGCAGGTTGTCACTCCACCTGGCTCTATACGTTTTCCCTCCACCAAACAGTGATCAAATAGTACATTCCTCTAAATAGATTAGTAATTACAATGGAAAAAACTAATAATTGACCTATCTCCATTGGCAAGCAATACGACGGAGAAATATTATAAATATTATTATGCCAACTTTTTTTCTAATTGCATGTTTTTGTATCTTTGAAGGATAAAGGGCCCATTTCTTTGCGGATTAGATGAATCATAGAAAGATGAAGTTTCTCCAGGAAAATAACAAATTTTATTTTTATTTATTTGACAAATCAATTTCGCACTTAGTCTTGTTACGATACAAAAAACAACAATCCAATTCGTGTTCAAACTAACACAAGTGAAGATCAACCACATTCCGCGCATTCAGTGAGCTCAGTTATTGAATAAAGTTGTTCCTCTAGTAAAAGGGATAACAGAAGCGAGCTTCTTCGTACTCATTTTTATTCAAAACCGTTGACATGGCGCGGACACGGCGGAAGTTGGCCGCCGAGTGCGGCGTGCTCGGCGATAATTACCTGGGGAAACTTTTTTATTGTTCTTTTTTATGTTCAGAGTACGGCAAAAGTGATGAACAATTTCAATATTAACTTTCCAATCACTTTGCTTCCGAATAGTAGTAAAACAGGTAACTTTTCGCGTTTTTTTGTAGTTACAGGAGTTTAACTATACAGTTATATTTTATGCTCTCTCGTTTATTTATGTGGAAATTAACCAAAAAAGTTATAATTATAATGAACGTCTAAAGTGTATTTTTTTTATTTGAATTGTTGTTCCACACTTCTTAAGGTTTTATTATTTAAATGATATAGTCAATTAAAAAAAAACAACCGGCAAGATTCGATCCTACGGTACGCCATCGGGTATACGCCCCGAGCATTCTACCAAGTGGTAACTAAGGTACGACCACCCTCAGGGCGTATATCCGATTGCTTACGTTCGAATCCTTACGGTTGTAATTGTTTTTTAATTAATTTGCTAATAACATTTAAATTTATGTACTTCTAATTATTTATTTCTAGTGCTTTGGACTTTTGGAAAGCATTTTATACAACCGTCACTTCACTGCACTATTTATCATACTTAATAATTATTATAAACGCGAAAGTTTGTTTGTATGGATATATGGACATTAGTTCCTCTTTCAAGCTGCAACAGAACAACGGATCAACCTGATTTTTAGCATGAGTATAGTTCAAGAGCCAGAGAGTGACATAGGCTACTTTTCATCATCATCATCACCATTTTACATCACTACGCGGATGAAACCGCGGAGCGCAGCTAGTGGTCAATAAACAAATGATAGGCACGGTACCACGCGGTGGTACGCCGCTGCTAGGAGTTGCGTTTTTTAGTTGACAAACCAAGTGTTTGACTATAGCTCATCTACTTGTTATACAGTAAAAAACAAACTTAACACAAATAATGATTTACTTAAGAGGCTCTTAATAAAATACGTAAGTAATATTAATAAAATACGTCATCATAATAATACGTGGATGACTATAACGTTTGATTTATGATATGGTTATGATAATGTTTTGAATGGAGCCGACACGGAGGAGAGGTGCTCCGAGTCCATCATCCTGTCTCATACCGTACATCACCGTACCTCGTACTGTAACGTATTCTGTGACCGTGCTGTGACGTCGGCAGGTGGCCTCTCTTGTTCGCTTTACTTGTTATCTACAACATCTAATATTGATATTTTACTTTCGGAAGAATGTTAAAACCAAAAAGTTAAATATTTACGAAGGTTAAATTTCGGTTAACTTCGGCTTTAGTAACTAAATAACGTGACGGTATTTACAAATATGTATATGAAAAGAAATATGGTACAACAGTACGGTGAAACAAAAAATGGTAAGGTACGGTGAAAGATATGAGTTGGTAAACTTTTCATGAAGAAGCTTAAATTTAAAAATAATCAAAATATTCATTAACCAACGGAAGACCAGCGCTGGTTGTTTACGACCGGCCTCTTACTTAGTTGGAGCCGGTTTGTGACAAAAATATATAATAAGCTTTAGTTAGTTATGATTAGTTTAAATTAAAATGTATTTTTACCATTACTATTGTATTTTTTGCCACAAATAAATGATGTCTATGTCTATGTCATTACTATCAGAGTTGAAGTATCAGTTTGTCAACTTTACAATGTTTATCAAAAACACAACTTTACTAGATGACTGTAGCTGTCTTATTTCAAAACCATGAAATGTCTTATAAGACCGTTTTCATGTAGGTAGACGTAACGATTACGGTGGTTAATTCCCGTACTGATCTTATAAAGGTTCCACCCTGTATGCCCAGTTAGTGTAAAAGCACGAGTATTTTGTTCAAAGCGGAAAAAGTCTATGTAAAAGGAAAAACTAAAAGGCAAACTGGCCAATTGGAAAAACTTCACGTATGTAAAAAGAAAAAGAGTGACCGTTAAAAGAAGCAAAAGGGTTTGTTTTTTAGAGGTACATGAAGAAACAGCAATATTGATTTATTCCTGTTAACATCTAAGTAGACAGAATGAGAAAGCGTCTAAACTCTAATTTAAATTTTATGAATTAGTTTCCACTTCAAATACTGACCAGACAAAATAAATCACGGTTAACTAAAAGCCAAGAATTTAATAATTAAAGCACCTAAATCCAAATCCAATTTGGGAAATTTAAGACGATTATTAGAATGTTGAAGATTATTTCATTTCTAATTAAAATTACCTGGAGTAAGATTTACAGGCAGATGATAAAAGCGGCGATGTTTCCTGGAACTGGTAACGTGAACGAACGTGGGGGTAACTAAGATTTTCTTGTTTCAAATATAAGTATAGAAATACTTGGGTATCTGTTAACTAAAATAAATAATTAAGTAAATAAATAAAATTTTACAGTGTTCCCATACGTATAGCCTCACTGTGTCAAGCTGCCGTAGAATACACACAAAGTCACGCGCTACTGCCACCCAGACCCAGAACAGAGTTCATCATTCCAAAGTAGCTAACAGACGTGTGGGTTTGGTTGACGGACCGCCGTCCAACCAATGGGAGAGAAAAAGTGAGAATAACATATTTCCCTCTCTTTCTCCCCGTTGGTCAGACGGCAGTTGAGGTCGACCAAATCCACAGTCTGTTAGCACTTTAACATCTGCCCAAAGAGAAGACGGGAGTCGGAGAGTTATGAAAAACGTGGTGATTTAAGAGTTTCGCCGAGCCAAATATCGTGAAAGAGATCAAAGGCCAGAGACTCCGCTGGACAGGCCATTTGCTGAGATTTTTTTAGTTTTCAATGACCGCTGACCTGGCCTTGCCGACTGGAAAGATGTCTTAGAGCCGGATTTGCGCAAGTCGCAGACTGGCGAGAGACAGCGCGAGTCCGGGAGCGATGGTATTCTCTAGTGTTAGAGGCCAATACCTACTTCGGGTCACTGCCCCAGTGGAGTAAGTAACACCTGCCTAGTCGGGAACCAAACCTTCAAGCCACACCGGTCTGCCAATGTGATTTTAGGACTTATCAGGATGGGAGCGAACACAGTTCTCGTTACGCGTTGGTTCTGCAATATTTTTTTGTTACCAAGCAAACGGCTTATATTTTCTCCAACAGAAGCTACAAAAGCCCTATCGTTTTTCTGCCGAAAAGAAGTGAATAAAGCACACAATTCACATTCTAACCGACGTGACCTAGAATCGAGATTGGAAAACAAATCAATCTGCGACGGCTCTCGGAGATGCTTTACGGATTTGATCGCGTCTGTATTCTTGATTAGTGTCCCGACCCGGCCTGAATGTCGAATATATTGATAACATGGTCCATGTATTCTACACACAAAGTAATGGCGATGACAGACTGCATAGATTTAAAATTTAAATAATCCATGCTAATATTATAAAGAGGAAAGATTTGATTGTTTGTTTGTTTGTGTGCTCCGAATAGGCTCCGAAACTACTGAACCTATATACGGACCGATTTGAAAAAATCTTTCATTGTTGGGAAGCTACACTATCCCCGGACACATAGGCTATATTATAATTATCTATACCCGTGCGAAGCCGGGGCGGGCCGCTAGTATCCTATATGAATGTATATTTTACTTCTATATAAAAAAAGGTTTAAAAGCTACAGACATCAACTTTATTTAGATTTTCAGTTTTGGAAATATTTATACGAATCATCCTGTATACGTGTAAAAAGTTTAGGATAAATAAGGTTCGAGAACACTAAACAGTATTTTCCTGATACGGTGTTTAATGTGTCATGATTTGAAGAACCATATTCGTAAAAAAATTAACTCTAAGGATAAGTAATTGGTGGAAAAAAATTGTCACCTCTAAAATTTTGTAGGTTTTTGCGTTCAATATTCTAATATGCAAATAGGTTTGATAACGTTTTCCCACTATGTTAGAATGTATTAAAAAAAATAGATTGAAATTGGTGCCCTTTGATTGGCTCAGAGCATAATTCATTGCCACCCAACGACCTATATGTACTACGTACTAGACGTCATGTACTGAATCCTCACTTCGATAAACGTTGCTGTGCCTTAGTCCCCACACCCCAGTCTGACAGTCTTCAGTTGTCTTTTTGGCGTGCATAGGTGTAGAGCGGCAGATATTTAGTGAAAAAACCCGGTAAAATACGTACCTCAGTATGAATTAACCATCCACGTCGTAAGTAACACAATATTATTAGTTGATTTATTTAATAATTAGATTAGAATTTTGTATTATAAGTGAATAAACAAATATTTTTTTCCGATCGAAACCGAACTTGACATATACATCAACTATGACATCAATTATCACAGAATAATTAATATGCAGAGTATTAGTCTAAGACCCGAGTAAAGACCGACCTTCACCCATCTGTTTAGTTGATGAAAAGTATTTTATATCAAATTTAATGTGTTAAATTATATATCGCGAAGATGTTGACTGAAAAATTTCAGTCCAGACGATGATTTTTGCTATTACCAACTTAATTTTTGTAGTTGGTATGTATGGGAGCAGCTGTTTGTCAACTACACAGTTAAGTTTGTTAAATAAAAGAAATTAAAATATTTAATGACAAACTTGTCCAAGTTTTTTTTCCCCACTTATCTCTACCAGTAGGGATACCTTGGTAGTGATAAGTGTACCATGCGAACTAATGTTCCCTATAATAACATGCACAATTCGTAGTATCGGAAGTGAAGTATCTCTGCTTAATTTCCTAATCTTTGAGAGCTCGCAGCAAGCCAGTGTGACCAGGGATAAAATTTTAGAAATTTTTAGTAATTTTTTATGACATTTTGGACATTAGTATTTTTATAGGTTTATTAACGAAGGTTGGTAAAAGGTTTGGGCAAAATATTTTTTTTTGGTAGACCGACCGTAGACCGTTAGCGATAATCCCTACGAATACCGATTTCTGTGAATTTCTTGAATATAGTCTATTATTACTTTATTGATTTTATTTTAAACACAAATTGGGCTGTATTTGGCCGGATACTTTAGTTTAGCCGCATCCGCCGCCTTAATCAGATATTCCGTGAGTCTGGTTGTCTTCTCATGTCCGCTGTGCGACCGGTAGACACATCCATAGACAATTATCTCTATATTTCTGTGTCCACCAGGACCCAGAGCACAGAAAATCTGGGCAAAGAGGATACAAAATCTGGGGTCTTCAAGTTGACGGAGACCCTAGACCGCAACATCCCTTTCTGTTTCATCTGTTATATTGTTTTTTCTCTATCATTACGATATACATAATTATTTATTATCATAAGTTTTGATCTTGTTTTAGGTTATATATTGCTCAAATATACTTAAATATGTCTTGCGTGCTTCGATACTGCAAGAATACATCGAGAAATATCAGGGAATGCCTAATTAATAATATACGTAATCTGTGAGAACACTCGTCAAGCCAGTGATAATATTTTATAAGTTTGTGTATTTATTTTTTTTACTTTGTGAACATCATTCATCAAACACAATCGTGAGTTCAAGCCGGTGTTATAATAATTTATCATTCATAAAATTTGAACATCATTATTTTTATTGGTTTATTAACGAAAGTTGGTAGGTTTGGTATATTTTGGGTGAAATAACATTTTTATGTTAAGAACGAAAAGAAGCTCTTCAGTGAAGTAACTATGCCGACTCGTTTTCCCTAAGGGCGTCACCGTAAAACATGTCGGAACACGGCTAGGCCATTTGGCGATATAGCTTTATCCGGCTATATTGCTTCTATTTTTGAAGTCGGTTAAAAGGTTCTGGTGTTTAGGTAATTTTTTGTGATGATAAGTTTGTATTATTTTTAGTTGTCTAGTTGACTATGGTAGTTTCGTAAAATTTATAACCTGGTCACCCTGCGAATGACAGCGCCGGTCGTCTTGTACACACTTCTTGATATTGAAGAACGTTTCTAGGTACATAATTCTTCTTTGTTGCCACCTGTTTTTTTTTGAGATTGGTTGCAACTTGCTAGGCACCATTTAAATAAAATGTGAAAGTTACCCTAACATATTTATTATGTATTTGTACTTTTTTACGTAAATATCAACGTAAATACAAGCCTTGGCAGAATTTAAACATTTATATTTTTACGTATATGGCCTTTATTTTCTCGTTCGTCCATAAATGCTTCTGGTGCTATAAAAATAAGCTCAATCGGTGTTTCCTTGTTGGAAGACAATAGACAATAAAAGAAAAAAAAACCTGTCTTAAGTTGACTCCTATACTGTACTTGGCAACAACTTATAATGTACAGATATGTTATTAAGGTGGTTCAATTCACCTATGGCGGGAAATTCAAACTTTAAGCAGTTTTTTGGTCCTAGTAGCCAGGCCAGGTAATTATTTTTAAATAACACAGTGTTTGCGCAAAATGTTGGCTCTTCTTTACATTATAATGTACAATTATTTAACAGTAACGCACCATATTACTTACATTTGTGAATAAACCGTTTGAAACAGCAAAAATTTGTTTATTCACAAATGTAAGTAATAATGAGCATTAGAGATAAATAGCTTTACATGATTTTGTAAAGAATAATAATCAATCTGCGCAAACATCATGGTTGTTTACAATAATTACCTGGCCTGGCTACTAGGACCAAAAAACTGCTTAAAGTTTGAATTTCCCGCCATAGGTGAATCGTACCATCTTAACATCACTCTTTCGGGGGTAGGCTTAAAGTCCAGCAGTGGACTGTTAAAAGGCTGATTATGATGAGGTTATTAACATTAACTTGTGTAAAAACCTTCCTTTTCCATCACTTGACGCTGGCCGCTATAATGTAAAGCATCATCGTGATGTATCTACCGATTCCAAAGTCAGTGTATCCGAGGTAAAGTCGTCCCAAGTAACCACCCGGGACCACCTTTCAGCTCTGTTATTACATCAACTTCAAAATACGTAAATATTGCATAATCCATAAATATAAGGTAACCAACTATTTCAAAATAGGAAACCGATAACTAAGTTATTTGCAATTTAAAAAAGTGGACATAGGTTAACACGTAATTTTAAGTATTTACCTACCTGGGTATCATCTAAGCAAGTATAATTTTATTTACTCGTGAAAAGATCGAACTGCTGTTGTCTTACTAAAGGTCACTGAATGGCTCAGAAACTAAGGTCGGAAAAAAAAAATTAGTATTCGAAACTCGTGAGTTAATAAACATAAAAAATCTAAAACACTGTTTTACACTATCACGGTTATTCACTAAAGTTATATGATTATTTACTGGATATTTACCGTGATAAGGTTGTGGAATGAGCTCCCAATATTTCGGCTGCAGTTACATGCACTAATATCGGGAGCTCATTCCACAACCTTACAACGGTAAATAGCCCGTAAATAATCATATAACTTTAATAAAAAATTTACTTAATCATGTAAATTATATTTCACTAGCGGTCCGCCCCAGCTTCGCACGGGTATAGATTATAGCCTATGTCACCCGGGGATAGTGTAGCTTCCCGTCAATGAAATAATTTTTCTAATCGGTTCAGTAGTTTCGGAGCCTATTCAATGCAAACAAACAAACAAACAATCAAATCTTTCCTCTTTATAATATTAGTATAGATTAAAACTGTAAATAAAAAGAATAATGCCGAAGTTAGGTGTCTGTATGTCATTGTATCTGGCTTCAGTCACAAATCACGTCGTTTCGCCGCAAACGAGTCTATTGTCAGTCATTTGCGCAGCGGGCCCGGGCCCGGGGTAACAACAAACGTCCGCTGCCGAGTGTACCTTTTATTCAATCTGGTGGCTGTAATGATCAGCCGGGAGCCGCGCCGGGTGATGTATGAGGCACATTAGTACGATGCTATCTTGTTCATACTCCGAAGGATCGCTTGTTCTCTAATTGTTTGTCTCAATTAACTTACCTGACTCTGACTATGCGATAGTTTTTGAAGTTATACTTCTTATGCGACTTGCAACAAGGTTGCGTTAAACGTTTAACGCTACCATGGAGGGGGAATTTTTCTCTCTCGTATGGTTGCGAAATGCGTATCCTTTTTTCGCGCTGCGACTAGCATACACGGTAATGGTGTCGCTAATGGATTGATAACCGTAAGGAGCTAGGTTCGAATCTCGAGAAAAGCATGTTTTTAAATTGTTGATATTTTTGCCTTAGTTATAATTTTAGGGTTCCTTGTTGAAGTATAACTTCTTCCGCGCGGAGGGACTCCACGCACTATTTTTTTGTTATACCTTCCTTTTACCAGTTCTTAACATCAACATCAAACCTATATACTTATAAACAGTACCAACAAAAATGGTAACCCCTATCACTGTATTTTGAGTAGGCGGAATAAAATAGCTCCACGCCAATACCCTTTGTACAAGAAAACGGTGTGATATGCGGTCAAACGGAAAAATACAGCGATCGCGATGTTGGCCAACAGAAATGTCACTTTGTGGCATTAGATGCCACTATCTGTGGTATTGACAATTTTCTCGCCGGACTCTATTTTACGCCTCGTACGTCTCGTTTGAGCCAGCTATGAAGATAATGTTTTTCTTTGGGATTTCAGTCGTATAGATCTTTATTTTTTTAAACGTATTTGTTTCTTCTAAAATCTAAAGTACTAACTCGTAGCTACTAAAAATAAGCAGCGTAAATTACAATAAATTTAACATTGTTTTGCCAAATGCTGATATAAATACAATCCTCAATTAAAAGTCATATTTTTGCACACACGGTCATTTGGCCCCAAACTAAGCAGCTTTTGCTTGCTTGTGTTACAGACACCTTAATGTTATTTGTGAAACTAACTAAGTACATTATAATAAACAGTTTCACATAAAGCCTACACAATCGTATCCAGTATTCATGTTAGTGATAGCTTTCACTGGCGCTGTGTTAGAGGCGTCTGCAGTAATTCAATTGAAGTGCGTGATACACGATATCACAGATACACAATATCTGTATCTGAATCGTATTGACAAACTTTATTGTATCCAATAATCGAAGCGCGCAGCATTATCTCAGCCAATACAATTTAATTGCGTCAAGATTGAGCCGATGAAATTAAACAATAACCAAAATAACAATAAACAGAAACGACCAACCTTCCCAGAATTGTTTACTCCCAGTTTCTGTTTGGTTTAGAAATTGGGGGCTAAAGAGATTTTGTTTGCCCCCGGCATTTACCTGAAACTTTCGCCGTTAACTTCGTTTGTCTATGACCGTGAAAGCTTCCTATAATACCTGAAAAGAAAATTACAAGCGCCCTAAATAAATATCGTAAAGAAAACGTTAGCTTGAATGGAATGTGGGACAGCGACATTTGCATACCGGACTCACACTGTCCTGTTCAATGTATGGCATTTTTATACCGTTTGTGGTATGAGGAAACCTTATCTCAGAGATGCTACTAGTCACACAAAGAAACAAAATAATTATTTACGCAGCTAAATTAAATGAAGTCTTTGTAAAACGGTACAACGCGCTAAAAGTTTTACAACAATACACTTGTTACATAACTTAATAGGAAAAATCTCGTCGCAAAATAATCCTATCCGGACTGAAAAACATATTAATAATAATAACTGACAACATGTCGCACACCTCTCCCGAACTTTAAAATATGTGAAGCCACGAGGTCACGTACGAACAGATAAACGTATTTACATACGTACCATGCATCCCGAAATACATTACCCTCCACATGAGGCAGTCGGGCAGAAACTACGAAATCATTGTACAAATATTCTGTGTACTTTCCTCAGTAGTTTCTTTCCCCCAAAGGTGTTCCCGCCGAGCTTCAACATGAAGCGTTTCAAAAAGGGTGTGTGTACAACTACCTCTCCGGGCTGGGAAAGCACCGTCAACACCGCTAGTGTTGCAGTGTCCATAGGCGGCAGCCTCTGCTTACCATCAGGCGAACCACATGCTTGTTAGCTGCACCACGCACCAGGTACGAATATTCACGTATATTTATTTTTTGACTCGTTTCACGAGGAAAGCATTATTGGACTCATTTTAGTATAGCTCGCAATAACGAGTAAATGTTATACACAAATGTTTTATGCAACAAAAGTGTCATTGTTTTAAAATTCAATTTTATATGCAAATGGGGAAATATTTTGTTGGTATATTTATTTCTTGTATTTTCACAAATGTGCTCGTACGGGTGACGCAGGATAATACCTACACGAACCTTGGCAGCAATTCAGGATTGACCCGCATTACGATGTGCCTTGGCTGCCGGCTGCTGCACTGGATGTATTTACTATTAATTGTCGTAAGATATTGTAAAACTAAATTTATACAGATATATAAACGCAGACTGCACAGGTGGACAGAATTCTAACTATACTGAACCTTAAAAATAACGTAGGAATTTGATGTATGTTTTATACAAAACTTTGTAATTGCATGCTTTATTTTGTTCTGAAACGGACATTAGAAATAATATCCTCCATACAACAAAGGTCGACAAAAATGAGATCATTGAACTGTTCAAGACCAAAGTAATAAAAAGTTAAACATTGAACATACTCACTCACTCTAATACGTTAAGTATTTCTTAGCATGAAGCTAAATAAAATAAACAGAAGTAAGAAAACAGTCTCTACAATTTATACTGAACCCACCGAGTGTTATTTTACTATCCATCTCGTAGATTTTATTGAAACTTTGAATATCCAGTGTTTTATTCATAGGTTGTTAGTATTCAACCCGTGCAGTTTGTTTTAGTGTTATTTTACGTCCGAGTATAGAATTGTAGGGTTCCAGTAAAGCTATACAAAATAACGTGTTTGCTCCTCATTTCAGTGCGAAAATATTTGGTAAATTACGTGCACAGATTGCGTTTGAGATAATAAAATGATATTTAGATATTTGTAGAGATAGATTAGTGATTGGGTAGGGTTCCCGAGCTCCCAGCGACAGCGTTGTTGCAACACGAGATACCACAGTCGACCATCGAATGAGACTAGCTAGCTTATGCCTACGGTTTTGTTCACGTTAACATTACGTTACACAATAATCTATCACTACACTTACTTGTTTTAAAACAAGAAAGTTATCCTGGGAGGTGAAAATTGTGAGCAAACGAAATAATTTAGAAACTGGAAGAAAATGTTACTTTTTTCATTAATAGGCTTGCGTTTGTCCAGTGTTGATGTGGTCTACGATGGAGCACCCTTGCCTAGAAGAAACCGATTCACTCGTGATTTGAAGATACCCAGATTGTAACTGTCGGGGAACACCGAAATTTTTACCTTATCATAAGCGGTTTGGTATATGCGTAAATTCCTAATAAACGCTTGTTTATTTATATTATGTCTTCGTACGCCTCGACTTTAATACAAACTTTTCTTCTTTTGCCCTTGCACAAAATAGCGACTATACTAGATATGTATTAGTAGACCTAATAAGGAATCTACCTGCCAAATTTCAGCTTCTTAGGTCGTTGTTTTTGAGATTTCATGATGAGTCAGTAAGTGGGTGGTATTTCGATTTTATAATATAGGATTGTTGTTATTTAATTTATAAAAATATCTAATACTACGCTAACTTTTAATATAAAAACTAATACATTATTCAGAATAGTTTTATCCTAATTTAATTTCAAATTGAAACCAGCCAAACCACGCCACCGCACCGCGTTGAGTTCACGGCCAGCTCTGATAATGTTGCAAATGCCTCCCCGTGGTTTCTCGTCCACTCAGTTGGGACGGAACAGCATGACTTCAGTGATTCTTCGTGACTGTCACCATACCTTATGTATATTATGTCCCATAAAACCATCTTCAAAGTGCTTTTAAAATATCGACAGTAAAATAATCATCACCGTTATTCCAGACATAGGACGTCTACTGCTGGCCATAGGCCTCCCAATCGATAACCAAAATAGCCGGTTGAAAGCGGGCTGCATTCAGAATTTTTATGCAGTCTCTTTTAGGTCGCCCGTCCACCTTGTGGGTGGACGTAAAATGATAGTATCAATATTCATATTAATTAAAAATAAAATAAATAAATAAATATCTGGGACATTTTTGCACACACGGTCATCTGACCCCAAACTAAGCAAAGCTTGTAATATGGCTGCCAGAAACTGATATACGTACATATATATTTTTAAATACATACTTAAACAGATATTAACACCCAGACATAGAACAAACACAAATGTTCATCACACAAATGTTTGTCCTAGATGGGAATCGAACCCATGCCCCCAAGCACAAAAGATAGGTTCACTACCAACTGAGTCACCGGGGCAGCAATTGATTAATTGATTGAGAGATAAGAGAAGTTCTGTACCCTAGTAACGCCAAGCGTCGTCGCGCTGCACCCTACTCCACTTTCTGACTGATTCATACAAAAGACGCAACTGTCTGTATTGTGTACATGACTCACAACACACATGTAGGTATACAATAGTTATGTCAAACAGCTGTACATCCGTCAATCCTCGAGTGCGGTGTACGAGCCGCCAGCAGCCGCGGCCGCTCGTTAGTCGGCGTGTTGATTGGTCCCTTATCCCACCGCGACCGGGCTTATGTATTCTGTTGTCGAATTCCCCTTGAGGATTGTCTGACATTCCGACTGTGTGGGAGTTCGCAGAACACGGACGTGTGGTTTTGGAAGCCGTCTTAAAAGCCTAGTTCGAGAATTTGGTTAGAAACTGTTTAGTAATATTGAAATTGGTTTTCTTTGTAGCTCGGTAAATAGGTATTTGTGAGCCGTGATTATTTGGTTAGACAACGTGTAACGAAAAGGTGTCGTAATACTGAAGTGTGTATGTACTTCTATGTATGGATGTAACTAAAATCCGGTGACCACAGACACTGAAAACTGTTCGAAACGTCACGAATTAATAGAATATTGTAAAAAAACGGGATAAAATATGTTTTAAGTGTTTAAATTACAATCTGTCTGTAATAAACACGAAAACCCAGCGAAATTTCGCTACGAAAACCTAAGAAATGATAACTTAAGAACTGTGGGCTTACTCTTGGCACTCGATTTCAATCGAATTTGGATTTTGATTTGGATTTGGATTGGGATCGAAAACATGCCATTTTGGTACTCTTGAATTCTAAACTAGCGCACGATTGGAACCGATAATGGTGGAATTTTATGGAACTAAATAAAATCGACTCAACTCGACGCTTTCGGTACTCTTGACGCGATTGAAGAGTACCAGATGGCATGTTTTCGATCCCAATCCCAAATTATGATTGAAATCGAGTGTCCAGAGTAAGTCCACAGTTCTACTACCTATAATTGCCGTTGCCCGTTGACAGTAAACATCCTAATATAATTACGGAAATACAGGCTGTAAGGGGAACACTCTCGAAGCCAAGAGAAGGTAATTGTACTCATCATTATGAACAATTTTTACTATGGGACCAACCCTGAAATCGCGAAAAAAATATCAGCTGTTCCATACATTTGTCGAGTGTCAATGACCGTTTTCTATAGAACAGCTGATAGAAAACGGTCATTGACACTCGACAAAATGTATGGAACAGCTGTTTTTTTTCGCGATTTCAGGGTTGGTCCTATACTAGAAGTGGTTCATAATGATGAGTACAATTACCTTCTTTTGTCTTCGAGAGTGTTCCCCTTACACCCTGTATAAGAACATAACTAAATTAACACAAAAAAAGGTGTTTAAAAGGTTTAAGTAAGTGGAAATTCAGACTACTATCTCATGATTTATTCCGTTTTGATTTTAAATTAAACTAATATTATGATTTTTGAGAATATCTCTTTATACTCGAACCTAAACTTGGTTCAAGTATTTATTTGCTCTGACAGCTGCAATAACATTGTGAAAACCTGAAATAAAACCACAGATTCTGAACAATTTCTCTAGGTTTTTGAACGTAAGACTGTATCGGCTACCCTATGTACTTCAGAGAAATATTAAAAGAAAATGTTTTACTCAGCTTTTATAATGTAAATTCGCAAATATGCGAATGGAAATAGTAGAACTGGGAAGACGCACCACAATATTGGAGAGCATGTGTCAACTGTCACATGGTACTTGATGTTCCAATGTTCGAGATATTTTCCTCTCGGGGCCGTCCTCTCAGATCAAGGGAAATGTGTTCTGTCACAGGACAAACTAGTATGGAAACAATACTGCTGGAAATGTGGCAAAAACAAGGACTGTGTCTGACAAGTTGAGCTCTGAACAGCCGCATGGAACATGGACGTACCGAGTACATTGTAACATGTAAAACCTTTGAGGGCTCACGCTTAATTCCCACACAACTTTGTTCCAACAAAAGTATAATATTTTGTTCTATTTTGTTTTTTACCAATCCTTCATAGCACGACATGCTGTAAACTGGAAATTATATTATAGTGGTAAAAAGCCCCTTCAGCTGAGTAAATGCAGGACATTCATAAAAGCGGTTGAATCTAAGCACGGTAAAGCCAATTGTTATCATATTCGTGGATCTTCTTTATCTCTACTGCTGGGTGTAGGGTATTTATATTGTGGTAAAAACACATTTTTGATGTTTAATTTGAAGCAAACTTCACCCTGATAGACTGACAAACAACCTCAACCCAGCCTACTGACCGTATAAAATATTAATTTGCTTGATTGATGTGTCTTTCAGTTCGAATCTTTCCTTATATTTTACGCGGAAACACTAATAACTTCTCGGCTCAGAGAGTTATCGCACTTAACACCTAGGTAATCTCTATCTCTACATAGTATAAATTGAAGTCCCTCTCCGCGTCTGTCTGTCTGTCTGTATGTCTGTATGGCCGCTAACTCCTCCTAAACCACGCAACGGATTTTGATGCGGTTTTTACCATCAGTTAGATACATTTCCAAGGAAGGTTTATATATATAACTAGCGACCCGCCCCGGCTTCGCACGTAAATTACACCGGTGCGAAGACGGGCGGGCGGGTCGCTAGTAATAGTATAAATGAAAAGTTTGTGCAAACATACACCCTCAGGTGTATGTTTGTTTGCTATCCTCATATGTAAATATACTATGGGTTGATACGTAGATTACTTTTATCCCGGAGAAATGAACGGTTCCTTAAAGGGAACGAGTGAAACCGCGGAGTTTGATTGTTAGATACTTTAAACTAGCTGCGCCAAGAAAACTTTCCTTTTGAATTATCTGTATATTCATTTTTATGTATCTCTTCTCTATCTCTTCTCTACATAGTATAAATTGAAGTCGCTTTTCGCGTCTGTCTGTCTGTCTGTCTGTATGGCCGCTAACTCCTCCTAAACCACCCAACGGATTTTAATGCGGTTTTCACCATCAGTTAGATACATTTTCACGGAAGGTTTATATATAGGTATAACTAGCGACCCGCCCCGGCTTCGCACGTAAATTACACCCGTGCGAAGCCGGGCGGGCGGGTCGTTAGTGTTGTATAAATTCTTTTTGCGAGAGATTTTTCTCTGTCATTATTCTGTAAGACATCTTAGCCTCTCAGACTCAAGTTGGAGTGTTTTACGTTGAAGCAGCCAAATCCATTAACTCCGTTTTCACTAAGAATAAACGCTTTGAAAAGAGTCGTTTCTGAGAAAAACCTTTTTGATAATATTTAAGTAAGTAGGTACTTTTAGCGCAAAAAATTATCTAGATTTAACTTTTTTGCTGATTATAATATAATATTTGTTTAGGTATTATGTTGAAACAAAAAATAACCACCTATTTTTTATCAATTGGAGGATTTTCGAATGGGTGCATTCTCGGGTGCAAAATAGATGAGCGAATAGAGAAACGAAGGCGTTCAGAATTGAGCTTAGCAAAGTTAAAATCTGTTAAGAAAATGTAATACCGCAAACGTAACAAAAACTATTATATTGTTTTTATTAAAATAAGTCATGTATGTAAGTGATCGGTTGATCAAATTTTATGAAACTAAATACTTAGGTAATAATAATTCTAAACTTTTGTGGATATAAATAAGCGTTAATATGATGTTATATAGTTTAATAATTCTGCTGCATTGTAAGCAGATCCCTCCTAGGGGTTAGACAAGAACCACACTCTGTTAACGTTAACGCCTGCACAAAGATAAAATTGTATGAAAATGACATTAACTTGAGATAACATCTCTCAAGTTAATGTCATTGTCAATGTCATTTTCATACAATTTCATCTTTCCGCAGGAGTTAACGGTAACAGAAAGTGGGTCTTGTGTAACCCCCCAGTTCAGTTCGCGTGTACTTAGATTGTAGGAACGAGTAGGTACTCAGAGCAACCAAACTGTAACATTGATATTCGACTACGGTTGTAGTTTTGTCGGCAGTCGATACCAAACTGAGATTTATGGGATTCAATGTGCACGAAGCGATTTGCGAATAGGTATTCATCATTCGGACGGCTGGAGTGGAAATCTTTGCCGGCTCCGGTTCACTCGATACCTATACATTATATTATGTACATTGGTATTTTTCTGCGTTGGTTCTTGGTAATACGCACTCGTATTACCTACCAAGTACCTTCTTACCTTAAGTTACTTTGTTTGTTTGTTTGTTTGATAGTGGCATCGATTCTGATGTGCTCTAAACTAAACTAAATTTGACAGCTCTAAAATTTTTGCCCTCCCTCACGTATTAAAATGAAAAGAGAGGCAGATAATTTTAGTCCTGTCAGATTGGTTTAGATTAGTGAGTGGTATGACAGAATCGACACCATTATGGACTAGGTATTAGTTAAAAGTAATTTTTTTTTCTTGAAAATGTCTGGATAATAATTCATTATTTATATTTGTGTTTAACGTTGTTAGGTCACGTTCATTTATAAGTAAGTAGCTAAACTCCAGTCCATACCAAATCTTAGACGACCTAGCTTCGATAAGTATCAACATGTATAAATTGTGCCAATTGGTCAATAGACTCTCGGATGACACCGCGGCAAGTAAGGTGCAAAGTGAGACTAAATGAAACAACAACAGGCTAAATACGAAGTGAGACCCAATGAGACAGCGATAAGTAAAACGCGCAGTTAGATCCAATAAGACAGTGAAACGCGAAGTGAGACCCAATGAGACATCGATAAGTAAAACGCGCAGTTAGATCCAATAAGACAGTGAAACGCGAAGTGAGACCCAATGAGACATCGATAAGTAAAACGCGCAGTTAGATCCAATAAGACAGTGAAACGCGAAGTGAGACCCAATGAGACATCGATAAGTAAAACGCGCAGTTAGATCCAATAAGACAGTGAAACACGAAGTGAGACCCAATGAGACAGCGATAAGTAAAACGCGCAGTAAGATCCAATAAGACAGTGAAACGCGAAGTGAGACCCAATGAGACAGCGATAAGTAAAACGCGCAGTTAGATCCAATAAGACAGTGAAACACGAAGTGAGACCCAATGAGACAGCGATAAGTAAAACGCGCAGTTAGATCCAATAAAACAGTGAAACACGAAGTGAGACCCAATGAGACTGCGAAAGGTAAGGCGTGAAGTGAGACCTAGTAAGTACGCGAAGTGAGACTCAATGAGACCGCAAACTGAGAGCGGCACAAGTACGAGTAGGTACACTCTCGATAGTGACGGTTGGACCCCAGAGTCTCTGTTACAGTGTATTCTGCATTACAAGCTAAACACTCGTCACTTAACTTGTTAACGGACTTCTGTATCGAAGCAACTGTTACAGGAACAACACTACTACGGTCAAGTAGTAAGTATGCCAGGTGCGTGACTCTCATAATATTAGGTAACTGGTATCAAAATATCGAATACGTAGAAGGTAGGTTATAAACTAATATTAGTAATCACGTAGGTGGTTGTATGGATTGAATACACTTTTTTGATTCCACTTTTATTGTGCGAACTGCTATTCTGTGGAATGCTCTGCCTGAATGGGTGTTCCCCGATAGATACAATCTGGGTGTCTTCAAATCACGAGTGAATCGGTTTCTTCTAGGCAAGCGTGCTTGACATCAGGCGAGTTGGCGGTCAAGCGCAAGCCTATTATTTATAAAAAAAAATATACGCTTAATTGAAACTGTATATATGAGGACTGGACAAGTAGGTTCCGCTATAATACTTAAATATAAGTAAAAAGCAGAAAAAAAACTAAAAAGGTTTGTAAACTCACGGATCGCAGATAAAAAAAAATCGTGTGAAATAAAGCGTAAACTCTTTTATTATTGAAACTGACGTGGTTTTCACACATTTTATTTATGTTACACGGGAATTACTCACGTAAGATTAAGCCGGTTACTCCGACTATAGTTTCAACCGCATTAGACGGCCTTTATTTCGCACCTACACCGAAGAAAATTCCAGTGGAGTCCATCATTACCGGTATTGAAGACACAATTGTACGGAATAAGATAAATAGTCGCGATGCTGAGTGTTTAAGACAAGATGTGTCGTCGTTACTGAGGAAGGGCAAGGTACCGAAACCAAACATTTCCAAATCCGAGTTGGACGCTTTGGAAACCCTGCGCAGAAACCCTGACTTGCTGGTCTTGCCGGCAGATAAAGGTAATGCTGCTGTTATTGTTGAAACACAGGCTTACGAACAGAAAATTGGGAAGCTGGTAAGCGACATTAACACGTATAAAAAAGTTACCTATAACCCCACCAACCGGGTGACGAATAGTCTAAATAACATCCTAAAGACATTGCCGGATGACTTGTATAATAGGTTGCGCCCTTTAAATCCTACAACGCCAAAAATCTACGGGTTGCCGAAGATTCATAAACCAGATTGGCCTCTTCGTCCCATTGTTAGTCAGATAGACTCACCGACATATAAAACCGCACGTTTTCTGTCAGACATGCTACTCCCTTTTACGGGTAAAACATCTAGCTATGTGAAAGACTCATCACATTTTATACAGTTGCTAGAGGAGGTGCAATTGACAGATAATGAGGAAATGGTGAGTTTCGATGTCGTTTCGTTGTTCACGAATATACCGATAGAGGACACTATCAACATTATATCTGATTTATTAGAATGCATTCCCATACCTATCGAGTATATAGAGTTGATACGATACACACTGACTAGTGGATATTTTGTGTGGAAAGGGGATTTCTACCTACAGGTTGACGGCGTTGCGATGGGCTCTCCTATAGCTCCAGTGGTAGCCAACATATTTATGGAGTGGTTCGAAGAGTATGCACTACTGAACACTTCCTATAAACCGAGACACTGGTGGCGATATGTGGACGACGTGTTTGCTATTATACGTAGAGATAAGATAGATCTGTTTTTGGACCACTTGAATAGCATCCACCCGAGAATCGCTTTAACAGTGGAACGTGAAAAGGATAGAGCTCTAGCTTTCCTTGATGTGGTGGTGAAACGTGACTCGAATGGCCGACTGTCTCACGCGGTATACCGTAAACCAACGCACACGGATAGATATCTCAGAGCCGATTCACACCATCACCCAGCACATTTAGCATCAGTACCACGGACACTTATTAACAGAGCGTTGAAACTCTGCGATTACGAATACCTGGATACTGAGCTGGACCATATCAGAGGTGTGCTGAATAGCAATGGTTATAGTTGGAAGCAGAGCTGGCGTATTGCAAACGCGACGACCGGGACACGTCGGACATCGGTAGAGAGAGCAACAGCGTTTTTGCCGTATGTTAAAGGAGTGACGGACAGTATCGGAAACTTGTTACGCCGGAGGTACAGCATCAAGACGATCTTCCGTCCTATAGGGCAACTGAGACAGCTGCTCCGCTCTCCAAAAGATAGAGACCCTTTGGGGGTTCCCGGTGTGTATATGATCCCCTGCGATTGCGGTAAATGTTACGTCGGCGAAACAAAGAGGAACGTGTCCACGAGGCTCACGGAGCATATACGTTCCATGAAAAAGCTCGACACCAACGGTTCCGCGGTGGCAGAACATTCTCTGGGCTCCGGCGCACAGCATTATATCAGGTTCGACAGAGCGAAAGTGCTGGCACGGGAGAAATTCTTTGTGCCCCGGAAAGTCAGAGAAGCCATCGAGATCAGTCGACGTCCAACCTTCAATAGGGATGGAGGATGGAACCTGCCACCGACTTGGAAGCCGTGCCTTCATGGAGTTCGTGTGAGTGACCGTGAGATTGGTGGCGACGTGGTGAGCTCCGCGTGCTGGAGTATTCCCGACACGCAGGAAGATTCGAGTGAGGAAGAGCTCCAGTGTGCGCCGGCGCAACATATTTCTCTACGCACCCCCACCCCCGTACCCGACAAGCAGCCGGTGTCATCACGTGCGCGCCGCGCGGCGGCCCGTAGTGCAAAGCGAGACGCAGCCGCGCGCGCGCATTCACCTTGAAAAAGGCCGTCTAATGCGGTTGAAACTATAGTCGGAGTAACCGGCTTAATCTTACGTGAGTAATTCCCGTGTAACATAAATAAAAAATGCGTAAACTCTTATCAAGTAATTTTAGTGTACTTACAGTTATCTATGCTAATATTATAAAGAGGAAAAATTTGATTATTTGTTTGTTTGTTTGTTTGCATTGAATAGGCTCCGAAACTACTGAACCGATTTGAAAAATTATTTCACTGTTAGGAAGCTACACTATCCACTATCTATCTATCTATATCTAGTTCTCCTATCCACTATCACTTTCAATCTATCACTATCACTATTATATTTAAAAAAATAATAGGGATCCTTACTAAAACTCCAATAATGTAACCCAAGGTGTAAAAAATAAGATTTACAATTTAAACTTTGCGTGTTTGACAGTTCTAAGACAGTACAACGTCTGTCAGGTCAGCTAGTTTATACTAATATTATAAGGAGGAAAGATTTGATTGTTTGTTTGTGTACATTGAATAGGCTCCGAAATTACTGAACTGATTTGAAAAAAATCTTTCACTGACGGGAAGCTACACTATCCCCGGGTGACATAGGCTATAATCTATACCCGTGCGAAGCTGGGGCGGACCGCTAGTATGAAATAATAATAGAGACGTATTTCAATACGGCGTAAGTCAAGGTAGCTATTTATAGTACAAATATTTAGTTAATTAATTCAAGTGTGTAACATAACACCATATTAATTATAGCTTAATTAAATCAAAGTCGCACCCGAGCGGCTGTTAATATGTTTAGCAAGTATAATTTCATTTTGTTAATGGAAGAAACGACAGTTCTCTCCAAATCTATGTAATTAGGACGATACGGATGTAAAAATCCTAAAAGGTTTTGTTGCTGGGTGTTGGTTACTGAGGCGGGGTTTTAAACTTTTTTGTGGCAAAAACCCCTTTTCTGTGTCTTTATTGAAGGACCAAAAGCAAATTGTGGAACCTTCGCAAAAAATTGTGTTTATTGTATAACTTTTTTCAGGTTGGGAAGTGTTGGTTGTCAAATATTAATGATACAAATTATGATAGTGATGTGTGATACAAAATAAATCTGGTATATATTTTAATATATTTATATGGCAATGCCTTATCACATTAACAATAATTTAGTACTTATTGTATATACATTAAGTATGTAGGTAATTATTATTAATGTAATCCATGCCTACGACTTACCACGTGTAGAGCTTAGCTTTCAGCCTTTTTTCAAAATTCTGCCTTATTTCTCACCTACGTTATATACCTAAGTAAAGAACACTAAGCTTGCAAAATTTCATGATTCTGGCACTAGTGGTGCAGCCTTTGCATTGTGTCAGTAAATCAATTAATGAATTTTAGATATTTAATTAAGTAGACAGAGCTGCGGCCATCCAGTGGATGCAGATGTCAGGCTGTCGTTCAGTGTGGAAGTCTAAGAGAGAGGCCTATGTTCAACAGTGGACGTCTTCTGGCTGATGATAATGATCAATTTTAAGTAGACAGTTAACCTTCAGCCATTCCGTTAACCCTAGCAAATACTTAACATATTTTATTAATAATGATTAATTGATGATCCATTAGATACCTATTATTTCTTATCTAATGAGTGATAGTCATTAAATTTATTCTAGAATGAAGCCCAAGAACTTCAAAAGTGTAAAACCTTCATGTTTGCTAACCTCTAAGTATATGCTTACCTACCTATATTGGTAGGTTTTCTACAAGTTTTGTTTACATCGCGACCGACGAAGACCCGAGTAAACAAACTATGGATATGAAAATGGCTCTACATCAAAATTTTATTTGCACTGTCTCCGAGGATGACCCGTTTAGCTAATCTATTATGAATATTAATCAGTTTAAAATAATAATAGTCCTTAAATATTTACCTACCATTATTCATCCGACGTGAATTTACCGTCGCATGCTGCAGTCTCGCAAGTTTCAGATGGCGCTTAAAAGTTTCACCTGAGACGGATATCACAAGTGTAAACGACAAAAGTCACGAAAAAGTTTGGTTATGTAAATCAATTGAGTTGTTGTGGGAGTGAGGGGGGTGAGGGGGCCACTCTGCGAGGAGCGGCGAGCGGGCGCGAGCGGCACGCGGCGCGGGGAGGCCTCTGAGCGGCGCGGCGCGGACTGCGGGCCGCGGCCGCCGCGCGCCGCCGCCGCGCTCGCGCCTGCGCCCTGCCCCGCTACTGTCTACACTTCGCTGTAACCGCTCACCCATCACACCTAATTTTTCTCATCGCCCGTTCCGAGTAAATTGCGAAACCGCCGACCGCCCGATGAAGGTACGGGAAACGCGCCGAGGGGATTCGCCGGCGATGTAATCACCTAAGAACAACAAGGCGAGATAACGAGCCAACCTTTTTCTTATAACCGGCGCTTGTAATTCACACTCAACTTGATCATATAATCGACTGGGAGATTAGCATTTTGTTAGGTCAAATTTAATTATGACTCAGGTCGTCCTACAATATTTAGGTCCTCTGGTGATGATTTATTTGTTTGTTTGGGTTTAATACATCCCTCTAATATCTCATATGCAATCTAGTATTTGTATCAGACAAAGGCACAGCGGTAATATCTTCTGTGGCAAGTCATGGAATTGATTGAATCTAGAACTTTGAAGTGAAGGAATAATAAGACACAAGGAATAATATCTATTTAATGAGAAGTTGAAGGGTAATGTCGCTGAGTAGGTTGGGATTGTGCCAAGCAGTACACAATTACCGATTGATGTTAAAAATCAATAACATTTTTTGCTTCTTCACTTCTCCGTGACAAAAAAGTTAGCTGTCGAGAATTTATCTGAATTGCAAAACTTCGGTGAACAGACTGCATATATTAAAAATTAATCACAATAAGTTAATTACTTTTCAAAGTCTCATCCTCACCTCTCGTAAAGAGGATAAGTAGGTACTGTAGGTAGGTACCTAATTCTGTTCCAACAAAGGCGGTTCCCTCATACTCCAGGCTAGAAGTAGGGCCGTAGCAGATTCCTCCAGCAGTTTTGTTGTACTCAGTAGGCCTCGGATATATACGCTACAAAATAAAAAGCGAAATACACAAACAAGCCACGTTTTCAATTAATTTCCTTTCAGCGCAACTTTTATCGGTTGCCTTGGTATTTAGAACCCGCAGCCCCTTTTATCCAGATTAAAAATTCTACAACACATGTGGGGCTGCTGGGGCTGCCGATGGGCCACGCTTTTTATTAAGGTTAGCTCGATGATATTCTGAATGGAAAGGTATATAGATACGTCAGTCCGCACTGGATAGAAATTTGAATAATTTAATGTTTATTTTAAGCATGGATCTATATGTACCTACTACGTTAAGTATGGTCTGGTTTTCATAATATGAACCAAAGAGTGTGGAGCTATACATATTATAATTATTATCGATACAACCACGATCACAGACTCAATGTTATGAACTACCCACAAAGAAGAATAAAATGTAACGAGCAGACGTAAGTATAGCTTTCTCAGGCAAACGAACAGTTCGTTGTATTACTTACTACTTGTAATTAAACTTTATTAATTAAAAAAAAACTTTAAAAAAACAAGCTTTTTAGTATTATTTTTAGCAAACCCTTTTTTGATACCCGTAATATTACGATGGTAGATAAGAACATTCTGTCCGCCATATTGAATTTATCATCTAGGACCAAAATGCTTGGGAAGACAAATCCAACGAACCCAAACTCGCCAGAGTTACGTTGCTTCGTTTAGGAGTTTCTATGGTCACCTGTCTCCATCACCAAACTTACATAAATTATATTCCAAATTTCATCTCAATCGGTTGAGGATAACTGGTCTAAAATTCAGTCGAAATATTTGTCCTACACATACCGCGAACGTACGTACAAATAATAGGTACATACTAACAGGGCTGGTTGAATAAAAGCTTGTAACAACGCGTGAGAAGTGTAACGTATCTGCAGTAAAAATCATTTGCGTACCGTTTATCTAACTGTCGCAGGCAAACGCCGTTTTCAGGATTTAGGTTACAACTCACAAGCTTTCATCTGAACCCAGTCTGCCTTCTAATCATGGAGCTCTAACTTCTATACTCAACTATCATTTAGTGTGGTTTCACTCGAAACACGCTGTGCTAGTTTTTCTCAGAACAGTAATTTTTTTATGAAACATAGTACTCACAGAAATAGACAATAAAATATATCTTGCTTGTAATTTTTTTTCTTATCTTTTGTGTTAAGGGGCCTGTATACCCTCTGCAGCTCTCTCGCTCGCACATTTTCACATTATTGAAGATATAAAATCAATGAGTGTGAATTTCCAAAAAGTAACAAAATCATGTCATGGTGGCTATCGTAACATTACAAACAAAGAAATTGTCAATTTGATATATTTTAATTTGACACAGTAAAATGGTAACAAGTGATTTTTATTTCTCGTGTCATGTTATTCCGTCAAATTGAAAGATATCAAAACAAACATTTCTATGTTTGTAATGTTACGATAGACACCAAGACATGATTTTGTTACTTTTTGGAAATTCACACTCATTGATTTTATATCTTAAAAAATGTGAAAATGTGCGAGCGAGAGAGCTGCAGAGGGTATACAGGATCCGTAAATAACTAGTAAATATATGCTTAGATATTGATGTATCTTGATGCGTACATCCAAATCTTATAAGTAGTTTAAAAAAACACGATTATATTAACTTGAAACTAGCGTAGTATAAAAATATCTTTCAGATAAAAAAGTCATCGATTGCGTAAAATGCTCTGTCGACGAGACGGTTTTTTTATTTTATTTTATATAATTATAGGTACCTATAGTGACTGGAAGTACTCATGATATATTTCGTGATATAACACGCAAGCAGAACTTGAGTAAAATGTTCTTCTCCTACATTAAACTGGCTGTATTGCTGAGCAAACCATCAAAAACATGTATTTTCAGCCTTGGTTAAGTTGGGTGCTGTACAAATAATCTTGAAACGAATAATTGAACATTTTGAAGACAAGTAATACAATTTTATTATTAGCAACTGCAAGTCGATTCCAAAAGTATGAAAACTAAAATAAACTAAAACCGTAAAATTATTGATTCAAGCCCAGTAAGTTCTTTCAACGGACTTTCAAATAGGCGCGTACCTATTTGAAACTTGACTTTCAAACTTTCAGGTAATCGTTGTTATACAAAGCTGAGGGTTTCAGTAGAGCTTACAGACTATGCAATGTGCTTTATCCATCACACAGTTTCTGGAAACTAAATAAGTGAATTAAGTTTTATATCAATGTTTTATATAATTTATTAGAAACGATAAGCTCAATATCAGATTACGGATAAAAATACAACGTGCCGTCGACATAATGCTAAATCTCAGACACAATAAATATTTTTATATGTCGCACCTTTAGAACTGTAGTGACTCAATCCAAAAAAAACTTTTTACGGCGTTGTCATATTTTTTCAGATATTTTTCCTTACTTACTATTTAGAGTACACAAAAAAAAAACAATTGTTATTTTATTATCGAAACTGACGTGGTTTTCACACATTTTATTTATATGACACGGGAATTAATCACGTAAGATTAAGCCGGTTACTCCGACTATAGTCCAACCGCATTAGACGGCCTTTTTCAAGGTGAATGCGCGCGCGACTGTGTCTCGTTTACGTGAGTAATTCCCGTGTAATATAAATTAAATTGTATTTTTTTTGAGAAATATGAGGCTTATATCTTTGAAATACTAATCTCTCAAAAGTAATTAGCTATTTATTAAATTATAGAACCTTGAAAATTATAGAGTCGTTTAATTCGTCTAAATATATCGCAAAAACTCACTTTGATTATTATATTAGTGTCACAAGTTTGATTTGGTCGGAAAATATAATTATTATTTTAGTAAAAAAATGGCACAAACAATAAAAACATCACTCAAATTTTCTGCTATATCGAAATAAAAATAATAAATTAGTCGTTTTTATTTCAAAATAATGTGAAAAGACTTACCGATGTGTCGAAAAAAAAATTGCACAACACTGACTGCAGCGCTTTCGCACCGACACGAGCCACGAATTTTAAGAATTAAAAAGAAACCAATATAGTCGTTTGGATCTGTTCCCACACGAATTGAGCAGTAGCAAACTTACAGACCGGTAGCGTAGTTTGTTTTAAGTTGTTTTCTGTCACTAATTTATATTACGAAAATTTCAAGTTCTGTTACTATAGTTCTAAAGGTGCGATGTATTAGAATATGTTTTGAACGGCACATGAAACTGTCCTACATTTATCGTGCCATGATTTAATTTGATTAGCTTTGACAGTAATTATGGATTGTTTGACGATATCTACTACTACTAATTTTAAAATATTTAAATACCTTGACGCTGGAAAATGCACATTGCGCAAGACTTGCGAAGCCAAAATCTTCGCAGCAAAAAACGTACCTTCCGATGCTTGGCAATTGTTATTGTGAATACTCTTTGTTGTTACGCAGCTGAAGCCTATCCGATCCATTGCTTGGTATCACTGTGCTATTGAAACAGACTTGGTGCTACGCCACAGTGCCGGTCAGCACGCTCCTGAAACTGGCTTGGTGATACGCCACAGTGCCGGTCAGCACGCTCCTGAAACTGGCTTGGTGCTACGCCACAGTGCCGGTCAGCACGCTCCTGAAACTTATAATTTCTCTGTCTATCAGTTCAATTTATCGATAGTTCGAGAAAAGCATTCCGTATCGGAGGCTCGCACACGTCGGCATCCCCCAACCTCCCGGCGGCTACGTGAGGAGCTTGCTCTCCTTAAATATCATACCTATATTATATACCGCGGTTTTATTCACAGTTTCAACGTGGCAATTACAACTACTGACGTATACATTGATTTTTAAACCTCCGATCAAAAAGCTGATTATCTTCGAATGGATATTATTGAACTCTAGCTTAGATAAAATAAACCTATTAAAAAAATAACTAAATCAAAGGTGGTTCAGGCGTTTGGGAGTTACGATGCCACAGACAGACACACAGATAACATAATATACACAGAATAGATGCACACGTTAAATTTATTACTCCTCTTTTTGCATCGGGGTTAAACAATACTTGGCCAGTCTTATTAAAAAACGTAAAAATAGGGGCTTGTTTGGGCAAGCCGAAGTGGCAGTAGACCGGCTAATATTGGTCGCAAAACTTGCGCAGAACCGATAACCGTACGTGTTATAGGACGAAGAACATAATTATCTAGATACACCCCGACTTGATGGAGTGATGATATAGGCAAGGCAGCTGGCAATAGTTGGAAGTGTAAGGCCGTAGATTGGGCTGTGGCATCCTGGAGAGGCCTATGTCCAGCAGTGGTTAGGGAACTAGGACGGGCTGATGATGATGATTATGTCTCATTTTTGCTCGTGACACTATTCAGCAGCAATAAATTGTAAGAGCACTTCACAATATTGTAGTTGTGTTTGTTAATAAGACGTAAAGCTTTGATGTTTTTTTTAGCACTTACTGTGTCGACTACAGACAGACGATGGTTCCAAGCTATGGTTTCTATATGAGTACAATTCATCGTCGGAGAGTATTAAAATGCTAGCTATGCGACCTCCTTTTTATCACACTTTATTTTTTTACGGGCCGCGATATCTCTGTAGAGAAGGAGTAGGTTGGGAATTGGTTATTTATGTTCTAAGTTGGTTTGCAATGCGCATATTTGAGTGTTGACAGTACTGGGAGTATTTACGGCTCTGTTTTTAGTTTTTTTCTGCGATTCTGTTATACTGTTCTAATCACAGGGCTGTTATTTTTTCGTATTTTTATTCGCTTTTATGGAAAACACTTTTTGTAACGAACTACTTATAAACACTGGGAAATTTATTAGTTATCGTATCGTATATAAAACGTTGCAAGTTAATATGGTGTAATCCGGATGACAATATAATAAAACACTGTTTTTTCAGTTAATTTTTTATTTAATAATAGACTTGTGTTTGACCGTCAACTCGCCTGATATAAAACGATGATGCGGTCTACGGTGGAACACGTTTGCCTAGAACCTAATTAATGCCTAATTTGGTCTCAAATAAACTTTTTCTTTCTTTCTTTCTTTCTTTCTAGAAGAAACTGATTCACTCGTGATTTGAAGACACACAGATTGTAACTATTGGGGAACACCCATTCAGGCAGCGCATTCCACATAATAAAAGAGGAATCAAAGCGCTACGTACGTTTTTTAAACTATGACGGTTCTTTATTAAAGTTATATGATTATTTACGGGATATATACCGTGGTAAGGTTATGGAATGAAGTCTCTATTTGTAAAACCTCATTGCCTACCACCCGGTGGATTGATCTAGAACAAAAATCGTCGAGTCTCGAGTTAAAAAGAATGTCTGTTATTACGTACCGGGGTCTGCAAGTCAGTACGTCACCTTCACAGAAAAGAGAAGTAAATAGAACGGAAATGAGAAGGAAAATCTGTCGCCAGGTATTATGACAGAGTTTTGCTTGAACATTCTCATGTATGTCAACGCATCGAACTCCGCATCCAAAGAACTTGGACCTTACCTTTTTGGGTTACGTCTCAAAGTTCTTTGTCCGCATCACAGCTGCTAACTGATTTCAAATAACTGACGTTTCGTTTATATGGGTGCAACTGGCTACAAAAAAATCTTACAAAAATGCCTTGACAGCCGTTCTAATTTAAACAATTATTTTTTTCTTTTCTGTGGTCACCTTCCGCAGCACACTCACACGTTCGATCCTTCCTGCTTAGTTATGACAGGGCTCATATAACGTGACAAAGAAACTGTTGTAAAATTCCAAAGTATTTGTATAAGACGATGATTATATCGGCAGGATGGATGGAGAGGACAAACGAGGGTCTTATTTATGAAGGTCCGGATCCAATAAAGAACCTAAATCTGTAAGAACATTGTCATACTAAATTTTAACAAGTTTATCTTAGTAGATCGGTGTTTCCTTTTTATGAGTATCGCTTTTGGTGTTTATATCTTGTGCTGTGTAGTTTTAAGGCTCTAAAGCCATAATTAGTCTCTAGCAAGTTTTCTTGTTTTACTGCTACCAATATTTAAGAAAATATAAGTTTTACATATCAAGACGAAAGGTTCTTGAGTGGAGACCACGAACCGGAAGACGCAGCGTAGGTAGGCCTCCCACTAGATGGACCGACGACATAGTGAGAGTCGCTGGCATCCAGTGGATGCAAAAGGCAGGCTGTCGTTCAGTGTGGAGGTTAAAGGGGGAGGCCTATGTTCAGCAGTGGACGTCTTCTGGCTGATGATGATGATGATGAAGTTTTACATATCAAACTATAGTATGTTGCAGCGTAGATCCATTGAATTTACTAAAGTAGCTTTGAGACCCACATGCACGACCGATTTTATTAAATTCAAATATAATGTAATTCGTATGGAAAGTCGAAAATCTAGATTTACACTAGATTTAAATTGTTGTCCAACTAGCCTTAGTTTCAAGAGCACCATGTCGATAAATCTAAGTTTAATATGAAGGATGAAACATAATGTAGGTGAATCTTACTTTGATTAAAATATCCAGAACATTTGCCATAAAAAATAAATTTAAAAAAACGGTGGAAAAGTACGAGTACCAAATTTGAAATAAACACAGAAAAGTAGGTGTTTCACAGAGAGCCCACATCCATTGTATTTAATTCAAGACGTTCCCGCGGGTGCCTGTGGAGGTTTGGAACAGAAAACTCACTACAATATTCAAAAGTTCCTATAACTTTGGCTTATTACACATTTTAACGAGGTCATATTCCCTAATTAATGCAATCCCTAAGTTAAGGTGCGCCAGCCGTAAATTCAAAAGTTTCACGACCCAATTACGAGAAAATAAAAAATTATAAAGAATTTTTTGTTCGTCGAAAAGTTAGAGCCTTTCGGATCGCGGCCTTCTAGTCTCCGCTTATAAATGTTATTTGGTTAACTAATTGTTTAAAATTTTCCGAAAGTTCAAACAAGAGTTTAAAAATTTCGAACAATGCATCGAATCAATTAGATTAATAGCTTTTGAGTTTGTTCAATGGTTTGAGAAATTTTGAATTTATGATTAGTTTATTTTTTCTTTTATGAAACTGACAGGTAACAGCCTAACAGGTAAAACAAATTTAATGTGATTTATTGACCGACTTCAAAAAAGGACGAAGGTTCAGAATTCAGACCTTTTGATTCTATTTTACACCAAAACTTAAGTCAACATAACCAGTAAACTTCACCAAAAAGTTTACAATGCTAAGAAACACATCGTAACCTCGTAATCTCCATCGTTACATTTAGTCCCGGTTTTATCGTTTCCCTGCTTATTTCGGGAGGAATACTACCCTTTTCTCCGTTCTTATGATACACACTACTGCCTGGCTAAATTTTGTGATGACCAGTTTAGCCTTTAAAACGTGAAAAGGTAACAAACAGACAGACAAAGTTACTTTGGCTGTATATTAGTGTGATGTGTTCTGCAAAAAACATGGAAACTTAAAAAAATCTCATTTGAAAGCATAGGTAATTAATTAGGTAAATATTAAAAGGTGTTAATTAATATTTATGTAGTATATTAATAATAATTATGTAGGTATATAGTATGTTGTCTACATTATGTAGTCTATGTATATGTGTGATGTATGTATATATAAGTATGTTATATTTATTTGTAGTCTATTGATTGTTTGTTGTTATTTGCATATTTACTTTTTTTTTTTTTTAGTTAAGGCCACAATTTTTTTGTTTAATTCCTTTCCGTGCACACTTGCCTGGAAGAGATCGCTTTAAGCCATAAGGCCGCCTGTTAAAAGCCCAGATATTTTTATTGTAATGTTTATGTTATTCTTGTTATGAGGTATTTTAATAAAGAGTCATTGTATTGTATTGTATAGGTACTTAACCATGTAAAAATCGCCTCTCGTCCTGTAATAACATTGTTCTACACCAGACACACTGTCTCCAACAACCCACCGCGTTGTTGTAGACACTGTGTCTGTGAGTTGTTATATGAAGTAGGTGCACTGCAGACATCTCAAGCTTTCACATCTCTCAGTGTTGATACCATACAATTAATCTTGTTTGATATGCATGGTTGCCGTCACGGAGCCAACTGAGCGTTATAATTATTATTGTGGATGAATTCTTGATGAAGCTACGAATAAAGAAAAACAAAGAATGTTCTCTGACACCTTAGAGCAGGTACTGAAGCTATGTAAATCCTTCCATTCTGGATTACTTTTGTGTAAAATTTACTTCTATGATTATAGCAGCGCCCGCAGTTTCATTCACTATCCTACAAAAATAATGAATATTTCCAAGTGATGAAGTAGTAACGCATTTATGTATTATCTAGTGCTATTTATATTTCAAATTTAATTTAAATACGTTCAGCTGTTTTAAAGTTGAGTAAAAACAAACACACACACTCCGACATAAACTTTCACATTTAAAGTATTAGTGTGATTATGAAGAGATTGTATTTTCTTTATTATTTGCCGAAAAAGTTTAGTTACAGTATCAGCCTATTATATGCCCACTGCTGGGCCTCAGACATTCTCTCAGAGAGAGAGGATGGGTCCATCTATGCGATGAGTATGCTTGTCCAGTACATGTTGGTAAATGTCATGGGTATCAGATTCAAATTCAAATTGATTGCTTACACACAGTACAAGGATGATGGAGGATGTAGTACAGTACATCCTCTCCATCCTAAGGTTGCCTGGAAGAGATCGCTCTTAGCGATAAGGCCGCCGATTGTTGCACTAGTTTTTAAGCTGTTTTATCATGTGTACGAAATGTGTGGTGTGAACAATAAAGAGTTTATCTATCTATCTACAAGGTGGTAAAAATATTATAATTATTAAGTATATAGTATGGACCTGTTGGGCACAGACACAGAAAAGAAAAAAAAATCGTGGGCACAGTACAGTAGAAGGTTATATCAAAATTTTAATTTCAAGATATTAGCATCTTTTGTCTTGGAATTTTTTAGATTCTTGGACATACCGGTTTTTTCACGAACGTTAGCGTCAAAACTGCACATGATTTAGCTATGTCCATTTGTGCTCCATCGTAGACCGCATCATCGTTTAACACCAGGCGAGTGGGCGGTCAACACAACACAAGCTTGTTATTGTATAAAAAGTATTTGAAAATTTAAACGTCATTGGTGCGGGTCCGAGGATCGAACCTGGTGTCGTCAGATTGTAAAGCACATATTATGCTACTGCTTGGCTACCATGGTTCATCTACTAGAAGTGTACGTGTCAATAGCTGACAGAATAAAAGTAAATCTGTAGAATCTGTCGAGTTGGTTAAATTAGTTCTGTTTATTAGTTTTTCATTTTTCATTTTTTTTTTTTTTATTATTATTTATTTTTATTTATTAAGGAACAGAAAACAGCCATATTATAAAATGTACAACAATGTGGATAGATTAATAAACTTAATAATAATACAGCCAACAGCACTATTCACAGATTACTTACAAAATTATATAAATTTACCGCTAGGAGTAGCTAACTTGCCAAAAACAATATTTAAATATAATTTTTTTTTATAAGCCCTAAAACACAAAAATTTTAAAAATAATGATTTTATTAAATTTAAACTATTATTAATTAATATTATAATTATAAATAGACTTGCGCTTGGCCGCCAACTCGCCTGATGTTAAGCGATGTATAGTATTTACCTAACATTGCATTGAACGGAGCTGTTTCAATTAGTTTCCTGTTACGTTTTATTTTAGTTTTATGGACAAGTATTCAGGCTGTTAGAACCGGGTGGGAATTCCTCAGGGTATCGAACTTTCAGACTGGAGACAACTTTTTTATCTTTTGTCAAAGACATTCCTAGGCATTGAGGCAGAATGATTCCAATTTGTAGGATGTAGGCCTTCGACATGAGCAGCTTTATATATCTAATACCCGATCTGATATCAATCTTTATTGTACGTGGATGGTTACAAAGGCTTATGATGTACTAGCTGACTTCCGCGGTGTTACCCGCAATTTTATATATATATAATATATATATTTTTTGCATTTTCTGAGGTAAAAAGGACCCTATGTCCATCCTTATCGTGTACACTATCATCCTGCCAAATTTCTCTAAGATCAGGTTAGCTGATTAGTCATGAAAAGCGAACAAACAGACAGAGAGACAAAGTTATTTTCGCTGTTTAGAATGGCGTAGGCAGCCGAAGTGACTGAAAAGGTTTAAGCCAATCAGTACACTTCTGTTCATATGACCAACCATTTGAATAGTCGCAGTTTTGTAGCGATGATAGCTCAGTGGTTGCCGCGTATGGATTCTGAGCCGCAGGGTGTGGGTTCACATCCCAACAATTTGAGCTTCTGGTGATGGAAAACATCGTGAGAAAACCATAGCATTGAGGTAGAGACACTTCCTAATGTAATTAAATTAAATGAAACGAAATGAAATAATTGATTATGCAGAATGGCACCCATAACTTATCCAAACACTAATTATATTAATTAATTGATTGATTGCATGTGGATGCAGATGGCAGGCTGTTGTTCGGTGTATTCTATAAAGATATATATATAATTATATATTCTAAAAAGAGGGATGTTAAACTATAGCACCCCTCTTTTTGCGTCGGGGGTTGGTTAACAAAAAGTGTTGGATTTTTGATAATTTCCATCTGGTTATAGCTACTTGAAATTTTTTCGCCAAGCATCTAACGGTCAGTTCTAGCAGCATTACTTGTGAGCCAGTTACCACTCCATGTAGGAGTATTTACCCGGAGCACGGATCTGGTCGGGAGGTGGGTTATTCAGCCACGTGGCTGGTACAACAGCATGGTTGACTATTATTTTGATCACTCGTTTTCCTGCGATCTGCGATGGGAGCCGGCTGACAACAATAGTGTATTTTCAAAATGAAAACGTATTTCCACAGAGGAGTTGTAAGCGACAACTCTACAGTGACGTCACAATATTCTCGCTGACAAAAATGTCTCTCAGGAAAAGCAACGCCTTCCATTGTCAAATTAGGTAAGTAGCCGTTGAAATAACGACGAGGAAGCTCCGCGTTGAATATTAAACATGTTTCACTTATAATGCCAGCCGAGAAAATGAAATACGTAATGGAGAAGTTTCATTCCCAAGTTAGCGCCAACTTTTTTCTCTGTACATAATTAAAGCAGTAACTTTCGGAATAACACTTGAGTCCGTGCGTAAAGGAGCAATTTTACGGGAAAGTGCTACGAAGTCTCATATAGTGCTACGGTAGTTCGTAGCCGAGGGCTACGTTGCTACGAGCGATAGAGACGTCGTAGCGCCGTGTTGATTTCAATAGTTTGAAAGTAATATATACAGTTCTTTGTAAGAATGTTTTAATGTTATACAAGGTTATAAAAGGTTAAGAAAGGGTATGCCAAGCCGAAAGAGGTTCCTATACTCATCATTGTTAAAAACTTTTACTATGGAAACAACCATGAAATTGCGAGAAAAATATTTTTTTTTTTTTATTTTTTTTATTTACAACTTAGAACTATCATTACAGGTTATAACCTAATGCGATAGAGTAGCAAATTTACAAATATCAGCTGTTCCATAGAAAACAGTCACATTTGACAAAATGTATGGAACAGCTGATATCTTTTTCGCGATTTCACGGTTAGTGGCATAGTAAAGTTGTTAATAATTATGAGTATAACGAACCCTTTTCGGCTTAGTATACCCTTTCCATATAACCCTTTATATAAGCTTTGATGAAATTTTTCATATTTTTTACTAAATACTAGCTGACCTGACAGACGTTGTCCTGTCTTAGAACTGTCAAACACGCAAAGTTAAATTGTAAATTTTATTTTTTTACACCTTGGGTTACATTATTGGAGTTTTAGTAAGGAATATTTATAAAAATAAATATAATATAGCCTATATTACCCGGGAATAGTGTAGCTTCACAACAGTGAAAGAATTTTTCAAATTGGTTCAGTAGTTTCGGAGTCTATTCAATACAAACAAAACAACAATCAAATCTTTCCTTTTTATAATATTATATTATATCCATTATACGAGTAAAACTCGATAAATAACACAACTTTGCCTATAATTATTCCATTAAACAATAGTTTTACTAAGAAGAAAGTGAAAGAACTAACACAAATAAAGTCGTGGAACGCACACATTGAAATTGAGCAGACAGAGAACAACGCAAGTCCACCACACCAGCACGTCGGTCCAGTCAAACCATGGCATAACAGCTAACGATAACAGCTCTCCTTTCAAATTGAAGCACAATGGTATTCTTTTCAAATTTTTGCGAGAATACATTTCATTTTCCAAATGCAACATTTGACTCGAGGCCAAGGAAAACAGGCGTCAGGCGACACAGCCCGCCTCATTGTCTATCTGACCTTAATCCGACGTTTTTTGCTGCTCGCTTGCAGCACTCGCTGGAAGAACACCGCCTTAAATAACGTGCGCAGCCACTGCAGCACGAGTCAGGACATAACTCACCTCCTGACTGGTTCTGGAAACATATATTATACCACCAGCGAAATTACTGGTTTCAATAGATACAAATCCAGAAGAAAAAAGAAGGGTAATAAAAATGAAATGTAAAGTAAATGACCTTCTACATTAAGTGAATTGATACTCAAATGGAGATCTGTGGGCGAAAATATTACTTAGATTATTATCAATATGAAATTAGACTTAAAAATTAGTAAGCAATCGAACAAAAATAGTCGAATTAACCAGGAGCTCCCACAGTCTCACCCCTGAACGGCTCAAATATGTTACAACTTCTGAAGTTAGCATATTTGCTCTGATTGTGCTGCTCCGCCGAATTGGCCACTGCCATCAGCTCTACTCTTATCTGTATCTCAGGAAGACGGAGACTTCGTCAAAGTATCAACACAAGTCTTGCTCCGCACAAGAAACCGCCCCAACTTCCAGGGCACAAGCGTCATTCCGTCAGATCTTTCACCATCATCACGCACGAGAACAAAATGTTTACTAGGAGCTACTTCACGAACGTGACGAATTTCATCTCGTGTGTTTCTATTGTACCCTACGTGACAATGGACCGGCGCGGCGTGGTCCCGCGTGACACCTGACGGGTGTCGCGTGACGAACAAGATTATTGGTAGTGTAAATCAACCAGATTGGACGTGTTCGTTTACTGATACAGGTATCTATGGAACGAGATTTTCATGTTCTTCGGAGGTAAGTAGACAAGTTTCGGACGTTGGCAGGGAGCTCCTCTCGGCCGAAAGATATTATTTCTGTCACCGGCCACTCATGTTGTACGATAGATATGGAGAGACAGAGACAAAAGCAATGTCTGTGGCTATAGAATATTAAATTTAGAACCTTAGTCATAAATCTATTTTGTTTATATTTTTACTTATATGATCCTACTGGTGGGAAATGCCTTTGGGTTTCTCCATTAGTCACGCTGCACTGCTGGATAAACTTTCTTCTTATAGTCCTAAAATAAAGCATCAGTTAAAATATCCAACACATTCGTAAAGATGGCGGGAAACGTACAAAATAATTATTTTTAAATATTATGTGCAAAAACATCATTATTCGAGACAAAATCGTCGAATAAGTAATAAAAGATCGTCATCTAAATCGACATTTTGGATGATTTCCTAAATACCAAAAGTTCACGTCACAGCAACAAAATGCAAATTAAAAATGTCTCAAAAAATATGTAGAATCTAATAACAATATTTCACTTGTTTAATAAAAATATCAAAAGGTGTTTACAGGGTATTCTTTTCCTCCAGACCTTTTATGAAATGATATTTTTCATGAAAATTATTCGGAGTTTTGGCAATAACCATTATTTGGTTGCTCTGAAAGCGTTTACAGTTTGTAAGCTATTCGCGGTCGCAAATGTGTTTTTGTTTAAATTGGACTTTTGTGTTTAGAGAAAAAATATTTTTAATTCCGTCATTCCGTCTTTTAATACATCAGTAATTTATCAGCCAATTTAAATTATTTTTTCCAGTATTTATAATGTATTTAATTATATCCTTTGCTGAGCCTGCTATTACGAAGATCTAAAAGAGACCGCAGGGAAACGCTGGATGCAGGCCGCTTCCAACCGGCCTTTTTGGAGATCGATGCGAGGCCTATGTCCAGCAGTGGACATCCTACGGCTGAAATAAAGATGATGATGAGCCTGCTATTTGAATTCAAATTCAAATTAAAATTATTTATTTGTCTGAACATGGTACACATGCATATAAAGTAGCATACATAGGAATTGTAAGAATGGAGACGAATCTCATGTCCTTGCCAGTTACAGCGTACAAATGTTAGTTTCCTATATATTTAGATCCATGGGTGGGCGAATTGGGGCCCCTGTAACTGCCCACCTAAAATGTACGTTAAATCAATAAATAAATAAATAAATAAATATATATATTTTATTTTATAATTATAAACGTTTGTAATTAATGAAACATTAGGAGCCAAGCTTGTACATACAGAATAATAAACATATTAGTATTAGTGTAGTATACCAGGAGGTCGCTGGTTTCCTGCGTGTAACTAGAAGCAGCTGTCACTGTGCGCCGACCGAGCGCTCCACATCACGCGCCACTTGCTCTCTGCGCCGGACAACACACTAATCACTAGCGCACGCTCTCTCAAGCACCTCTACTGCAGTAGGTACCTAAACATGCGGTGCAACTATCAACCCCGCTGACTAATAAAATAATTACGGTTCCGTACACAAAGGCGATAAATGGGACTCTATTACTGAGTCTACACTGTCTGTCTGTCCGTCTGTGCGTTCGTCCGTCCTACCCTTAAGCGGCTGTATCTTTCGAACCGTAATAGATAGCCAAAGAAATTTTCACAGAAAGTAATGTTACAGCGGATTAACTAAAAAATTATAAAAAAGTATGTAATTTCGATTCCGTGAAAGACATAATAAGGTATTCAAAGTAACCGAATTTCAGTTATATTTTGTTGATGAACAATTATTTGTCACTGACTCGCACTTGGCCATAATTAATTTAATTTTTTTGTTATACTTTAGAATGTGTACTATAATCATGCCAAGTTTGACGTTTGTACGTATTACCGTTTTTACATTAGAGCTAATACAAAAATACGTTAAAAAACCCGTTTGTTGTATGCCCATTCAGTTTTTACTTTTTTTTTTAAGGTAATCCGCCGTAACATTACATTCATTCTGTGAAAATTTCAAATTGCTGTCTATTACGGTTTGAAAGATATAACCGTTAAAAGATAGGGCAGACAGACACATGTCATATACAGACAGACAGACAACGTAGGCTTAGTAATAGTATCCTGCTTGCACCCTTTGGGTACGGAATCCTAAGTGCACGAGCCCGAGTCGCACTTGGCCGATTTATTAATTTTAGGCTTGTATATGACCTCCGCCGCCTCTTGACTTTTAGCGATGCGCGATGATGCGGTCTACGATAGATCTAATATACGTGAACAATCATCGGAGTACGACGGAAGAGGAAATGTCTTCCGTGCTTGAAGTAACGCTAACTTGCTTATAAACACCAGCCGACATCAACTTGTGTCACGTAATGTAGCAGCTGCCGTTTTCCAAAAACTCCAACGTTGAGAGCTTTATCTCTTTTCGAGTCAAAGGAGTCAAAAGCAGACGGAGTAGGGGTATTCGTGCTGTTGGTTCAAAGATACCTAAATATACATAAGCCCCACTTGACCGCTTCACTCATTTCAACTTCTCTCATTCCGCTCTGCCATTCAACCGCTTTTGTGTGAGCCCGGCTTTAACTGACCGTGTGGTCCTCTGTTGTGGCGAGGCAATGGATTACCTTCACTTGATGAATGAACATCACCGAACACAGACCAAGCAGGTACTAATGAACCCCATTGAGAAATTATAGAAATTTTTATATATGTCGAATTTCTAGTGTAATTCCGCTTCTACGTCGTTTCGAGTACAATGAGGATTTTAGTTAAACTATTTTCTGTATAGATAATTGTGATTCTAATTTGAACCTACCCTGAATTTAAATATTAATTACATAAAAAACAAAATTAACCGAACCTGAAACAAACAGTAATTAAATCTGTAACAAAAAATTCGTTATAACAATTTGTACTAATGAAATTAATTTTATATAATATATATGTAAATTTTGAAATGATTATAAATATGATTTAATTGAAATGAAATAAACAATAAATTTTGAAAATAATATGAAAAAAACTATAAATATTATTTAGTTGAGATAAACAATTATAACCGTTTTCTTCAGTGCACTCTCGTCGACACGTGTTTCGCCTCTACACGAGGCATCTTCAGGACGTGTTGACTCTCCGAGCGCGATGCCGAGAATGAGTAAGCAGCTCGTTCATTTTTCATATTAATTTCAAAATCTATTGTTTATATCATTTAAATTTCAATTACATTATATTTAGAGTGATATATCATATTATTTTCAAAATTTATTGTTTATTTCATTTCAATTAAATCATATTTATAATAATTTCAAAATTTACATATATATTATATAAAATTAATTTCATTAGTACAAATTGTTATAACGAATTTTTTGTTACAGATTTAATTACTGTTTGTTTCAGGTTAGCTTAATTTTGTTTTTTATGTAATTAATATTTAAATTCAGGGTAGGTTCAAATTAGAATCACAAATATCTATACAGAAAATAGTTTAACCAAAATCCTTATTGTACTCGAAACGACGTAGAAGCGGAATTACACTAGAAATTCGACATATACAAATTAAAAATGGACTTCCGCAAAGTAACGCCTGATTCAATCAAATTATAGAAAAGTGACACATAAGTAAGTTCTATTTCAAACTGTGTCCAATCTGTGAAAAGACTTTTGCAACGACAGAGATTGTGTAACGGCCGGTTTCTGCATAAAGAACCAAAGTAATCAGTTGAAGCGTAAACTTTTACTTGAACATTACCGGTACTATGGCAAATATGTTTTTTCATTCAAGTAACAGCCAAAGTAAAAGTCAAATGACATGCCGTAACACAAACGTTATTATTTCCTCAAAAACCTTGGGGTATTTTTTTACACATGGCAGCACCGCAATACATTGTTAAGTAGTCATCATCATCAATTTCAGCAATTCACCATCTAATTAATTCATTCTATATCCAGCATTGGACGTCCACTGCTGGACATAGGCCTCCCCTATCGATCACCAAAAGGGCCGGTTGGAAGCGGCCTGCGTCCAGCGTTCCCTGAGGTCTCTTTTAGGTCGTCTATCCATCTTGTGGGTGGACGTCCTACGCTGCGCTTACCGGTCCGTGGTTTTGATTCGATAACCTTTGAGCCCCATCGTCCATCTGTTCTGCGTGATATGTGCACTGCCCACTGCCATTCCAACTTGCTAATCCAGTGGGCTATGTCGGTAACCTTCGTCTACGGATCCCTTCATTTCGGATTCGATCTCGCAGAGAAACCCCGAGCATAGCCCTCTCCATAGCTCGTGCGACTTTGAGCTTGCTTATGAGGCCCACAGTGAGATACCATGATTCAATTATTAGTGTCACTGCTGTCAAATTTCAAAGTGAAGATGCTTGGTCCATGATTAAAACTGTTATTAGAATAAGAAACCATTTTATCCGTAACTTTTACTTGATGACGTTACTTTGGCTGTAACTTTTGATGAAGAAACTGGCCATAAAGCGAGCATATTTTGTACCCTTGGTTTAGATATTTAGTTAAAGTTGTGTATCTGCTTGTGCATAGTCAGTGCGGTAGTAACATTAGTGATATTAATCCTGCACTAATGAACCTCCTGTCTCCCATGATTGATGGAGCAGGTACACATGTCAAGTGCGCGTCTCATCTCTAAATATTAAGATGAATCGGGCGCCGTGGTCGCTCTGGTCGGCTCGTGAGGTCGGGGTTCAACGGGATAATGTTGTTACGGGGATAGTTCTCAGGAGACGTTTGTCATTTTGCTAAATCACTTTATTTAATGCTATATTTCTGGTAGCTGAGTCACGTTGTATCTGTTCTCCAAAAAAGAAATCCGATGCATTTTTTGGGATAAAAATAATCCCACAACTTAACGTTAACCTAGAACATATACATAAACCTTGGATGTGCTGAAATAATTACCTACATCCATGACTCCTTTGCATTATTTCATCTTGATTCGTTTAGGCGGTAATAGTTGCGTAGAGACGAACAAAACATATACGCACATTGCACATAAAAATGCGTTTATAGTTTAATTAACAACAACCTGTGGTTTCACCTGCTATCCTGTTAATAGGAGCCGTACTATTTTCATAATAGTATATTATATGTTTTAAATGTTTATCGGGACTTCCCGATAAACATTTAAAACATGTGTTCAAATCGCGAAAGTTTAACAGTAGGTATATAATAAGGGATAAAAAGTTACGTATGAGTTAATCTAGAAAGTAAGCTATATCTCCATGCAATATTTTTTCCAAATTCGTTCAGCCGTTACGAAATTGAGTGTGGACAAACACACATACACACAAACTTTCGCATTTATAAAATTGGTGTGATGTGATTTATCAGTTTTAATAGTATTCAAAACAAAAAAGTCACTACCTAGTCACTCGCCTACTAAAACTGAGATTTAAAGTTAGAGCCTGTGCAGAGAGATGTGCCGTAAGGATTAAAATCGCACGTGTGCTAATTTACAGTTTTTGTTGAGTTGACAACACTGCCGTCTAATGCGGTTGAAACTATAGTCGGAGTGACCGGCTTAATCTTACGTGAGTCATCATCATCATCAGCCAGAAGACGTCCACTGCTGAACATAGGCCTCCCCCTTTAACCTCCACACTGAACGACAGCCTGCCTTTTACATCCACTGGATGCCAGCGACTCTCACTATGTCGTCGGTCCATCTAGTGGGAGGCCTACCTACGCTGCGTCTTACGCTTACGTGAGTAATTCCCGTGTAATATAAATAAAATGTGTGAAAACCACGTCAGTTTCAATAATAAAATTGACAACACTGCTCTGTTATTGCCAGCACGACTAACATTGTCGATGCTTGATAGGTACCTACTCAGTTCTCGCTAGTACTCGGGTGCTACCAGGTAGCATACATACATACATAATGACTAAAATATTAGTTCAGCGTTATGCCACGAGGGTTCTCTTTTTGCACAGACTCTACGGTAGGTATCGTAGAGGTCCTTACGAAAAGCATTTTACTTACCTACCTATAGAAAAGCTTAAAAATTAAATTACTTCTGTAGAACACTGTTTTAAACTATCACGGTTGTTCACTAAAGTTATATGATTACTAACGGGATATTTACCGTGGTAAGGTTGTGGAATAAGCTCCCTGATGAGACTAAGAAAGAGGGTAGATCGCTATGTCTGCACCTAACTTTTTAACTGTTCGACCAACCACCCGCAATCTTCAGTCTTCCCGTGAACATGGTGCATGTAACTCCGCCGAAATATCGGGAGCTCATTCCACAACCTTACCACGGTAAATATCCCGTTAATAATCATATAACTTTACCTCTGTAGAGTATGACACTTTTTACTAGTTGGTGTCATAAGAAATAATGTAATTTTTTTTTCAAAATAATTTTTTAAACAATATAACCAAAAAACCCGTCATAACATCGTTTTATCTTTAAAACAATTGCCGGAAAACTGTTATACAAACCAGGCAAATTCTACCAATTACACAAACTCTCGTCTAACTGAAATAGCTGTAACCAGCGCAGTCTCTTTGAGGCGGGTAAAGTTTAGTTAGCAGCGGGCAACACCCGAATGAGCTCTCGGTAACTACTTTTAGACAAACAGTGCACATACACTCGCCAGTGCTGCGTGGCAAATACTACCAAACCTCGAGTCGTAGCTATGTTGCCAGAACAAATAATGCTTGATTATATTAATTTCTCCGAACTCGTTATCAAATAACGTTCTGTTCAACAACAGAAATACAAAATGACTTAACAATAACAACAACTCGACTGAAGGCACTCTTAATAGCGAGTTTTTCTCGCTCGATTAAGGTGGTTCGATCCACCTATGGCGGGAAATTCAAATTTTAAACAGTTTTTTGGTCCTAGTAGCCAGGCCAGGTAAAGGTAAGGCCAATAATTTTTAAATAACACAGTGTTTGTGCAAAATGTTGGCTGTTCTTTACATTGTAATATACAATTATTTAACAGTAACGCACCATATTACTTACATTTGTGAATAAACCGTTTGAAACAGCAAAAATTTGTTTATTCACAAATGTAAGTAATAATGGGCATTAGGGATAAATAGCTTTACATGATTTTGTAAAGAATAATAATCAATCTGCGCAAACATCATGGTTGTTTACAATAATTACCCGGCCTAGCTACAAGGACAAGAAAACTGTTTGAAATTTGAATTTCCCGCTATTTGTGCAACGAACCACCTTGAAGTCCTCGTTGACCTAAGATTAAGGTCCATCTAACTATGCGATTAGGGCCAACTTCATCGTGCAATTTAGGCCCAGCGTCGAGTGTCAAGTTGACGGCTTGACGCTCGCTCGGTCACGTGCGATGGCTTGACAGTCTAAAGACCGGACATAATTATGACGAGCACTTCAGGCAATGCATTGGCATAAAAGTAGTAATAAAATATGCCACCTATCAATAGCACGCTAGCATCGTTGTTACCTTAGCGGACCAGTCAAGATCCAATATCCTACTCCCGTGCACATTTTAATAATATAATTATTTGAATTAAAATTTGGCGACTAAGTAACGAGACGAGCTTGTTGCTCGTTCCATAGTTATAGTCATGCTTGATTATGACAGTTAAGTGCATTCAATTTTGAATGCAATAGTTCAAAACCCTCAGAAAAATAAATTTATGGAAGTGTTTTCCCTTTAGCACTTAAACCCCAATCAGTTTTTCATTCGTTTATATTTTGAGCACATAGTTTGCAGTTGTGTGCCGCTCAATATTTAAGTGTGTGTTTGTAGACCTATAAAAAAATTTCAGTGTCAGCTATACGTGTTTACCTCGACCCTTTCAGATTTGGCAGACTTTTTGAAGTGAAACTTCTTATGCAACTTTCAACAATGTTGCGTTAAACGTTCAACGCTACCATGGAGGGGAAATAGAAAGAGACAGAGTGAGAGTTTTAGATGCCATCTATGAGGAAATTTTAAAACTTGTGCATCCTTCTCATAGTTTATTAGTTCACTGATATTTGCATAGATGGCAGAACATGCGACTTCCAACAAGGTTGCGTTAAACGTTTAACGCTATCATGGAGGGGGTGTTAAAGAACTGTTGCGTTAAACGTTCAACGCTCCTGGGGAGGGGGAATAGAAAGAGACAGAACGAGAGTTTCACTTCTTCCGCGCGGAGGGACTCCACGCAGATTTTTTTTTCGGTACTAGCACGAGTTGGCAGACCCAAACTATGTATCAAAGCCAAAACCCTGCGTGGTGGTGCACCAGTATCAAGTCGTTGGTCGCGTCGTCGGCTGTCGCCCGGCGCGATACTGTTGGGCAATAATACATCGTAATCCTCGAATCACGGCGGCGGCCACCATTCGCTGCAGCGGACCGCCATTTGTTACTGGCGACATTATCATCGTGCGGCGCTGCCCTCATATTCGGACGTCATTTGTCAGCCCCCATACTCGAGCCGAACTATCCACATCTACCGGGATACATACGGATTCATAGTCCACTTGTTAGGCAACTGTTTAACAACAGTATAGACCCGGGTATGTCCTAAAACTGCGACCAGAACCACCGGAGGATGGGCAGCAGCGTCCTGTTAGTACACGGTGAACTTACAGCGATCTCCAAGCCGCCTGCCAAGCGTGGGGATTATGGCAACATCCCTCTCTAAGAGGGAGGCCTTGTTCAGCAGTGGACGTTTAATGGCTGATGATGTGTGTGTGATGTGTCATCAATCACTGTTTAGTGAGTGTTTCGCAACCTGTGGATGCAAAAGGCAGACTGTCGTTCAGTGTGGAGGTTAAAGGGGGAGGCCTATGTTCAGCAGTGGACGTCTTCTGGCTTGAGTTTTTGTTTGTTTTGATATAAAACAATATCTATTTAAGTATGTATTTAATAATATATGTATATCAATCTCTGGCAGCCATTTTACGAGCTTTGCTTAGTTGGGGTTAGTACTTAGATGGGGTTAGATGACCGTGTGTGCAAAAATTTCCCAAATCTATCTATCTATATATATAAAAATGAATTCCCATATACCTACCTGATGATGATGATGATGATGATGACTGTTTAGTGCAGTTGTTCTCGTAGCGTTTAGTGTGCGAAGTGTGTGCAACTATCGCTTCACGAACCTCTAACGTTCGGATGAAACGTTGGCTCTGAAAATGAGCCGGTTAATAATTAATAACGTTGCACTGTACCGGATCTGATAAAATGCCGGAACTTCCAAATTCTCACACAAAATTACGAAAACAAAGCATTAAATGCTTATAGAGCGACGGTGGCTGACTGGTAGCATGTGCAATATTACATTCTAACGGCACTCGGTTCGATCTCATCATCATCATCATCATCAGCCAGAAGACGTCCACTGCTGAACATAGGCCTCCCCGTTTAACCACCGCACTGAACGACTGGATCCACTGGATATACGTGACTCGACTTATTTAGTAGGTACCTAAATAAATTATATGCAGTTTGGAAGCCATCGCCCAAAATGGTGAAGGAAAACATCATCGTGAGGAAACCGGTATGTCCAAGAACCTCAAAAGCTCAAAGTCATATTCAGCAACATGCACTGGGCCAGCATGGTGCATAACAGCCCATCTCTATAAATAAATAAATATCTGGGACATTTTTGCACACACGGTCATCTGACCCCAAACTAAGCAAAGCTTGTGATATGGCTGCCAGAAACTGATATACGTACATATATAGTTTTAAATACATACTTAAATATATATTAACACCCAGACATAGAACAAACACAAATGTTCATCACACAAAATGTTTGTCCTAGATGGAAATCGAACCCACGCCCCCAAGCACAGAAGATAGGTTCACTACCAACTGAGCCACAGGGGCAGTCAAAATCTCTCTCTGAGAGATGGGCTGTATCCCATCAGTGGGAACATAATAGGCTGAAATGATGAAGATGAGAGCTTCTATATACTCAGAGACAAAATTCAAAATCATAACTTATTTTCGGTGGTGTAACGCACACAATTGTCTGCTCAGTGAATACCGTATGTTTCACCACACAAAAGAGAAGTAAATAGAACGAAAATGACAAGGAAAATCTGTTACCAGGAATTATGAGTGAACCTTGAGTGAACATTCTTATTTAGATCAACGTGTTGAACTCCGCATCACAATTGCTAACTGATTTCGACTGACTGACGTTTCGTTTATGGGTGCAACTGGATACAACAAACTCACAAAAATGCCTTGACAGCCGTTCTAATTCAAACCAATTACAATCTGGGTGTCTTCAAGTCGAAAGTGAATAGGTCTCTTCTAGGCAAGCGTGCTCCATCGTAGACCGCATCATCGCTTAACATTAGGCGAGTTGACGGCCAAGCGCAAGCCTATTTATAATAATAAATAAAAAAAAACTAAATAAAAAAACATTCAGTGTGTTTCACCATGAAGAAACCAAAGTACTTCTTTGGTTTTGGTTTAATGAAATCTGTGAATAGATTCCCTGTGTCTGTGTGTACAGCTGATATACGTCTGATGCCGCTCCATCCGTAGATCATCGTACGCAGCAGTAATGCTTGCGAGGACGGGACCCAATACAATTATTGGTGCCCGTTATCACAATGTCAATACTCGAAAGCTGTTGCAGACTAATAATTAACATATTAATGCATTTGTTTCACTGTAATTTGTGTTATGTATCCAATTAACACGCTGTTTGGTTAGCACTAGTGCTTATCGATAAAATCTTATGTAAAGCAGTAATAAATGGATTGTTAACATTGTTATATCGCTGGAGCATGATGTAGCATATTTTATATTCAATTTTAAATCTCGTAATTCCACGCGCGGTTTATTGAACTGAATGCTTCATTTACTGTACGAACATGTACTGTAGAACTAAAATATATTTTTTTGAATGCTCCCATAAAGGAGCTTGTAATCTTCAAACAAAAAAATACTGACTTAAAATTGGTTTAGCTGCTTGGGAGCTACGATTTCACAGATAAACATATTAATAGACTAGCGACCCGCCCGCCCGGCTTCGCACGGGTGTATGTTGCGTGCGAAGCCGGGGCGGGTCGCTAGTTATATGTATAAACCTTCCTTGAAAATGTATCTAACTGATGGTGAAAACCGCATCAAAATCCGTTGCGTGGTTTAGGAGGAGTTAGCGGCCATAAAGACATACAGACAGACGCGGAAAGCGACTTCCATTTATACTATGTAGAGATAGAGAAGAGATACACAGATACACACGTCAAACTTATACATCATCAGCCAGTATACGACCACAGCTGAACAAAGGCCTCCCTGTTAGAGCGGCTTAGGATCGCAGTACGTTCACCGTGTACTAACAGGACGCTGCTGCCCATCCTCCGGTGGTTCTGGTCGCAGTTTTAGGACATACCTGGATTCTCTTCGGATCAAAAATATAGCACTCCACTTTTTACGAGATCTGATGTGATTAATGTAATTAGAGGAGAATTTTTGCTCTGAAACAAGTTACCATAATTAGTGTGGTGTTTACTTATACAGGGTGTAAGGGAAACACTCTCGAAGCGAAAGAAGGTAATTGTACTCATCATTATGAACCACTTTTAGTATAGGACCAATCCTGAAATCACGAAAAAAAATCAGCTGTTCCATACATTTTGTCGAGTGTCAATGACCGTTTTCTATAGAACAGCTGATATTTTTTTCGTGATTTCAGGGCTGGTCCCATAAAAGTTGTTCATAATGATGAGTACAATCACCTTCTTTCGCTTCGAGAGAGAGTTCCCTTTACAACCCGTATAGTTGGAGTAGCCGTGATAATGTCGGTTATTCTGTAACAAAACATAAAGTAGCTGGCCGGCTCTTCAGTAACACCTCAACGTAACTATGTACGTAGTTCCCGGAATGTTGGCGGGCTGCCCGCGCCCCGCGCTCACTCTCACCGCGCAATTAAGGCTCAGAATTGCGTATTCTTCCTACGTCCATACCGCAGTATGTATCTCTGGTCAGTGCTACAAGTTTACTAGTTCCGAACTTTGTTGGAAGAAGCCCTTTTGCTAGTTGAATAAAAAAAGTCTTAGCGCCAAGCGATTATTAAGCAGATGCTTCTTATTAAAAAAAAGGAATCATCAAAAACAATTCTACATTGGCGGAGTAATCGCGTAACAAACATACAAAAAAAACATACAGACGCATTGATAACCTCCTCCTGAAGTCGGGTAAAAATGGAAAGTAATGAATGGTGGAACCTCCTGCGATCCCCGAGCCGCCTGCCAAGCGTGGGGATTATGGCAAACCCCCCCTTAGGGGGAGGCCTATGTTCAGCAGTGGACGTCTTCTGGCTGATGATAATGATGATGAATAGTCTCGCATTCAGCTTGCATTATGGCAGTAAAACGTGGTCTCTCACTGTGAGCCTCATAAGCAAGCTTAAAGTCGCACAACGAGCTGTGGAGAGGGCTATGCTCGGGGTTTCTCTACGAGATCGAATCAGAAATGAGGAGATCCGTAGACGAACGAAGGTTACCGACATAGCCGACCGGATTAGCAAGTTGAAGTGGCAGTGGGCAGGGCACATAGCACGCAGTACCAATGGCCGATGGGGCTGAAAGGTTTTCGAATGGAGACCATGGACCGGTAAGCGCAGCATAGGACGTCCACCCACGAGATGGACAGACGACCTAAAAGAGACCGCAGGGAAGTACTGGATGTAGGCCGCTTCCAACCACCCGTTTGGAGATCGATGGGGGAGGCCTAAGTCCAGCAGTAGCCGTCCTACGGCTGAAATGATGATGATGATGATGAGTGTTGCATTTGTTTTGCAGCTATTTTATAAAGTTGTGTTACTGTTATTGCGTGCTGTGACTACTATTTTCTCCAAAATGTCAGCATTTCTGAAGACCGTTAACTGAAATCTGTGATCGGGAAAAAAAAGAAATAAGTCAAGCTACAAACTCACTGAATAAAATTAAAGGCAAAATTTCAGAAGGGACCATCGTAATTTAATGTTCCTCACAAATCTGCGCGTCGTGGTTTCACAAAATTATTATGGGCAAAACTGCTGCATACGGCACGACCGACGTCGTGTCGTGGTATGCGACATCGTGGCACGACACGACGTGGCATCACGTCGTGAACTACGATGTTCGTCACTGAAATTGACGACACGACGTCGTGTCGTGGTTCACGGCATGACATCGTCAATACAATGTTAAAGTCAAAACATTCACATTTTTGATATCAATATCATTTTATTCGATGATTAATAAGGACCCACACAAATTATCTTTGGTAAAAAAAGTTAATTATTTCATTATTATAATGTTTCTTGGAAACGTTGGGATAACCAGGAGTAACAAAAAACATTAAAGTTGTATATAACTAGCAACCCGCCCGCCCGGATTCATCATCATCATCAGCATCAAGTCGTTCACTGCTGAACATAGGCCTCACCCTTTAACCTCCATACTGAACGACAGCCTGCCTTTTGCATCCACTGGATGCCCGCGACTTTCACAATGTCGCCCGGATTCGCATGGGTGTAATTTACGTGCGGAGCCGGGGCGGGTCGCTAGTTACATAAATAAACAAACTTTCCGTGAAAATTGATCTAACTGGTGGTGAAAATCGCATCAAAATCCGTTGCGTGGTTTAGGAGGAGTTAGCGGCCATACAGACAGTTAGAAGCGGAAAGCGACTTTAATTTTATACTATGTAGAGAAGAGAAGAGATAGAGATAATATTATAATGTATATATATCTCTCACCCGCAGTAAGTATCGGATAAGAATGTTTGTAGACGAAACAATTTAATTCCAAAACTCGAGGCTCTTGGATCGTGTAAATTAAACTGCTGGCTGTAATTGATTTCACTCGATTCAACACAATAGTTTCCTTAATAAAATAAGTAGCACATTCTTACGAATTTCAGTTCAAACGGTATTGTATTTTATTAGAATTCTTATTGTAACAATTGAAAGATTAGTGGTGAAACGTTTATTAGAAAACGAAAACCGTGAAACATGGTTTTCGTTGTTATTTAATTGTAATCTTGACAATTAAATAGTTATATAACTGCATTTTTTTTTCCATTTTGGCGGTGATATTTCGCAAATAAAACAGTGGCATATGAAAGCTTACCTTAATTTTAAAAGGCCTTTTCAACCACACAAAAGAAAAATAAATCCTGTGTATTCAATAATACTCCACACAAACGCATACATGTAACAGAGCAACTCCTAAATATATTTTTTATAATTTTCATACAATTTTTTTATGGTGTAATTTATGTCAATGTAGATTTCAATTCTTGGTCTTGTTTTTTGTAGGGAAAGTATGAAAACACAAAAAAACTGTTGATCCGATCGCTACTAAGCTACACAGAGTCACTTGCTAGACTAGTTTGATGATTGCCCGAAAATTTCAACAAAATCGCTCCAGCTATTTCGGAGTCCATAGAGAACATGTAGACATAGATATACATCACCTTTTATACAAATAGATAACTAAAAATCGCGGGTAAAGCCGTCTCCTCATAACGTACAATCTGATGATACAGCTATTTGTAAATATTTTCAAAGACATATTTCAAAAGGCATCATCTTTTTATCAGAGCTGGAAAATTAGCATAATAAGTCATTTAACGAACAATAAATCACGAAGGGAGATTTTATTACGGCGTTTATAAGCGACCCCTAAAAATAGCCTTCAAAATTAAAAAATGCGTCTCCGAGGATCTGCGGGTATCATAAAACCGTGAGAAATATTCTCGACAAGTTAAACCGTTCTTTTTTAAAGGAATATAATTTAGTTTTAAAAATGTGTACATTTTTCGTTCTTCAGTTTTTGCGACCAGTTTCTAGGTCATTAACTCCGTAATGTTTTTGAGCTGATCTAAAGCTTTCGGTGCAGCGTTTTAATGTTACTTTAGAAAAGTAGCGTACATTTTAGCAACATGACAGTTATAAAAGAAAATGTTCCAAATTCAAAAACAAACTGTATTTTGACAGACTAGACCAATTTACAGTTGGATCGTTATCTATATACTTCTATACTATAATAATAATATATATTACTAGCTGACCCGACAGACGTTGTCCTGTCTTAGAAATGAAAAACGCGCGAAGTTTTAAAATCGGTGATAAGTTTTCTGAATTTTTCCAATTTTCTTAATTTTTCTTTCCATAAGAATCTTCTACAAAATATAGTAACCCCCATTAATTTGCATCAAGTGATTTGCGGACCCTTTTTGGCATTTATTTGTTTAATAAGATTTATTAATTTATAGATTTATTAAGTACCTACTCAATGTACACAACAAAATGCGCTACAAAGCTACCTCCAGCTTAAGATGAGCCGTACGTTCAAAGGTTCCTGTACATTCCGGAGGTCAAGTTATTTGGACATTATTCTGACGGTTTAATTTTTGACCTTGAAATTTTTACGGGACGTTTTATGATATTTCCTTTCTAACAAAAAAATAATTAATTAAATTGGACTACGCGGTAATGAATTACAACTAATTAGACATTTTGACTTTCATCCCCTCTCCCAAGGGAACCATGCAAAATTTCGGGATAAAAAGTATTCTATAACCTACCTCGTAGTATGAACTCAAATTATGCTAAGATTCCTTTGAATCCATTGAGTAGTTTCGGCGTGATGCACGGCCCAGATACAGACAGACGGACACAAAAATGAAAAAAAAATACAGTTTTGACTTCAGTATCGATTATAGATAGCAGTTCAAAAAAATATCAAAATATCTTTAATGTACAGAATTGGACCTGTTACAGTTTTATTATAAGTATAGATAGATATAGAAATATAGATTTTCTAGATCATTCTAGAACTTTCTCGAACATTTATCGATTATAATAGTTTGCAGTCATTTTAGAATTTTCTAGATCATTCCAAAAATTTCTAGATCTTTCTCGAACATTCCAAATCGATTACAATAGTTTGTACTCCTTTTAGAATTATGTCGATCATTCCAAAATTTCTAGAACTTTCAGGAACATTATAGATATAGTAGGTATTTCCTTTCTAAAGGTGTCTTCAGATAGGCTATCTAAGTACCTACTCAACGTACACTACAAAGTGCGCTGCAAATCAGTCGCCAGCTTAAGATGAGCCGTATGTTCAAAGGTTCCCGTACATTCCGGAGGTCAAGTTATTTGGACCTAATACTGAGGGTTGTGATGTCTGTAATTTCTGAACTACGAAGTCGATGACCTTGAAATTTTTACGGGACGTTATTTAATATACCCCCTTTCTAACAAAATAAGAATTAATGAAATCGGACTACGCGGTAATGAATTACAACTAAGTACACATTTTGACTTTCATCCCCTCTCCCAAGGGAACCATCGAAACTTTCGGGATAAAAAGTATCCTATAACCTACCTCGTAGTATGAACTAAAATTATGCTAAGTTTCATATGAATCCATTGAGTAGTTTCGGCGTGATGCGCAGCCCAGATACAGACAGAAAGACAGACAGACAGACAAAAATGAAAAAAAATACAGTTTTGACTTCAGTATCGATTATAGAGAACCGTCCAATATTTTTTTTCAAAATATCTTCAATGTACAGAATTGGACCTGTTACAGTTTTATTATAAGTATAGATAAAGAGGAGAGATTTGATTGTTTGTTTGTTTGCATTGAATAGGCTCCGAAACTACTGAACCGATTTGAAAAATTCTTTCACTGACGGGAAGCTTCACTATCCCCGAGTGACATAGGCTATAATCTATACCAAAATCAAATCAATCAAAATCTATTCAAAAAAGTCAAAACCTTGTCAGCAAAAATCAAGAAGCTTCAAAACGAGTGTAAACGTGTCAACCAAGAAAATAACCAGTTACAATACAAAATTATAGAACTACAAGCTAAACAAAGCCTATACATTGAGAATTATATACACAAGAAAACAGAAAAGAATGACAAACAAAACCAATGCAATAAAAGAGAACAGAGAGAGAAAGAGAAGATGTCTACATACACTAACATGAAATCGAAGAAAACAATAATTTTTTCAGACAATACAGGAAGAGGAATAGCATCCGAAATACTTAATAACATAGATAATACTCATAAAATTATAAATTACTGTCAACCAGGTGCTGACTGCGACAAAATATTAGAAGGCTTTGATGTAAAGACACAAGACTTAGTAGAGGACGATACAGTTGCAATAATTATTAATAAATATCAAGAATCACAAAAGTTTACGTCAGGAAAACAAGGATATGTAAGAGTACTAAGACAAATCATAGAGAAACAGGATAGACTCTTCAATATAATAATATGTGGAATTCGTTATGATTATATAAATGACATTAATATATACAATATCAACAATGAAATAGCACACCTGGCTACTACGGCGGAGAACATCAAATATTTAGATCCTAATGTGACAGACAAAAGTGGCAAGCTGTATAGCTACAGTAAAATAAAGGATCTCGTGAGGAATACAATTATAACATCAGCTACGTCAAAGAAATTTCAAGGCTCATCCTCGCTTCAATTTATTAAATGCCTACCAGAGGGCAACAATTGCTTGCCAGAAATCACGGAGAATTTTCAAACCGAGTCCCGGAAAAAAGAGAACAGATAATACTGCACGCAAACGTGCAAAGCATTAATAATAAATATTTAGCTATTGAGGACCTACTTGATGACTTTACGTGTGATTTACTATGTTTATCGGAGACGTGGGGAGAAGATGATCGAGTGCAAACTATGGTGATCCCTAATTTTGAACTCGCAACATATTTTAATAGGAAATTCTTTTTGCATGGTGGCACTGCTATATTTGTCAGAGATAATATAGATTTTAAAATAAGAAATGACATTAATAAAATTGCCTTTGAAATGAATTTTGAACTAGCAGCAATAGAATTAAGAGCCTCTAAGCTAATTGTCATAGCCGCATATAGACCTGATAAAGATATTGACCTTTTCTTTGAACTTCTTAATAAATTATTACATAAACTCAGTCAGTAAGGAAAACGTATTGTGATAGCAGGTGATTTTAATTTAAATGTTTTAAAATTAGATAAAAACATTAAGCGAGTGTTAAAAATTCTGAGCAACTTTAATTGTAAATTTTTACTAAATGAACCTACCCGAGTACAAGGGACAAGTGCTACCTGTATTGACAACTTTATAGTAAATTTTGACAACTGCAAGGGCTATGTATTAGATCGTAAGCTATCTGACCATAAAGTTATTAAGCTAAAAAAAATTGACAATGTAAATAACAGCGACTATAACAAAAGACCTTTGTGTTTTACAAGAAATATGTCAATCAATAACTGTAACTATTTTCATTACTTGTTCGATAAAAATTATGTTAATTTGAAGAGCCAAATAATGAGATGCGAGGACGCTAATGAAAGAATGAATATATTACAAGACGCAATAAAATTTTGCTACGATGTAGCTTTTCCTAGAAAACAACTCACAAAACGCAATGTCACTAAGAAGTGGACATCAAAGGGTGTTGAAATATCTAAAAGTAATTTGGCAAAGATGGAGATGTTACAAGAACTTCATCCAAACGAACAAAGAGTCATACAGATAAGGAAATAGAAAAAGATTTTAAGGAGAGTCTTTATCGCTGCAAAAAATAAACAATATAGTCATAGGATTAAAGCTTCTAAAAACAAAATAAAAGAAACTTGGAAAATAATAAACGAACAAGTGAGGTACAATAAAAAACAGACAAATAAAAATGGAATAAGAAAAATTAAATCTGAAGACGGGAAAGAATGAACAAATTGTAAAGATATAGCGGATTCATTAAATAACTTTTTTAGAAATATTGCTCATAAACTGACATGTAATACACCAATTGACGCTAATAAATGTATAAATTATTTAAAATTAGGAACCAAAGTAACTAAAACAATAGAATTTTCCCTCGTAGACATTAAAGAATTAGTGACGATTGTAAGAAACATGAAACAAAAGACAACACCAGATATATATGATATGAATTCCAAGACACTTAGAGAATTAATTTTGACTAATGAATATCTTATGGAGCTTTTATACACTACAATTAATTACTGCCTAGAAAAAGGAGTGTTTCCTGACTGCCTCAAGCCCGGCAGGGTGATTCCATTGCATAAAAAAGGGGATAGTACGGACCTTGGTAATTATCGTCCGGTTTGCATACTACCCATAATATCAAAAATACTTGAATCAGTTATAAAAAAGAGAATTCTGGAATACTTTGAGGGAAATAATCTTTTTACTGCATCTCAGTTTGGTTTCCGTACAGGTCGATCGACAGAAATGGCAATACGGAAAGTGGTATATTACATACTCGATTCATTGGACAAGTCACAGAAATGCGCAAGTATTTATTGCGATTTGTCCAAAGCATTTGACTGTCTCAGACACGATATATTAATATTGAAATTACAACATTACGGGTTTAAAGGCCCTGAGCTTAATATGATGCGCACATATTTGCAGAGTCGTTCTCAAATTGTTTCAGTGAATGAGGTAAAATCATCATTGAGTTTGATGGATATAGGAGTGCCCCAAGGCTCAATATTAGGGCCTCTACTTTTTTTAATATATGTCAATGACCTTGTAAACATTATGCCGGATTGGACTTACATTAGTTTATTTGCAGACGACACCCATGTGGGAATTAATGACAAGTTTAAAGATAGGTTGGAAGTAAAAATTAATGAGGCCATGCATACTCTTAAAGAATGGTTTAATGCCAATGGGATTATCCTGAATGCCGATAAAAGCGCTATAATGCATTACCAATCTCGAAAAGGGATAAACAGCGAGCCTGGATTAAAAGAAAATGTGTTCCTCGGCTACACAATTGATAACACAATAAGCCATTCAGTACATATCGGAAAACTATGTAAAAAATTGGCAAGTGCTAACTACGCACTTCTAAAACTGCAACCATTTCTAGATAAGACTGCTTTATTATCAGTATACTTTGCACATATACAATCTCGAATTAGGTATGCTGTTACTGTGTGGGGCAACGGAACAGATATGATTAAAGTCTTAAGAGCCCAAAAGCGGGCCATAAGGATTATGTTAGGGCTAAAAAAACGTACGTCAGTTAGACAACATTTTAAAATTAATAAAATTATGACTGCAATATCCTTATATATTTACAATTGTTTATTAGAAATTTATGACGAAAAAGATAATATAACTAAAAATAAATACAAGTACATTCGTAAATGTAGGACTTATGATGAATTACGTAAACCGATAAATAGATTAACTAAGGTACAAAAACAAGGTATCTACAATAAGATATGTATGTATAACAAACTGCCACATAACATAACAAACCTACACTCAAAAGACTTTAAAAGAAAGATAAAACAGTTCTTCGAGTCCAACCCTTTTTATACATTGAATGAGTTTTTGAAAATGCGCTTGACAGAATCTTCGTTCTTGAAGGAATAGGGAACTAGGTATCTCTACTAAATATAATTGTATTATGATAGGACATAATTTTGGTGGAATAATGAGATTGACAGGGTGTTCATTTTTATTTCTGACATTAATAATTGAATTAATTAGGTACAACATTTTAACATTTATAATAATTTAATCATAATTTAATATTGACATTTTAATCTTATTATTCTATTTCCAATCCTATTATCCTGTGCTAATTCTCATTTACTTGTTGTCTATTGATTTTACTATTATTAATTGTATTGGTTTGTGTAATATTTTAAGTTAAGTGTTGCACTGTAAATTGACTTGCCCAGTGTAACGAATGTTATAAGGCCAATAAATGATTCTATTCTATTCTATTCTATTCTACCCGTGCGAAGCTGGGGCGGACCGCTAGTCTATTATAAAGAGGAAAGATTCGATCAAAAGAAAGAGGTGGTCTTTGTTTGTTTGCATTGAATAGGCTCCGAAACTACTGAACCGATTTGAAAATTCTTTCACTGTTGGGAAGCTACACTATCCCCGGGTAACATAAGCTATATTATATTTTCAAAAAAATAGGGATCCTTACTAAAACTCCAATAATGTAACCCAAGGTGTAAAAAAATAGGATTTACAATTTTAACTTTGCGTGTTTGACAGTTTTAAGACAGGACAACGTCTGTCAGGTCAGCTAGTTTGAAAATAATCTGGTTTTAGGATAGAAAATATTTCAAAATTTTCGATATGTTTTACATAAGTACAAACCAAACGCACAATGGTAAGTCTACAATAATGATTATTCTTTTGGCAATTGAATTTACTGAAGTTATATGATTATTTACGGGATATTTACCGTGGTAAAGTTGTGGAATGAGCTCCCTTTATTTCGGCGCAGTTACATGCACCATGTTCACGGGAAGGCACCCCGACTTCCCGTGAACGTGGTTAACGTGACTCATTCCACAACCTTACCACGGTAAATATCCCGTAAATAATCATAACTTTAGTTAATAACCGTGATGGTCTAAAACAGTGTTTTACATTTACTCACTAAACGTACAAAACTCTTTTATCATAATTACCTATTGATTATACATACAATCTAAATCACTTATTACCATATTCGTAGGCACATCGCGATTAAAATAACTGATGTATCCGTACTGCAAAATATTTCATAATTATACTTCCTGGTTACAATTCTGTACAAGCTTCGGTGTTGCTAGCAAAAAGGGGTTGTCTTTAAAGTCGGTTTACAGACGATAATTTTACGTGATAACGCTTAGGCCGATCGTGCCTCTCTATCGCTTGTTCCGCGCTCTCGCTTGCACGCGCGGCTCAGGCGGAACGTGACAATTTTTCGTGCGTGCAGCCGGCGTTCATCGATTTATAAGACGTTATCACGTAAAAACTTTTGAACTGGCTGGCGACTGTCTACGCTGCAGACACCATACTGGCTAAAACAAGCGCAAAGTACACCCAAATGGTAAGCATTATGGAAAGGTACAAGGTAGGTTCCTACACACTACAGTTTTAATACCAAACCGATTTCATTATTTACAACCAATGCACAACCCTACAGCGGCTGGGAATTCAGAATCAAATACTTCACAGTTAAATTTAGTTTAATTTTTAACAAACTGCATCTTTGGCAGGTGGTCTTGACTTTTTCTGTTGTTTTATGCTTGAATCAAACTTTCTACCCAAAGAAACACCGCCACTGTTGCGAGAGCACCAATAACTACAGCTCTGAAACAAGGTAAAGGTAAATCAGTTTATACCAATGATGGCTCAGTAATAGAAGCGATAGAATTACAAACCGCAGGGTCTGGGTTCATTATCTCAACTGGAAGCTTGAGCTCGTGAAAGAAAACCATAGTTTGGCGGTAGAGCACATTCTAATGCTGGCTACAAGTTCAAAACCCGACGCTATGTTCTGGCACGCTCATTTGAGAGCCGATTTCCATTCCACTTAGGCATGCTTACCATTTTCGTCCACACTATAACTAACCATTAGCTGAGCTGTGGTCGAACGCCTGTCATGTAAAACTTGTATTTTATCTGATTGTTTGGTATTATTTTATCTCTATTTGACCAAATATTTTTTTTAAATTTAATTTCAGTTTTTCTCATATTGCTGCGTACTGGACTCTAGTTTTAGTTCTACTGTGCTGCTATATCATCATCATCATCAGTCAGAAGACGTCCACTGCTGAATAGGCCTCCCCCTTTAACCTACATACCGAGTTTCTTTGCGCGATAGAATCCGGAACGGTGATATTCGCCAAGGAACCAGAGTCACCGACATAGCTGTTAAAATTTGCAAGTTGAAGTGGCAATGGGCAGGCCACATCGCTCGAAGAACCGATAACCGATGGGGAAGAAAGGTTCTTCAAAAAACCGGAAGACGTAGCATCGGTAGGTCTCCCACTAGATGGACCGACGACATTGTGAGAGTCGCGGGCGTCCAGTGGATGTAGATGGCAGGCTGTCGTTCAGTGCTGTTTAACGTATACCTTGTACCATAGAAAACTTATACAACAACAAAAACTTCACACGCCATTGTTCCAAGTATCAAACAATATCATTTAGACTTACAATCCTGCAACCATTTCACAGAAACTACGAATTTTATTAGTACTAAAATATATTTATAACAATTCCAGTGGTCGAGTTTAGCGACCACGTAACGTGACACAAAGGCAACTGAGTGATTTATTTGCAGATAAATTAGCATGTTTATAAATATTGTATGTTTATTAAATACACGTCATGCATGGAACATGCTAATATTTATTATTCTTCCATTCATTATCTCACTGATTCAAATAACTTGCTCTAGGAATGTGTGAATAATTGTGCGGCGAACAGCACTACCGGCGATTGGTAATAAAAAAAAAAGAGATTGCACATTGATCAAAAAACTGCTAAGATAAAGTGGGACTGGGCTGATAAACATGATAAAAAAAAATGCATAAAACTCGAGTAAATCATACATACATACAAAAATGCATACACAATAGGTGGGTTAAAATATTAGTCACTTTAAATCATGTTTTGCCTAGTTAGTAGGCGTACAAATATAGAGAGATGGCTTAAAAATACCGTAAAATAATAATATTTTTGTAAAAAAATATTTAATGAATTAACTTTTTATTTTATTTTTATAGTAGACTAGCGGTCCGCCCCAGCTTCGCACGGGTATAGATTATAGCCTATGTCACCCGGGGATAGTGTAGCTTCCCAACAGTGAAAGAATTTTTCAAATCGGTTCAGTAGTTTCGGAGCCTATTCAATGCAAACAAACAAATCTTTCCTCTTTATAATATTAGTATAGATAGGCTTGCGCTTGGCCGCCATCTCGCCTGATGTTAAGCGACGAACAATTTCAATGGTTATGATAATTATCATGTTATAATATTTAAATAATTAAAATGCCTGATGTTAGTCACATGGCGAACAAATTCTGGGCTAAAGTAACAAGGGAATGGCCCCATGAAAGTACTTTTATACCATTTCCCCTCTAAAAAGCACTCACTGAAACAGTGAATAAAAAGCATTTGGCGTTTGAATTTAGAACACACCAATATATTCGACCTCCATCTCAATGCTATACAAGGTTGTATAGCAAAAGCAAAAGAAACCCGATACAAACTCCTTAAATCTTTCTTTTTCTAGTATTCATGGTATAAAGTATAGTATGCAACTGTAGTAATTTTTAAACTTTCGCGATTTGAACACATGTTTTAAATGTTTATCGGGACTTATCACGTATTATTTAATATAGGTAAAAAATATGTACCTTTCGCTTTTTTTTTTGTTGTATGTATGCAACTCTTGAATAAAACGGATTTATATCGAGGGCCATGAATCACTCGCGTCGCTCAGGGTTCTAACACTTGAATAACTCGCTACGTTCGTGATTCAATCATCATGAATCACTCCATACGTCTGTGATTTAGCCGTTCAATCCTTCACTTGCGCGTGATTCATCTATGGCCCTAGCTTTAAATCCAGCCTTAATTCACTGATTGCATAATATACTATTTTCTATGCCAATTCCGAAACAAGAAATTCCAACTCTCATGATCTCAGCCAGTTCTGCTATCTCTTTACTTTTACTCGACGAAATAATAGAAAAGAAATATAGGCGGGTGTTAAAAACGGGCAATCGTCACGTGTCGGCCCTCAGATGTCGTTTGTCAAGCTTACCTCGCGCCTGAAGAGGGTATCAGCTCTCATTGGCTCGAGGAGTGACACGTCAAGGTGGATCTTCGGGAAGGAAGACTTGTTTAATGATAAGTGTTACGAGACTTATTACAGGGCTTTGTGGAGCTGAGCGTGGTTAATGTACACTTGTATTTGTGTACTACACGCACTTTTTATTTTTGATATGGGTAGCAGGATAGGAGAGTGACCACTACGCATCAACGCAATAACTTGAATGAGAACTCTGTTTTAAACTATCACGGTTATTCACTAAAGTTGTATGATTATTTACGGGATATTTACCGTGGTAAGGTTGTGGAATGAGCTCCCCACAACAACAAATTCCGTAAATAACTGTAACAAAATACCCACGGAGTTACAACAATGGTGAATTATTTAAGTTTTCGAAGCGCTGTTTTGCTTGTCAGTTTTAAAATCTAAATCTCCGCACTCTCCACGGTAATTGGTATAACTCTTTGTTTATTTATTTTTGCTTGCATATTTTTGTTGCATAGCACGATTTAAAAACTAGATCAATCTTATATCCATGAATAACTTTTGGAACTGGCAAATAAATATTTTAAATTTGAATTTGTACTGGAAGCAATATTATTAAATAATTTTGCAAAGTTCTTGTTATTGTATAGCATGTAGATGTGGTATAGCCCGTTGATCCAGTTGGTAGTGAACTTGCCTTCTGCGCTTGGGGGCGTGGGTTAGATTCCCATCTAGTACAAACATGACATTCATGTGATGAATCTTTATGTTTGTTCTATATATGGGTGTTAATATCTGTTTAAGTATGTATTTAAAAATATAATTATATATGTCAAGCTTCGCTCAGTTTGGGGTCAGATGACCGCGTGTTCAAAAATGTCCCAAATATTTATTTATTTATTTAGATATTTTATTTCGTGGTTTTCGTTCCAATTTCGATCGGAGTAAAAAGGAGCTTCCTAAGAAATCCAACCTATTTAAGAACTCTACCTACAGAATATGATAAAATTCCAACCCCCTTGAGCATTGTTGGGCAAATTACTTAGAATGTAGGCCTAAATGCTTGCTCGAGCGCGGATCTTTTAAGCCAGCCAAAGTTTCCGCAAAATTTTCGAGACAACGAGTCTAAAATCGAGAAAAAACACTTCCTAACTTTTAATTAAAGATTGTTACAAGTTTTATCCCTGAACCCTTTATGTTCGCTCTGCTGAAAATTGTCTCAAGGAGATTTGAATAAGCAACGCGGCGGCGCGGCGCTGCCGAAAGCAAACGTTACCAAGATTAATTCCGGATTCTCTCTGTGCGTTCCTATAAGAAATTCTGAAATGTACGTAATCTCTTTTGATTAATTTTTAAATTACATTAAAAATTATACAAATGAATTTTTAATAAGCCGACGAATAAGAAAACCATTTTGTTTTGAATGATTTTTTTAATGTTGAATTAAATGTGTTTTAGGTATTTACACCCTGAATTTTTACACGGTGGAAATTAGAACAACAACTGACATGAAATGATAAGAAAAAACCCAATAATTATAAATATGTGGGTAAGTGAAACTAATTTTATGCGAGGTGAACCAAACGTTTCTCTGTGTGTGCGCAGCTGATCCAGCGACGGATTGTAGATGATCTCAATACTTAAGAGGGGGCAACCGAAATTTTATGCTAATTTGCCATGATATTCTAACTAAACCAAATATCCTATCAACGTAATAATTGATATATGTGATTTTTCAATTCATTCTCTTTCCGGCACTAAGACAGAAACATAATAGCAAGATATTTACTCGATACTTTATTGTTTTCAAAATGGTGCCTTTTTGCTAGATTTTTTGATTTTTTCTTGTATATACATGCCATTTACTCTAAAATCGCAAAACAATGAGCTGTTTCATAGAAAAAAGTTGATCTTTGACAAAATATATGAAAGAACGGGTTTCTTTGTACGATTGTAGGGCTGGTGACATTGTAATTTGAAGATATTGAGATGATATAAATATCTCTCAGTTTGTAATTACACCTTGTATGGTGCAGTAGGGTAAGTAGGTGAGGTAGAGTAGCATGCAAGTCAGTTCATATTGGTGTCGATTCTGTCATACCACTCACTAAACTAAACCAATCTGACAGGTCTAAAATTATCTGCCTCCCTTTTCGTTTTGATATGTGATAGAAGGATGGCAACCATTTTAGAGCTGTTAAATTAAGTTTAGAGTACATCAGAATCGATGCCATTATTTTGTTTACTTTTAATAAAGGCTCTTTCTCAGCACTAAAAATGATCACAACACGATAAACAGGCATCCAGCTTGCTACAAATATTATGGCATACCCAAAACTTTATGTTATAAAAGAACGTAAAAAAGTGTGTAAAACCAGAGTGTAAAATTTTTCGTCACCCCCCCACTGCTTTACAATGTTGTAAAATGTGTCACGACATTGTTTCTCAAACATTATAACGCTGAATGTACTTAATACTATCTACTATATAAAAATAAGTCGGGTTTTCCTTCCTGACGCTATAACTCCAGAACGCACGAACCGATTTCCACGGTTTTGCATTCGTTGGAAAGGTCTCGGGCTCCGTGAGGTTTATAGAAGTCATCTGGTGGCGAAACGGAGTTCGCCGGGTTTGCTAGTTGCTCATAAAATAACAGAACAATGCCACCACAAATAGAAGACTATTAATAAACTTGTATTTGAAACAAACTGTGCCCTGCTGGTTTTATACGGGTGACCTAGATTTCACGCATTTAAAAAAAAAACATTTCGTTTTTCTGGAATGACATAATTATCTTGCTTGCATGTGCTCATGTTTCACAGTGTGTACATAACCTTAGTATCATCGATACAGATTGGTTTAGCTGCCGTGAAGAGGTAACTAGCGGAGGGATTGAGTCAGTTCCGCATGTTCCGTGATTTTAAAGATGCTGCACCGTGATTTCAAAGATGCTGCAGAAGTCGGAAATTTAGTTCAAGTCCTCACGTTTGGTAGTTGTACTTAGTCCTAGTAAACTCTTACATTTGCTTGAAGTTTGCATTTCCCGAACACCCAGATCGAAATCTGGGTGTTTTGTGACAAGTGCACTGTGCACCATGCAAGCCAAAATTTTTATGTAATCTAATTTTATCTAAACGTCTGGTCGAAGCATCTCGCGACCAAAATGCTGGTCGGTATCTTGCGCAACGTGTAAGTATTGCAATACAACGCGGCAATGCGGCCAGCATGCAGGGAACGATGCCAACGGGCAGCGGTTTATTAGATTAGTTTAGTTTAATATAATATATTTTTATTTAGCGTATTTAATTTAGTTTAGTATTAGTTTTTAATTTTGTAAGTAGTTTTAGGTTTTATTTTTGTTTCTATTCCAAATATGTGTAATTTTCTTGTTTTAATAAATCAATTTGAACTAAAAAAATACCAAAATATTGTATTGCTTTCGAATTCAATATCAGTAATTATGAGAGAGAAAAAAACGAGGAAAAACTCCATTGAATTGATAAGCTGCTTACCCGGAAAAAATATTATGTTAAAACATACTACACACAGCCCCTTTCAACTTCAAACTGGCACAAAACGTGTGCCCAAACAAAAAAAAAGGCTTTCATAAAACCCGTCCATCTCCATAGCATCTGGAAGTGGCGCCACCTGCGGCCGGGACTTGTCTCGCATACATTTATTTAGCGCATTAGCCCGCGCAGGACGCGTGTGAACACCGTGCACTTTGCATTTCAATGGACGTAATGAGCGGGAATTAATCTTGGAAGCTTCTCGAATTATTCTAGCTTCTAGCGAGGTTGCATATTTGAAAACAAATGAAAACCACCAGGTAGATTGCATCAGGCGTTACTTGGCAGAAATTCATCTTCAAAACTGTTTCTGAAATCACTTTTGTTTCAGGTTAGGTTAAATTAGTATCTATCATTAACAAAATTCTGAAGTTTCAGGTTTAACTATTTTTAACCCACAGCCTCTTCAATTTAATTTATTTGGAGGTTAAATACGGTATGAAAATTTGTATGGATTTTGTAATTCAGGGTTCCGTACCCAAAGGGTAAAAACAGGACCCTATTACTAAGCCTGTCGATGTCTGTCTGTCTGTATGTCCGGCATCGAACGCCTGTAGCAAACTGCGTAGCAAATTTTGGAAAGCGTTTTAATAACTAGTAATTCGGTTACTTGGACAACCTTATTGTATTTTGTGGTGTACCCTCAGTGCGCGAGCCCGACTCGCACTTGGCCCGTAATCTTAAAAATATGGCTTCTTGGTAGTTTCCGATGGAAAATCACATCAAGCACATGGCTAATGCGTTTATAAAATATGTCGGGGTATTTTAAAATAAAAATTGTCTGCACGTACACGATACTAGAGGTGACGAAAAATGGCCGCCAGTTACTTTAAATAAAGGTCGAAACCTTAATGTCCAGAATAAAGCTTATATTATGATTATCACACATAGCCATTGATACATAATATCAAAGAACACCCTTCCAGGTCGCATTAAGATAGTTATTGATATTTTCCCTATAACCGTCAGATTTGATCACAATAGCAGCAATAGCAGCTAATCCATTTTCATTAAACATCAAAGGAAAAATAGCGTTCCTCTGGGCTCAGAGAAGACACAAAGGTAAGGTAAAACAGTAAAGGAATTCATTTCACCTTTATTTGAAATGTCATGTAGTTCATAGTGATAGAAACACGCCACGGTGTTGCATTATTAAAATAATAAAATAAAATAAGTATTCGGGACATTTTTGCACACACGGTCATCTGACCCCAAACTAAGCAAAGCTTGTGATATGGCTGCCAGAGACTGATATATATACATATATAGGTTTAAATACATACTTAAATAGATATTAACAACCAGATATAGAACAAACACAAATGTTCATCACACAAATGTTTGTCCTAGGTGGGAATCGAACCCACGCCCCTAAGCTCAGAAGGCAGGTTTTATTGTATTCAAATTCAAAATATTTATTTGTCAGAACATGGTAGGTAGACATACATATAAAATAGCATACATGGTCGTAATAATGGAAGCGTATCTCATGTCCTTGCCTGTTACAGCGTACAAATGTTAGTTTCTTATATATATTTTTATTGGGCTTGCGTTATTTATTATTATTATTATTTATTTATAATTTTGTATGGTACGATACTAAAGGAGGTTCGAGAAAGATGGTGGGCGAGCTTGGCTTATACAAAAGACTGGTTTACTATAGCACTGGATAGAGATGCAATTGACCTTAATCCTGCAATGGGAAGACAACGGATGGAAAAATACATTAAATGGTACAACAATATCGTTACCACAGACTAGGTAAAGCTACTACGTAGCCCAGACTTGTAGTTACTACTATTTTCAATGGAAACAATTCAGTAAAATTTCCGAGGAGCGGGGTGAGGGGTCGTCAATTTTTGCCGCAATATTTTTTGCTACAACAAGACGTAGCGCGTTTTTTTAAATATATATACATTTATAAGACGAGCGCAGCAACGTTGACGGATCGCAGGCTTGGTCGATACTGACGTGACACTCAGTGCCTTCAGTGAGCGTGTCTAGATTTTTTAGACTTTTTTAGACGTTTTCATCAGATGTAGTAACTGAACGCGTTCACCCTACATTAAATGTCTAGTTATAGAAAGTCTTTGATTGCTACTATAGGCATTTGAATAATATGAGGTTGTAATAATGTCATCAGTCTCGGTCGGGCGTTCTCTGCGTATGGTTGCGTGTCGCTATCTGTTTTAACGGCCCTTGTTAGAAATGTCGTAATTAACAACAGCTAAATATGACGGAATCGCAAGTGATAATTATTAACGAATTCCTAACATTTGTGCAAAACAAGATTGATGTGTTAGACGACTTAAGCATCGTGCAAATATGTGCGAGCAACTTTACGGACAGTGAGATAGAAACGGGGAAATCGACGTTGGTAAAATCTTTACCAGAACAAGGAAACAGAAATATTTCTAGAAAAGGTGACGACAAGAGTAAGAAGAATATAAAAGACGTTATTAAACTTCTCAAAGAAAATGACCCGACAGTGCAACCAGTTTTTGTTGCAAGAAACCTAAATAAACTACCTCCGGTCAGTTTTGACCATGTCGATGTGTCGAGACTGCTCAAAGACATTGCCGGAATGAAAACTGAGCTCCAGAATATTAGAAATGATGCAGCCACTAAGTTGGAGATGGAATGTTTTCAGACACAGATTAGTTCTGATATTACAAGCCTGCGAACCTGTATAAATAAAATTGACCTAGGTATTAGCAGAAAATCGCAGCAATACTCAAAAAAAAATAATGATGCGAATATAATATTTACGACTCCAGTTAGACAGCTGACTCAAGATTGCACAGATAAGCGGCTATCGGGTGCAACTGCACCTGTGGCAGCGCGCTCACGGTCAAAGTCCAGCGATATTATCCACACGCCATCGTATCGGGATATTGTTATGCCTTCCGGCCAGCCGTCGAGGGTAATAGCGGCGTCTACCTCCAATACAGATAAGGCCGAGGATGGATTCACATTAGTAAACAATAAGAAACGTAAACAAAAACATAGACATAAAACGAATTTGTGTGGAACTGCAACGGGACCGAGTAAGATACAAGTTGCCGAATTATCGTCCGCAGTTTATATTTCGAGACTTAAGAAAACGACTACTATAGATGACATAAAAGCGCATATCCAAGAAATGGGCGAAACTTGCAAGGATGTGATTTTACTAACTCAACAAAATGAAACAGATTTTAACTCCTATAAAGTGATAGTACCGAAAAGTAAACTAAGTACGTATTTATGCAATAACTTTTGGCCTGAGGGTGTTAGGTATCGGCTTTTCCGAGAGTTTGTACCTAAAGTTGACTTCCGTGCAACCAAAAATTAATTATGGATGTAGGTACTAATTTTAACATAATTACTTTTAATTGTAAGTCGATTAAAAGGTCAATAGACGATGTGCGTAAAACATGCAGTTTGGCGGATATTGTATGCCTACAGGAAACTTGGCTCTTAGGGCATGATTTGGATTATGTGTATGGAATAGATAGTGACTTTGACTGTACAGCAAAAACATCTGTTGACTTGGGCGCTACCGTCCTTCGTGGCCGACCTTGGGGCGGAATTTGTATCTGTTGGAGAAAATCTAAATTTCGTAACGTGTCCATAATCGAATGCAATAGTGATAGAATAGGTGCTATACAAATATCTATTGGAATGAGAAAATTTCTTGTTTTTAGTGTGTACATGCCTACTGATAACAGAGATAACCTAACAGAGTTTATTAGCTGTTTAGGTAAGATAAATGCCATTGTGGAGGAGAGCCAGGTGCAAGTGGCATATATTACTGGAGATTTTAACGCCCATCCCAATGCTGTCTTCGGTACTGAGCTGTTATCGTTTTGTGTGGAACAAAACTGGGAATGTATTGACATAACAAAGTTAGGTATTAGTTCGAACACATGCACCTTCGTTGACCAAGCGCATGGTAGCTGCAGGTGGTTAGACCACTGCGTAGTAACCGAGGCTGCGAGTGGTACGGTACAATCCGTCGAAGTTATAACTGACGTGCTATGGTCTGACCATTTTCCGCTACTCATTAAGTGCAATATTGACGCTGTGTGTAAAAACCAAACTCCTCCTCTAAGTAGTGTAAGTAATATTGTTAGCGGAATAAAATGGGGCCAAAGAAATGTTAAACAAATAAATTTATATGGGGAACATTGTTTTAATAACTTGGATAACATTAACGACGTTTTAAATTGCTCTGACTGTACTCATGAAATCCCTTGTACGCGATTGTACGAACATTATACATTTATCGGAACCTTATATGACAACATTATTAGTTTACTACAGAAGGCTTCTATTTTTAGCAGCACTGGTTCGCATTCTGGTGTTACTAAGAAAAATGCACGAAGTAGGATTGTCGGGTGGAACCATCATGTCAAAGAGCTTCACCAAGCTGCTAGAATGGATTTTTCTTGTTGGCTGGTCGCCGGCAAACCGTCATCTGGAGAGATTTACATTCAAATGCGCCTAAGCAGGAGTAAATTTAAAAATAAGATTAAATGGTGTCAAAAGAACGAAGAGATGATTAAAATGAATATTTTGGCGGAACACAGACATAACAAGAATTTTATTAAATTTTGGAACGCTACAAAAACACTTAATCATAGAAAAGCCTTGCCAGTGACGGTTGCCGGTGAGCAAGAACCTAATAAAATAGCGGAAATATTTGCAAAAAGGTTTAAGATTGTGCCTGAAAAACTGAGTGTGTCTGATGCTCGGGCTCGTGGTGATGGTGACGTCGATACTACAAACAACCACTTTTGTACGCCGAACGACGTCATGCGAGCTGTTAAGGACATGAAGAGAGGCAAGTCGCCGGGTCACGACGGCTTGAGCATTGAACACATTCAGTGGGCTAGTCATTTGATTTACAGTAAACTGAGTAATTTATTTAACCTATGTTGTAAATTTTCATATCTACCCGACAATCTTATGAAGACTATAGTGATCCCGGTTCTTAAGAACAAGACTGGCGATCTAGGCAACGTCGCGAACTATCGACCCATCTCATTAGGAACAGTCATAGGTAAATTGTTTGAAAGGCTGCTGAGGCCTTCACTGGTGAATAACTTTAAAATAGACGATGCTCAGTTTGGTTTCCGTGCCGGTCTCTCAACGGATGCCGCGATATTTAGCTTGAAACAAACGGCACACTATTACACAAGCAGAGACACTTCTGTGTACGCCTGTTTTCTCGACCTGAGTCGGGCATTTGATCTAGTTAATTATGAAATTCTCTGGAACAAACTGTCCGACTCAGAAGTACCAAAAAATTTTGTAAATCTGTTGAGATACTGGTATGGCAACCAAACTAATGCAGTAAGATGGGGCGACTCGACTTCCAGCGAATATAGGCTGGATTGCGGTGTCCGCCAAGGGGGTTTGACCTCTCCGGACCTTTTCAACATCTATATGAACGGTCTCATAGAGGAGCTGAGAAGCACCAGAATAGGATGTCACGTTGGTGATGTATGCGTCAATAACCTTAGTTACGCGGATGATATGGTGCTTCTCAGCCCCTCTATCAACGGTTTAAGAAAACTGCTGGCTATATGTGAAAGATACGCTGCTGAGCACGGTCTCATATATAATGTTGCCAAAACAGAGATGATGGTTTTTAGGGCTGGGAAAGGACCGGAGAGAATACCGAATGTGTTTTTGAGGGGTTCGCCGGTGAAGGCCGTTCGGCAGTTCAAGTATTTAGGTCATATTTTGACAGAGGATCTGAGTGATGATATGGATATGGAACGAGAAAGAAGGAATCTGTCCATCAGGTGTAACATGCTCGCGCGCCGATTTTCCAGCTGCAACACAGAAGTCAAAACAACATTGTTTAAAGCATACTGTCTGTGTCTATACACGTGTCAGCTGTGGACTAATTTTAAACGCAAAACGTATCATACCATAAGGGTGCAATACAATGATGCTTTTCGCATCCTCATGAAAAAAGCACGTTATTGCAGCGCGTCGGGCATGTTCGCCGATGCACGAGTTCCGGATTTCTTTGCTGTCATCAGATCCAGAGTGGCTTCCTTCTGGGCTGGGTTGAGGAGTTCGAAGAACGGCATATTGCAGTGCATGGGGGACTACCTTGGTAGCCCGATTTTTAAATCGTGGCTGACAGTGCACCGGAGTGCGAACCGAAAATGACTGTGATATTTCTATAATTTTAACAATTTTATATTATTATTGCATTTTTAAGTATGATCTATTTCTATTTCTAATTTTCTTTTGTAACTGTAACATATGTGTAACAATATGGGTTCCATGCCTGAAATAAATACCTTTTATTTTATTTATTTATTTATTTAATAATAGTGTATTGAGTTTTCGGCAAATTGATGATTGAGTATTGATTGATGTAGAGGTTTTAGCGCACATGCGCGCGCTTAAATCTCTAAAATCTCTAAACCCTATATTATACTGACATGGTTCTAGCAAAAATAGGCAGCCTTTTTCTTTAACACAAAGGTCCAAAATTCCCTAAGTACAATAATGAAGCCTTTGTGACTAAACGAAATTAGGTTTTTATTTATAGCCGCGGTGGTTCTGATAAACGACTAGAGCCGAGGGATATCGCTCTACAAAATAAACACCCTGGAATACTGAACAGTTGCACAACTCTACTTGAAGGAAAACTGGTATCATTTTACTGTTTTGACGTATATTTATGATACAAAAACCATTATACATCTAGTTTTAATATTGGAAATGTACGATAATTTAATAAATAAGCGTATATTAATAATTAAGTTAGTTAAATATGGCCATGGCGTTTTAACTGGACAAAATTTATTTAGGTACTGAATAAGTAACCTAATCCGGCGCCGTCAGATTGTAAAGCGCACATGCTATAGCTTGGCTACCATCATTCGCAGTATGCTTCAACATTCCATCTTCAGCTGTGAGTAAGAGACAGCTTTAGGCCACCTGGAGTCATCCATACGAACAAGATGTCCGCACCTCATCTCATCATCTCATCTCAGTTGACCTTTTATGAACAAGGAGTCCATGCCACAGCTGTTCTTATTACTTCGGAGCTTAGAACTTGGTCCTACCACCTTATGCGAAGAATTGATCTTAAGCGCTTCACAACCTGGATAAGTAAATGGTGACAAAGAAACTGACGACTAAGACCACGTGGTGATAGCCTGACGACTTGATCGGATCAGATGCCTTATTATAGATGTGTTATCGTGATTCGGATTGTGATCGCGATCGCGTGCCATCTCACTCACGCGCGTGGTGCGAGTAAGTAGATGCGAACGGGACGGCATGCAATCTCGATCACAGTCAAACTTCTATGATAAGGCCGCAGATTTACACCAGATGATCAAGATCGAGATTTTCAGACATGAGGGATATGACTGTTTCTTTTTTTCAGGTATTAATGTATGTTTATTAATTTTATTATTGAAACTGACGTGGTTTTCACACATTAACCGACCAACCGAGCTAACCGGCTAACCGACCAACCGACCCGACCGACCGGTACCGGGAGTAACCGGCTTAATCTTACGTGAGTAATTCCCGTGTAATATAAATAAAATATATTTTAGTTTAGTTACTGTTATATACTGTGCTATCATTGTTAAAGGAAAAATAGCGAAATATTCCGGCTACGGAGGAAATAAAGATAGCTTACGTAAAACAAGAAGAATTCAATTATGTGGCCTTAAGTGAAGATACATTATGACCTTTTACAAGTGAAGTTCGTGAAGATCGTCTTGTTGACGTTTGTTGGTTGTAGTGGGCGCTGATGAGAAGGAACGACTTGTTGGTTGTAGTGGGCGCTGATGAGAAGGAACGACTTGTTGGTTGTAGTGGGCGCTGATGAGAAGGAACGACTTGTTGGTTGTAGTGGGCGCTGATGAGAAGGAACGACTTGTTGACGTTTGTTGGTTGTAGTGGGCGCTGATGAGAAGGAACGACTTGTTGGTTGTAGTGGGCGCTGATGAGAAGGAACGACTTGTTGACGTTTGTTGGTTGTAGTGGGCGCTGATGAGAAGGAACGACTTGTTGGTTGTAGTGGGCGCTGATGAGAAGGAACGACTTGTTGGTTGTAGTGGGCGCTGATGAGAAGGAACGACTTGTTGACGTTTGTTGGTTGTAGTGGGCGCTGATGAGAAGGAACGACTTGTTGACGTTTGTTGGTTGTAGTGGGCGCTGATGAGAAGGAACGACTTGTTGGTTGTAGTGGGCGCTGATGAGAAGGAACGACTTGTTGGTTGTAGTGGGCGCTGATGAGAAGGAACGACTTGTTGACGTTTGTTGGTTGTAGTGGGCGCTGATGAGAAGGAACGACTTGTTGACGTTTGTTGGTTGTAGTGGGCGCTGATGAGAAGGAACGACTTGTTGACGTTTGTTGGTTGTAGTGGGCGCTGATGAGAAGGAACGACTTGTTGACGTTTGTTGGTTGTAGTGGGCGCTGATGAGAAGGAACGACTTGTTGGTTGTAGTGGGCGCTGATGAGAAGGAACGACTTGTTGGTTGTAGTGGGCGCTGATGAGAAGGAACGACTTGTTGACGTTTGTTGGTTGTAGTGGGCGCTGATGAGAAGGAACGACTTGTTGACGTTTGTTGGTTGTAGTGGGCGCTGATGAGAAGGAACGACTTGTTGACGTTTGTTGGTTGTAGTGGGCGCTGATGAGAAGGAACGACTTGTTGACGTTTGTTGGTTGTAGTGGGCGCTGATGAGAAGGAACGACTTGTTGGTTGTAGTGGGCGCTGATGAGAAGGAACGACTTGTTGACGTTTGTTGGTTGTAGTGGGCGCTGATGAGAAGGAACGACTTGTTGGTTGTAGTGGGCGCTGATGAGAAGGAACGACTTGTTGACGTTTGTTGGTTGTAGTGGGCGCTGATGAGAAGGAACGACTTGTTGGTTGTAGTGGGCGCTGATGAGAAGGAACGACTTGTTGGTTGTAGTGGGCGCTGATGAGAAGGAACGACTTGTTGGTTGTAGTGGGCGCTGATGAGAAGGAACGACTTGTTGACGTTTGTTGGTTGTAGTGGGCGCTGATGAGAAGGAACGACTTGTTGGTTGTAGTGGGCGCTGATGAGAAGGAACGACTTGTTGACGTTTGTTGGTTGTAGTGGGCGCTGATGAGAAGGAACGACTTGTTGGTTGTAGTGGGCGCTGATGAGAAGGAACGACTTGTTGGTTGTAGTGGGCGCTGATGAGAAGGAACAACTTGTATTTCATGCTTAAAATACAGACGTAGGTAATTAATAATTATCTATTACGTGTTTTTTTATTGGCTCTAGAAATTTTGCATTTTTAACCATGGTCCATGGACCATGGATGGTCACATTTTTAATGCCTAGTTTAAAATCATTGTGCGGGCCCAAATGGCCGGACCACATCCGCGATGCGCGGAGTTAAAATTAAAAAATAAAGAATTCCTACCAGAGGACTGCTGTTCGATCCGGTCACCTGTGTCTGGGCCCAGACTTGCAGCGGCTGTCCTCGGAATCCTCCACTTCACAAATCATGTACAAAGTGTCCTAGCACTGGTGATCACTCGCGGGCTATTTGCGAAACACAACCGATACCGCAGCTGTAGGCACCGAAACCTACATCCGATCTGTAGCCGATCAATCGCATCAAAATCGTTGTGCAAAAAGCTTTCCAAAGCCGCGTTCAAAAATGATTTCCGCTGACATCCGGCCAGCTCCAATGGAATTCGATCACAAAAAATGAGGTTCGCCGACACGCGGTCAGCCGCAAAGAACGTTTATAACTCCAAAAAAATGAGGTTTGCTGACGCGCGTCAAGCTACCAAGAACAGTTCTTGGTAGCTTGACGCGCGTCAGCAAAAACAGTTCTTGAAGAACTGTTTTTTCTCACTCGTGCGGCGCGCGCGCGCTGGTCGCCGTGACCTCGCCAGCCGCCCGCCCCCGCCCCTCATGGACTTCCCCATGGGTGGTCAAAACAAGTTTTGGAATAGAACAATCATCATAATTAATATATAAACCTCCGATTGATGTGTACGTAATTCTTCTCCTTCTAAATTTTATGAAACTCTTTTGTACTTGTCATCTGGATAGTTCTTAGCTATAGTTGGAGCTGGTAGGTGGCATTGTTATCGAGATCTACAATTTTTTCAAGGTGTGTGGACAACATCGGTTGAAATGTTGCGTCCGCTAGTTGTCAATAAAATATATTAATAAAAAAACACAAAATATTGCAATTTGCGTCTGGCCCTAAACAACCAACAGCGCCAATATATCAAGAACTAAACACTCAACAAATCGTTAAATATCCTATGAGTATTTACTAATTTGAATGAAAATATGTAAACAGTAAAATCCGACACAAAACGAAATCGTTGTGTTGTGTCAGTTGTGTGGCTGCTGCAACAACAAAATGTTTCTGTGACGCGCCGCAACAGGCTAGTTAGCTAGTGTTCCATTTATTGCAATAACAAAAAAACTTAGCGAACGAATTAATTATAATTTATACATTACACGTACTGTTTTTTTTTAACCCGGGTTTTAAGTCTGCTTTTTAAGCGACGATGTGGTCGAAGATGAAGCACGCAGAAGAGCTTCTAGCTGGTATTTGGTTGAGCTGTCCCAAAGATGACAGCAGTATTCCAAACACGATGGATGAATTGGATTGATTTTGATGGGGATTGAGAGGGGAATGCGCACTCCCTTTCCCACAAAGCACACGCTTTGCGCTTTGCGCTTTGTATAGCATTTGTATGGCGCGCGTGCAGCTTTACATCATAGCTTGCTATGCGCTCTTTGTCTAGCATGAAATCAAAATATTTATAACCTTTATTTATGAACTAATTTTAATTTTGTTTCCTTTAATGGACCCTATTTATGATCAGCTTCTTTTATGATGTAATAAAAAATAACCAGTCAACATGTATTGTCTATTGTAGAGCTACGGTGACGCAACTGAAGCCACGTTTATGCGTGCCGGTTCTAGAAGCAGTGTAAATGATGAGTTTCCGCATAAAACCCTTCTAAATATTAATTCGTGCAAACATCTCAGCGCCCGCCACATGGTGTGATTAATGATGCCACACTATTTGGTTTTTGCACATCTCTTCTCTACCTACTGCGAATGAGAAATGAATGTTTCCCTGCGTCTGCTCCGCGACCGTCGTTTCCTCACTACTTGTACTATAATAAGGCTTTTGGACGTCTGTTGTGTACGGTGGTATTGAGATTCAATTTTGAGCTTAAAATGTAGCTTATATCTTCTCTAGTCTCTAAATAGTATTTTCTCTAGTCTCTAATTTAGATTTAAAGGTCTGGATAAATTGACATGTTTTTAGATATTTAAGAATTTGTGACATGTAATTATTTTTTCACCTTGATATTTGTAACTGTAATTAATTGATGTAATTTGCTTAATGCCGTTTTAATAAATATATAGATCTATAGTGTAGTCGCTTTCCGCGTCCGTCTGTACGCTAACTCCTCCTAAACCACGCAACAGACTTTGATGCGGTTTTCACCATCTGTTAGATACATTTTCACGGAAGGTTTATATATATATATAACTAGCGACTCGCCCCGGCTTCGCACGTAAATTACACCCGTGCACAAGTACACAAGCCGAGCGGGCAGGTCGCTAGTTATGTTTATTGTGGATTATGGTTAAAACTACAGTGTGCTTAAAATGCATAATTAAACACTGGTGTTACAGTGAACAAACCATAGAATGACCGGGTCACAACATGCACTTCACAATTAATTTTTTTAAATGCTAGACTTAACCTCTACCGATTTTAAATGCCACCTTACACTGTTGGACCGCAAGATGCAACGTAGGTAGGCCTCCCACTAGATGGACTGACGACATTATGAGAGTCACGGAAATCCAGTGGATGCAGAAGGCAGGCTGTCGTCAAGTGTGCAGTTCTAAGGGGGAGGCCTCTCATGTATTTAGCAGTGGAATTCTTCTAGCTGATGATGATGACTGTAGAGATAAATGGTTAAGAAATCAGTTGAATATTGGGCTCTATGGAACAACAATTCGTAGAAAGATATCGTAAGGATGTTGTCTGTGTATTCATCATCATCATTTCAGCCATAGAACGTCCACTGCTGGACATAGGCCTCCCCCATCGATCTCCAAAAGGGCCGGTTGGAAGCGGCCTGCGTCCAGCGTTTCCCTGCGGTCTCATTAAGGTCGTCTGTCCATCTTGTGGGTGGACGTCCTACGCTGCGCTTACCAGTCCGTGATCTTCATTCCAGAACCTTTCGGCCCCATCGGCCATCTGTTCTGCATGATATGTGCCCTGCCCACTGCCATCTCAACTTGCTAATCCGATTGTGTCTGTGTATTGCAAAACAATAATAATTATGATTACACGTCATAATTATATTGTTATAATATTATTGTTGTGTTTGTTCATGCTCACCGAGTGTGAATGACAAACGAGCGTGTTCCTTGTACCGCCGGCCGCGGCCAGCTCCAGCGAGCTGTGACCGCGAGTGATGGTTCCTTCATGCGTCTGTTCCGGAGTCAGGAAACGATACTTCCTTTTGTTCAGTTGAGATAATGTTGATCAGTAAGTGCTGCCATATATTGTACTATCCAGTCTGGTACAGTGTATTTTATTACAGACGGAATTTGAGATTATCTCTATCTCTACACAGTATAAATTGAAGTCGCTTTCCGCGTCTGTCTGTCTGTCTGTATGTCTGTATGGCCGCTAACTCCTCCTAAACCACGCAACGGATTTTGATGCGGTTTTCACCATCTGTTAGATACATTTTCACGGAAGGTTTATATATATAACTAGCGACCCGCCCTGGCTTCGCACGTAAATTACACCCGTGCGAAGCCGGGCGGGCGGGTCGCTAGTACTCTATAAACAATATACCTACTGGGCCGGTGGGGACCGGGAGCTCATCTCATTTTCAAAAATCTTTCAGAGCCCTTGGTTAATGCGACGCGTGACCAAAATGCTGACGCGTGCATTGCTATTCAACGTGGTAATGCCGCCAGCATGCTGGGTACGCTGCCAAATGTTAGTGGGCTTGAGCATTTGGATTGTCTTTAGACCTTCTACGGTCTATGCGTAGTCTGTATTTGTAGTGTTAGTATTAGCCTGTATTTTGTTTAGTTAATAAAGTCATTTGTAATTTTTTAATAAATCGATGTATGAACAAAAAAATACGAACTATAATGAAACGTATCTTTTGATCTACAGTCTGGATAGATAGACAACCCAGATAACAAGGATGGTTTTATAATAAAAAAGTATTTGTGTATTTGTTTGAAGTTTAGCTAACATTTCTACAATGACAGTTTAACGCTCACTATCATCTAACCCAACATGTGTTGGAAAACAAAAACAATCTTCTCTAAAAAGTTATGTTCCACGTCGTCGAACCTTCTGTGAAAATGCGCACTCGATCTCAGATAAAACGAACTGTAGAGAGCTCCCTCAAGTTTTTGTTTACAAGCCCAAGAACGCTTAAAGTATTCTAAGAAGCTATACGCCCGTATTTTGTGAGAATCTTTCGCCTTGAGGTATTTTGCGAAGTTATCTTAAGCTTTTGTAATAGTGGGTGTGAGTTGGTAAGTAGCTGAGAGGTTTATTCACTAACGCTTTGTTTGGTAAATGATACTCCTCGGATCTGACAAACAAGGGAGATATGGTGAGGTGAAGTGGCGGGTGCGAAATCATCTGGTCTTTAGTCGAACTTACTCTGTAGCCGAGCCTGTTTTGCATGTGGACCAAAAATAATTATTACTACAGAAAAGAGAAGTAAATAGAACAGAAATGAGAAGGAAAATCTGTTACCAGGCATTATGATAGAACCTTGATTGAATATTCTTATTTAGGTCAACGCGTCGAACTCCGCATCCAAAGAACTTGGACCTTACCTTTTTGGGTTAGGTCTCAAATTTCTTTGTCCGCATCACAGTTGCTAACTGATTTCGAATGACTGACGTTTCGTTTATATTTGTGCAACTGGCTACAACAAATTTCTTACAAAAATGCCTTGACATAATTCAAACTTTTTTTTTTTTTACTGTGATTATAGCCACTTGATCGCGCACGAGTCACAATTTGCTTGTGCACGTCGCGATGGTTGCAGAGGGGGGAGGTATCGTATTGCGCTTGTGGTTGGAGATTCAAATGTCATGCTTTCAATTTGCGCCTAGGAATGGCCCGAAAAAGGTTAGGTATGCTGTTTTTTTTTACTTTTGGATTACGGCGGGTAAAGGATGATCAGTCAAGTGGTTGTATCGTCATTGATGTGGACTATTAGTTAGTTAGTTCATTGGTGTCGCTACAAGACTGAAAATTTAGGTTAGCCGTACTTACAGTTCTAAGCGTTAAATGGTTTAGTGATATTTTATTAAATATTACACAGGAACTGACTCGATCTATGGCAAGAAGGACAATTTTGTAATATAGCCCGTAAAAATCGTTTAGTATCGGCACTTGCGGAAACTACGGAACTATCTGACATTGCAAAGAAAGTGGCGCCACCACGCTGATCTAAATCTAGGACAACTGATTCACAGGTGTTGGCAACGTTTTATCGTGTGTATATTCTGTGGCGCGCCAAAAATAGTGCCATCTAGTGATGCTTTCCGGAAGAAGGTCCTGAAAAACACCCACGCATTATTTAAAGGTAAAAGGTTTATATTTAGTATTTTTTACATTAACCCGTGTAAGTATTGTATAAATACCGCGGCTAAACGCACACACTCCACACTAACCCCAATACACTCGCCCCACTCACAGACCGTACACACATACCACAGAAAACAGCAGATGTACAACTCCGAAAGATTAGCTCTATTACTAGATATGTTTACTACGAAATAACTTTAAAAAACATTGTAAAGGACCTTGGAAACCGAATAGTTTAGGCACTTAGGATAAAACCGGGCGGATAGCCCGTTGGTCCAGTTGGTAGTGAACCTACCTTCTGACCTTGGGGCGTGGGTTCGATTCTCATTTAGGACAAACATTTATGTGATGAACATTGTGATGTGTTTCATCTTCTTTTTTTTATATAATAGTAGACAAACAAGCGACGGGCCACCTGATGGTAAGTAGTCACCGTCGCCTATGGACACCTACAATACCCGGGGCATTGGCGGTGCGTTGCCTACCTTTGAGGACTCTATTCACTCTTCGCTTGAAGCGATTGAGGTTATAATTATGTTGGAGGAAAAACCGAATCGATCAAACCGATCTATATCTGGTTGTTAATATTTATTTAAGTATGTATTTAAAACTATGTATGTATATCAGTCTCTGGCAGCCATATCACAAGCTTTGCTTAGTTTGGGGTCAGATGGCCGTGTGTGTAAAAATGCCCCGAATATTTATTATTTAATTAGGTTTTAGGTTTTTGACGGCAGATGATAATAATAATATGATGGATGCAGTTGTTTGGTGAGCTGGTAAAGCGTACTGGTTGCGAAATCTGAAATAACAAAAACCTAGCTTGTAAGAAACTACTATGAATTGAACTAGTTATGAATTTACTCGTATCGTCTACTTTTAACTTAGATACTTACTCCGCTGGCGCAGCAAACCTAAGTCTTGGCCTCCGACACAAGATAATGCCACCTGCCTAGGTCTCACGCAGTCTCTCGCCAGTCAGAGACTTGAAGTTCGCGCAAGTTGACTATACGACATCTTCCTAAATACGTAGAGCCGACGGATCGGCGGCCAGAGGGATTATCAAGATACGCTATTCGTAACTAAAAGGTTCATGCAAATCCTTTTAGTATTTTTTTTAAACTGTTTAATATCAGGAATTAATATTTCCAATTTAAATAGAAAGATTTTTTTCATGAAAAAGTAAAAAAAGTATGGACATTACCCAACTTTGGTCTTGTTTTCAATTAAATATTCGGGACCAAAATATTTAGGACATATTTACACACACGGACATCTGACCCCAAAATAAGCAAAGCTAATATTCTGTAATATGGCTGCCAGAGACTGATATACATACATATATATTTATAAATACATATTAACACGCAGATACAGAACAAACACAAATGTTCATCACATGAATGTTTGTCCTAGTTGGGAATCGAACCCACGCCCCCAAGCGTAGAAGGCAGGTTCACTACCAACTGAACCAACAGACAATTGTTTATTTATTATTACTTATTTATTTATTTATCAACAGAATGCTTACAGTTAAACCAAAGCGCAAACTATTTAAATAATAAAATATTATGTATTCTACTTAATTACCTACTAAGAAATAACCCTAAATATGAGGAAATTATATTAAAATTGTCATAGAAAATGTCAACATGTCAATTGTTATGCTTTTCTATAATCTTATACATTGTGTTATTAGATCTCTTTACTTATATTACTACTCCGTGTAATGATTTGTGTGAAGTTATCCCTCTGTGGGTAATGTTTTGGCCGACCCCACTCGACACGGGCGGGTGAGGAGGTTCTCTCGGCATGTTGGAAGTGAGATCACGTACCAATCGTCACTTACGTTTGTACGCTTGTGTCGTGCAGTTCAGCTCGGGATCACCACATTATAACTACTTGAAGATTGCATTCTGTGTATTCAAAAGACTCTGGAGAAATAGCTGACAATATAATACTTATAGAACGATATTTTGATCACTACAATATCACATTTTATTTATATTACATAGGAATTACTCACGTAAGATTAAGCCGGTTACTCCGACTATAGTTTCAACCGCACTAGGCAGTCTTTTCAAGGTGAATGCACGCTGCGCGACTGCGTCTCGTTTGGCACTAGCACTGGACTAATCTATACTAATATTATAAAGAGGAAAGATTTGATTGTTTGTTTGTTTGCATTGAATAGGCTCCGAAACTACTGAACCAATTTGAAAAATTCTTTCACTGACGGGAAGCTTCACTATCCCCGGGTGACATAGGCTATAATCTATACCCGTGCGAAGCTGGGGCGGACCGCTAGTAAGTTTATAAAGGTTAATGGAGGCTTCAGTACAGTGGTCAGATTGTATTTCTATATTTCAATTCCGCCGTGGTAGCCCATTTGGGAGAACGCTAGACTCGAAAGCGTGAGGTTGCGGGTTCAAAATCCCGGGCCCGTACCAATGAGCTCTTTGGAGTTTATGTAAGGATTTTCATACCACTGGCTTTTCGGTGAAGGAAAACATCGTGAGGAAACCTGCATACGTACGGAGAAGGAATTCGATGACGTATGTGAATCCACCAATCCGCACTGGGCCAGCGTGGTGGATATCCAATCACCCTCTCGGGGGTAGGCTTAAAGTCCAGCAGTGGACTGTTAAAAAGGCTGACTATGATGATGATGATGATTTCAATTCCTGTCAATTAACGACACTATGACACTTATAACACTATATCTACTTATGATACCTTTTAAAAGTTTCTTCTGCACTTTTTTTGGAGAAACATGACTAGTTGTAAAGTTTATTTGCATTATTTAGATATTTGCAACGCACCCCGGCTTCGCACGGGTGTAAATCTTATTTTTTTACACCTTGGGCTACAGTCATTATTGGAATTTTAGTAAGGATCCTTATATTTAAGAAAAAAATATAGCCTATGTCACCCGGGGATAGTGTAGCTTCCCAACAGTGAAATAATTTTTCAAATCGGTTTAGTAGTTTCGGAGCCTATTCAATGCAAACAAACAAACAAATATTTCTACTTTATAATATTATTATTAGTATAGATAATATTTTAAAGACAGGCATATCAAATGCATATAATTTTATATCTAATCTATAAATCTTTTCTATAATATCAACACCATGTGTTGGTAATGACTTGGGCTGAGGTCTACAAACTTTGCTAATATTAAATAGTTTGCATTTGCTTTAAACTCGAGCTTGTAGCGAAAAACGTCTGCCAAAAACTGAAGGGGGCGAAGTAAACACGTATTGCACACACTGACATATTCTTACTAAGTTCTACAAACGCACACTTTAATAATGAGCGGCACAAAACTGTAAACGATATGATCAAAATGTCATCAAATGGACGAGCTGGAAGTGCTAAACGGGAAACTGTAGGTATAACTCTTGCATTTATTTTTTTCTGACCCTACAGCTGATAGGCGTTAAACTCTCTTCGACCAAAATAAAATGAATAGATGGGCCATAACCATTGAACTTGTTTAGTAAAAACAAGTCAAAACCGTCGGACATATACTTCAACACCTAATTATAACCATGTACAGTACATTTGTTACAAAAAATAGATAGCGGTTTTTGTTGTGTATTTACACTTCGGGAAAGCACACGAAGGCATAATGTTGTAAGATGTTTCGTCATCATGTAACAATAGTCTCGTGTTGCACTTCCTACGGCTAGAGACCGACTGAAACGAAGTGAGCACCAGCGCTCATTTTGTAATCTTCAAAAATGCGCTTCTTCTGGGCCCGTCCATTCAATTATTTTGGCCGAAGGTTAAACTGGAGAAATATCGTTGATACTCATGATTTGATCACTTGCGTTCTCCTCGTCTCATCTCCGTGAACAACGCAAACAAAATACATGTTTAGGATCAAGTTTATGATTACCTCGGCAGCGTCAGTCTGCCGCAGCCTGTCACGGAATATTCGCAGGATACTTTACTAACAAACTCGCTGAACACATGCTTAGCTTGCAAGGTGCACCAATACAGTTAGACCTGGTTGTGTAGATTTTTCAGTATAGCTCGAAAATAAAATAATATCTAAATACATTTCACATGAACAAAAAACAATTCATTTAAAACACTCAGTATTTATAATAAGTAGTAAATTTAAATCAAATTATCAATATCTACGTTTTCACCCGCCCGCCATCTTCGCATTCTACAGCTAAGATCGCCACCACGGTAAGGTTTGACAGCTCGAAGTGAATCATTATAAACGTCAGGTAACAGGTTATACTGGGTTACGCGGAAAGGGTGTATTAAGCTGAAGGGGGTTCATAGTACACATAATTAGGAACAACTTTTATTATGGGAGCAAATCTAAAACCGCGGCAAAATATCAGCTGTTTCATAGTAAACGGTCAATTACACCCGATAAAATGTTGGAACAGCAGATTTTTTTGCGATTTTGTCGTTGGTCTCGTAGTTATTGATTGGTACTGTGGACCTCGTTCGGCTTAGAACTCGCTTTTCGCGTAACTCTGTATAATGGTCATAATAGTATCTCAATGTTTTTCAAAATAATTTTTAAAACATTCAAAATAAATATTCATCATCATCAGCCAGAAGACGTCCACTGCTGAACATAGGCCTCCCCCTTTAACCTCCACACTGAACGACAGCCTGCCTTTTGCATCCACTACTATTAAACCAAAAGTTCCTAATTCGATATGATGTTGATAAAGCTAATGGTTAATAAAAAAAAAAAATTGTAGCATATATGATAATTATGTAGTTGCTGTCTCACAACATTATCGTGTTCTACCTGTATAGTCGTAGGTAAATTTATATTTTCCAAGTAAAGCTGCACCTTTGATAGGACAACGAGTCTTGCATGAATAACTATTCCGGATATTTTGTAAAGTAATTTTGTATTTTTAGCGTAACTTGCATTATTCAAGAACTTTATGGTAATAGAAGCGATTGTGGAGTACGCGTGTGAAGATTTTATATTCCAGGTAAATATAAAATGAAAGAGTTACGTTGGAACTGGTAGGAAGTTTGTTGTGATTACAGGTTTACGCAGAAAGGGTGTACTGAGCCGAAAAGAGGGCATTATATTATTATTATGTACTAATTAATGTGAGCAACTTTAATATGGGGTCGAATCGGAAATCGCGATTTAAAAAATTTACTGCTCCATACATTTTATTGAGTGCTAATGATTTTTTTATGTTTTATGTTTCAAGACAAGAGTGAATAGGCATCTCATGGGCAAGCGTGCTCCATCTTAGACTGCATCGTCACTTACCATCAGGTGAGTTGTGGTCAAAAGATAGCCCATTTCATCATAAAAAAAAAAAAAAAAAAAACTATGAAACAGCAGATTTGGTCTCACGTTTTCAGGGTTGACCCCTTTGTAAAAGTCGTTCATAGTAATAAGTACAATGACCTTCTTTTGGCTTAGAACACCCTTTCGCGTAACCCTGTATAGGTAGTGTTCCAACCTGCTGGACAAATTCCACGCATCCTCTATCTTTCGCCTGTTCAGACCAACTGTCCAACCAACCAAATGTCCAACCAACCAAATGTCCAACTAACCAAGTATCCAACCAACCAAGTGACTAACTAACCAAGTGTCCAACCAACCAACTGTTCTACCAAGTGACCAACTAGCCAAGTGTCCAACAAACCAACTGTCCAACCAACCAACTGTCCAACCAACCAACTGTCTAACCAAGCAAATGTCCAACCAACCAACTGTCAAACCAACCAACTGTCCAACCAACCAAGTGACCAACTAAACAAGTGTCCAACCAACCAACTGTCCAACCAACCAACTGTCCAACCAACCAACTGTTAGAAAGCGCGAAGATGTTTGAATGATAAATTCAAAAATCTACTCTAGGTGTGAGTTGTCCGCGTCCTTATCTATGTGCCTCGGCATCTCCGCAACAAGGCTAGTAGGAAGTTGTGAACGTGAAATCTTATTTGTTTATGTATTAATTTCTTGTGGTGCTAATAAATAAAATTATAAAATTCAGCTGATATCTATTAATAAAGTTTTCTAAGAATTTCCGACAAAATCTAATAAGCAGTTTATTCTCTGATCGGGAAATGCTTTCAATGCTTTCATGTATCCAATCCAAATACTTGTTCGATACGTTTGATACGGTATCAAAGACGGCGAGATCACACGTATTTTCCTACCAGATTCGTTGCCGATGGTAAATGTAATCAAACAGGAAAACGTTTCAACGCATTTTATCTACAAACGTATGATTTGCAAATTGTACGAGGCGTGATTTTTGCCTTCTGTCAGCATTTCCACAATCTAAATTAGGTCATAGTACATTCGGAATTAGGTCGACGAATAGGCATGATGACTGATTTTCAAAATCTATTCTAATATGTCAAAAATATATCATATTTCTTTAAAAAATAAAGGTTTTTACGGAATAAAATGACAATAAAATTTTAAGTTTCAAATTCACGCCAAAACGCTTGCCGGTGTCATGGCGTCTGTCACTACGTCACGGGTCAGTAGTCTCAGTACCTCAACGTCGTCAACAGTAAACATAAAACCTCCTTCAATCGCATCATTATAAAATTTTATTTCTGTATATAATATTAAATTGTAGTTATTTTAATTTTGCAGCCCTATAATATAAGTAACATAATAATTGTAATAGGTGTTCGTTTTGTTTTGTTATAACATTAATTCACCTCTGTATTATAATATAAAAGATATTATTTTCTTTGTTTCAGCTAATAGATTCTAAATTCCGTCTTCTATTTTCTCTCTTCAGCAATACTTGTTGCTGGCAAAAATGTTATTTAAGCTTTTGCCATTAAAAAAAAAAGAACTTTTGGAGCCTATAAAGTCTATAAACCAAGGAATATACTACTATAAACTAAATCAAGTTATTTTGCGCAATAAATATGACTTCGAAAATATATAAGTGGTGTGTAGTCTGTGGTCCCTCAGTGCAACAACACACCTGAACACATCTATAAAAACTCCAAATAAGTTATTTGTTTACGTCCCAAAAAACAAAACACCCATACAGAACTTATGTTACATTTTAAACACTTACACTGTTGGATATATGATGAATTAATGTACTTACATAGAAGTTTTGACGCTTCTAAATTCCGCTGAACAGAAGTCTTTGTTTGAAGCCAGGAACACTCCGACCATCAATGAATCAACTCTAGGCAAATTAGCGGAATTTGCCTTGGTAAATCCTTGTTCCATGGCTGATGTCTTTTGTGGGAATGGATAACAACGACTATTAAGTGTATTTTAGAGACAGGTAAAGCGAAATCAATATTTATTTGTAAAAAATGCAGAGATTCAGTGTATTTTTATACGAAACAAAATGATGTTTACCTACCCGTGACGTAATTCGCTCTGATTGGTGTTTAAGCTAGTATGGCCGATTGTTGTATTTTGTAGATTTATTTTACCAAATAAATTATTAATCTCGCCATTAAAATGAGAATAAATGTATTATTTTAAATCCTGGAATCCTATTTTATTAGATCAGTTAAATATTTTGGCGATACTTGATTACTGTTGTCATGCCTATTGTAATTGTGAACATTTGAACAGACCACCCCTACCTGCATCCTAAGAACAGGTAGGAAATGATGATGAAACCAGGACCCTTATTTAGATTTTCTGTAACAACGGTTTAACAACTAATTTTAGAAGCTTTTCAATACAATTAAATAATATGTATAGTCAAAATCCGTTATGACAAAAACTGTAATACGAGCAGATTTGACAATTTGCACGACTTAAGTCGAAAAGAAAAATGTCCAAACCCAATGTCCATAAGTAAAAATTTCCAGTAGTAAAAATGACCAATAATAAATGACCAATAGTTAAAATGACATAATGAAAATGACCAATAACAAAAATGACCAATAATAAAAATGACCAATAATAAATGACCCATAACAAAAATTACCAATAGTAAAAATGTTCAATCAATATTAATATACATTATCCCAATATAACTTCATATCGTGCCGGGTTCATGCGAAATTTTATGTTATAAACTAGTAGTTTTCCACGTTTGCACTCGGGATGTAAGTCAGTCTTGCGTAACTTCAATTTAAAAAAAAAAAAACTCGAATGTATGAAGATGGAAGTGAATGTATGAAACGGATTCGAAATCAAACTTCTGCGTTTTTACACTACTCTAATGTATAAGCTTGCCTCTGTAGGCTGTAGGCGTCTCACTTTATTATAGGCGTCGCGTCACACCTGTTTCATAAATATTTTTTCTCTATGGAATTTCCACTGCTTCAGCGTTAGCGGTTATATTCTCTTTGATATAAGCTATGTGTTAATCCGGGTAATGGGCGACTTCTATGACAAATATTATTTAAATCCGTTTGTTACAGAGTTTAGTGCGGACAAACATAATACACATCATCATCATCATCATTTCAGCCATAGGACGTCCACTGCTGGACATAGGCCTCCCCCATCGATCTCCAAAAGGGCCGGTTGGAAGCGGCCTGCATCCAGCGTTTCCCTGCGGTCTCTCTTAGGTCGTCTGTCCATCTTGTGGGTGGACGTCCTACGCTGCGCTTAACATAATACACATATAGCTATAAACGTATTTATCTATCTGTATGTATCTATTTATCTTTCGTATTTATAGTATTAATATGATTAGTTCAGCATTTTAATATTTTCATTTTCATTCACAAAAAAGCGAAAATTCGTCCTCTGACTTTTAGTTTTATTAAAAAGAATAATTTATCATGTATTTAGTCAGGAAGTAGTGTAAATGCGAAGCACGTGTCCATTGTTGTGTCGCTGACTCGAACGCAGCGTCCTCTGCAGGTGCCCGCGGTACATTCACGTACGAACGCTGGTAATACTGCACGTATCTTGCTTTGTTGCATTTTCTTTTAGTGGAAATAACAGGCTAGCTATTTCTGTAGAAAAAGCTTTTTGAGATTAGGATGAAATTTAGAAAGTTGAAATATTTTGTACTTTCTATGCTAGTTACAAAGAAGTTATAGATGTAGGTACTACTTGCGTATACATTTGTACAACATAGATAAAAAACTCAATATTATTCAATACTGGCGTGTTTCTGGTTGCCATTCAGCGTGGTAAAGCCACCAGCATGCTGGGTACGCTGACTACTGATAATACATTTGAATTTTTTTAGACCTTCAACAGTCTATAAACAGTCTTTTGTAGTATTAGCTTGCATTTTGTTTAGATAATAAAGGCACTTTCCAGATTTTTTTTACTTGTATATGAAGTTTGGTAATAGTTGCCATGTGTATTTAATATGGTACGAAAACTTTTTTTCAATAATTTCAGTTTAGGTAAACTCATTTAGATAATATTATTAGGTATCGTTTTTGCACAATACTGAGATACACATCCGACGAGAAGGGAAAAGCATTTAAACTTGCTCACGCGTAAATAAGCAAAATACTTAGAAAAGAAAAACAACTTCTCTTATCTGTGGAAAAATCGAACGTTCGTGTAATTTTTACGGCGCAACAAAAATATTAATAACATATTTACATATTTAAAATGTCTTAAATAATGAAAAGTCGCGCGTTATTATAGACCGGGAGTTGCAGAAAGGTTATTATGTATTAAAGGAGGCAGCACGCTATCATAAACATGTAACTCGACGCTCAAGCACCACTTTATATTACTGCACCCTACTTATAAACATTTTACTAAAATAATTCATATTTTATATTTTAAACTAGTGAACGAGGAGCTGAGGGTTTCTTATATTACTCATCAATGAGATGTTAGGTTTAAAGACATCACTTCCATGAGAACACATCTAAAAATAAATATATATACAGTTCGTCGTTGCAAGAATAACTAAACAAATAACATTACATATAGAATAAAATAGATAGATATATAGATAGAAACTCTTTATTGTGTACACCAGAAATAAAAATTACAACACGATAGAAAACACTTACGAGCTAGTGCCACAAGTGGCGGCCTTATCGCTAAAAGCGATCTCTTCCAGGCAACCATTGGATGGAAAGAATTTACAAAGAAAATATTGATCATGCAGCATATAAATCCATCTTATTACCCGTCCAACACATTTGCTTTCATTTTTACATGTGACAACATGCTCAGCAAGTCGCTTTTTAAATATGTTGAACGAATTAGTATTTTAATTTCTGAGGGTAGTGAGGAAGTGAAATTTGGTATGAGGATAGTTTCGACCCTATGAACACCAAGGATATTTTTTACCTTTTTTCTTTTAATAATAAATAGGCTTGCCCTTGGCTGCCATCTTGCCTGATGCCAAGCGATGATGCGGTCTACGATGGAGCACGCTTGCCTAGAGTAAACTGATTCACTTTTGACTTGAAGACACCCAGATTGTAACTAACCCATTCAGGCAGCGAATTCTACATACTGGCATTTCGCACAATAAATTAATGTGGAATCAAAGCATTTCATACGGGTTTTTGGAATATCAACCATAACGAGGTGTCCATTTTTCGTGCCTGCTCTGGCAGTCCAATAGAAAAATGGGCAGGAGGGAATTAAATCATGCAGATAAAAAAATAACGGTTTCGGTTTTAATAACGGCAGAAAAGCGGACAATACCATGGGACGATACTAGTCAGTAATGACGCGTCCACACAAACTTGCTGTTTTCTAAACGGAAACGAAATGTTTCTTACCCCTACACTCACTGCGCTAGCTTCATTGCCCTACCGAAGATACGAACCTACGGCAAGACAATGATTACTTTTGAAGGAGCGTGCCTTTATAACAAACTAGCGGTCCGCCCCAGTTTCGCACGGGTATAGATTATAGCCTATGTTACCCGGGGATAATGTAGCTTCCCGTCAGTGAAAGAATTTTTCAAATCGGTTCAGTACTTTAGGAGCCTATTCAATGCAAACAAACAAACAAACAAACAATCAAATCTTTCCTCTTTATAATATTAGTATAGAAAAGAGAACACAAATAAATATTACCTATTTTTAGTTGCATTATAGTGTAAGTTTAAGTAAAATTAGTGTTTTTTTACTGGTGTCATAATGTAAATATTTAAGTCAGTTCCCTGAAACTAAAGTATATTGCATGTCTGACGTCATTCCATCGCACTTGCTTTACTTTGTAATGTTTATGTGAACGTTCAGAGTATTAATTAAAAGTACTTAAACAAACGTCTAGCTCGGTGAAACAGTGTTCAACGAAACGAGCTGGTCACAGACTATGCAATTATATACTACTTAGGTACATCTACCTGGTATATTTGTCGCTATACTAAACGCATTACCATCTGAGTCGTCAGGTCATAAATCATTGCTCATCTCATCTCGCTCGCACCCACATGTCATATCTGTCTATCTCGCTCGCACTTACAGGTCTTATGGTATGACGTTTATTGCTCGACGACTCAGTTGGTAACGCGGTGACCATAGCAGAGCTTCAAATAAGATAAACTGTTTTTTTTTTCACTCTCGCTTAGATACAACTATAGTACCCAACAAACATCAATCGACTACAAATATACAAACATAGTGTAGAACACTCTATCATTCAATGGAGTGACGATATACGGAAAACAATTCGCCGTTAATGGAGAAGAAAAACTGAGGATAGTGACGCTGTGGAAAGTCCATGTTCAGCAGCAAAATAGGTAGTATTTTATCAAGCAAACATTTTATTTGCTTAACTTATTTCTAATGTATTCATAAAAGGTTTACTTATAATTATGTTTGTAGATGAAAAATACAACGAAAGTATACATTTACCCTTAAAAATACATTCCCAAATTTAAGTTCCATGAAATATCTGGGAGTGACAATTGATGAACGCCTAAATTACTTTAATCACATCGCGGATCTCTCCAGTCGGACTAGAAAACTTATTTTTATAATGAAGAAGCTTAGAGACTGCACTCCAATTGACGTTATTAGACAGGTATATCTAGCTCTGTGCCAATCTATACTGCAGTATTGCGTTTCGGTATGGGGTAGCACCTGTAAAACTCACATGTTAAAAGTAGAGATAGCCCAGCGTGCTCTTATTAAGGTAATACTGAAACGTCCATTTAGATATCCCACAAACAGCATTTATGAAGAGTTTAAAGTACTTCGGGTGCGACAACTCTTCATTTTAACAGCCACAGTCAAAACACATAAAGCCCTTTTAAATCGGGAAGACTATGATTACCTGATGGCTCGACGAGCCTTCAGGATGCCTACCCCTAATTACGCCTCTCTACTAGGTTTTAGAAGTCCAGAATTTGCCCACCCTAATACCTATAACAAAGTATGTAGAGAATGCGTCATTCAAGGCTGCAACGCCTCAACATGCAAACGCACGGTTAGAAACTGGCTCCTGACGCTCTCGTATGATAAAACAGAAAAACTATTGCTGTACAAGTCTCCTTACCTGTGAAATCAGTAGAAAAATACCTATGCCATAATCATCTTACACACACTACCACACACATACACACACGTGCGGGCACGCACGCACGCACGCACACACACGCACACACACAAACACACACACACACACACACAAACACACATATACATACATACACCATTTCACATCTTCGTATACATCACAGCATGCATCCTCTCACAGACAATCCTTTCACACCCCCACACACCTGCAGAACACAAATTTGTAGCCTTAAGTTTTGTAAGTTTATCTCATGTTTAACTGCTTAATATCTAATATGTATTTATATTTACAATAGCTGTAATAAAATAACTTAACATAGTATATCGCTAAGCTTGCTTTGTACACAACTCTTGCTCAGAACCCCAAAACACAGGCTTCCTCGCCTAGTTTGGGGATCACTGTTAATCTGAACATGTACAAATATTTTTTGGTAATAAATATATTATTATTCTTTATTTCATAAAATTCACGGGTTTGACCCGGTCATTTGTTAGGCATTGGTGGAGTCGAAACCAACACCAAGAGGCCCTGTTGAATAAAAAATACAATTTCTATGGAATGTGTATAAAATGGAATGTAAAACTATTGTACAGTATGGGATAAAAAATAAAAAACAGGGCTATTGAGGTGAACTATTTGTGGGTAGTTGAACTGATCTATGGGATGAGAAACGGCACCTGCCTTATCCTGTCTCATCTCAAAATATATTTAGGCAGGTGATGACTTGCCACCCACTAAATGGGCCCCCCATAGAGGCTGCCGCATCTTGGCACCGGAGGGGCAACATTGGCGTGGGTGGCTTAGGGTGTCGAGAGGTGTGCTGCACTTTCACTAAGAGCTACACGCGGCGTTATGCCCTTTAACACTTCCACCCTGGAGCTTAGGTTCTTAGCTCTTGCGGTTTCCACCCCCAGACGGCCGGTTAAGGCAAGCCAGGGGTCAGGGTCTCTGGGGTTTTAGACCCATGGAATCGGGGTACGCGGTGTCGCTACTCACCGACGGCTCGCCATAAAGCCGCCCCTGCGTTTTTATTATTATTATTATTCACGTTATTTATTTTTTATCTTAATTTTTAAGTTTTTTACATTAAATAAATAATAAAAAAATTACATAAAAAACATAAAAAACTTAAAAACTAGGGTGCCGCCGGCAGCGGGGCAGGGCCCAAGCTACCGGTGGTTAGGGCTGCAGAGTGAGGAACCTCCTGACTATGCGAGCCGTGTCAAGGATTACCGCCTTCTGCATCTGACCCTTGACCCAACTGTCTAGCGAGAGCCTCTTAAGGTGTTGGTCGAGGCTCTTCGCTATAAGACCGTTCACCGAAACGACTATCGGGACAATGATCGTCGAATCAACATCCCACATGGCGGTAACCTCGTGAGCCAAGTCAAGGTACTTGCTGAGTTTGTCCTTCTCGGCCTTCACGAGGTTCTCGTCATGCGGGATGGTGATGTCGACGAGCACTGCCCGGCGCTGGGACCGGTCGACCAACACGATATCAGGCTTATTGGCGACAATAGTCCTGTCCGTGATGATAGAACGGTCCCAGTAGAGCAAAGCACGACCATTTTCGAGAACTGGCGCTGGTGCGTACTTATAGTACGGCACCTCAGACTCGACAAGGTTATATCGAAGGGCAAGTTGCTGGTGGATGATCCTGGCCACTAGGTTGTGCCTGTGCAAGTACTCGCCGTTAGCAAGATGCGAACAACCGGAGATGATATGTCGGAGAGATTCTCCGGGACGGTGGCATGCCCGACAGATGTCGACCGTACCGTCCTTCATGATATATTTCCGGTAGTTGTTCGTCTTGATAACTTCGTCCGCAATTGCACAGGCAAAACCCTCGGTTTCCCCAAAGAGATCACCGAATCGTAACCAGTTCACCGACGCAAGGAGGTCCACATCGGGCCCTGTTAAGGCCCGATAGAACCGCCCGTGCAGCTCCTTGCCCTTCCATACATCCCTGCGATCTTCGATGCTCAGCACCGATGGTTTACGCCAGTTCTCGTTTGCCAAGGAGAGCGGTGTGAGGCCCCTGTCAACTGCCACAACATCACGATGCATCCCACTCTCGCTGTTACGGAAAAAATCCCTGAGACTGCACACTTCGCGGTTGTGTAGGTTCTTGGCATTTAAAAAGCCTCGACCCCCCCACTTCCGCGGAATGTACAGTCTCATAACAGACGAGCGTGGGTGTAGCATGCGATGTGATGTGAGCAGTTGACGGACCCTCCTGTCCAGGGCGTCCAGCTCAGTTTGAGTCCACCTCAATATGCCAAAGGAGTATATGAGCAAAGGCATCACCCAACCGTTGAAGGCACGCACCTTGTTGCCGCCAGACAAAAGACTGTTAAGTACTTTTGTTAGGCGACAAAAGAAGCGCTCCTTCACCGATTTTTTGATGTCCTCTACCGATATACCCAACGACTCTGACATACCGAGGTATTTATAGGTTTCGACCTCGGAGAGAGATCTGAGAGTCATCGCCTCAGAAAGCTGTAAATTTGGAGAATTCACAACTTTCCCTCGCTGTACATGCATGACCGCACACTTGTCTACACCGAACTCCATCCTGATGGCGCTGCTAAAAACCTCTGTGATTTTTAGCAGCTCCATCAAGTCCTGGCGTTTTGGTGTAAACAGCTTGAGATCGTCCATGTACAGCAAGTGAGAGATGACTTGACCATCTCTTCGAAGCCGATAGCCTAGTCCTGAATCCTTCAGCAAAGTGCTGAGAGGGTTCAGAGCCAGGCAAAACCACAATGGACTAAAACTGTCACCCTGGAATATGCCTCGCTCAATCCTTAACAAGTCCTGCGGGCCAGAGGTGCCGTGCCCACTACCTGGTTGACGAAGGACTGTGATCCACTGCCTCATACATGCGCTTAAGAATGATTTTAGAGTTGTATCAATTTTATACAACTCTAAAACCCTCTCTAGCCATGAATGAGGCACTGAATCATAGGCCTTCTTATAGTCAATCCAGGCAGCGGAGAGGGCTCCTCTATTTCGCCGGACTTGCTGGCTAATGGCCGTGTCGATGAGGAGGAGCTCCTTAGTACCACGGGACCCAACCCTACATCCATTTTGAGCGTGGGCCAAAACGTTGTTCGCAACGATGTGCGCGTTAATTTTATTTCTCAAAATGGATGTAAGGAGCTTGTAGATGGTAGGCAAGCACGTGATGGGTCTGTAATTTTTGGCTTCCGTGGTACTACCGGACTTGTGGAGCAGGAAAGTGACACCGGTGGTCATAAAGCTGGGAAGGGAACCGAGCTCAAGGGCTTCTTGGAATTGTGTCGCCAAGCGATCATGCGAGCATCGAATCCATTTTATCCAGAAGTTGTGCAACCCGTCCGGCCCAGGACTTTTCCAGTTCTGTGCCGTACGGATCGCACAACTAACGTCTACGGAGTCTATTAAAATAGACCCCATGGGTTCGATGGACTCGCATTCCCGCTCGACAACACGCATCCAATCACCCTCCGTGTGCTCGACGGGCACCGACCAGATACCGCGCCAGAAATTAATCATGGCACTTGCATCTGGCAGCCGCCCGTCACTCACACGTTGCTCAGTTTCTTCCCAGCCTCGGTACACCTTCCTCTGGTCACCTTGGAAGAGGCGATTCTGCCAGTATCTATCCACACGCTCTCTGTAGCGACGAATACGGTTTGCCCATGCATAGACTTTCTGCTTCAGATAGTCGATGCGTTCCGTGACATTGGCTAGATAGTGCTGGGGCCTGATATCGGTCCCAGCGAATGCCTGAGTCACGAAACGCATTACTCGGGGGCGATTATTCCCCCGCCTGAAGCAGATTAGCTTTGCAATGAGAGTCCTGAAAGTGCTGATACGCCGCTCGATCCGCACTTGCCATGCGGGTACCCCCCCGGCGGTTCGCGGTGCACGGTTAGTGTCCGGGAACTTAACACGTGCAACGCGACACGCCGCGATGGCACCGCAGTACAAGATCGAGTGGGTATCAACTAAATCTTCACTAGCCCTCAAATATGGAGCTAGCAAAGCATTCAGGGCTCCCATTAACGCTAAGTTACGCCTATGGGTGGGCAAACGTGGTAGTCGCGGCCTAGAATCAGGTGTGAACCGATACTGTGAAATCGCGTCCTCCAAAGCCCCCCTCAATTGCTCTCTCACCTGGTCGGAAACACCACTCGCCAAATCTCCCTCGTCGACAACGGGATCAGGCAATGCCGCTAGTGTCGCCACCGACGTCGGCACTGACGCCAATGTCGGGGCAGACGACGCGGCGGGCGTGTCCCGCGTCGAGACAGGAGACGGGCGAGCACGTTGTTCCTCCAGGCGGAGCCGATCAAGCACAGAGTCATCCAGCAGCTTACACCGGTGGATAGCCCGCACTTGATCCGATAATCGCTGGGCGGATACGGTGACGGTCGGTTCAAGGGCCTGGAACAAATGAAGCATCCTAACACGGTACGCTGACAGGTTAGTTCCCCCCTCTGTAGCCCTGTAGTATGCGCGCATGCAGTTCTCGTTTATAACGGGAGTCCATCGCATGCGACGCACTACACCACCGGTAGCGGGGGCCGGGCATGAGGCAGAATGCCCCACAGGCCCCAAGCGTGCCGGCAGCGGGGGACGTCCCCGTCGCGCAGGTGGAAGTGGCGGCGGTGTCCCGGGCCCGCTCGTGTCGCTCGACGAGCCGCTTGCCTCGCGGGTGGTGTGGTACTCCTCTTCACCCGACGAGGAGCTCGGAGACGACGACGAGGCGGGCGGTGGTGGAGGGCGTGCGTTTGTAGAAGCCGCTGCTGCTGATGTTTTCGACCGTGTGACCATCGTAAAACTATTTCTCCATTGGTATAATATTGCAATTATTGCATATCATGTTTTGTAATTTTTGACAGTTGCTGTCAATGTGGTATTCCGAACTGGTTATTGAACTCATTTTTATTTATTCAGGTTTGTTTTCGGTGCGTATGTTATAATTTCACTTATTGGTTCTGATTTTAGTGGTAAAAGATGTATTATTATTATTATTATTCACGTTATTTATTTTTAATCTTAATTTTTAAGTTTTTTACATTAAGTAAATAATAAAAAAATTACATAAAAAACATAAAAAACTTAAAAACTAGGGTGCCGCCGGCAGCGGGGCAGGGCCCAAGCTACCGGTGGTTAGGGCTGCAGAGTGAGGAACCTCCTGACAATGCGAGCCGTGTCAAGAATTACCGCCTTCTGCATCTGACCCTTGACCCAACTGTCTAGCGAGAGCCTCTTAAGGTGTTGGTCGAGGCTCTTCGCTATAAGACCGTTCACCGTAACGACTATCGGGACAATGATCGTCGAGTCAACATCCCACATGGCGGTAACCTCGTGAGCCAAGTCAAGGTACTTGCTGAGTTTGTCCTTCTCGGCCTTCACGAGGTTCTCGTCATGTGGGATGGTGATGTCGACGAGCACTGCCCGGCGCTGGGACCGGTCAACCAACACGATATCAGGCTTATTGGCGACAATAGTCCTGTCCGTGATGATAGAACGATCCCAGTAGAGCAAAGCACGACCATTCTCGAGAACTGGCGCTGGTGCGTACTTATAGTACGGTACCTCAGACTCGACAAGGCCGTATCGAAGGGCAAGTTGCTGGTGGATGATCCTGGCCACCTGGTTGTGCCTGTGCAAGTACTCGCCGTTAGCAAGATGCGAACAACCGGAAATGATATGTCGGAGAGACTCTCCAGGACGGTGGCATGCCCGACAGATGTCGACCGTACCGTCCTTCATGATATATTTCCGGTAGTTGTTCGTCTTGATAACTTCGTCCGCAATCGCACAGGCAAAACCCTCGGTTTCCCCAAAGAGGTCACCGAAACGTAACCAGTTCACCGACGCTAGCAGGTCCACATCGGGCCCTGTTAGGGCCCGATAGAACCGCCCGTGCAGCTCCTTGCCCTTCCATACGTCCCTGCGATCCTCGATACTCAGCACCGATGGTTTGCGCCAATTCTCGTTTGCCAAGGAGAGCGGTGTGAGGCCCCTGTCAACAGCCACAACATCACGATGCATCCCACTCTCGCTATTACGGAAAAAATCCCTAAGACTGCACACTTCGCGGTTGTGTAGGTTCTTGGCATTTAAAAAGCCTCGACCCCCCCACTTCCGCGGAATGTACAGTCTCATAACAGACGAGCGTGGGTGTAGCATGCGATGTAATGTGAGCAGTTGACGGACCCTCCTGTCCAGGGCGTCCAGCTCAGTTTGAGTCCACCTCAATATGCCAAAGGAGTATATCAGCAAAGGCATCACCCAACCGTTGAAGGCACGCACCTTGTTGCCGCCAGACAAAAGACTGTTAAGTACTTTTGTTAGGCGACAAAAGAAGCGCTCCTTCACCGATTTTTTGATGTCCTCTACCGATATACCCAACGACTCTGACATACCGAGGTATTTGTAGGTTTCGACCTCGGAGAGAGATCTGAGAGTCATCGCCTCAGAAAGCTGTAAATTTGGAGAATTTACAACTTTCCCTCGCTGTACATGCATGACCGCACACTTGTCTACACCGAACTCCATCCTGATGGCGCTGCTAAAAACCTCTGTGATTTTTAGCAGCTCCATCAAGTCCTGGCGTTTTGGTGTAAACAGCTTGAGATCGTCCATGTACAGCAAGTGGGAGATGACTTGACCATCTCTTCGAAGCCGATAGCCTAGTCCTGAATCCCTCAGCAAAGTGCTGAGAGGGTTCAGAGCCAGACAAAACCACAATGGACTAAAACTGTCACCCTGGAATATGCCTCGCTCAATCCTTAACAAGTCCTGCGGGCCAGAGGCACCATCCCCACCACCTGGTTGACGAAGGACTGTGGTCCATTGCCTCATACATGCGCCTAAGAATGATTTTAAAGTTGTATCAATTTTATACAACTCTAAAACCCTCTCTAGCCATGAATGAGGCACTGAATCATAGGCCTTCTTATAGTCAATCCAGGCAGCGGAGAGGGCTCCTCTATTTCGCCGGACTTGCTGGCTAATGGCCGTGTCGATGAGGAGGAGCTCCTTAGTACCACGGGACCCAACCCTACATCCATTTTGAGCGTGGGCCAAAACGTTGTTCGCAACGATGTGAGCGTTAATTTTATTTCTCAAAATGGATGTAAGGAGCTTGTAGATGGTAGGCAAGCACGTGATGGGTCTGTAATTTTTGGGTTCCGTGGTACTACCGGACTTGTGGAGCAGAAAGGTGACACCGGTGGTCATAAAGCTGGGAAGGGAACCGAGCTCAAGGGCTTCTTGGAATTGTGTCGCCAAGCGATCATGCGAGCATCGAATCCATTTTATCCAGAAGTTGTGCAACCCGTCCGGCCCAGGACTTTTCCAGTTCTGTGCCGTACGGATCGCACAACTAACGTCTACGGAGTCTATTAAAATAGACCCCATGGGTTCGATGGACTCGCATTCCCGCTCGACAACACGCATCCAATCACCTTCCGTGTGCTCGACGGGCACCGACCAGATACCGCGCCAGAAATTAATCATGGCGTTTGCATCTGGAAGCTGTCCGCCACTCACACGTTGCTCAGTTTCTTCCCAGCCTCGGTACACCTTCCTTTGGTCACTTTGGAAGAGGCGATTCTGCCAGTATCTATCCACACGCTCTCTGTAGCGACGAATACGGTTTGCCCATGCATAGACTTTCTGCTTCAGATAGTCGATGCGTTCCGTGACATTGGCTAGATAGTGCTGGGGCCTGATATCGGTCCCAGCGAATGCCTGAGTCACGAAACGCATTACTCGGGGGCGATTATTCCCCCGCCTGAAGCAGATTAGCTTTGCAATGAGAGTCCGGAACGTGCTGATACGCCGCTCGATCCGCACTTGCCATGCGGGTACCCTCCCGACGGTTCGCGGTGCATGGTTAGTATCCGGAAACTTAACACATGCAACGCGACACGCCGCGATGGCACCGCAGTACAAGATCGAGTGGGTATCAACTAAATCTTCACTAGCCCGCAAATATGGAGCTAGTAAAGCATTCAGGGCTCCCATTAACGCCAAGTTACGCCTATGGGTGGGCAAACGTGGTAGTCGCGGCCTAGAATCAGGTGTGAACCGATACTGTGAAATCGCGTCTTCCAAAGCCCCCCTCAATTGCTCTCTCACCTGGTCGGAAACACCACTCGCCAAATCCCCCTCGTCGACTACGGGATCAGCCAATGCCGCTAGTGTCACCACTGACGCCGGCACTGACGCCAATGTCAGGGCAGACGACGCGACAGGCGGATCCCGCGTCGAGACAAGAGACGGGCGAGCACGTAGTTCTTCCAGGCGGAGCCGATCAAGCACAGAGTCATCCAGCAGCTTACACCGGTGGATAGCCCGCACTTGATCCGATAATCGCTGGGCGGATACGGTGATAGTAGGCTCAAGGTCCTGAAACAGAGACAGCATTCTGGGACGGTACGCCGTCAGGTTAATTCCTCCTTCTGTAGCCCCATAGTATGCTCGCATGCAATTCTCATTAACACTTGGAGTCCATCTCATGCGGCACACTACACCACCGGTAGCGGGGGCCGGGCGTGAGGCAGGATGCCCCACAGGCCCCAAGCGTGCCGGCAGCGGCGGACGTCCCCGTCGCACAGGCGGTGGCGGCGGCGGCAACGTCGTCTCCTCATCACTGGTAGAAGATGAACAAGTTTCCGGAGGAGTAACAAACTCCTCCCCCGATGTATTATCTGATGAGGAGGGCAGAGGTGGAGGGCGTGTGCTTGTCCCTGCTGCATTTTTCTTCACTTTTGATCGTGTTATCATAACTTACTTTTATTTTTCATTGTTGTATGCATTTGACACTCGTGTGTCAAAAAAATATTGGTCGAAATAAAATGTGGAAACATATTAAAAACGTTGATTATTGCGCAGATAATACTTTATAATAGTGTGAATGGTAGTGCAATATCAAACTATTGTAAAATAAACTATGGAACGGTTAAAATATAATAAAAATTCAATAAATATGGTAACAGAAAAAAAATGACGTTTTTGTTGTTTGACAGCAGTTGTTTTTTTTTATTTTTATTATTATTATTATTAAATAAAACGTGACCCCTAAGTGAAGCCTTAATGATTAAAAATTATGTAAATGAACGCGCCCTATTTATTTTCTGCCCCCATAAGTTACTATTAGACTTAAAAGAGTAAAATTACACGTTTTCCGGGATTTTAATTTAGCAAGAACTCGGGGCTAAATACCGTTTCGGATAATTAACTTTTCATAAATTTACAATTAGCACAAATTAGGGACAAGCTTTTTTCCGTTGACATTACATTTTGTTTTTGCCGGAGAGTGTTACATCTTTGAGAAGTAGTTTTTTTTTTTAAGTTTTGGCTCAAGATATATTTCTATTTAGCCCACAAGTAAAGTATAATTTTAAAGTGATCCATATCACATAGTTTTACAACATCAAACAAGTCATAGTCACAGTCCAGAAAAGTAAATTACTGGCAAGTTATAGTCATGTTCTAACCATATGGTGGCATCGTTCACTAAATAAATTAATACGTTTTGTTGCTAGTCATCTGTAGCATTAACAAAAGTTTTATTTGATATTTAAATCCCGCTACAACTCCATGTAATTTGGAGGGCCACAGGATGTTTTTTTCTTCATTATAAGTAGAAAGATAAATGCGATACTGTAGAGTGCAGATAGTGGTCACATAAATATTTATAAAAAGACACGAAAATTTAAACAAAATACATACAAAATCCACGATTTATTTTAGTTCACGTTCTGTCGGACAAAAGCTGCTTGCAATGCAGATCAAGTAAGATACAGAAGAAGAATGCTGACAGGCAGTGTCCAAAATATTCTGCAAAGAATCCAGAATGCTAGTCGAATTCTTACAGGAAAACCTGCCCGAGGAAATAAGTTACTACGAGAGAGACAGGCATGCTACGAGCGCTACGATGCTACGTTGTTTTAGTGCTACGAGGCTACAGTGCTACACTGCTATAATGTTACAATGCTATCTTTGTTGCATCGTAGCGTTCAACGTTAAAAAAAAAAAAATATATAAATAAATTATGTTTTTCTATCGCTACAGAAGGTCTACAGATGGACTCTATACTGAAGATATCCTTTTTTTTAAATAAATAATAGGCTTGCGTTTGACTGCCATCACGCCTAATGTTAAGCAATGATGCGGTCTACGTTGGAGCACGCTTGCCTAGAAGGAACCGATTCACTCGTGATTTGAAGACGCCCAGATTGTAACCAGCGGGGAACACCCATTCAGGCAGCGAATTCCACAGACTAGCAGTTCGCATAATAAATGTGGAATCAAAGCGCTTCATACGGGTTTTCGGAATATCAACCATAAAGCGGTGACGATTTTTCGTGCCCGCTCTGGCAGTCCGATAGAAAAATGGGCAGGAGGGAATTAGATCGTGCAGATCCGATGCACACTCTCCGAAATGTATCCGATAAAAAACCGATAGACTAGCAACTTTACGTCGATGCTCTAGACTAAGAAGCTTAGCCCGAACTAAGGATTCATTGCTGATGAGCTTCATGGCCCGTTTCTCTATAGATTACAATGCCTCAAGCTGGTACTTAGCTGATCCATCCCAAAGGTGAGAGCAGTCCCTCAGTTTGTACGAGATTAGGATGACCCTATAACAGCTCAAGAACATCAAGGCGCCGGGTGACGATGGAATCACGAAACTCGAGATATGGGCGGTGCTTGAGTCTCTCCAGCGATGCTGTATTGATTATCAGTATATCGGAGTGTTAAGTGTTTTTACAATAACGCTACCAAGTCGGCCCAAGTACAGGAGCAGAGTTCGAAGGCAATTCCATTGCAGGAGGCGTGAGACAGGGAGACGTTATCTCTCCGAAACTGTTCACTGCCGCATTGGAAGACGTCTTCAAGCTTCTGGCAAGGACTTGACATCAAAATCTCTGAAATCATGATGATAAAGACAAAACGTTTTAGTTACCTCACATAATATACATACCTAGTTATTATTATTATTAACGAGATATTTACCGTGGTAAGGTTGTGGAATGAGCTACCGATGTTTCGGCACAGATACATGCACCATGTTCACGGGAAGACATAAAATAATTATAATATAACTTTAGTGAACAACCGTGATAGTTTAAAGCAGTGATATACATACCTGTTATGAAAAAAACTGACAGAAACACGTTTTTAATTTTATAAATTAGCGATTTATTTTGTCTGTTCAGTAATGTAAAGTGTAAAGTCTAACTTTGAAGTTAACGTTAGACGAAACGCGAGAGATGTCTCTCGCTACAAGAAATCATTTATGTAAATAAATTCTATGACACGTTCGTCATATTATGAGCGCACACGTTCGTGTTTTAATTATTTACACGCGTCGTGACTTGTGTCTAGTTGTCACAGTGAGGGGAATCACTTACTACTAGCAGTCAGAGATGGCGATACAAAAATATAGTAGGTACAAGGTTCAAATCTGTCGATGATTTTTATGGGTGACTAGGTAGGCCATCATGATGGGCAAAATACCAGGGAAGCGTAAGGTCGGAAGACGCAAGATGTCGTGGCTCCGTAATATCAGGGAGTGGACGGGAATAAAGACGGTTGAACAACTGTTCAGACTTGCGCTGGACAAGGAAAAATTTAAGAAGCTGACTGCCGACCTTCATTAATGGAGAGGCACTGAGAGAAGAAGAAGGTAGGCGTTTGGCCACAGCTCACATATTGTTAAGTAATGGTGTGGTAGAAGATGGTAAGCCTGGATGATAATGGCTCCTGAATGATACTGTCGGAATATACCGGTAGGTTGATGACAGATTTTCAACTTGAGGGTAGTAGTAACCGCATTATCGCTTAACATCAGGCGAGATGGTGGTCAAACGCAAGCCTATTATTTATGAAAAATACATAAATAAAAAGTAGCTAGCCACCCGGGCATCAGAAAGTACTCTATCGCTACGCTCTGTCGTGCTCTCCAACAAAAAATTCCTCCTCACGTATATCTTTCCTACTTAACTGTAAGTCCTTCACTTTTCAAGCTGTCCTGCTGTGGAATGCGCTGTGCTGGAAGGCCAAATCTCTTCCTAGTTTTAAAAATCAAGTCTATACACATTATTTTAGTTTATGTTAATTGGTACGTATATATAATATGTATTTTATTTATAATATTTATGGTATGTATGCTGCATTGTGTATTTAATGCATATGTACGTATATATTATATTTATTTTTATTTTAGTTAAGTTTCATTTGTATTTTCGGTGTGTAATAAAGATTTATTGTATTGTATGGTTTCCTTACGATGTTTTCCTTCATCGGCAGCTCTAGTTCATTATTGGGATTTGATTCCACACCCTGCGGATTGGAATTTGAACGCGCCAACCACTGACTTGATGTAGTGTATAGCATGTCTCGTAAGATATGGTTAACTACCTTCATTGATATTTTGTTGTCAAACAAATTACAATAACAGAAAGTGTGCTTTCACTCCCTCGGTATGTAATCGCGGTGATTTTATTGCCCTGTAATAAAAATGCAATAGTTCAATGTAAACCGGGCAATACACGTGATGTGTACGGTTGACACGCTGATTGCAGCTGTAAAGCATTTTTAATTTGGCTGCTCGATGAAACGGAATAAAAAACATATCAGTCAGTGACAACAGTAAACCGACACGAGATTTTTTTTGAGAATTTGAAAATATTGATTATTCCACCTTAGTTTTTACGTATTTTCACTATTACATCAGAAATTCTAGATTCCAAAGTAGGTTTGATGTTATCTCTATACTAAAACTAGGTGACTAGTGGAAATCAATATGGATATAATATTATGGACAATTCAAATACTTACCATAATATAACAATAAGTTAATAACATTGAAATAGTTATATCTTCAAGTGTGGAACAACACTTCAAATTAACTTAATTAGCTACAAATCATTATTGGGTGTCATCAAATCTAGTTCCTTCTAGATCAGCGTGCTTTATCCAAGTCGTCTGGTCTTTGCTATCATCAGTTATAAATGGACAAATGGAAGAATATCCTAAATATAAGAAGGAACCTACAATCTACATTTTTCTTCACACATTCATTAGCCATAATACAAGTGTAAATTTTCGGATTAGAGTTCTTCAGTGACATCGTCTCTTAGGCGATAAGCAATGTGGCTGTGTGTGGCTGTGTGTGTGTGTGTGTGTGTGTGTGTGTGTGTGCTTGCGTGCGTGGGTGTGTGTGTGTGCGCGTGTGTGTGGTGATGATCTATTAGTTCCAAAACTCACCACATGTACGTATCTTGTAGATTTGCGTAATTGACGCAAGGCAGTTTTCGTAGTTGATTTACTGTTCCTTCGCCGGGTCATAACTTACGCGGTATAAATAGTCCCGTGCTGCGGCGTCATTTGTCACCCGGCCGCCGCGCGCCAGTAACTCGACCTGACCAGTAACTCGGCCATGATTTTATACTAAATACTGTAACATGCACTACTAAATTAAAGACCGAGCACTTAATGAAAGCAAGAATGGAAATAAAAATGGCGTCGATTCTGTCATACCACTCACATATATTTGCAATAAAGAAAGAATAAAGAATAAACTAAACCAATCTGACTGGACTAAAATTATCTGATTCTCTTTTCATTTTAATATGTGAGAGAAGGATGGCAACAATTTTAGAGATATCAAATTTAGTTTGGTTTAGTTTAGAATACATCAGAATCGATACCATTACCTCTCATGTGAGCAGAGAAACTACAAAGTGCACTAAAACGAAAAATCGTTGAATGAACTTTTACCTTTAACAAGCTCTTGCACAGTATGGCGTACTCAAACAAAGAGCAAAGAATAGTATTGTTGATTGCCAAAAAAACTACGCACACAACAGCGGTTTTTAAACATAGTAACAGACGACTTGCGTTTGACCGCAACTCGCCTGATGTTAAGCGATGATGTGGTCTACGATGGAGCTAGTCTTGCCAGGAAGAAATCGATTCATTCGTGATTGAACACCTCTAGATTGTAACTATCGGGAAACACCCATTCATCATCATCATCATTTCAGCCATAGGACGTCCACTGCTGGACAAGGCCTCCCCTATCGATCTCCAAAAGGGCCGGTTGGAAGCGGCCTGCATCCAGCGTTTCCCTGCGGTCTCTTTTAGGTCGTCTGTCCATCTTGTGGGATATCCTACGCTGCGCTTACCAGTCCGTGGTCTCCATTTCAGAACCTTTAGGCCCCATCGGCCATCTGTTCTGCGTGATATGTGCCCTGCCCACTGCCACTTCAACTTGCTAATCCGGTGGGCTATGTCGGTGACTTTAGTTCGTCTACGGATCTCATTTCGGATTCGATCTCGTAGAGAAACCCCGAGCATAGCCGTCTCCATAGCTCGTTGTGCTACTTTGAGCTTGCTTATGAGGCCCATAGTGAGAGACCACGTTTCAGTGCCGTATGTCATCAGGTCGAAGACTTTCGTCTTAAGGCACTGAGGTATTTTGAACGAGAAGACGTTGCGAGGTTTATCGAACGCTGCCCAGCCGAGTTGGATTCGCCGATTGACCTCTTTCTTGAAGTTGGACCTACCTAGGCAGTGAATTACGTAGTCAAACAAACTAAGTGCTAGTTAAGAAGTGGTAAGTAGTAAGCCGAACAACACTTTTTATACGACTAACCCTAAAACATGTCCAAAGATTTCTGAACAACGTTTTATTTGCCTAACTCCATCGTAACCCTAAAACATGTCAAAAGACGTCCACGTTCAGTGCCTACATTCTTTTGACATTTCGAACGGGAAACTTTCTCCGAAGAAAAGTAGCACAGTAAATAGCCAGAAACCGCGAGCCTGAATAGGCTTTTACTTCGAATATCTGAAAGGTTTCTTTTAAAAACACTCAAAGCGGTTTTGGGACTCCTCGACTTTCAATGGAGTGTATGAATTTATTTATGTGTCGACCCTTCGCTCGGCTGAGGAGATAAATCTTTCATTTTACACACTGTACCTCGTTATGTTTTTATTGAAACTGTGGCCCTTTAATCTTGTTTTGGACGTGACGTCAATACTGAGCTTGTTTCCGAGGATTTTATATGACAAGATGCGACATTGTGTCGAGATTTATTTATAGTATGCGACGTCATACGAAGCTGACGTGCAGCTGTTGTAAACGTTCTGCAAGCTTACCAGAGCTGCAACATGGAGCGTTATTTTCAGGACAATATATTTTAGTTCTAGTGAAATCATGACAGGGTAAGTTATGCAACAGAAAACGTTTTCCATCACACACATTATAGAGTCAATCATGGTTTTGGTGCAAATAAATACACGACTATCTATACATTTTTGCCTGCACAGGTGGCCAAGTTGGTAGTGACCTTGCCTCTTGCGCTTGGGGGCGCGTGTTCGATTCCCACCTAGGACAAACATTCATGTGATGAACATATATGTTTGTTCTATATATTGGTGTTAATATCTATTTAAGTATGTATTTCAAAATATATATTATGTATGTATATCAGTCTCGAGCAGCCATAGTACAAGCTTTGCTTAGTTTGGGGGTCAAATGGCCGTGTGTGAAAAAATCCCGAATATTTAGTTAATTAACCAATAATAAGACTCCAGCTTAAATTTCTTAACCATCTATCAACTATGTCCAGTGACAGTGTGTCCATTAAGCAGTGACAGCGTGTGACAGTGTGTCCAGTAAGCAGTGATAGCGTGTGACAGTGTGTCCAGTGAGCAGTGATAGCGTGTGACAGTGTGTCCAGTAAGCAGTGATAGCGTGTGACAGTATGTCCAGAAAGCAGTGATAGCGTGTGACAGTGTGTCCAGTAAGCAGTGATAGCGTGTGACAGTGTGTCCAGTGAGCAGTGATAGCGTGTTACAGTGTGTCCAGTAAGCAGTGATAGCGTGTGACAGTGTGTCCAGTAAGCAGTGATAGCGTGTGACAGTGTGTCCAGTGAGCAGTGATAGCGTGTGACAGTGTGTCCAGTGAGCAGTGATAGCGTGTGACAGTGTGTCCAGTAAGCAGTGATAGCGTGTGACAGTGTGTCCAGAAAGCAGTGATAGCGTGTGACAGTGTGTCCAGTAAGCAGTGATAGCGTGTGACAGTGTGTCCAGAAAGCAGTGATAGCGTGTGACAGTGTGTCCAGTGAGCAGTGATAGCGTGTGACAGTGTGTCCAGAAAGCAGTGATAGCGTGTAACAGTGTGCCCAGTGTCCAGTGAGCAGTGACAGCGCACTGCACTCCGGCGCACGGGGCAAGTGTCGTGACGTGTAAACACAACACGTGTGACGTGGAAGCGCCGAGACAGCACTAGTAGTACATGATACGTGCGATAATAGTCACGTACTGTGCTCAGAACAAATGTGATTATTGCTTTGTTTTTGAGTCACGTCAGTTGCCTCGGAAGAAAAAGCCCGGAAAATAGAGATAAACACGTTTTATGAACAATATCTCGCTGGCTTTGTGTGGTATCTTTCACATTGCATAGGCAAATTACACTCTCTGATTTTATTTTATTCTAAATTTTATTTAAATAGCACTGAAGTTTTTCATTTCAATAGCCTCGCGTGGCATCTTTTGTATTTCAATGAAAACTGATAAATAAAAAGGATGCCACGCGAGAATTTGAAGAGTATCAAAAAAAAAGTGGTTGGGATTGTCAAGGGCATGCTTACAATTTGCAGACTTGGACGAGGGTCTATTTTTCATGTCAGTTTAGTTCTTTAATACAGATATACCGATGTTTCTCTTTGTTTGCCCGATAGCTAAACTACTCTCACAATCAAGTTTATAATTTCCTGCATCTTGTAAAGGGATATTGGATTTGATAGGTACACGTAACAGCTAACTTACCCTCTTGTGCTGCAAAATAAGTTTTGACTTAAGCTTGATCCACTATGCAATATACAAAATTGGTAATTTTGACAGTAACTCCCTTTTAGTATGACAAGATAGTAAGTTGACGTTCAACTGTAGGTGTTTTGGACTGGCGTCTGTGACGCAATCCGTTAAAAGTATTTCAATATGTAACAGTTGCGAAAACCTAAGAAATAAAAATATAAAAACTACGTGATAAGTCCCGATAAACATTTAAAACATGTGTTCGAATCGCGAAACTTTAAAAATTACTAATATAAAAACTGTCAAAATAAGGTTAAATGATAATACCAATGAGATTTTAAGAGCGAAGGAAAATGGAGAGTATAAAATGAACTCAATGACTAGAACTCGAATCATCCACCTGCTACTATAATGTGAACGACGCGTTAAACTTTGTTTTGACGTTGAAATTGCTATGAATATGACTTCAAACAGGTATCGCCGTAGTAAACATTTTATGCGGTAAAGAAAGCTTTTTTTTTATGTGCTTCATTACTTAATTTAAACTCTCTTTTTGTTTAAAAAGGTACCAAAATATAATAGAATTAAACTCTTTACAAAATGGGAAACCTTTTTGTAAAGTGGCGCTACCTACTACCGTACCCTGCCTACAAGTGACCGACGTACACGCGACCTCTACAAATCCTCTGGTAAAACGTAAAAGCGAATAATCCTACCCCAAGTAAGTTCTTATTAATACAGGCCCTACCGCTTAATAACCAGAGTAGAGTTTGAATTATTAAGTTATGGCACATTTTGTACCCTCACTCCAGATGATAGTTATTTTGGAGATAAGCCGAGGTGTTGATTAAATATATATATATATTTTGACCTATTATATAGTGGAAGTATTAATTACTATTAGTAAGTAACAGAACAAAATTGAATTAGGGACGGGATGCCTTTACCTTACTACGGGACAAAATGGGCATAAAAAACACTAGTTACCAAACATATTGTTTAGTTTGCAGCAAGTCAATAATTCTACTGTATATTTGTAAAGTTAGAATTTGAGGTTATGTCATTTAAGAAACGTTTAGAAATCTTCATTTCGTTTTTTATTTTTTTGTTAAAATGACGACCAACAACATGGTTACAAATGTCTTATAGATAAACTCAAATAGATACACAAATCCAGTTACAGTTCATCAAAACAGATAGAAATAATAAGACAGATAGAAATTTGATAAATTGTAAAAATCATCAAGCAAGCAAACTGATGTAAAAAGCTTTCCTCCGGAGTAAAGTTTCGAGGTGAGTATTGTGAGAGTGAATACGAGCCGGCTGACAAACGAAGTGACGCGGCGCGTGACAGAGATAACGTCCGGCGAACGAATGGCCTGCCTCCGGAATACACTCCGGCGATAATCGAGCGGCGACATACGGCAGCAGCCGCGCCCTGACACGCAGCGGCCGCGGGCAGACACGCAGCAGCCGCGGGCAGACACACAGCGGCCGCGGGCTGAAACGTAGCGGCCGCTGCAACACGCAACGGCTCGTTAGAGCGTGCAGTGTACGTGCTGGGACTACACCAACTGATGGCGCTGGTTAGATTTATGCAACGTGCTATTTTTTTTTTGCTGAAACTACGCTATACTGATTGTTAACTACGTGCCACCTATGTTATATTTAGTAACTCGCGATGTACTTGATTGGTGAAGATGCACGGGTGTGTATTGAGGAGTCCTCTAGTTTTTGTTGACAGGCGTGGTCACGCCACCTGCACGCACGACATGCATTGCCTAGTATTATGTTTGCGGTAATTTGGTTACTTGGATGACCTTATCATTTGAAATTCCATATTTTACTAATTTTGTTGTATGTTAAGTTGAAGTGGCACTGAGACGTGGTCCTTAACTGTTGGCCTTTTGGAAAAGCGCAGAGTCACACAGCGGGCAATGGAGAGAGCTATGCTCGGAGTTTCTTTGCACGATAGAATCCGAAACGTGGATATTCGCCAAAGAACCAGAGTCACCGACATAGCTGTTAAAATTTGCAATGGGCAGGCTACATCAATCGAAGAACCGAAAACCGATGGGGAAGAAAGGTTCTTGAGTGGAGACCACGAACCGGAAGACGCAGCGTAGGTAGGCCTCCCACTATGGACCGTCGACATTTCGTAGAGTCGCTGGCATCTAGTGGATGCAAAAGGCAGGTTGTCGTTCAATGTAGAGGTTAAAGGGGGGGGGGGGGCTATGTTCAGCAGTGGACGTCTTCCGGCTGATGATGATGACGGAACCCTCAATGCGCGAGTTGGATTCGCACTTGTCCGGTTTATTTGTACCTGCATCTGGACTTTTGAGCTCCATTTGCTACAAAAAACTCGTAAAAAACGAGATTCCCCGAATATAGAGTTTGTCATTCCAGCCAGTAATTAGATCCCGTGTGTTTCTAAACTCACTTAGACATTCTCCGGCACCAGTGCTCGTTCACATGGAAAGCTCAGCGGAATCATACCATTGCGTAATGAAAACCATCCGAACGGAGAAAAAAGGCCCGAGATTATTGAAAATTGGAATTTGAGAGGCAGTGATGTTCCTGAATCTGGTGAAATATAACGCGTTTAGGCAATGCAGGGGACCAAGGACTCATGGAGCTTCATGAATATTCAAAGTTTACTAGTTCTGATATCGCAGCTTTGAGTTAATTTGATCTGAATGTCGAGAGATTTAGGATATAATATAATAAACGAATGGCTATTTGGGAGACCGCTAGACTTGAAAGTATGAGGTCGCTGGTTCAAACCCCGGGCCCGTACCAATGACTACTTTGGATTTATGTAAGGATTTTCATACCACTGGCTTTTCGTTGAAGGAAAACATCGTGAGGAAACCTGCATACGTACGGAAGGAATTCAATGGCTTATGTGAATCCACCAATCCGCAACTGGGCCAGCGTGGTGGATATGGCTCAATTACTCTTTCGGAGGTAGGCCAAAATTTTCAGTAGTGGACTGTTAAAAGGCTGATTATGATGATGATGATAATAAACTATTTGCACCTGTAATCTTAAGGTCTACCAACGGTGGTATTGTTAAGGTATAGAATTTTTTGCGAAATACTTCAAAATGAGTAAGCACTTAACAAAATTATTGATATTGCCAAATCAATGGGCACCCAAACAAAGTTAGCCATATTATTAGTTGATTGATTCACGCGTTACTTTGCGTAAAATCGTCTTCAAAACTGTTTCTTTGACGAATCTCTAGTGTATTTCCGCTTTTAGTGTAACAGTCTCAGTTACAAGATTAACAAAAAAATGCTAAGGTTAAATTAGCATCATTGACAAATTTCTGTAAAGTATAACATAAAAAATGTATCCTTAATTGCACTTAATAAGACGTTAAAGCGTATATACACTAAATATTGTTTATATAAAACAGTTTTTACTAGAGTTGGTTAAAAAGACTAAGTAAACCAAATGTAGTGAAATGTTTGCGAGAACTCAAGAGCTTCATTTACAATACTAAAAAAAACTATTAAATTGATTCACAAATGTCGAAGTAATCGATGTTATCATCATCATCAGCCAGAAGACGTCCACTGCTGAACATAGGCCTCCCCCTTTAACCTCTACACTGAACGACAGCCTGCCTTTTCCATCCACTGGATGCCAGCAACTCTCACTATGTCGTCGGTCCATCTAGTGGGAGGCCTACCTACGCTGCAAAGTAATCGGTGTACGTACATAAAAATACGGACTGAATAGAGATCCCCCTGAAGTTGGTTAACTGTAGATAAACTGTCAAAAACTTTGTGCTTGACACAAACCAAGGTCTGAAAGTATAAATCATGGAACAATAATATTATTAAAAAAATATGTTTTAAAATTAAAGAGTTACTACATAATGGATTCTTCATAAGGACTGTTAATAGGATCTTTAAAGGTAGGCAATATATCTGTGATGCCCAGTGTTACAGGTATCTACAGGCGAAGGCGGCGCTTACCATCACGCGACCTTTCCCACTACACGCTACGTTCCATATTTTCCAAATTTGCAAAATTATATGAGGGCAACGAATTTCTAGTCATCAATAAAACAAGGTATATCCAGATAGCCAGGCGTTACTTTACATGAAACTGCCAATCTATAACGTTTTTGTTATTATAAGAAAAATCTGCCAAAACATAATTATGGAATCCCTTATCACTGAAACCACCATAAAAATTCCATCTACTTAAAGGTGCGAAAATTTAATATCATAAAAATTCCAAGCAAACAGTAGATTACAAGGATCTCCCAAAGATTTACGAGTGTCAAGATAGTCGTTTCTTTTACAAGACGATTGAAAATGGGTGCCTGAAGGACCAGGAGGCGTTGGGTGATTACCTACTTGTGGGTAAATAGTTTCCTCTCTCGATACAAAAGAGGCGCTGGCCCACGTCACTGCTGAAGTAAACCTATACAAATAATCTATACTATATAATAATATATGTAAGTATGTTTGTAACGAATTGGCTCAAAAAGTACTGGACCGACTTTAAAAATTCTTTCCCATTCGAATGCTACATTATCACTGATTAATACAGGCTATTTTAATAGACTATATAACTATACCCGTGCGGAACCGGGGCGGACCGCTAGTAATAATATAAAGGCGTAAAAGATGCAAAGTTTTAGTTAAGTTGAGAGACATAGAGTTTACAGTTAGTTACTCTTACTCTAGTATCAATTAGTTTATAAAATACAAGATTTATGAGATTTGGGTGATAATTTTTTTTCATCACATTGTTATAAATAAACTATAATAAAAAACGCTTTAGTGATTTATTTGCTAAATCAAACTAAAGGAACCAAAAACTCGAGAGCAACAATTACAATTGGTGACGATGATATCTGAGAGATGGATGATGGAAATCTTGGTAATGGATGGGACTGCAACAAATCAAATGAGTCAAAGACTCAAAGAGTTTACTAGGAGCCATTGAAGAGTTTAATAGACACAACGAGAGTTAAAACCGGTGGTGATTATTAAGTGGTCATCCAAATTGTAATGACATGAGCCCAAAAATTTCCAGAAAACATCGCATAGCGTCGCCTCTCTTTACAACGTAGAGCTAAATACTCGCCGAAATAACTTTTATATCCAGAACGTATCCGGGGTATTTGGCGCACGTAGAGCAAATAATGTCGATTGGGATGTGAGAATTGCACGTCGAATTCAAAAATAGCTATCTTGAAATCTGGCTTGTTGTGCTTCACATGCTTTATTGGTCATGCTTTCTTGGTAAGCTTAAAACAAACCTTGTCGTAAAGAAATGTTTTTTGAATTTTATTTCGTGGTCTAACAGACCACGAAATAAAATTCAAAAAACATTACGTAGTGTGTGAAATATGTTTTATGTATATAAAAAAAGTATTTCAATAATTTTAAATAAACAAATAATTCCGTTATATTAAGAGGGATAATAATAACCGTTTAAGCTTTTAACTAGCAAGGTTTTTATTCTACGTTACTTAGCATTTTATATGCCATAGTTTGCCCTCACCTATGGATATTTGTAATACCAGAGGCATCACAAATACGTTGCCGACTTTTAAAAATTCCAACACAGCCTTTTTAAAGAACCTCATAATATTATAGTTACTAGGAAATGTCGCAAGAGGGAGTTCATTCCACATATTGCTGTTATGAGGCAGAAAAAGATCCCGTAAAACGTCGCGTAATACATAATAATGTACCCACACGAAAGAGCACGCGTCGTTAGTAAAGTTTTTGAAACGATTATGGCATATTCCAGTATTATCCTAGAATTCAACAGTTATGTAATTGAAAGCAATCAGCTAAACGATCTAGTGCGTGCTTAAAACATAACTAAAGTACTTGTGTAGATCACATTAATTAGTGGCATTACAATGTTAACGCTTAGCACTAATTACATTCCAATAGTTAATGTTGTCATTGTTGTAAACTAGCTGTCTAACTTGATAGGGTTGTTATTGGATAAGTAGACGAGGATCTACAATTATGCAGCGATGATAGTTCAGTAGTTAGCCCGCTCAGACACTACCTCGCGGGAATTTTACTTCAAGGAGCTAAAGCTTCTAATGAATAAAATAGACTGAAGTATCATTGTAGCTTTTTTTACATTGTATTTTTATTGTAAACTAGCTGAATTTCACGGTGCTACCCGCGGTTTTCTAATTTTCCCGCATTTTCTGGAAGAATAAGTACCCTATGTTCTTCCATATGATGTACACTATCTCCCTGCCAAAATTCGTTAAGATCGGCTTAGCGGTTTAGTCGTGAAAAGCGAACAAACATCCAGACAGAGAGACAGAGTTACTTTCGCTTTTATAATATTAGTAATAGTTTTAGGTTTCGGCTTTTTTTTTTGTTTGGTTTTGTTTCGTTTTGGTTTGGTTATTTTGGATTTGGTTTTTGATTGTTTTGGTTTGTTTTTATTGGGTTATGGAGCTCATTTCACAACCTTACTACGGTAAGTATACTGTAAATAATCATAATAATATAACTTCATTTGAAATTGTACTTAAACTTTACAATCTATATAAAATTGTCATTTTACTTTTTTTTGTATTCGTCTGGTCATTACAACACTGACAATCGTGTGTCGATCTGTCAAGACAGAGCCCATTCTGAAATTAGATTACTTATTATGGCCACCACCAAATATTACTATATCATCAATATACGTAAGGTGAAATATGTTCAAGTCTTAAATCTTATCAACCATAAATATAATAAGAGAGGAAAATGATAATAATTCACAATTTTGGCTTAGTTTAGGTCAAAGATATCACACACTTTTGACACATTAATGTACAACATATTTAACCTCCGATGCACACAGAGCAGTGTTATGAGTTTAATATATGTACCTGTGTATCTTTATGTTCCCTCCCACTAGATGGACTGACGACATAGTGAGAGTCGCGGGCATCCAGTGGATGCAAAAGGCAGGCTGTCGTTCAGTGTGGAGGTTAAAGGGGGAGGCCTATGTTCAGCAGTGGACGTCTTCTGGCTGATGATGATGATGATGATGATGATGATGATGATCTGTATGTAACGCCGTAGCTCCCAAACAGCTGAACCGATTCTGATGTAGTTTTTTTTTTTTGTTTGAAACGCGGTTTAAACAAGATTGATTTTAGGTTGGATTCAAGAAAGTCTGTTCACCAGTTTACAGTTTATCACCTATTATTACAATTTTTCTATTAATACTAAACTTGTTCTAGTGTATGAAGTAAGTCAAGTTTGTCCTTGAATTGAATAGAAGCTTGCCTTTTATCACGTAGATAGAAGAAACTGTTACACCCAATTACTCCATTCGATTGTTTCCCTGTAGATTACAATTACCAGGTGTCAGCCGCTCCGCCGCGCCTGGTAATAGAGTACGTCGATGTCATGCCAATCACCGGCGTGGTGTGGCGTGGCATGCCATGCCGTGGTATGGCGTGGTATCTTGTGTTGTAGCTACGAATTGGACTTTGGCTCTGTCTTGAGACTGAGGGCTGGCAAGCTGTAATTGGCTTTAGACAAAGAGAATGGGTAAATCTGCCTTTGAAGGCATGTTCCATGTGAATTGGCACTAAGTTTTTATGTACAGCCAGAGCAGAATATTTAAACTTTACTATAAAAGTCTGGACCATACAATACAGGTAGCGTTAAAGTGCACTTGGAAACCTCTTGTTAAATCCAGTCAAGCCCCTTAAAATTGGACGGACCGCAAAAATGCCAAAGCATTTTCATGGTTCAAAGTGCTCTTTTACACTGAAATGTAATGGAAGGTAGAAAAAGTGGTCAGATTTTATTACGTGTAGTATTATGAAAATATTAAAACTTCCAAGCTGGTTAAATTCTTTTAATATTTTTAAGATACCTCGTTTATAACGTCCAGGTAATCATTTGTGTCTTTAGTGAAAAAGCGAATTTTGCAGCTGGTTTCAGTCGCTTCTAATTCAAGTATTCGAGCACAAATGAATGCATTATATTTTAAAATAATACATTTTTAGAAAACACCTTTTATAAATACATTGTGTCCAATTTAGCAAGACCTCAATTAAATTCGCAACACCTGTCCGTCCCTCTTGTAAGGAAGTGTGTAACTCAGCACTTCCAATGTAACGATGACAGTTGTTTTTGTACCGACGACGTCACAAAAACGGGTTAGCCCTTATTGTTTACTTAACTAGGATTAAGATAAGGTAGAAACAGATGTGCAACTTTACAAGATAAATTTGCATGTCATACATAATGTACGAGCTCAAGCTTTTAAACAAAAATAAGTATTTGCTTATACTGAAATTATTTTAACATTTCATGGTGTATGTAACTTTTCCTTTTGTGTTCCTATTTCAAATAATGCTTTTATATTACACCCTTGAATTATCATAATTATTACAATTATCAATTTTATAATTCTTGTAACAGAAATTATTTTTCTAATGTAAAGCGATGATGCGGTATACGATGGAGCACGCTTGCCTAGAAGAAAGTTAATTCACCTGTGATTTGAAGACAGACATATTGTAACTATCGGCTATTCTAAAATATAAAAATCAATGTGTGTATATTATATTCCCTATGGACGACAAAACGGCTAGACCGAAACGGGACGGGACTTTCACTGGCAGATAGCTGATGTTATAAAGACTTAATCCACGCGGGTGAAACCACAGGGCACAGGTAGTATTCAATAGATAGCTACACTTGAATAATTATTATAATTACTAAAGCAAGTACCTAATTGGAGGTAGTTTGTATATCGATGTAGTTAATCATCTGTGCTGTTATAATCTTTGAGCAGAAGTTCAGATGGAGATCTTAGACAGTGAATTAAGTTCTTTTTCTCCCAGAAACTTGTTTTCAGTCCATTTGGGATGACGTTATCTGTTCTGCTAAGTTGGATTTAAATTGTGGTTAAGAAGTTTTGTGCGGGACTCCTGATGGAATAATTCCAACTTAGTACATTGAAGTATTTGCAAGGGATCAAACCATTACTAAACTTAACCTTAGAATGTAGATTCTCAAGATGTAACCTATATAATTATTACATAAAATGCGCTATGTGTATGTATGTATCATCATCATCAGCCAGAAGACGTCCACTGCTGAACATAGGCCTCCCCCTTTAACCTCCACACTGAACGACAGCCTGCCTTTTGCATCCACTGGATGCCCGCGACTCTCACAATGTCGTCGGTCCATCTAGTGGGAGGCCTCCCTACGCTGCGTCTTCCGGTTCGTGGTCTCCACTCAAGAACCTTTCTTCCCCATTGGTTATTGGTTCTTCGAGCGATGTGGTCTGCCCATTGCCACTTCAACTTGTAAATTTTAACAGCTATGTCGGTGACTCTGGTTCTTTGGCGAATATCCACGTTTCGGATTTTATCGCGCAAAGAAACTCCGAGCATAGCTCTCTCCATTGCCCGCTGTGTGACTCTGAGTTTTTCCAAAAGGACAACAGTTAAGGACCACGTCTCAGTACCATATGTCATCACTGGCAACACACATATAATAACATGAAAACTATCAAATTAGACTTTGTTTTGTTCCAGAACAAACATGAAATAGAAACTGTTTTTAAAATACTTCGGTATAAAATAATAAATATTAATTTTGTAAACTAAATTTGTCAGGTTAGTCTAACTATCATCACATCAATCTGCATAAAATAGCAATAAATACAAATTTGAAACAGTTTTAGTGCACGTTTGTAATTCTACACAAAGGGGCATTAGTCACGAATACAGACAATATTTTGATACATCAATTATAGTTATGAAAAATTTAGTAGCTTTGCAACACTACAACTTGCTATTTTTAAACAAAATAATAATTTAAATCTCTCGGCGATAAATTCTTTGATAACTATCTATTTCTGACTTTCTCTGTATTTCAAACTCACGGACGGAGAGCATGCAGTGTCGAGCACGCGTAGACTACGCTTCGTACTGCCGAGTACGCACAACGTTCGTCACTTGAAATTGTGCTGTGGGTGACGTGATATAGGGTTTGTATTTCAATGCTTTGCTTTTAGCTAGGTTGGTGTTCATCATCATCATCATCATTTCAGCCATAGGACGTCCACTGCTGGACATAGGCCTCCCCCATCCTCCACCATTAGGTTGGTGCTAAGTAGATCTAATTAAATATGGACATAACCGAGAAGGAAACCTTTAATAGTTCTTTCTGACAGTTTTTCGCCCTATAGAACTTTTCCAGAAAACTAAAAAGATACAAAACAGTCGCGGCACACGTAACTAGTACAAGTTTTTTAAATTTGAGTGTATAAGTACAAATACTATAATACATTGTAGTTCCCGTAGTTGAGAGGCGTACTAAATACCCGGCGGCGTCAGTGTATCGATCAGCGCTTGAGAGGCTTCCCGATGAATGCGGTTCGTTAGGCAGACTAGACGCGGGTGAGACGAGTACGCTGCCAGTTCCAACACGCCTCCTCACCAACAAGGTACTGTTGCTTGCTTGTCCGACGCTAATTCGCTAGATCTACAAGTTTTATCAAAGCCTGTAGGCTTGTTGGCTCTCGCCATAACGAAACAACTTTGGTACAAGTTCCAATATTGACAAAATTCATTGTTACCATCATCAACAGCCTTGAGTGACCCACTCCTGGGTATAGGCCTCCCTTTGCTTATGCCACTCTTCCCGGTCTCTCGCTATTCGCATCCATCCATTGTTAGCATAATATCTCCAAACTTGGCCTGTAGTTTTAAAACGTAGCACAAACTATCCAACCTAGAATTTAGTGTAATTAGACCGCTCGCTGTAAATACCACTCGCGGTTACCCATCCAAATTGTCACTGTATCTAGATTGGTCAATTTTGTTATTCTGACTCATTGAGCTATAATATTACACAAGTAAGCGTCACGTAAGCAAGACGGACAATTTTAATGCTCGCAAATTGATTTAAAGTGATCTACAAATTTTTACAAATTACATTATACGAAATATTTCCGGTTGAAATGATCTATAAATCAGGTTTTTCGTAATTGTTATGTTTTATTATGGAAACTGACGTGGTTTTCACACGTTCTATTTATATTACACGGCAATTACTCATGTAAGATTAAAATCCGGTTACTCCGACTATAGTTTCAACCACATTAGGTGGTATTTTTCAACGTAAATACGCGTGGTGTGAATGGAAAATTCAAGGTAAAATTAATTAATTATAAATAAAAATTTTATGTTATATTTGAGGCTTGTAATGTGTTTAAATGTAAAAGCTTCTCTCGGCAACTGTAAAGATAACATTTCAGGACAACTAATCGATAAGTGTATTTGACTAACCCATATCCCTTATCTCAAGTAGCACAGTAATATTAGCTCAAATAATATTAGATGAGACCGCCAGGTGTCGACTCTACTCTAGTGTCGTGTCATGAGGAAGACGAGCGTCTTGTTTTACTTTGTTTTTGATTGGGGCGGAGGTAATTTTCTGGTGAGAGGAGAGTGTACAGTTTCACGACGCAGTCTTGTGTTTTGAATGTAAATAGAACGTTGTGTTTCCTTACATGTTGCTTGAGTGATGTGGCGACTGATTCAACATCAGTCTTCCTGATATTGTTCAATGTACCTAATTATTACACAGTATGATATGTAGTAGAGTAAATATCTTACAAAACTAATAATGTTGTATACGTAAAATTTTAACAAACACTCTCGGAGTAAATTTGGCCATTTCAAATTTATCAAAGTGTGATTATGATCAAGGTCTTAATGTACTACTGTTTTGTCTGTAGTTCTGTAGCGTCATTAGCGTGTCGTTTACACGTTACGCGAAAACCTTCTTAAATGTTATGATATCCAAAATTTTGTTAATTATGGATTCCGCAAAAACTTTAGTGATATTGAATCCTAAAGTATTTTTATTTCTGGTGTACGCAAGAAAGAGGTCCTAGTTTTTGCAAAGTTTAACGCAATTATTACCAAAGTATTTACGGTACTATCGACATACGCAACATAACATAAGATAGACAAAATAGTTAGATGAGTATACAGATGAGATCTAAAACAAAGGCAAAAATAAAACATAAGCAGTGTTTTTTTTAAATAAATAATAGGCTTGCGGTCTACGGTGGAGCACGCTTGCCTAGAAGAAACCGATTCACTCGTGATTTGAGACACCCAGATTGTAACTATCGGGGAACACCCATTTAGGCATTAGTGACTAGAGCGCATCCACTTGCATTTGTAATGTGAATGATGCATACAAAATGGAATTATTTATAGGAACAATATGTTGTGGCAATGAACAGTCTCAACCTTCGACCAAAATAAAATGAACGGAGGGGCCACGACCATTGAACTTGTTCAGTAAAAATGAGTCAAAACCGTCGGACATATACTTCAACAACTAATTATAACCAAGTACGGTACAACTGTTACAAAATATAGATTGCGATTTTTGTTATATTATTACATTTCGGGAAAGCACACGATGTCATAATTTTGTCAGATGTGTCGTCATCATGTAACAATAGTCCTGTGTCGCATTTCCTACGGCTAGAGACCGACTGAAACGAAGTGAGGGCCAGCGCTCATTTTGTAATCTTCAAAAATGCGCTCCTTCTGGGCCCGTCATTTTATTTAGGTCGAAGATCTCAACAAGGTAGATAGTTTCAGGTACATCGTTTAATTAGTTCAAAAACTCTATTAGAAATTATTTAATCTCGCATCACAAAGTTATAAACATTTTGCAGCAGTTATAAATGGATTTAATTCAAACTACAACTGGCGTACTCCAAAAGCAAATGAAATAAAAAAAAGTTTGAAATCTGTGCGTGCTGCGAGTCGAGTGGTGCACCCATTCACTATTTTTGCTCGGATAAACGTTTTGAATCGTTTTTAACGAAACTTTTTTGGTGACCATTTTTATTGCACTGAATATTTAGCAATGTAGATGGCACGTCATAAAATGCTATTCAGGATGTCAATGGAAGTGTGATGTATGAGTGAACATTATTAGCCAACATGTGAATATGAATTAGTTCATCAATGATTAAATTTATTCACGCCAAATGAAGTTATTGACGCCAATTTTTTTGTACCAAGTCCTATTGTTAACTAAATTTGACAGTTCTAAAATTTTTGGCATCCTTTTTCACACATTGAAATGAAAAGAGACACAGACAATTTAAATCTTGTCAGTTAAGTTTAGTTTATTTAGGGTACAATTTAACGCCTTATTTATATGAAATAAAATAAATTAGATTAGGCTCTTGAGAAGAATCTATGGACTAACATATATTAAAAAAAATTTTTCCTGGTCAAGTGCCTTTATTAACTAAACAAAATACAAGCTAAAATTAAAACTACAAATACAGTTAGACTGCCCATAGACCGTTGAAGGTCTTAAGACAACCCAAATGCTCAAGCCCAAAATAAATTGCATTCATTATGAAAACAATCACTACATTATTAAAGTAATAATAAAGTAATAATAAAGTTGCTAAAATCCGTATAAGGAACATGATATTATGTAGGTAGTTCTCGAAATGTAACCTCCACATTCTCAAAGTTTACGTAAGATATTGAAAATATACCTAGACTATAGAATATGCTGTCAAATTGCGATTTGAAGTCATCCAAATTGTAACTATTGGGGAACACTCTTTCAGACAGCGCATTTGTTCCTGATGAGCCTCTTGGCACGTCTTTCAAATTCAGTCTCAATAGACTCCAACGCCCCAAGCTGGTACTTAGCTAAGTTTAACATTTGGTTATTTTTATAGGCAAGCGTACATACAATAAAAAAACTTATATGTTACAAGCTAAAAAAGCAAAATACGATAATACGCTTCTCTTTCTAACAGGTATTATGAAGAAAAAGCTAAGTCATGGATCTTCAAAAAAGCGGACCGTGAAAATTGAAGAAGAAACAAAAAGTGTCACCGAGAGCCCCACAACCAAAGTTGATTCTCTGGATGATGAGGATCAGGGATTCGGTGGATGGCTGAAGTAAGTGCTGTTTCAACAAAGCTAGCAATCGAATTGTTCTATTGTGTGTAATAATTATGTACTTGTAATCATCATCATTATCATCAGCCAGAAGACGTCCACTGCTGAACATAGGCCTCCCCCTTTAACCTCCACACTGAACGACAGCCTGCCTTTTGCATCCACTGGATGCCCGCGACTCACTTGTAATGGAATACAATATTTGATTCAACCAATCACTGTCACTATAGACCCTACATCAATCTCCAAAAGGGACGGTTGGAAGCGGCCTGCATCCAGCGTTTCCCTGTGGTATCTTTTAGGTCGTCTGTCCATGTTGTGGGTGAACGTCCTACGCTGCGCTTACCAATTCGTGGTCTCCATTTGAGAACCTTTCGGCCCCATCGGCCATCTGTTCTGCGTGCTATGTGCCTGCTGCTACTTCAACTTGCTAATCCGGTGGGCTATGTCAGTAACTTTTGTTCGTCTAAGGATCTCCTCATTTTTGATGCGATCTCGTATAGAAACCCCGAGCATAGTCGACAACTACACATAATTATAGAACTATTTTATCCTTTTCTGAACGAATTCAGCAATATTTTATGAAATGGCGACTGTGCTAGAACTCGACAACGCAAAAATGAATGACGCGTTTGCAAACTAATAAAAGTATAAAACACAAAGGTCATCGCTTTACTTTTTAAATTAAAAATCTCAGACTCTCTAGTCTTTTTGTCCAATATTTCAAGTTACAATCGGTAATTTGCAAGTACCACTAAAGTAAATGAATCTTATAAGGGTCTGTTCATTAATTCAAGTGGTTTTAGATAGAATCCACTTTAGTATCAGATTTCTTCACTCAAGCCACTAGTAATTGTTTTCATGAGCGTGAGCGCACCCGACAGCGGCTCATATGCGCACTGTGCAGTTAGTCTAGTGTAGTGATGATGATTGTTGGTACAAGTCACATGAAGCTGTGCTGTAGAATCGGCTATTGCAGTGTATAGGCCTCCAAGGCCTACTTAGCCTTATTCTACGTTTTTCTTCTTCAGCTTCCAATTCATCATCATCATCATCATCATCATCATCATCATTATCATCATCATCATCATCATCAGCCAGAAGACGTCCACTGCTGAACATAGGCCTCTTACTACGCTACGCTGCGTCTTCCGGTTCGTGGTCCAACTGCCTACCGCTCCAGCTAGATCAGCTTCCAATTGCCTACCGTTTATCATGATTATAACGAATTGTAGAACGTCAATCTCTACGTTTTTGATAGGTTTTTAAACATTAATGATATACGTTATTGTATTTCAGATCTGCGGACGGCCTGGAGAATATGAAACTGTTTGTGATAGCGAACAGCATAGTGATGCTGACGACCCTTGTGTACCCTCACCTGCAGACGGCCCTGGGAATCATCTACGACATGGTTTATGGAGAAGACGCCATCTGCTGATATCAATGTATTGGAAACCATTTTTATAGAGGTTACCGTAAAGTCAAACTAAAAGATTTTTAATCAAGAATTTGTAACTTAGAGCCAATCTATTTGACTATTGAAGATGAAGAGTGTTTGAGTGTTTTGTGTTTTGAGTGTTTTGTGTCTTGAAAAAGGCCGTCTAATGCGGTTGAAACTATAGTCGGAGTAACCGGCTTAATCTTACGTGAGTAATTCCCGTGTAACATAAATAAAATGTTTTGATATATTTTTAAAGTAATATAAAAATCTAAATTATTCGGTAATATAGCTAGATCTACGAGTAACAATGTTTGCGCTAGTAGCTAGAATAATATTTGTTCTCGGCGTAATTCAATGGTACTCAATTAATGTATGGAACATGATATCAGACTATTTCAATAAAGAATTCAATAAGTTCATTGCGAATGACAGTTATATAGATTTTGATAAAGAAATGTAAAGACGTGAACTGGTAAAATAATCATTGTAACAAATAATTAAATAACATTTTGTAAGATTAATGTTTCACTAATCACACATATCGCTGGCTCACTATTACAAGGTTCTATGTTATTTTCTTACACGTTCTGTAATTTCAATAAAAAAAAAATTACTGTCAAAAATATTGACATAGCAGGGTTTATGCTTGAGTGAAAATATCTCTATCAAGCATAAACCCCGCTAAGTCAATATTTATGTGATAATTTTTTTTTAATTGAAATTACAGAACGTGTAAGAAAATATCATAGAACCTTGTAATAGTGAGCCAGCGATATGTGTGATTAGTGAAACATTAAGTCGGTTAAAAAAAGTAAAGTTATATGATTATTACGGGTGATGGTTTTCATCTCGCCAGTGCGTGGAATCCAGTATTAGGTTGTTTAAAAAATAAAAGTCCGCGTTCAAAATGTGTTCAAAATACTATACGCAGTGATACAGTGAATGTGTTTTGTCGGGATTTAGGATCGAGTTCGAGTTCCAGTGATAACCGTAGCAAAAGACTACGAAAGAGGGTAGATCGTTATGTCTGCACCTAACTTTTTAACTGTTCGACCAACCACCCGCATTCTTCAGTCTTCCCGTGAACATGGTGCATGTAACTGCGCCGAAATATCGAGAGCTCATTCCACAACCTTACCACGGTAAATATCCCGTTAATAATCATATAACTTTAGTGAACAACCGTGATAGTTTAAAACAGTGTTTTATAAAAGGTAAGTTCCAAAAATATATTGTTTAGTTTTTGTTTCATAAACATTTTGTTATAACATAATAATGTTAGTCCACTTTTCCAATTACACTTTTCCAGTATTCTAATTCTATACACATGATCATAACAACTTGCCCGTTACGAATAGCAAAAAATCTAGAACTTTTTACTATTTAATGCTTGGATATGTGTTGGGAATTCGCTAGAACTGCCGGATAGCCTCACTGCTTCTAAGAAAGATAAGGAAATTAGACTACCCGTCTTTTACATTTTAATGAAATCGCGCGTAAAGCGGCCTTGTCACGACATTTTGCTCGGCTAATTTAACTGAGGAAATTTCATAATAAAGCCCTCATAACCCGTTATCTACATTCTGAAACAAAAGACTGTCGTATTATACGTGTAGTTAGGATTCAAACATTCATTTCGGATAAGCCAAATTGTTCATTTCTGAACTTATGCATCATCAGCCAGAAGACGTCCACTGCTGAACATAGGCCTCCCCCTTTAACCTCCACACTAAACGACAGCCTGCCTTTTGCATCCACTGGATGCCCGCGACTCTTACAATGTCGTCGGTCCATCTAGTGGGAGGCCTCCCTACGCTGCGTCTACCGGTTCGTGAACTTATGAAGTTTGAACTTTTGTGAACTTATAAACGATGGATTTGCCTGATTTTTGTAAATTGGGATTTGTATTGGGACAGTAGTTTTGACAATACAATTTTATTTCATAATCAAATTGGCTTGTTGGGTTTTGGCATCAAGCACTACGAGCTTTAACACAAATATTGTCTGCGAAGTTGCTTAAAATAACACTAACTATACCTATTGCCGTTAGAGCTAATCAACGCTAACTAAACCTAATACACAATAGCGTCGATTCTGTCATACTATTCACTAAACTAATCCAATCTGACAGGACTAAAATTATCTGCCTCTCTTTTCATTTTAATACGTGAGAGAAGGATGGCAATAATTTTAGAGCTGTCAAATTTAGTTTAGTTTAGTTTAGAGTGCATCAGAATCGGTGCCAATATCTGCCTTTGTTTTCATTTTAATATGTGAGAGAAGGATGGCAATAATTTTAGAGCTGTAAAATTTAGTTTAGTTTAGATAGTGATACAACAGAATAACACCAATGTATCTAAGATAAGATAATGCAGTGTGGATGTCTTAGGTTGCCCAGTCTCGCTGTCAGGCGCTTACGTCATCGTATGAATGTGCCTATAAATCTACAAAATTAAATTATTTCCTCTCCACTGTCACTCTGCACACGCCTCGCCGCACGCTGAGGTCGAAAATGCGGCTTATAGCACCTATTTGATAAGATACCTACTAGCAATATTACAAAACTTGGAACCCGTAATATGGAAACATGTCTCAATTTCCTTGATCTTTAGATTACTACCTCTGCTAGTTGATGGATGAGGTTTAACATCAAAGGATTCATTTACAGTTTCATGACATCAATCTCTAAGTTCTAAGAACGAAATATTGTTAAGAATAAACAATATTTTTTCTTGTGGCAGAAATACATTTCAATCATTTAAATCATCATCATCATTCATCATCATCAGCCTATCATTGTTGTTTGCTGTTTCCACTGCTGGAACACAGGCTTTCTCTCAGAGAAAGAGAGAGAGAGTGGATAGGCCCCAATCCACCATGCTGGCCCACTGCATGTTGGTGAATATCGTATTTCTTTAAACTTTTGAGGTTCTTCGACATACCGGTTTCCTCACGATGATGTTTTCCTTCACCGTTGTTGAGCGATGGCATCGAAACTGCACATAATTTATTTAAGTACTAAATAAGTCATTGGCGCATGGTTGAGCATCGAACCGGGTGCCGTTAGATTTTAAAGAGCATAATGCTACTGCCTATTATGTAAAATTATGTCCAATGTCCATGTTGAACCCATGCCGGTAGTCGTTGGGAACGATACTCTCGAAGTTGTTGACCGTTACACCTATCTTGGACAGATTGTTCAGTTAGGTAAGTCCAACTTAGGCAAAGAGGTCGCCCGAAGAATCCAACTCGGATGGGCAGCGTTCGGGAAATTGCGTGACATCTTCTCGTCCAAGATACCACAGTGCCTCAAGACGAGGGTCTTTGACCAGTGTGTGTTGCCAGTGATGACATATGGTACTGAGACGTGGTCCTTAACTGTTGGCCTTTTGGAAAAACTCAGAGTCACTCAGCGGGCAATGGAGAGAGCTATGCTCGGAGTTTCTTTGCGCGATAAAATCCGAAACGTGGATATTCGCCAAAGAACCAGAGTCACCGACATAGCTGTTAAAATTTGCAAGTTGAAGTGGCAATGGGCAGACCACATTGCTCGAAGAACCAATAACCGATGGGGAAGAAAGGTTCTGGAGTGGAGACCACGAACCGGAAGACGTAGCGTAGGGAGGCCTCCCACTAGATGGACCGACGACATTGTGAGAGTCTCGGGCATCCAGTGGATGCAAAAGGCAGGCTGTCGTTCAGTGTGGAGGTTAAAGGGGGAGGCCTATGTTCAGCAGTGGATGTCTTCTGGCTGATGATGATGAATGCTACTGCCTGGCCGCCATAGCTTCGCATGAAAAACATTTTAGCCTGATACAATTTTCTTTAATATATTATGTGAGTACTGAAGAAATATGTAAAAGGGAACCTTAAGTTGATTGGATGCTTGTTACTTCACTAGAACTTATTTTGTGAAATTAAATTAACAATATTGTAAATTCCAGAATCAAAATTAAATTATTGTTGATCAAATAATATTTTTACGAGTCAATATAATTATGTTTTTTATTTTATACAAATTTATATTTGCATGCCAGTTAGAAATTTAAATAAAATCTTTGACAAGTTACCTCCTTGATTGTCATGTTTCGTAGTAAAAACAAGTCACTGCTTGCGTTTATTAGAGCAGTATAGAAATTCCAATTTATCTCAAAGAAGATGACAAAATAATTATCAAAATTCCAATTTACTTGAGAAAAAGTCTTTTCAATGCAGTTTATCATCATAATGATTCCGGCTTAGTACACCTTTAGTTCTTGGAGAGTGTTATGCTCGTGGTTTCTCTACGAAATCGAATCAGAAATGAGGAGATCCGTAGACGAACGAAAGTTACCGACATAGCCCACCGGATTAGCAAGCTGAAATGTAAGTGGGCAGGGCACATAGCACGAAAGGGTCGAAAGGTTCTCGAATGGAGACCACGGACCGGTAAGCACAGCGTGAGACGTCCACCCATAAGTTGGACCGACGACCTAAAAGAGACCGCGGGAAAACGCAGAATGCAGGTCACTTCCAACCGGCCCTTTTGGAGATTGATGGGGGAGGCCTATAAATAAATAAATAAAAATCGTTTAATTCAGGCAACTTGACCCATAGATATCGTACTAATGAATGTCTTAATCTAAAATAAAATAAATGCACACTGTATAGGGGTGTTCGTCTTAAACTATATAAGCACACTGTATATGGGTGATAGTCAAACTCTGACAAACTATACAAACAGAAGTACGGTGCACAATAGTGCCAGGTCACTTTTTGTTTCTATTCATGTGAACAGAGATCCAATGCTTAAACATTGGACTCCTTACATCATCAGAGACAGCCGCTAGGATTCTGTTGCCGGAACGATGCAAGCGATGCCAGAAGGAAGCTAAACTGGATCTTATATGTCCTCCTATGTCCAGCAGTGGACGCCCTGCGGCTGAAATGATCATGATGACACGTTTAGTTTGTTTTAGGACCACACTCGCTCTGTTCTACAAAAAAAAACAGTATTAAACGTCGAGTAATATTTACAGCATCGTAGACTCGTGGAATGGACGCGGAAACTTCACATTACTTACCTTCATAAGTGTAAATTCAGCCGGTTTATGTTGAGACGTTCCGAGCAAAGTGTGTTTGGATTAACCAAAACTGCTCAGAGCTCGCTATGAATAAGTAAATGCTTCTCACTTGTTAAAGTGCTGTGTGAAGTAAAGTTTGTAGAGCGTTTATTGTTTACTCGGAGGAATAGTAAATCTGCATCGATGGTATTTTATAAAATACCATCTATGTACGATGGTATTTTAAAAAATGCGGGTAGATAGTGAACAGTTTATTAATCATTCGATTTGAAATACAAGATCTAATTGGCCAAAAAGATAATGTCATGAAAAAACATATGAGAGATGTCTATGGGAGGTGGACATCTTAACTCCGTAACGGCTTATTGGATTTAGATGAAATTTGGTGTATAGTATAGGTATATAACCTGGATTATTAAGTAGGCTACTTTAAATGCCGTTAAATGACAACGTTTGTAAGAGTACGGGTTAAACCGAAGGCGCTGCTGTTTAGTAGCTAATATGACATCTTGATGCTTAATTCTAATACAATTTCACTGAAATGAAAATTTATAATAAAGAATAATAGTCTGTGAATGACGTAACCAACACACATAACACCCAACACCCAATGCCTGAATAAATGAATAGAGGTAGCTCTAAGTGACTAATAAAAAAAACTACAAATATTAGAAAAATAAAAAAAACTTTATCTGAATTAAAGACGTTAGTAGTATTGGTAGTAGACGTACCACCAAAACTACTTCAGTCTAAAATCAATCGTCTATTGGAAGTAGATCACCGTGAAGATAATTGTACTGGTAAGGTAAGGGAAAGCATTATTTCTAGTATTTCTAGTGTCATTAAATAACATAAATTATCCAGAATCCACGAGTTAATAATGAGACAGTAAAATGTAAAGACGCTCGTTTTTAAGCACATTATAAACGCAGAGGAACAAAAAGAAGTACCTTATAAAAGAAATCCACGCTCGTTAAACTTCATGAATTATTTAAGTGCCACTTTGCAAAGATTAAGCATAACTTAAAAAAAACGCCACACTGCATACTTTAAGTACCGAACTAGTATTTAATTAAAAACCGGACAAGTACGAGTAGGACTCGTGCTCTGAGGGTTCCGTTGGACATAACCCTCAGAGCGCGAGTCCAAAAAAACCTAAAGTTGAATTATTAAAAGACAAACTTACCTTTGTAGTTGATTATAAGGTTCTTCTATACATTCCAACTACAAAATATAAGTTTGTAATAGCAAAATAATTAATTTTAAATGATATAACTTCAAATTTGTAATTTTCAGATTTATTCCTATATATGTGATATGAGACCTTGCCTTTTGCCAAATTTCATGATTCTAGGTCAACGGGAAGTACCCTATAGGTTTTGATTTCCCTGTGAAATCGCAAAATATGCGACATAAACGTTCATATCTTTTGATTGCGTTGACTTACAACTATTATTTTTTTACAGCCGAAAGAAACCGCAGACCTAAGTATTTAGTATAAATTTCAACTTGATACCTTAACGCGTTCTTGAGAAAAAGGGTCTTGACAGACGGACAGACGGACAACGAAGTGATCCTATAAGGGTTCCGTTTTTTCCTTTTGAGGTACGGAACCCTAAAAAGAACCTAACGAGTTCAATTAGTTCGCCGCGCACTTGCGAGAGAGAGAGAAAGAGAGAGAGGACAAGTTTTTGTTCTAACAAGTTCTTAAGCCTGTAATACCTGGAGTAATGTCCCGGGTTCTTTCACAACTATTCTCATTCGACTTTGTTTCTCTTTAGAGAACTGCGCGGAGGAACTGTAGGATTCAAAGTTACTTTGTTATACGAAATAAATGCGATGAAACGTATCTTTTTAAAACTATACAAACTTTAAAACAAGCACCTAGCTGACAAAATTTTAGGTCTATAATCATATTAGAATATAAATTACTTCTGAGTTTATCAATTATTAGAGGTACAAAAAACGCGCATTATTCATCAAAATAGCAACACACAACTGACTCTACAAGACAAACAGTTTTTTATAAATAATATGCTTGCGTTTGACCACCATCACGCCTCATCAGTTTTCCCGTATTTAAAAAAAAAGTCCATCCCACATGCTACTTTGTATGTTTACCTACCACGTTCTGACAAATAATAATTGTTTGATTTAATTTGATTTGAATAGCGCTTTTTTTTGCAAGTTTTCATCAAGATTGGTCTTGCAGTTGCTTGTTTATTCGTGAAAAGGTAACCAACACACCTTTTACATGTCATCATCATCATCATCATCATTTCAGCCATAGGACGTCCACTGCTGGACATAGGCCTCCCCCATCGATCTCCAAAAGGGCCGGTTGGAAGCGGCCTGCATCCAGCGTTTCCTTGCGGTCTCTTTTAGGTCGTCTGTCCATCTTGTGGGTGGACGTCCTACGCTGCGCTTACCAGTCCGTGTTACCAGTCAGTCTTTTACATGTACTCTTACAATATTAGTGTAATAATGTAGCACAGTCACATAACTTGATAAAATGATACGATAGTTTCTGGCATAAATCAAAAGCCAAACACTGCAATTACAAATTTTTGTAACCTCCTTCTGTCAGCCCAATAAAATTCTCTCCCCGACCACATATATTTTCTAAACTCAAATAGCTACAGTAACAAAACGATAGAGCAAGCAATCTTATAGCCACTGCAACACTGCTACTGCAAGTTTCTTCTGGGCAAGCGTGCTGCATAGTAGACCGCATCATCGCTTAACATCATGCGAGTTAAGGGCCAAGCGAAAGCCCGTTTTTAATTAAAAAAATATAAGAACACCTCATCATTTCACCCATAGGACGTCCACTGCTGGACATAAACCTCCCCCATCGATTTCCAAAAGGGCCGGTTGGAAGCGGTCTGCATCCAGCGTTTCCCTGCGGTCTCTTTTAGGTCGTCTGTCCATCTGCTTGTGGGTGGACGTCCTACGCTGCGCTTACTGGTCCGCGGTATCCATTTCAGAACCTTTCGACCCCATTGGCCATCTGTTCTGCGTGATATGTGCCCTGCCCACTGCCACTTCAACTTGCTAATCTGGTGGGCCATGTCGGTGACTTTCGTTCGTCTACGGATCTCTTCATTTCGGATTCGATCTCGTAGAGAAACCCCGAGCATATAAACTCCATAGCTCGTTGTGCGACTTTGAGCTTGGTTATGAGGCCCATAGTGAGGTACCACGCACCTATCCATTCATATTTCCATGAGATCCGTCAGAAGCGTCCAACCAGTGGAGGCAATCGTAGGCCATTCAAGGTGCATTTCTACCGGACACCAAGCATAATCAATACGAGCTGCTTCCACGCTGGCTCTCAGCCAGCACCATTTGTTTTCTATCAAAGGACACGAGACAGTGAATAAATCTTGATTTCCTACAGAGTTGAACGCACTGAAACATTAATTTTTAGACAAACAATTCAATTTCAATAACTAAGAGGTTTGAGGACAGATGAATTTGATGAGCGTCATAAATCAACCGGACTAAAACCTACCAGCAGTCCCCGCGGGCCGAGCTTACACCTGCGAAAGAAATGACGTAACGATGACGTATTATTATTTAAGTGTAGTAAGCACAAAACTATTATAAGTCTGTGGTAGTAAGTTTGTATAGACTAAGTGGCTAGCCCTGGTGTCAATACTTAAGTTCAGCTGCCAAAATTACTCAGGGACTTTCCGAGCAGAAAAACGTTCGAGATGGTATATTTCCACAGAAAAGTTTTTTTTTGTTTATTATTAGAACGGCTGTCAAGGCATTTTTGTAGGAAATTTATTGTAGCCAGTTGCACCCAGATAAACGAAATGTCATTAATTCGAAATCAGTTCAATCACGTGTGAATTAGTTTCTTCTAGGCATGCGTGCTCCAACGAAGGCAGCATAATCGCTTAATATCGGGCGAGATGGTGGTAGAACACAAGCGTATTATTTATTTAAAAAAAGTTAGCAACTGTGATGCGGAGTTCGACGCGTTGATCTAAATAAGAATGTTCAATCAAGGTTCACTCTTAATGCCTGGTGACAGATTTTCCTTCTCATTTCCGTTCTATTGTCTTCTCTTTTCTGTGTATATTTCTCTCTATCAACTGCTACAGTAGCTGAAACTAAATATCTTTATAAAACACTGTTTTAAACTATCACGGTTGTTCACTAAAGTCATATGATTATTTACGGGATATTTACCGAGGTAAGGTTGTGGAATGAGCTCCCGATATTTCGGCGCAGTTACATGCACCATGTTCACGGGAAGATGTAACTGCGCCGAAATATCGGGAGCTCATTCCACAACCTTACCATGGTAAATATCCCGTAAATAATCATATAAGTTTAAATATCTTTATGTCTATAAATTTTCTTGCCAATTAGTTAAGAGGTCATTTTCATGTCTACTGAACAGGTAAAGGTTTAGACGTATTTGTGTACAATACAATACAATAGAGCTGCGTTAGACCCGCATTAGAGACGCTCGCCTCCCAAAGGGAACGGATCCACATCTCCTACACAATGGGAACCAGTCGCAAACAGCAGACAGTCTTGATGACGTCATGCAAATGCAACACACTGAATAATAATTGGCACGAGTCAACCAAAATACACTCAGCTATTTACGCATCGCTCACATTACAGAGGCATGCCCGCGTTCCACGCGAAAATACTCAGAGTTTAATACATTCCCGACTTAATCATATTCATTCATATTCATATTTATTCATAAAATGTTATTTTACATATCAAATACTATTTAAAATTTTAATTAAATTAAAATTATACTAATCAAATAGTAAACAAAAACATCATAAAAAGTCAGTCATAATAAATTAATAAGATTTTTTTTACGGAAAATGTAATTAATTAATTCATATAAAACCAAATTAAATTCAATAATTATTAAATAAAATTAACTTATACATTATTATTATTATTCCATATTAAATTAAATCAACTTATACTTTTTCATATTATCTATACTTCTATACTAATATTATAAAGAGGAAAGATTTGATTGTTTGTTTGTTTGCATTGAATAGGCTCCGAAACTACTGAACCGATTTGAAAAATTCTTTCACTGACGGGAAGCTACATTATCCCCGGGTGACATAGGCTATAATCTATACCCGTGCGAAGCTGGGGCGGACCGCTAGTTATTTATAAAATTCGTCAAACGCATAAAAATACTGATCAATCAGCCATTTTTTGAGACGTGACTTAATCTCGATGGCACTGAAGTTTTTGTAAATCATACACAAAATTGCTAAGTATGCACGATACTGATAAAATATGCAATGTGTGAGACAGACAAACTTATCAAATAAATGAGTTCGTGGGGGGATTGAAACAAAGGCGAGAACAAATATAAACATAATGAGCAGCATTATGTTCTCGCAATTGTTATTATACCTTATACTTATAATGATTCACACTGTTATCAATAAAATTGTTTATCTGTTTATTTGTTGTTCTCGCCTTTGTTTCAATCCCCTCACGAACTCATTTATTTGATAAGTTTGTCTGTCTCACACATTGCATATTTTATCAGTATCGTGCATACTTAGCAATTTCACGCTAACTCACGCATTAACTTACGTCTATAATGTGAACGACGCGTACCCACAAAATTTGCATGGTCAACTTTGTACTTATATTCCTTCTTTAAAAATAGTCAAGTTTGATTTACATTGTGCTGAGCCTCGTTAGGGCTCCGGAGACAGGCGCTGGTATTATAATGTGAGCTTTATAATAATCATGTCTCGTATAGCAGAATCTTCATGATTATAATATCATCTTTTTTTTCCAGACCAAACGCGGAATTATTCGTAATAAAAAAATCTCAAAAAATATTACCTATATCATCATCATTTCAGCCATAGGACGTCCACTGTTGGACATAGGCCTCCCCCACCGATCGCCAAAATGGCCTGCATCCAGCGTTTCCCTGCGGTCTCTTTTAGGCCGTCTGTCCATCTTGTGGGTGGATGTCCTACTCTGCGCTTACCGGTCCGTGGTCTCGATTCGAGAATCTTTCGGCCCCATCGGCCATCTGTTTTGCGTGATATATGCCCTGCCCACTGCCACTTCAACTTGCTAATCCGGTGGGTTATGTCGGTGACTTTCGTTCGTCAACGGATCGTAGAGAAACCCCTCTCCATAGTTCGTTGTGCGACTTTGAGCTTGCTTATGAGGCCCATAGTGAGAGACCACGTTTCAGTGCCGCATGTCATCACTGGTAACACACACTGGTCGAAGACTTTCGTCTTAAGGTACCGAGGTATTTTGGACGAGAAGACGTTGCGAAGTTTACCGAACGCTGCCCAGCCGAGTTGGATTCGCCGATTGACCTCTTTCTTGAAGTTGGACTTACCTAGTTCGGCTGTTATATCATGCATTGTCATTATATCATGGCGTGTACGTAATGTCGAGCTGGCTGTTTGGATATTTTTATATAATTTGACGTTAGGTCTAGTAAGCGGCTGGAACCATAAAGGCGAAGTTACGTTGCGTACTATAAAATAGATCATTTGTTCAGCAGTAGACAAACACTCGTTGATGATCATGATGAATTTTTAAACCAGCATTAAGGAGTGCAGAGGTGGAACACCAAGTAGTTGCCAGGTTAACAGATCAAAGGATGTGCAGTATTTAGGGCACATGACCACACGCAGAATCAGGGCGGAGCCAGGCACGCCTTGACAGCTTTGATGACGTCATGCAAATGCATCCCGTGAATAATCTGCGAGTCCGGAGCACAACACTCAGCTGAGCTATTACAGGATTTGCATACCGCCGCTATTGTTAGTGGTGACATGAAAATTAGGAGCTATGCTCCATTACCTATCGACACACACGTACGTGGAACTTTGTGTGTGTTACACAAACATTACGTTTCAAATAAGGGCATTTTATTTTAAGATTAATTATAAAAAAAAAGAAATGCTCGTTAAATAGTTTTATTCAGAACTAGCGGTCCGCCTCGGCTTCGCACGGGTATAGATATATAGCTCATGTCCCCGGGGATAGTGTAACTTCCCAACAGTGAAAGAATTGTTCAAATCGGTTCAGTAGTTTCGGAGCCTATTCAATGCAAACAAACAAACAATCAAATCTTTCCTCTTTATAATATTAGTATAGATAAAATACTATTACGTTTGGAGTAAAGTGATTTGATTCAAATAAGTGAAGTGATTAGTGATGAATTTTCAAAATAAGTAGAGAAAGCAGTTTTTTCCGTAGTAGCGTGATTTGAAACTCTGAAGTTGTAGTTTAGTAGCTCAAGTTTAGTATGTAAATAATACTTACAGAATCAACATTTTATTACAACTATTAAAGCATTAAACAAATACATTTAAAATTTCTCACTAATTCTGTTACGTAAATTCTTTCCATCCAATGGTTGCCTGGAAGAGATCGCTTTTGTAGAAGTGTTTTTTTTATCGTGTTGTAATTTTTATTTCAGGTGTACACAATAAAGAGTTTCTATCTATCTATCTAATTGTAAAAGTAGCATTTATGCCTTGTAAAAGAATAATTAGTGAACTGTGAGCTGTTTAAACCTTCAACATATGGCCGAGAAGTCAACCTGAACAAGAACGAAATGCATTTGGCTTTAAGCCAAGAGTAGAAAGAAAACCTGTGCAAATCGATTCCTAGCAAAACGAGCAATGTCAAACCAAGCACAAATGGACATCCATTTCATACGCTTTTACCAAAACACAAAATTATAGCTTCCAAGATGCTGCAGTCTGATATCTATACTATTACAATCTTCGACCAAAATAGAATGAATGGACGGGCCACAACCATTGAACTTGTTCAGTTATAACGAGTCAAAACCGTCGGACATAATATTATATACTTCAACACCTAATTATAACCATGTACAGTATATATTATGTTTCAAAAAATAGATAGCAGCTTTTTGTTGTTTATTTACACTTAAACCACACGAAGGCATAATTTTGTCAGATGTTTCGTTATCATTTTTAACAATAGTAGCGTGTTGCACTTCCTACGGCTAGAGACCGACTGAAACGAAGTGAGCGCCGGCGCTCATTTTATTTTGGTCGCAGATTACAATATTATACTATTGGCCGTGACTTTTTGCTTGTAAATAAATTATTGCATTCGTTCAGAGTCTCTCGTTTTGTATCTTTTTGCTTTTTGCCTATTCTGGCAATTCAGCCTTCAGTTACTCCAATTTGTTCACAAAAGCATATTCACTGACCGTTAAAGGCAAAAACGTTGAGTGTGCAGAGGCCGTCAAACATTTGGCAATCATAAACTATACTCGTTATTGATGTAACATCTGCAATATCTCTGTGTTGTGTTACACTGACTGGACATTAGCCAATTTGCAACGAAGCTATATTTTGTGAAAAACGTAAAAAATTATAATAAAATAGTCAAAAAGTAAAAACAAAAGGGTAACCCTATACAACAATCGTCTTTTTTACGTATTTTTGTATTATCTCTAATGTAAAAAGTATCAAACTTGGCATGGTTATAGTACACAATGTAAAATATAACAAAAAATAATAAATAATGACAAAGTGCGAGTCGATGACAAATTAAGCAATTACCAAGTTAAGCAACGTAGGGCGCGTTTTGGTACTTGGATGGGTACTAACCCGCACGCACGATGTTGTTTTTTGCACTACTTTTTGTATTTTGTTATGGTACGGAACCCTCAGTGCGCGAGCCTTACTTGCACTTATCCGGTTTATTTCTATTGGTTTAATTAGGCCTAAGTCTATACATGTATCTACAAGCACAAGAAAAGTACAAAAGAATCAGAAACAATGTCTGTGGAAACAATGTAGTTAATTTTATTATGTTTCAAGCATGGGCGTAGGTTTTATAACGTCCTTGGTTTCAAATGTTTTACAGGAGTGTAACCTACTCACACACCCACTCACTCCCTAGTAAGTTCATTCATTCGAAATTCACTAATTCGTTAATTCAATTACCTGCTGGTGTGTCCATTTTATTGTTCGTCCGTTTACAAGCTTGTCTCGCTTCCCGATGCTAGTTGATAATGGAAATGTAGCTTTGGAATTCGCTTCGAATACGTAAGGTGGACCCGGGTATGTCCTAAAACTGCGACCAGAACCACCGGAGGATGGGCAGCAGCGTCCTGTTAGTACACGGTGAACGTACTGCGATCCCCAAGCCGCCTGCCAAGCGTGGGGATTATGGCAACACTCCTCTCTCAGAGGGAGGCCTTGTTCAGCAGTGGACATTTAATAGCTGATGATGTGACGTAAGGTGAACGAGCGCTAACAAGTCTTTTGAAAGGCTCTGTGAAATAAGCCTAATATTTGTTATAAGAAAGAAAATGGTGTATTATTTTATAGAGCGAAGAATGTAAAGAGCAACTCACTTACTTGATAGTTAGTGCATGTTAAACATTTCCAATGCTAATTTAAAAACACAAGCCTAATTTTTCATACAAAATCCACGTCAATGATTTATATAGCATAGACATATATACATAAACAATCGATCAATAATATATATATATATATATATATAGACAATAATATATAGCGACCCGCCCGCCCGGCTTCGCACGGGTGTAATTTACGTGCGAAGCCGGGGCGGGTCGCTAGTTATATAATTATTTAAACTATCCTATATCTCAAGTTGGATCGAACTGCACATGGTGTGCGAATTTTATTATAATCGGTTAAGTGGTTTAGGAGTCCATCGAGGACAAACATTGTGACACGAGATTTATATATATTAAGAAGAAGATATAGACAATAATATATATAATAATATCAATAATATATATATAGACAATCAACATTATCAACAGTATTTTTTATCCCACTGAATAGACGACAGCCAATATTGTTGTGTGGTGAAGCAAACATGATGGAATTATTCAGATAAAACCTGACTAAATCACTTTTGTAAAACCCGGAAACAACCAAAAACCAGTAGTTAGTTTTTTTTTAGTTTACAAACATTTTATTATAGCCTGTTTTTCAAAACATCTCAGATTTATGACCAATTTAAAAAATAAAAGTCAAGGCAGACAAAATAAAAGATGGGAAGGCGATATAAAAAAATAATGGTCCAGTATGGCACCAAATAGCGAAGTATAGATAAAGATGGAAGTGTTTGGAAGAGGTATTTGTCAAAAGACAAACTGTAACATCTGAAGTACCGGTTGGCAAGAAATATAATATAAATAACGTAGTAAGTAAAAGTAAAGATTGTAAAAATTGCAATAAAAATTTCATGAATTAATTAAGTATTATAAATTATTTCACTAACAGACTGATAACGCACAGCCTACCCAACCGCCAGTCTAGAAGCATAAAATCTAAGGAAGGATTTTTTGAAAATGTATCCCCCAAGAAGGTTAAATAAGGGATGAAAGTATGTATGGAGGTTTGATCACTTCTTAAAATTAGAAACGTAGAAATCGCCATAAGTTTGGCTCCTGAGAAGTTGTCGATGAAAAATCCTATCGAGCACACGGTTCGTAACATATCGTATTATATAATTACACTGAAACCAAATAGGTAATGGAAAACTCTTTATTCAAAAAGGAAGAATATACCATCTGTCATATACCTATCTGTCTTATTTGCAAAGACGTTATAATGTGGGTCATAACGTCCTTGCTTGTTTGTAATAGAGTATCTACTCGTAATGTTGGCTGTACGTCAAAATTATGTAAATACGGTAATGGCAATAGATGTATCCCGGTTTCATGTTTATTATTAGGTTTGTTAGAAGAGGAGCTCTGATCTATATTATGGCAAATGGAGGATTCAATAAGATTGAAGTGACATAAATAATTTGTATCAACATGTTATCGTATTATTGAAATAGATAATATATATACGAGTACTAAGCAATCTACAAGCTATAACGAAACAAACGTAACTTCAAACAAGTGTTGAGCTACGACTGGTTAAGCAGACATTATGTAAGTTGTCTGCTAAGTTTGTATTTAATACTTTTTAAAATAGCCTTCAATCTAATTTTACAGAAACACCCCCATGAATCCACTCAATAACCTTAAGCAAACTTTCAAAAACACACTAAGCCAAAAAGGTGGCTCGTTATGAATAAACGATGTATCCATAAACAGGTTGCTTAATAACAGCTCTAATCTCGGTTTAAAAGCTTCGCCACTTACAAAGGCAGATTGGAAAACTTTTTTCTTGTGAGAGTCCAATTAAAGTTGTTAAAAGCAATTTCCTTCGGCGGTGTGTGCATGATCCCGGACGCAAAGCTCGATCTTTTCATTATTGTTTCGGAAGATTTTTTAGATTTTTATAGTTTTTCACGTTTTAAAATAGTGGGAGACCTACGCTGCGTCTTCCGGTCCGTGGTCTTCACTCAAGTAGCTTTCTTCCTCATCAGTTATCGGTTATTTGAGTGATGTGGCCTGCCCATTACCACAATGGCAGATTTACACATTTGCAAGTTCTTAGCTATGATTCAAGAAAAGTTGTTCAGCATTTTGAAGATTTTCAGTTCATTTACAGGGGTTTGGAAAAACAATTTATACTTGTTTAATGGATCTAGCCCAAACCCAGGCTGAAGATGCGTCATCACCATGCATGTACCAAAAAAGCCGGTTTTAATTATGAATATAAATATTTTTAGTCCTATTGGAATATACAATAAAGTTGCTTGATTTGTATCGGTGACTACAGGCTGACTGGTAATTTTCTTAGCTGGGGACGATTTAATGGCATTCAAGCTCTTGCTTAATTTTTAGAAGATTTAATTTAAATAACCGTGATCTTAAAACAAAATAATAATATGTGTTGTTATTCTTAGGTCTCTTTTATTTCCCCTCTTTGTGCAGTCTAAAAAAGTAACTAAGCTAAGTAGGTACCTATATCCTTACTAATATTATAAAAGCGAATGTAACTTTGTCTCTCTGTCTGGATGTTTGTTCGCTTTTCACAACTAAACAGCTAAGCCGATCTTAAGAAAATTTGGCAGGAGGATAGTATGAATCCTGAAGACGGACATAGGGTACTTTGCCCCCAAAAAATGCGAAAAAATCGGATAATCGCGGGTTTTAACTAGTAATCTCTACATAGTATAAATTGAAGTCGCTTTCCGCGTCTGTCTGTCTGTCTGTCTGTATGTCTGTATGGCCGCTAACTCCTCCTAAACCACGCAAAGGATTTTGATGCGGTTTTCACCATCAGTTAGATACATTTTCAAGGAAGGTTAATATATATAACTAGCGACCCGCCCCGGCTTCGCACGTAAATTACACCCGTGCGAAGCCGGGCGGGCGGATCGCTAGTATAATTATAATTTTAACTAAAGTATGAATGCCTTAGTTTTTACAACCTATCTTTTTAAATACTAGGATTACTCCAATTTCCCGTCATATAATTATTAAAACGATTTTTCTTATAATAATCTTTAATACAATATTATCCTGTCTTTTTGGCGACAATTTAGTCCAAACGCATCTTCAGCCTAACTTCCGTAAAATATTGGGCAACATCCTTTTAGACCTAATTTGTTCATATTCATATTCATATTTCATTTATTGCGTATGTATGGGTACACAGAAGATGGAAAATTTACAGTAAAAGAGCGCCATAATCGACCTTTCGGCATGCAAACAAAATTTTAGGATCTGAGGAAAAATTAACTAAATATTGAAGAATTATTATCACATTATACATTATCAAATTAGCTTGACCTACAGCGAATTCAACTACGACTCTTATTTTAATGGCTGTTGCCAAATTATACAAGTCTACTCAAAATACAATTATAATATAAAATAAATGTCAAGTCTAGATTAAATTGGTATGTCAAAGTAAATTAAAATGTATCATTCAAGTACTCGTCAACATCATAATATGCCTTGTTAATGTCTTATTTTGCATTCAAATCGTGCTCCCGGAGTATACATTCAAAGAACCCTCGAAACCTTAATAATATCTTTTATAAGGAACGCATGAACAATAACTCTGACTCAAGACAAGAAGTTTTATTCCCCCTATCTAATTGAAAGTTTTTCTAACGTATAAAACAAAGAGGGGATTTCACGCTTCGCTCACCCTCACATTTTCACATCGTTAAACCCAAAACATTTTACTTAATTTGGACACAGCGTTTTCCCAGTAATAATTCACTGCAGGAAAGAGATAGAATGCCTGCTATTAAATAAAATATAGTGAGCTTTTAATGTGGTTAAGTGTTATTACGAGTGAAGATGTTTAGTGCGGGCTAATTTTCAGGCAATTGAATAGACAGATTATAATTATACTAGCGGTCCGCCCCAGCTTCGCACGGGTATAGATTATAGCCTATGTCACCCGGGGATAGTGTAGCTTCCAGTCAGTGAAAGAATTATTCAAATCGGTACAGTAGTTTAGGAGCCTATTCAATGCAAACAAACAAACAATCAACTTTCCTCTTTATAATATTAGTATAGATAATTAATTTACATTGTTTATCTCATTGATATTTTATGTGCACCACCGACCGTTTTTCAACTTGTTTAGTTGTGTCCATCCAAAGGTTGCCTGGAAGAAATCGCTTTAGGTGATAAAGCCATCCATTATCTTCTTCTTCTTCTGCTTAGCGTGTATCCCGGCACGGGCCGGGGTCCACTTTCCTACTGCGACTCCTCCACTTCGCACGGTCGTTAGCATCATTCCATAAAGCCATCCATTATGCTGCCGTATATTTGTTTTTTATGTTAGTTTAAGTTTCAATTGTATTTTCGGTGTGTAATAAAGAAGTATTGTATTGTATTGATGTACATCGACATAAGCATTGTCCAGCGCTGGAGAATTTACCTATCTAATAAGTTAGAGACATCACAGATAGCTAAAGAGTGTTTTCTTTATGAAGACAAAACATATTTAGTTACCTCTAAATGTGTTTTGTATGATTTTGTTTGTCACTTCATAATTTCCACGTTTTATCTTTCTCAAACGACGCAAATTTACAAGTCTATATAATTTGGCTCCTTAAATAATTGGAGCCCTCTTGTAGGGTCAAATTATTAAAGTAGCTCATTATGTCAGACATTGAGCACGCGAACGCTCGATCCATAAAACTGAGTGACTGTCTGAGCACTCTGACGCAGAGTAACACAGAACTAGATACTCAACTTCAATGGTAGAGAATAAGTATTTTATCTTTCAGAGCGCCTCGTTAATGCGACGCGTGACCAAAATGCTGGCGTGTTTCTGGCTCAACGCATAAGCATTGCCATTCAACGTGGTAATGCCGCCAGCATGCTGGGTACGCTGCCAACTGGTAGTGGGCTTGAGCATTTGGATTGTCTTTAGACCTTCAACCGTCTATGGGCAATCTAACTGTATTTGTAGTTTTAGTTTTAGCTTGTATTTTGTTTAGTTAATAAAGGCACTTGCCCAGGAAAAATATATTTTGTATAATGTTTTATTCTTATGTATTACTAGCGACCCGCCCGCCCGGCTTCGCACGGGTGCAATATACGTGCAAAGCCAGGGCGGGTTGCTAGTTATACCTATATATAAACCTTCCTTGAAAATGTATCTAGCTGATGGTGAAAGCCGCATCAAAATCCGTTGCGTGGTTTAGGAGGAGTTAACGGTCATACAGACAGACAGACAGACGCGGAAAGCGACTTCAATTTATACTATGTAGAGATGAAGTTCAAAGTAGTTGAAATATAAATAGGCTTGAGTACATTTAGCTGGAACGTTGCTTGATACTTACTGCAAAATTAATCGGTGACATGTCACGTATCAAAAGTTTTTACTGCGTACCTAGTTAGCATGAAATATTTGAAGACTTTAAATGTTTACAAACTTTTGGTTATATTAGAAAACACACAACAAAGACGTTTTTGACTCTACATGATGTTGCTTTACAATTGAGTGGTAAATGAGCAAACCTTTCCGTTTGATCTCATTTCTGAGTTGGAATTCTACTACCGGATATCTCGACACCGCTAAAAGGCTCACAGTCACATCTCTTAAAGGTGGAAATCCCATACCGTCTGGTTTTTCCACTCCTTTCTTCCACGGATCTTCACGGTGTGAAAATGTTATTCCCCTAAGGTCTTCACGCTGAGTTGCCACGTGGTGCATTTTAAAAAGGGTATGTACCCTCCTCCTCGCGTCGTGCTCCTCATGTCTGAGGGTCGTGACCCCCCACCTCCCATCAGTCTCTCCTTTATGATTTTACTCCATCTTCCCCTATCCTCGGCGACATGCAGCGCATCGTATACTGATGTGTCTAGGGTGGTGCGAATCTGGTCAGACCAACGCATCGGGCTGCGGCCTCGAGATCGCTTTCCATCGACTTTGCCTGTTATTATTAACTTTTCTAGATTGGTAAAGGGTATGTACAAACGTCTTCTTAAACTGGCAAAGCATCAACAGCGACGACAGTTTTGCAGTGCTTATTTTTTTTAAGTCCCACTTTTTCCTCATTTGAGGTGGACAGAAGGAATCTAGAGATACGAAATATGCAAAACATGAGTGAGGGTTGGAGGATCACCAAAAACACCCAAAGCAAACTGAACACCTAAGGCGAGGATTTGAGCTACATTTATTGCAATTATAAATACGTATTGGTGTTAGTGATACGTCACAATGTAACGTAAATTGACTGAAATTGACAGCGTTATCAATCTGTATTTTCCTAATCTGTGGCTGGAACAGTTACTCAGCTAACTTGAGATATGAAGATGAATTCCATTTGGAAGAATTGAGTAGTGCCTTCTTCCGACCCTCGCGCGCACGTTTAGGCCATGAAATGGGTTTTACGAGGTAGTGAATTTTAAAAAGTTATAATCATTTAAATGTAAAAGTTTTATTGGCTTAAGTTTCTAAGGTTGCTTTTTTCAGAAACATGGTTTTTTCTAAAAAAATATCTTGTCTCTAGGTGAGGAATGAAATTACATTTATTTATTTATTGGAAAACCAACAGCTTTTTACACTAAAATATACAATGGAAAAACGATGGGAAGCCAATTATAGGTTCTCACGAGTAGAAATAGATTATTATAAGTTAAACATGTGCAAACACAAAGAAAGGTTTAGGTAACAATTTTTTTTAAGATAAAAGAAAATAAGAATAACAAGGTAAGTAGGCAATAATTAAAAATAAAGTAGACAAAATATAAAACATTAGCCCGACATGTTACGATTGTTGACCGTCTGCTAGGAACAACTCACTGCTTAGTTGCCGCCTCGCCGAGGAAGCGCTGGTGCTAAATAAGTCAAGGTCAGTGCGTTTGCTCAGTTTGTTAAAGTTGTCGCTTGCTCGCCATAAATACGAGTTCTGTCTATAGTTTGTTGACACTAAAGGAATGTGTAATGGTTTATAGAATCTGGTTGTCTTAAAAGGAACGTTTAGTTTGATTTTACATGTGAGGTCTGGGCAATCAATGGTATTATTTGAAATTAAAATCTTCTCACATTAAAAATATACATATATATATATATATATATGTATATTTTTAATGTGAGAAGATTATTATGTATGTATCGAAATCGCAGACGTCGTATATCTTCTTAACATTTCAAATAATACCATTGATTGCCCTGACCTCACATGTAAAATCAAACTAAACGTTCCTTTTAAGACAACCAGATTCTATAAACCATTACACATTCCTTTAGTGTCAACAAACTATAGACAGAACTCGTATTTATGGCGAGCAAGCGACAACTTTAACAAACTGAGCAAACGCTATGGATTCTAAAAGAGCTGAACCAATTTTCACTGCTTTTACTGGTAGATAGGTGATGATATAAGGAGTAATCCTCGTGGGGAAAACTACGAGGCGCAGCTAGTTATTTATATTATACTAGCGACCCGCCCGCCCGGCTTCGCACGGGTGTAATTTACGTGCGAAGCCGGGGCGGGTGGCTAGTTATATATATAAACCTTCCGTGAAAATGTATCTAACTGATGGTGAAAACCGCATCAAAATCCGTTGCGTGGTTTAGGAGGAGTTAGCGGCCATACAGACATACAGACAGACAGACAGACGCAGAAAGCGACTTCAATTTATACTATGTAGAATTTATACCTAAACTGTCGGTAAGTTATTATTTTGTAAGGTTGGTTAATATATAAAAAAAATCTTTTGCGGTTAAAAACTTGCATTTTGTAGTTGGCATGTATGGAAAAACCTTATTATCCATTACAAAGTTAAGTTTGTCTTTCAATATTTCTTTACCTACTATTTCTTTAATTATACTTTTTTGATGTTGCTATTTTTGTTTGGACTCGCACTCTGAAGGTTCCGTTGGCCAAAACCCTTAAAGCGCGAGTCCAAACAAAAAAACAGCAAAAAAAAAATGAAATAATATTGAAACACAAACTTAACTTTAACTGAGAAAAGAACCCTCAGAGCGCGAGGCCTACTCGTAGTTGTCCGTTTTTTTTTGTTCTAAGCCCCTAACACAGGTCGCTGTTTATTTTCAATCCGCTAACAGAATGGCGAGCGGCTCGGCCCCGAACTGAGCTCAGAGTACCGTTCACCGTCGAGTGTGATTAAAGTGGCTGGATTCCCGCTGCGTCTGACATGCAAACATTGTCGGCTACGCTATCAGCTTACCGAGAACATAGCGCTGGCCCCTTAAAGCCACCATTGCACCAAGGTATAGATATAGCCTTCGACGAAAATAAAATGAATGGACGTGCCCAGAAGAAGCGTATTTTTCAAGATTACACAATGAGCGCCGGCGCTCACTTCGTTTCAGTCGGTCTCTAGCCGTAGGAAGTGCGACACAAGACTATTGTTACATGATAACGAAACATCTGACAAAATTATGCCTCCGTGTGCCATAACCATTGAACCAATGGCCCGGGTATTGTAGGTGTCTATAGGCAGCGGTGATCACTTACCATCTGGTGGCCCGTAGCTTGTTTGCACTTATTCTATAAAATAAAAAACTTACTTAGTAAAATAGCAATAATTTAGAGCGGTTTTTGTTGTTTTCACTTCGGGAAAGCACACGGAGGCATAATTTTGTCAGATGTTTCGTTATCATGTAACAATAGTCTTGTGTCGCACTTCCTACGGCTAGAGACCGAATGAAACGAAGTGAGCGCCGGCGCTCATTGTGTAATCTTCAAAAATACGCTTCTTCTGGGCCCGTCCATTTATTTTATTTTGGTCGAAGGGTATAAGCACGATATTATAACGTGACGTAACCCAAATATCGTAGATCAATAAAAACACCTTGCTCATTACACAGGACTGGAACGAGCGGCACCTCGTGACATTGGAAGCTACGACTTATTTAGGATCATAGTGTGACCCCAGGAAGTAAACTATTATGAAGGAAGTCTGTGTAAATGATAGATAGATAGATAGATAGATAGACCGGAAGACGCAGCGTAGGGAGGCCTCCCACTAGATGGACCGACGACATTGTGAGAGTCGCGGGCATCCAGTGGATTCAAAAGGCAGGCTGTTCAGTGTGGACGTTAAAGGGGGAGGCCTATGTTCAGCAGTGGACGTCTTCTGGCTGATGATGATGATGATGAGATAGATAGATAGATAAACTCTTTATTGTTCACACCACACATTATGTATGTATTAATGATGTATGAAATACGTGTTTCAACAATAAATACGGTTCGAAAGATACAACCGTTAATAGGTAGGACAGACGGACAGACAGACAGACATCGTAGGCTTAGTAATAGGGTCCCGTTTCCCGGAACCCTAAAAAGAAGCATCACGTCGCCTTGTAGAGTGCATTTAGCTTGTAGCTTTGTCATGAGATATCATAGACAGGTACGTGCGAGCACATCTTTACCGAACTTCCTCGATGGAACTATTATTTAATCTGCTGCAATCTAAAAGTCGTCTGCATGTATGAGTAGGTCTATGACGGAATGATGGCTACGTGATGGTAAACCTAACCTCGAAAAACTAAAAAAGCATAAGTGCGACGATGTTAAAAAAATGCAGAAACACTTGCTCGAGATTTCCCTAAAACTTGGAACATTCCGAAAAAAGGAGGAGGCTTGTAACTTAATATAGGCTAAATATGATGATGATGAAATAACTTACTCTCCACGCGTAGTGACAAATCCGTACCAATACGAAGCCCTCGCTCATCTCGGTAAGTTTATTTCATTCTGTGAAAACGTTTTAATTGACAAATAACTGGGGAAACAAGCAAACAGACCGCTTCGTCGCCTAATAGATACCTACTGTAACTTTACAGATTTATCTTGACTTAAGATAATAAATACCTACTCATTTACAATTTTCAGTGTTTGTTCAAAATGCATCTTTATATTGTCTACCTACAGTATGTTTTACCGTGAACATTGTCCTTTATAGAGCTACAGAAGTTGCGTCTGCAAGCGGCTCCTAAACTACAATGTAACGTTTGATAGTCTAGGTTCAGACGTGAGATAGTTGCAATCGAAACTGGTTACTTTATTATCTTGGCTATTTTGAGAATGCAGATGGAAGCTACTGCCAATAAATCAGTCTTGGTGGCTTAAGAAGAGCATGTTACAAGTATCCATATTCGATTGTTACTGCTTACCATCAAGAACCCCGTACTCTTGTTTGCATAAAAATAAATAAAACCAAACGAACTTTATCTCTTGTAGGTCAAGTGCTAATTTACACGAGAGGTTCTCTTGCGTCCATAGCTTCCGTTACAGAAGCTGGACTTTTTAATTCTTAAGAAAAACAAGACACAAAGAGTAAATATCAAACAAAAATTAATTCATAAATAAGGTTACAACTGACATTACAATAACTTTCTACTTCGTAACATTAATTACTAGGGTGTTAGTATTAAAATATACAGCCCAAACTTATATCGTTTGTGTGAAAGCTTTAGTTTAAGTTGCTTTAAGGATAGTTTTGTAAATTGAAAAGGCGAAGGCAAAACCGAACGACCGTCTCTCTGTCCTCTTTTATTTTTACCCAACGGAAGCTAACCCTTTGGTTGTGTGTTGTACACATGTCATATTATGCAAACTTTAGTAATTAAAGACGTTAAGTGGACCTGAAACGTTTATCTTTTTTTTCTCCCCCCCCCCCCCCACTTTCCCCCCTTACAAATCGTGTACAAGGTTGGCAAACTACAACATATTATTAGGAAAACTTGATATCGCTATATGCCAAGTTTCCTCGTGCATTGAGATCAAACATCAAAAAAAGACATTTTTGCATCATGCTGTTTCATAGTATTATTATTGGGTTAACATTCAACAAAATTATTATTTACAATTTAGTAATAATAAATATGTCAGTTAAGGCTATACTTAATTATTTAAAACATTTAATGGGTATCAAAGCCTTTTAATTGCATTTCAGGAATGTGTGACCAGTTAATAATTTTTGATTACTTTTATCCGTATTTATTTGTGCAGTTGGAATATGGTTATACATTTTAATGTTTTTATTGTTTACTACTTGTTTATTTGTATTTTCAAAATAATTATAGTTTCTGATTTTAAGCTACAATTTTGTATTTTCTTTAATTTGTTAATTAAGTTTGGTATATCAAACATTATCTAAATAAACAGGACAAGTGCGAGTCGGGCTCGTTCATTGAGGGTTGTGCGAGGAGGTGCAAAAATAAAACATCACGCCCAGGCGGTCACCCATCCAAGTACTGAACCCGTCCGACATTGCTTAACCTAGTGGTGATCAAAAATTTGCCAGACAGACAGACAGACAGCGTAGGCTTAGTAATAAGGTCCCGTTTACACACTGCCTATTTATTCTAGTGGTTTTAAAAACTAAGTTTGTCACAATTAAACTTCTTTTTTCTTTGGGTACAGAACCCTAAAATAGTCAAAATTGCTAATATTATAATTGAAAATCATGAATATAAATTAATATTAAAATATGCATACTGCTATAGCTTTACATTAATCATGAATAATAAATCAATTAGAGCATTAGAATTAATTAATTAAAAAGACATAGTGGCAAATCACAAAACCACTGAAATAAAACTACTAACGTATAATTATTAAATTAATTAGTAAATGCACGAATTGCTTTAGTTGCCAACTAAACTAGACGTACTATATATTGTATTTTGTTACTTTTCTGCGTTGCTGACGCTTTTGAAAACCACTTACTTGACTCTAGTTTTAATTAAACACCAGATGGTGTACAAATTCAAAATTTATACGAAATCAGAGAATTAACGTTTAATATAATTGGCGCTATATCTATTTGCTCTAATGAGTTCTCTGAAAATAGTCGCAGAAATTTAAAGTGAATTTGATAAAGTATTTTGGTAAAGCTCAAACTCATTCTTGAGAATCAACAAAATACTGTTTTAAACTTTCACAAATGTGCACTACAATTATATCGGGAGTTCCTTCTACAGCCTTAAACCGGTAAATAATTATATAACAGAATTTTAATCGACGAAAATATCATGATTTTATGACGATTTTCAGACTGTGTAATCATATTATGGGCTCATTTATCAGGGTGCATCCTGCCTGGCCTCGTGCGAACCTGACGTGCGTGCTAATCTAACCCAACCCCACTTTAATTTGGCAGTTTTGATGCCAACATCAAAAACGGACGAAGGAGCCAAAGCAAGCCGAGAAAACGCTGGTGAAGACAACGCGTTCCAAATACAGCGATAACATGTATTATTCTTATTGTTATTATTATTTTGTTGTTTCTGCTTTGTAATGTTGATGTTGTAGTGTTTTGTGCGCAAAATAAAAATCTTTTTTCTTTCTTACTTTTTTTTTTTTTTTTTTTTCCGGGTACGGGCATGGTGCAAGCGGCAATACTTATTTCTAATAATATAGTTAGTAAGTTTTTCATGACATGTGTATTGTGTATGTCCACGTTTTGTGAAACTATCAATAAATAATAAAAAAAAATTTTTTTATGTAATGTACTGGTAATAACGTGATAAATATTATAAACTGGTAAATATTATGCCAGCTGAGGTAATAGGTAGTCTCACATCTTGACTAGTACAAATCTTTATTAGTTTCTACTGAATCACTAGTCATGAACAATGCCTTTAAAATTTGCAAGTTGAAGTGGCAATGGGCAGGCCACATCGCTCGAAGAACCGATAACCGATGGGGAAGAAAGGTTCTGGAGTGGAGACCACGAACCGGAAGACGCAGCGTAGGGAGGCCTCCCACTAGATGGACCGACGACATTGTGAGAGTCGCGGGCATCCAGTGGATGCAAAAGGCAGGCTGTCGTTCAGTGTGGAGGTTAAAGGGGGAGGCCTATGTTCAGCAGTGGACGTCTTCTCGCTGATGATGATGATGATGATGAACAATGCCTAACTTTAATCATATGTTTAGATCAGCAAATAAACTATATCGGGCTCTGCATTCATCGCCATGTTACAATAATTTAAAGATTATTAATCTAATATGAATGTAAATCAAAACCAACGTTTCGTAAAGAAGTTCTGTCTCGCCGCACGAACCTTACTTGTATAACGTATTCTGGATTCTAGTCCATTGACATTGAGAAATTACTTAAACGTTTCAAGGTCCTTAACAAGCGCTTTAGGCTAGATTTAGAAGATCAGTACCTCAGAACAGACCAACATGGTAGATATGCCTCAGTACAATTATAGTTCGTGTTTCAATGTTTTCGTATTTCTCCTACTGTTTTCGCTATCAAAAACACAAATGCTGTAAGTAAAACACTTATTTTAATTTAGGTTTCTTATGCACACTTAGAAAATTGCAGCAATGGCAATAAACTGACTCTAATAGCTGAAGTAACAATATAAAAGTTTTTTTTTGTTTAAATATTATTTCGTTGAATTATATTGGGTACCTGCTACACTCTTGCATTCAAAAACATAGTGAAAGTGATCAAATTTCGTGGTATTCATTCGACTTTGTACAATTTTATTGCAGCTGTCAGAGCAAATGAAAGCTTATTTATTTAATATTAGACTTGACAGCCAACTCGCCTGATGGTAAGCAATGATAACCTCCGATCGAAGACTTAGACCAAGTTTAATTAGTGTGCAAAAAAAAGGTACCAAGGCGGTCTTCAGGGTGTGATTTAGGTTGAGTTTGGTTTGGTTTGAGTAGCTTTTAACAACCCTGATTTAGGCCATATGCGTCGCACCTATCACGCCACCTACCATATCTCCCTTGTTTTTCTAATCTGAAATTTGGACCTTTATTTAAGTTGATAGCTACATCTGATAGTAGTTGGGAGTGCAGTTTAAATTTCAAAGATATGTTTAACTAACAAAGTGGTTTCGTAAGTTTTAAGCTGAGTTATAAATACTAGTAGGTATTGTAATCCAAAAATGTAAGAACGGGAGAGATTTGCATAAAATATAATAACAAACCTTCGAGTGAAATATTTTCCTTACGCTCATTTCCATGAATGTTTTTATAATATCAATATTCAAGTTTGTTTGGCTATACTTATAAAATGTAAAGTAGAAACACATGATTTTAGTTTATAATAAAACAGATTTTGTGTAAAGCTCTTGTGAAGCAGTTAAAATGAGTGAATAGAGTTGTTATCGGGACTACTACGGGTGGAGTGGTTTCTGTTGAAGCAACGGTGGTTGTCGCCAACAGTTATAAACATGTATAAATTAAAGAATAAAAAAAAAGCCGATAGAAGGGCTCATTGTCTTCAAACAACTCTAACTTTCATGAATCGTAGTTAATAATGCACTTGATCTGACTCGATTTCAACAAACAATCTGCCTGAGTAGTCCCCGATAGTTACAATCTGGGTGTCTTTAAGTCGAGAGTGAATAGGTTTCTTCTAGGCAAGCGTGCTCCATCGTAGGCCACATCATCGCCATCAGGCGAGTTGGCGGCCAAGCGCAAGCCTATTCATAATTTAAAAAAAAATCGGGAAATTTTTAATGAATATCGGTTTAGGCGTTTGTGAGATACGATGCCACAGACAGACACACATACACACGTTCAACTTATAACACTCCTCTTTTTCTGAAAGCAGTTAAAAACAAAAAGAAAAACCTATTATATTCTAGGAGATGCTACTTTAACAAATTCTACGTTGTTAATAAACGTTTTATTTACCGGATTTTTACCGTGGTAAGGTTGTGGAATGAGCTCCCGATATTTCGGCGCAGTTACATACACCATGGTATATTTACCACGGTAAATATCCCGTTAATAATATAAAGTGAACAACCGTGGTAGTTTAAAAAATGCTTGTTTGATAATGTTTAGGTACTGTTAACGTAAAGATAGGTCAACAGTGTTCAAGTCATTGTATAACAAACATAAAGACACATGCAAACAGTAATGTGTTCCGATACTCTGAAGCCATTTATTTTGACTCAATATGTTACAGCCAACACCATAGAAAAGAGAATTAAATAGAACGGAAATGAAAAGGAAAATCTGTCACCAGGCATTATGAAAGAACCTTGATTGAATATTCTTATTTAGATCAACGCGTCGAGCTCCGCATCCAAAGAACTTGGACCTTACCTTTCTGGGTTAGGTCTCAAAGTTCTGTGTCCGCATCACAGTTGCTAACTGATTTCGAATGACTGACGTTTCGTTTATATGGGTGCAACTGGCTACAACACTTACAAAAATGCCTTGACAGCCTGTCAGCCTTATTCTGCATCAATAATTATTTTATTATTTTTTTCAGCGTAGGTAGGTACCTACGTATTGTTTGTCAGTGCGGGGTGAATCTGTATGCCAAGACAAACCTTCCGTGGTCATTTAGTGCAACATTTTTGTAAATCATATATGAACAATGTGTTGATTAAACAATAAAAAAGCCGTTCTAATTAAAACAAAAATAAAAACTTTTCTTTGGTTGTTACAGATACAGACAGTTATCCAAACCGATTTGTTACATTCTCATTGCGTTACAAAACGTATTTTCGCCTACAAAGCAGCCTGCTCCAACTTTTAAAGCAAAAAGACTTCCACCGCAGCACCGCAGCACCACGTGGACACAAACTACAAATACGTGGACAGAATACTGCAAATACTTTGTCCGGCAAAGGAAAGGTACTACCAGCTACCCGGTACTACTCGGTTCAAGTTGGTTTTGTTAACTTTTAGCTGGACAACACTGAAACGGTCGATGTTCGTATTCTTTACGCTGGTTCAAAAAAGTATTGACATTAAACAAAATGTCACATTATCAACGTAATTGTGATTGTTTTGACGATTTAAGATAATAAAATGACTGTTTCTTTATAAAATTACGCCACATCGCTCTCGAAGAACCGATAACCGATTGGGAAGAAAGGTTCTTGAGTGGAGACCACGAACCGGAAGACGCAGCATAGGTAGGCCTCCCACTAGATGGACCGACGACATAGTGAGAGTCGCTGGCATCCAGTGGATGCAGATAGCAGGCTGTCGTTCGGTGTGGAGCTTAAAGGGGGATGCCTATGTTCAGCAGTGGACGACTTCTGGCTTATGATGATGATGATTAAAAAAAAAAAACTCCTTCCCTCCCGTTGGTTGGACGGCGGTTCGTCAACCAAATCCATACGTCTGTTTGTACTATTAGAAAGCACAATATTTATATGAATAGCAAACAATAATTAAACCAGTGTGTAGATGTATACAGTGAATAATATGCAGCTGTTTTCGTCCTCGGGCAGAGTAAAGAAACACCGAGTCCCCTGGTGTCCGTAGGTATTCGATGTTTGCTGAATCCAATTCCTTTGAGAATTGCGCTGAACTAGGGATGAGAGAGCCTGTGATGTATTTCCACAATATATAATTATAATATTTTCGGTACATTTTTGCACACACGGTCATCTGACGCCAAACTAAGCAAAGCTTGTGATATGGCTGCCAGAGACTGATATACATACATATATAGTTTTAAATACATACTTAAATAGATATTAACACCCAGATATAGAACAAACACAAATGTTCATCACATAAATGTTTGTCCTAGATGGGAATCGAACCCACACCCTCAGGCTCAGAAGGTAGGTTCACTACCAACTGGACCAACGGGCTATCTGAATATATGTTGCAACAAACTGTTGTTGTTCATGTAGTTTTTAAGTGTAGGCTAGACTTTTTTTTTTTTTATGTTGGAATGGGCTAGCGTTTGACCACAACTCACCTGATGGTAAGTGACGATGCAGTCTAAGATGGAGCACGCTTGCCCATGAGATGCCTATTCACTCTTGTCTTGAAGAGACCCAGGTTGTACCTTGTAGGGAACACTGAGGCAGGAAGCGCATTCCATTCCTGTGCAGTTCGTATTAGGAAGGAATTTTGGAAACGCTGCGTGCGGACTTTACCAAAGTTCACGACGTAAGGATGGAATGCCCGCCTCGATGATCTATGGCGGAAATTGGTTGACGGGATCAGCTTAAACAGCTCTTGTGCACATTCTCCAAAATGAACGCGATAAAAAATGGACAGACAAGCCACCTTCCGCCTGTGCTGGAGGCTATGCGGCATCTTCCCCTTAACTAGCGCTTCGTTATTAATTAGACGAATGGCGCGTCTCTCTACTGAGTCCAATGCTTCGAGCTGGTATTTAGCAGAGCCGTCCCACAAGTGACTGCAGTATTCCAAGCAGGACCGCACTTGCGCTTGGTAAAGGTTAAGCAGTTGGGCAGATGTAAAAAACTGCCTAACCTTGGATAGAATACCAAGTTTTTTTGCAGCAGTTTTGGCTCTCGACTCAATAAAGCGACCGAAGTTTTCACATTTCACCTTTTGATAATCCTATAATTCTTGCCAAGGAGAACTGGTATATACTTGTACCTAATATGGACGCAATGCGAATAAACAGAAACTTGACACCAACTCGCACTTGGCTATTATTTATTATTTGTTGTTGTACTTTAGAGTGTGTACTATTGTTATGCCTGGTTTGACGCTTGTATGCATTACAATTTTTACGTTAGAGCTAATACAAAAATACGTTAAAAAACTGTTTGTTGTAAACCATGCAGACCTCCCCTTTCCTTTAATTTTTTTTGACTTATTAGTGTTTCTTAGTTAATCCGCTATAACATTACATATTCTGTGAAAATTTCAACTGGCTATCTATTACGGTTCGAAAGGTACAACCGTTTAGAGTTAGGACAGACAGACAGACATCGTAGGCTTAGTAATAGGGTCCTGTTTTTACTCATTGAGTACGGAACCCTAAAAATTATTAGTTTTGACACTGGTCATTTTTATGTCTCTATATTAAGGATATCCGGCCCTTTTGGAGATCGATGGGGGAGGCCTATGTCCAGCAGTGGACGTCCTATGGCTGAAATGATGATGATGATGATGATGATTAAGGATATTTGGAAATTAGCACTGTTTCAGTACAGTTGTACTGAACTAGAAACAGTTCTAACAGCGGAACAGTTCTGGTTTAGTTAACCACAGTCACGAACCACATCGTATAGAATGCAGATGAGATCGGTTCCCGACAGCTCGCGTCATCAGCTCCATGAGACCGCAGTCGGCGCGTAATTAGCACCTGATTAGAGGATTAAACTGCCTCTTTATCAACTCGCTTATTTACCTAAACAGCGTTTTAAGCTTCCATTTGCTGTGTTCTGGCTTAGTAAATGAACGCAAACGATTTCATATGGTAAAAACACAAAAAAGAAAGAAATATTGTAAAAATTTTGACATTTTTGTAAGAAATTTGTTGTAGCCAGTTAAACGAATCGTCAGTCATTTGAAATCAGTTAGAGACTGTGATGCGGAGTTCGACGTTGATGGGATGTAGAGGTCCGCTAAGAAAGAATTTTGCGAAAGGGCTGAATTAAGTGGGGCAAAATAAAAAAAATTAGCATTCGAATGTATAAGTTCGTTACGTCCAATTCCGAGAACGTCCATTCTATATCCAAATTCCATGAAAGCTGCAAACAACAAGCAAACGATGTCACATCTCTAAATATCCTAAAGGCAGATAAAGTCAATAAAAGTTTCGACAAAGGACAGACCCGCGCGTCAAATAAAACGGTATTTGAACTTCTGCTTATGAGATGTATTGTTGCTATTCACACTTTTTTGGACAAAACATAAATGGAAAAGTTAATAAAATACTGAGACACGTAAAAGTTGGAACCTTGCTTATTGTACTGGCCGCGATTTCTCTTCTCTAGGTACATAATTATATCTACTCTTCTCTACATAATGACTGCCCCGGTGGCTCAGTTGGTAGTGAACCTATCTTCTGTGCTTGGGGGCGTGGGTTCGATTCCCATCTAGGACAAACATTTGTGTGATGAACATTTGTGTTTGTTCTATGTCTGGGTGTTAATATCTATTTAAGTATGTATTTAAATATATATATGTACGTATATCAGTTTCTGGCAGCCATATTACAAGCTTTGCTTAGTTTGGAGTCAGATGACCGTGTGTGCAAAAATGTCCTCTATCGACTACTAACAGCTCTGAGTTCTGAGTTGTGTGGATGATTTTCTTCTATTTCATGTTTCCAGCGAATTTGTTCGTCTCATCAATAAAAGAGTGTGAATTAAGGTGGTTCGTTGCACAAATGGCGGGAAATTCAAATTTCAAACAGTTTTCTTGTCCTTGTAGCTAGGCCGGGTAATTATTGTAAACAACCATGATGTTTGCGCAGATTGATTATTATTCTTTACAAAATCATGTAAAGCTATTTATCTCTAATGGCCATTATTACTTACATTTGTGAATAAACAATTTTTTGCTGTTTCAAACGGTTTATTCACAAATGTAAGTAATATGGTGCGTTACTGTTAAATAATTGTACATTATAATGTAAAGAACATTTTGCGCAAACACTGTGTTATTTAAAAATAATTACCTGGCCTTGCTACTAGGACACAAAAACTGTTTAAAATTTAAATTTCCCGCCATAGGTGAATCGAACCACCTTAATGTCTATAATAATATCATCATCATCATCATCAGCCAGAAGACGTCTACTGCTGAACATAGCCCTCCCCCTTTAACCTCCACACTGAACGACAGCCTGCCTTTTGCATTCACTGGATGCCCGCGACTCTCACAATGTCGTCGGTCCATCTAGTGGGAGGCCTCCCTACGCTGCGTCTTCCGGTTCATGGTCTCCACTCCAGAACCTTTCTTCCCCATCGGTTATCGGTTCTTCGAGCGATGTGGCCTGCCCATTGCCACTTCAACTTGCAAATTTTAACAGCTATGTCGGTGACTCTAGTTCTTTGGCGAATATCCACGTTTCGGATTTTATCGCGCAAAGAAACTCCGAGCATAGCTCTCTCCATTGCCCGCTGTGTGACTCTGAGTTATTCCAACAGTTAGGGACCACGTCTCAGTACCATATGTCATCACTGGCAACACATAATAATGTAACATATAATAATTAGTAGAACTGGTGAACCTCATTTCAATATCATCTTGATCTTCATCTCTTTGATCATTCATGTGATATCGCGAGTTTCCTGAAGTTTATGTGAATATTGTGGGTTTATATGAGGATTATATTTAATCGCACGCTTTAATTACGTATGTTATGGCTCAGTGACTGCCCCGGTGGCTCAGTTGGTAGTGAACCTATCTTCTGTGCTTGGGGGCGTGGGTTCGATTCCCATCTAGGACAAACAATTATGTGATGAACATTTGTGTTTGTTCTATGTCTGGGTGTTAATATCTATTTAAGTATGTATTTAAAAATATATATGTACGTATATCAGTTTCTGGCAGCCATATTACAAGCTTTGCTTAGTTTGGGGTCAGATGACCGTGTGTGCAAAAATGTCCCAGATATATATAAAAAATAAAATAAAATAAAATTCACTTCAATACACGTTTCACACAATATCACTATACATGTACACCAATATATTCCATTTAAGCTGGAACGTTTCACCTATGGCGGGAAATTCACATTTGAAACAGTTTTTTTGTCCTTGTAGCTAGGTCAGGTAATTATTTTGAATTGACACAGAGTTTGCGACAATAGCTAGGTGTTTTTTACATTATCATGTACAGTTATTTATTAGTAATGCACCATATTACTTACATTTGTCAATAAACCGTTTGAAACAGCAAACATTAATTTATTGACATATTATTATGTAAGTAATAATGTGCATTAGAGATAAATAACTTTACGTCATTTTGTAAAGAATAATAATCAGTTGTCGCAAACATCATGATCGTTTACAATAATTACCCGGCCTAGCTACAAGGACAAGAAAACTGTTTGAAATTTGAATTTCCCTCCATAGCTGAAACATAGCACCTTAATAAAATAAAAACGATTCATCAGACTGATGTTTAAAACTGCTATCTAATTTACTTAAGTTTTCCATTCTAAGGTAGCCTGTAAGAGATCATTCTTAGCGATAAGGCCACTGATTGTTGCACTAGATTTTTAGGCTTTTTTATCGTGCCTTTGTTATATAATAAATATGATGTGAACAATAAAGTGTTTATCTATATAACTATCCAATTTACTTGACCTACAACGTTTGCATTTAGTTTTACTTGATATAGATTTTCATCTGTAAACATGGCTTTTGTTATGGAAACATTTTAATGCACGTTAAATGTTAAAAGAGACCTAAAATAGACCGCAGGGAAATCCTGGATGCAGGCCGCTTCCAGCCGGCCCTTTTGAAGTTCGATGGGGGAGGCCTATGTCCAGCGGTGGACGTCCTATGGCTGAAATGATGATGATGATGACGCAGTGTTTCAAGAATAAGATCAATCTTTTCCCCCCCTTTATTTAATACTAGCGACCCACCCGCCCGGCTTCGCACGGGTATAATTTACGTGCGAAGCCGGGGTGGGTCGCTAGTCATATATATAAACCTTCCTTGAAAATGTATCTAACTGATAGTGAAAACCGCATCAAAATCCGTTGCATGGTTAAGGAGGAGTTAGCGGCCATACAGACATACAGACAGACAGACAGACGTGGAAAGCGACTTAAATTTATACTATGTAGAGATTTAATACTGACTAGTTTCGCGGTTCCATTTAAGATAATTTAATATCGTCGACTTTCAGTCAGATTTCCCAAAAAAATATTATAGAAGAAAAATAGTACCGTCGGCCCACGAAGCACGCTCGATTGATCCTTCTTCTTATATCACAATATTTTTTGCCTTTCTAAATAAGTATAAAAGTAGGACTTTGTACCGACTTTATCGTCTCGAAGGTTTGTCTCCGAGATTACCGTGATCCTTTTTGTAACCGATATTGCCATCCCTTTCATTGTTAAGACCTTCTTGTTAACTTTGAGGATGCTACGGGTGTTTTCAAAGGGATGGGGCCTAATGACAAAATGTTTGATTTTAGATATTCGCAGAGAAATGTTTCTCTAAGAACTTTGTTACAGAGAGATATTTATTTAGAATTGGATATTTTTCTGAAACTAACCATGTGCTGCAGTTAGTCTTTTAAATTATATGCGGAAGTTACCTTTTCATACTATGTCGGGTTTAATATCGCAAAAGACCGGGGATTTCACGATGAAGGTAGCATTATGCATACTTTGTTCACGTATTATTTAATCTTGAGATTGGGATATCCTTTTTACAGGTAATAGAAATATGTTCTTCTAAAATTCTCATAATATGAGTACATTTGTAGATATAAATGTATAAACAGTACGTGAATATGTGAACGTAGGTCTCACCTGGAACAAAGTAGCACATGACTGAGACAGGACAGTCTTGTACATCACATTAAACACATAACACATTGTACATTCACATTTATTTAATTATAATTTGACTATTATCTGACTGAATGTATTTGATCTCTTTAATTATTATTATTTTGTTTATTGTAGGTAATCTTGACACATGATGATTTTTTGTTTTTAAAATGTTATTAATGTAATTAGTGTAAGTAGTTTTTGTGCGGTGCTAATTTGAAATAAATAAAAGAAGAAATTTTTTTCTAGGCCCACCGAATTTACCGTATATTGATGGGTATAACACTATAAAATTCATCGTTTTTTTTTTGTACCATTCGGACGAAAGATAAGGTAAAAATGAAACCGGAATAATAATATACAGAATAATATATGTGATTTTTGCCACAATTCATTCATTTCCCTTATAAAGTCACTTTTTTTTCACACCGGAACGTTTTTAATACGAAAAAGGCTTAGGACTTTTTATACAAAAATAAATAGACCATATTTTACAACAGTGGCCATAGTAATCGGCTTTTGTCAATATTCCGGTTTGATCGGATATAGATAATATTACCACTAAATCTAGAGATTATGAGGAACAAATCGACATGAGTTTCATTACTATACGGATTTAGTTTGTGGTGGGCCTATTTTTCAAACAAAAGAAATTGTCTCATTTGCAACCTTTTTTTTAGGTAAAAAGGTTAGACTTTTTTAAACTTTTGGCGACCTTCCAGTTATTTGTATAAAAATCAAGGCTCAGGGCTACATTGAAATCAACCAACAAAGAACCACACTTTTGAATTTATAATACTAGAATGGAAGTAAGTAAGGATAAATTATGAATAAGGATTTTGTTGTAAAAATAACTGACCAAACATATTGAGACACGCATTTGTTAGAGTTCCGTAGCCAAAACCATAATATAAAGCCAGCCCAAAAATGTCCAAGAATGGAACTCCATGCCGTCCTCCTTGTTTCCTGAGAACTACAATAGAGGCTAGTAGAGGCTTCAATGCTAGAGTGAATAGATTTATTCTAGATCAACGTGTTCCATCCTCGGCCGCAACGTCGCTTACCACCAGGCAGTTGTTGGCCAAACATATATCTAATCTATAGAAAAAAAAAAAAAAAAAAGACAAGATAATCATTTTATTTATATTACACGGGAATTACTCACGTAAGATTAAGTCGGTCACTCCGACTATAGTTTCAACCGCATTAGGCAGTCTTTTTCAAGGTGAATGCACGAAATAAAATGTGTGAAAACCACATCAGTTTCTATAACAAGATGAGCATGTCTTTAGCCCGGTTGGTCGGTTATCCTTCCCATGGCTGTTTGACTTTTATGTCGTAAATATGTAGATATCTAGGGAGGCAATCGAAAGTTTCATTGTGGAAACCTTATCCTAGGGCCACGTCTATTGTTTAAGTAGAAGTCAAGTAGATTCCTTATTATACCGCCATTGTGGAGGTAATTAAGTAGGTGCTAAACCTTTTAAGGCTGTTTTTATGGGCTGACATCGAAAGGATTCGGAAAGTTAACGTTAAGGGGTCATTAACGCGGGCAGTTTCTTAACAAGGCTATGCGGAGTTGTTAAAGTTTTTATGTGATGCGACCCGTGGAGCAGATAATCTGTTGAGGAGCAGTTAACGGTGACGGTGATTAAAGTTCAGTAATGATATCATTTGGGAAACTTATAGCGAAGTAGATGAGCCAAAAAACTTCCAAATCGACTTCCGCGTTCCGTTTCATACGATTCCGTTTGTCGAAGTGTTATCGAACGATGAGGTCTTATATATTACTAGCGACCCGCCCGCCCGGCTTCGCACGGGTGTAATTTACGTGCGAAGCCGGGGCGGGTCGCTAGTTATATATATAAACCTTCCGTGAAAATGTATCTAACTGATGGTGAAAACCGCATCAAAATCTGTTGCGTGGTTTAGGAAGAGTTAGCGGCCATACAGACAGACAGACAGACATACAGACGCGGAAGATAATATACAACAAAAACGATGTTACAAACTATACCCATTAAAACGTCCTCCCGGCTGTGATGTCCATCTAAGCAACATGACATGACGTGAAATGTCATGTGTCAAGTTTTCCGATACGCAACCATACGCAACACGCCACATGTCACGAATGTCACACATCTCAACATTCAAATGATATGAACAAAGCCAACAAACGAACAAGTAACGAAATAAGATATTTCGTTACTTGTTTACGAAATATATAAATATTATTGACAATAAATAAAAAAATACGACCGGCAGGATTCGACCCTGCGTCATCGGGTATACGTCCCGAGTGTATAGAACACTAAGCTACGGGCACCGTACATTATTAGCGGCAATAAGAATTAGAAAAAAAATTGCTATTTCAACCGGAAATATGTATTTTAAGCTTCGTCATGGAATCACATTGAAAGCAAGTGTACAAAATACGGTGTAGGTACATGGACTTCCATCGATACAGTCAGTGCAGTGTCTTTAAAAAAAATATAGAAAAGGTCTACGTTTGCCCACCAACTCACCTGACAGCAATGTTGTGACTGAAGATGGAGCAAGTATACCTAGAAGTTACTTATTCACTCTGGCCTTGAAGATACCCCGGTAATAACAGATAATTATTATATTTTGTGGTAGTAAGGAACCCCCAGTGCAAGAGCTCGACTCGCACTTGGCTGGTTTTATTCAAGACCAAGAAGAACACGACACTCGCACTGGTCACCGGACTCACCTGCAGTTTTCAGTCAGCGTGAACCACAACATAAATATGACATGTATTTTGTGTCGACCGTGTCCAATATCTCCAAGCCGCTTGCCAAGTGTGGGGATTATAGCAACACCCCTCTCTAAGAGGGAGGCTTTTGTCCAGCAGTGGGCGTTTAATGACTGCTGGTGTGATGTGTGTCCATTATGTGATAAATCATAATCCAGTTCTCACTTTTATATAACTTTATTCATATTCTTATTCTTTATTCCTACTTATTACAGTTTTCAGATCAGTATGCTTTCGCTATGAACGCTCAAGCCAGACTAAAGTCCCACTTTCCAACATCCTACCGCATTATCTTCCTACCCCCACTATTTGCACTATTGCCGAGACTCCCGAGTCAACACGTTTCCAACTGCCATTTTAAATAAAAAGACTGTTAGTCAAATTAGATACCAAAAGATTTAAAACCAAGTAATTATTGAAATAAGTTAGAAATCATGACACTTATAACATGGTCGAAACGTCGAGTGAAAGGCCTATTTTAAACCGACTTCTAAAGAGGAGGAAAGTTCTCAATTCGGTCCGTAATTTTTATCTAAATAAAACTATGAGCGACTAGCTGATACCCGCTACTTCGTACGCGTAGAGCTCGGCCTTCGGCCTCGCTACTACGACCCGCTCCAGGAACACAAAATTTCATCCAAATCGGTCCAGCCGTTTACTCACCGTTTAAACCTTCCCTAGACCTCCACGAACATTTCGAATGCAAAACCGTGGAAATCGGTTCGTGCGTTCTGGAGTTATAGCGTCAGGAAGGAAAACCCGACTTATTTTTATATAGTAGATAAGTCTCGATAGACATTTAAAACAAGAGTCACCACGGTCTGGTTAACTACTCCTAATGGGTGTTTCAGAGGAGGTCCGTCGTTAATCAGCTGGGTTCAGCTAGTTGATTAAGTTAATTCGTCTGTCAGACAGTTGTTACCCTAATTTCAGTAGTTCAGATTAGGAGCAGACTACCAGATGCTGTTTGTTCTATTGCTCGGCGATAAAACGAGATTTGGTTGTATCGTTGATAAGTTTGTTGGTAGCTAGTACATCATAGTAGATAGTAAGTCAGTAAGAAATTAGATAAACTGCGGCCTTATTATAGAAGTTTGATCGTGATCGAGATTGCATGCCGTCCTGTTCGCATCTATTTACTCGCACCACATGCGTAAGTGAGATGGCACGCGATCACGATCACAATCCGAATCATCCATAATAAGGCACCTGTTTATTGTTAACGGCCTCTTATACCAAATTTGACGGTTTTAAAACAATTTTAATCAGTTAAATTACAATATTTGAGCTGGAAAAAAATACATGTCACAGATACATCTGTGTTTGAGTTTATGATTTGGTTCAAAACACGATAGAATAAAATTTCCTTGATCAAAAAAAAATCTGAATCAAAGTCGATTTAGTTTATTTTTTTCGTTTTATGCTCTATAGAAAGCTCGTAACAACCAGGAAATTGCATGTACTGAAAGGCAATCCTATTCAAAAAATATTGGTATGGATAGATTTTTGATAGTAGATAGTTTCGTTTTTTAGTGAAATTGAAAGCGTAAAAAGATCGCGAGAATTTGCGGGCGCCGCGCTCAGTCCCGCGTCAGGCGTCATCGAGATGGGACCTATGTTCGTTTTTGTCATTGCACTCGCCCCGCGGGCCTTCTGACTCTTGCGTGGCAAAATACATCGTCGCTATAACTTTGCGGAGGCTGAGGGAGCGTTATGTTGCCTACGCGACTCGGAGAACAGGCCGTTAATATTCTCATCAGAAATTATATATATAGCTTATACCAAAATAAAATTAATGGACGAGCCATAATCATTGAACTTGCTCAGTAAAAACGAGTCAAAACCATCGGACATATACTTCAACACCTAATTATAACCATGTACAGTACAATTGGAGTCGCTTGCATCCAGTGGATGCAAAAGGCAGGCTGTCGTTCAGTGTGGAGGTTAAAGGGGGAGGCCTATGTTCAGCAGAGGACGTCTTCTGGCTGATGATGATGATGACAGTACAATTGTTACGAAATATAGATAACGGTTTTTTGTTGTGTTATTTTATTACACTTGGGGAAAGCACACGAAGACACAATTTTCTCAGATATTTCGTTATCATGTAACAAAAGTCATGTGTCGCACTTCGTACGTCTAGAGACCGACTGAAACAAAGTAAGCGCCGGCGCTCATTTTGTAATCTCAAAAAATCCGCTTTTTCTGGGCCCGTCCATTCATTTTATTTTGGTCGAAGATATGTACATAGGATCAATCAAAGAATTTAATGTAACCTAGAAATGTTCTTCAATATCAAGAAGTGTGTACAAGACGACCGGCGCTGTCATTCGCAGGGTGACCAGGTTATAAATTTTACGAAACTACCATAGTCAACTAGACACCTAAGAATAATACAAAATTATCATCACAAAAAAATTACCTAAACACCAGAACCTTTTAACCGACTTCAAAAATAGAAGCAATATAGCCGGATAAAGCTATATCGCCAAATGGCCTAGCCGTGTTCCGACATGTTTTCCGGTGACGCCCTTATGGAAACTGGCTTGACGAGTGTTCTCACAGATTATGCATATTATTAATTAAGCATATTATTAATTATGGAATTCGCATGGTACACTTAACCAAGTTATCCCTAATGGATATAATTATATAAATACTCATATGTATGGATAAGTGGAAAAAACCCACTTAGATCTACTGGTAGGGATTGGCGGATTGTTCACCTTTGTTTCACTTATCCTCCTTTAGGGATACTAAATAAAAAATTACTAAATAAAATATATTTTTTATTGTCAGTTCTGTTATTTCGGCCCCATCGGCCATCTGTTCTGCGTGATATGTGCCCTGCCCACTACCACTTCAACTTGCTAATCCGGTAGGCTATGTCGGTGACTTTCGTTCATCTACGGATCTCCTCATTTCGGATTCGATCTCGTAGAGAAACCCCGAGTATAACCCTCTCCATAGGTCGTTGTGTGACTTTGAGCTTGCTTATGAGACCCATAGTGAGAGACCACGTTTCAGTGCAGTATGTAATTACTGGTAACACACACTGGTCGAAGACTTTTCGTCAATATATATAGGTATGTAGGATATAAAAGTATATAGTATTTCGCATCATCTTTTGGTCTAACATACACTCAGACAATTATTTTACTACATCCCAAAGTTATTCTAAAAAGTCAATGTTTGTAACAGAAATAAACACAATGAAAAAATAATAATGATCTTCTAGTCATTACAAAATCTTACCGATGAAATCTGACACCAGACGATTCTTTGATATTTTTCGATGTATTCTTGCAGTATCGAAACACGCAAGACATATTTAAGTATATTTGAGCAATATATAACCTAAAACAAGAACAAAACGTATGATTATAAATAATTATGTATATCGTAATGACAGAGAAAAAACAATATAACAGATGAAACAGAAAGGGATGATGCGGTCTAGGGTCTCCGTCAACTTGAAGACGCCAGATTTTGTATTCTCTTTGCCCAGATTTTCTGTGCTCTGGGTCCTGGTGGACACAGAAATATAGAGATAATTGTCTATGGCTATTTCTACCGGTCGCACAGTGGACATGAGAAGACAACCAGAGTCACGTAATATCTGATTGAGGCGGCGGATGCGGCTAAACTAAAGTACCCTACAGCCCAATTTGTGTTTAAAATAAAATCAATAAAGTAAGAATAGAATATATTCAAGATATTCACAGATATCGGTATTCGTAGGGATTATCGCTAAGGGTACACGGTCGATCTAACAAAAAAAATAAAATTGCCCAAACCATTTACCAACTTTCGTTAATAAAACTATAAAAAAACTAATGTCCAAAATGTCATAAAAAATTACTAAAAATTTCTAAAATTTTATCCCTGGTCACACTGGCTTGCCACGAGCTCTCAAAGATTAGGAAATTAAGCAGAGATACTTCACTTCCGATACTACGAATTGTGCATGTTATTATAGGGAACATTAGTTCGCATGGTACACTTATCACTACCAAGGTATCCCTACTGGTAGAGATAAGTGGGGAAAAAAAACTTGGACAAGTTTGTCATTAAATATTTTAATTTCTTTTATTTAACAAACTTAACTGTGTAGTTGACAAACAGCTGCTCCCATACATACCAACTACAAAAATTAAGTTGGTAATAGCAAAATGGACTGACACTGTAACTGAACTGGTCTGTATGGACTGAAATTTTTCAATCAACATCTTCGCGATATATAATTTAACACATTAAATTTGATATAAAATACTTTTCATCCACTAAACAGATGGGTGAAGGTCGGTCTTTACTCGGGTCTTAGACTAATACTCTGCATATTAATTATTCTGTGATAATTGATGTCATAGTTGATGTATATGTCAAGTTCGGTTTCGATCGGAAAAAAATATTTGTTTATTCACTTATAATACAAAATTCTAATCTAATTATTAAATAAATCAACTAATAATATTGTGTTACTTACGACGTGGATGGTTAATTCATACTGAGGTACGTATTTTACCGGGTTTTTTCACTAAATATCTGCCGCTCTACACCTATGCACGCCAAAAAGACAACTGAAGACTGTCAGACTGGGGTGTGGGGACTAAGGCACAGCAACGTTTATCGAAGTGAGGATTCAGTACATGACGTCTAGTACGTAGTACATATAGGTCAATGGGATCAATGAGATTTTACCATTAGAGACGTCTACTCATTAAAAAACCGGACAAGTGTGAGTAGAACTCGCACCTTGAGGGTGCCATACAAACCTAATAAATACGTAAGTAGATCCATCCCGGGAATCAAGTCATGGCGAAAAAAGGTTAAAAAGTTTGAATGATTAATTGACAAACTTAACTTTGTAGTTGGAAAACAGGTGCTCCGATACATACCAACTACAAAAGGTAAGTTTGTAATAGCAAAACAATTATTTTTAAATGATATAACTTAATAATTTATGACTTTCGGATTTATTCCTTTATATGTGCTTTAACGCCTTGCCTCATGCCAAATTTAATGAGTCTAGGTCAACGGGAAGTACCCCATAGGTTTTGATTTCCTTGTGAAATCGCAAAAAGGCGAAAATATGCGACATAAACGGTCATATATTATCTTTTGATCGCGTTGACTTACAAGTTTTATTATATATATTAACTAAAAGAAACCGTAGAGCCGAGTATCTCTATCTCTATCTCTACATTGTATAAATTGAAGTCGCTTTCCGCGTCTGTCTGTCTGTCTGTGTCTGTCTGTATGGCCACTAACTCCTCCTAAACCACGCAACGGATTTTGATGCGGTTATCACTATCAGTTAGATACATTTTCAAGGATCATACGCATTCTTGAGAAAAAGGGTCTTGACATACGGACAGACGGACAACAAAGTGATCCTATTAGGGTTCCGTTTTTTTTCCTTTTGAGGTACGGAACCCTAAAAATTACAGTAGATTAATAACAAATTTCTATTGAACAACTTAAAACAAAGTGGTTATCATTTTAATCATAAAGAAACAAACTAGACAGTACTAAAACTAAACTTCAACAAATAGTATCCGACAACTTCGACCCTCCAGCCAACCTTTTCTAATTACCGCTTTCCACGTGAAACTTTTTACCTCGCCACTCGAAAAACAATGGCCGCTCTTTACACGCCTTCTTCGCAACTTAACAAGTTCAATTCAATATATTCCCATTGAACGGTCTAAGCTTACCAGGGGAGCAACACTCGTAGGTGTAATTGAGTACGGAGCCAGGATTAATTGAAGCAGAATGTATCAGGAGTGCAGAATCTGCGCACATGTACGCAGGCGCGTTGCGTGCCGCTATCGCAGTGGTACTGTCGCTGACGCACCGGACGCCCGTTCTCTTACAAACTCTTGCCGGTTCCCGAGACCAAGAGGAAACTATCGCGTTTCTAACGTTCCTAATTTGTATTCTTTACAACCTCGTTTGTAACCTGACACCAGCTGCTGGCCGGCTGTATAAAAAAAAACTTTGCAAGTGAAACAAAAGACGACGTGTTTCCCGGCGTTTTCTGTTTTGGATTTATTAATTGTGTTTTAAACTTGAGCGAGTGTTGATTAGATTAATTAAACAGTTTTGAAGTGAATTTACTGAACCGAACTTAATTAAGTTCGTTAAAAGTTGGTTGTGTTTCTAACCTGAAAAGTACCTTACGTCTGGAGTGTTCATAAATTATGTTATTTAACAAAATGTTGAAAAAGTATCAGCCGTGAAATAAAAACCGCCAGGTGAGTTTGCATTTTTCATAACCTACTTATTACTTATATGAATTAACATATTTTGATTGGCACATAATTTATTAAAATTAAGTATTATAATTACTGGATTTTTTCGTAGCAACTTAAATAAGTTATACCTACTTAATGTTTATTTAAATCAAACGTATTATGGTTAAGGTGTGATTTGATAAATTATTGTAAGTACTTTTTATTCAATACACCAATGAGACAATGTTACACAATATTATGATACTTGAAATACTCAATTGATAATATTAATGTCATTAAATAAGAAACAATAAAACAATTAATTATTAAGAATGTAAAATAACTTTTTTTTTATCCATTTTCAAAGATATGTGTTTAAGTAAGTAGCGATATTATAGCTATGGTCAATTGATCACGTGATTTTATTTAAAATATCGGCTACATTTAGTAAGAGCAGGGAATAGTGAACGTTATGACGTGCAAGGAAGACAAAACAGGCCGCGTTTTGTCTAAACCTAAATGTAGCCAGCTGAAGATCCGGAGGGAAGTTAATCCACCAACAAGAGCACTTAAATAAGGATAAATATATACAGTTTAAATCTAAAATCAATAAAAGTAGATATTAAATAAAAGAGAAACATCGGAATCCATCCTCGATCCGCGGAAGATCGAGAAACAAAATCTGGGAGAGAAGTTAATCTCATCCGAGACAGTCGTAATCGTGATTGAATTGTCAATCGGAACGTACCGTTTTGTCGAGTTTATCCGAAATAGTACGGTTACAAGTTTTATCGTTTTTCCGATAATGACGTTTAATCGTAAACGTTAAAGTTCAATCACAGTGTATCGGATTTTATAACATTTTTTTATCAGCAAGAAGTCGACAGCGACTGATAGTAGCTGTCGACTTCTTGCTGATGGGTATTGTCACGCGGGAAAACGAGACGAAAGGTTATTTTAACTAACACACGCTTATTATTGACTTGTTCATAATTCAATCTGGATGTCTTCAAATCACGAGTGAATCGGTTTCTTCTAGGCAAGCGTGTTCCAACGTAGACCGCATCATCGCTTAACATCAGGCGTGATGGTGGTCAAACGCAAGCCTATTGTTTATAAAAAAAATAAGTTTGCCTTAATGGCTGTCTGTCTACCAACATACTCGTATCTCATAAAGTAAAGTACATTGAAATTCACATAAACCTTTTTCAACTCGTTTGTCTGTCTTTTTTTACGGTAAACTACTATCAAATACTTTAGATTTTCATTTCATGTAAATAATTTACCATACTTTTCCTTCCATATTTAAACTTTCAGCGTAAATTTTGTTTTTAACAATAGTTTTTCAAACAAAAGTGTCTTTAGAATAATAAAAAAATTGCAAGAATGAAAAATAAAAAAAACAATTAATATGAAAATATCTCGTGTGACATTGTTCCATACCTTCTTGTAGTCTCGTATGTTTCGTGAAATATATATAATCATCATCATCAGCCAGAAGATTGACGTCTGCTGAACATAGGCCTCCCTCTTAGAGCTCCACACTAAATGACAGCCTGCCATCTGCGTCCACTGGATGCTCACGACTCTCACGATATCGTCGGTCCATCTAGTGGGATGCCTACTTAAGCTGCGTCTTCCGGTTCGTGGTCTCAAGAACCTTTCCACCCCTTCGGTTATCAGTTCTAAGAGCGAAGTGGCCTGCCCATTTTTTTTTTTTACTTCAACTTGAAAATTTTAATAACTATGTCTGTGACTCTGGTTCTTTGCGAATATATACATTATTTTATACACGTACGTTTACATACGTCCAAGACTATATTTAGCACTCTCGTTTCTTAATCTTATACTCATGTGACCTGTGATAACAGTTTTTTGCCTGCTGTGGATCTTGTAGTGTTGTTCCATTAGTTCCATGGTCTGAGGATGAAACGTTTTTTTCTCTGGAATCACTCCATTAAGGCTACTCCACCTGCTTCCACCACACCTAAGGACTCGAGGACTCCATGATACAGTTTTTGGCAGTAGTGATTTTTGCTTCGTCCGATTTCTGTATTCCGGAGTTGCATTCCGAAGTCAAAGTTGAACAACCCAAAAAAGATATATACAACTTTTTATTTATATTACACGGGAATTACTCACGTAAGATTAAGCCGGTTACTCCGACTATAGTCAACACCGATATATATAACTGTTAATAGAAGAACAGTTATTTTACAACATATTTTGTTTTGTTGTTCACGATATTCAAATTTCCAACGATTCTAGTTTAGTAACGGAAGGGTTTTTATTTAGTTTGTTTTTGAAGGTCCTTAAAAAGGTTTCTCTCTAGTTTATAGAAAACAATAAAAAAGTTACTCGGGTACTTACACAAGATATCGGTTTAAGTTAATTGTTTTTTGTTTTTTTTTAGATTTTGAGGACATTGTCAAGGACATATCGTCGTGAGGTTACTTTGCGACGGAACGCTAAAAATAGTTTCCATGTCCATAATTATGATTATTTCTAATTTAATTATGGTACTAACTAAATGCCCATGATGCATAGTGTTTGGCATTTGGCTTCGCCTGTAGATAACATTTTCTAATATCCTTTCTTAATTTTCACCTCCATTATACTATAAAGAATACTACTTGTGCAAAATTTCATTCTTTTAGACAAGCGTCGTTTGTCAGTGAAAATTAAGAATGATAACATTAATATCAATTTTTGGTCAAGTTTACAAGCTCTAAGACTATAATTATAATATACATTATTAATAATGTACTTTCACCACTAATTTTATTGTAAACATCTACAAGGTTAAATTCAATACCTTGTAGGTTGACTGTAGTATAATTTAATACATTGTTTCCAATTGCCTATGAATATTAAACATTTAAACTTACATGAAACTACGAGACTCGTATATCTAAGTGTATGTATTTCTTAATTGTTGGGCTTACAATCTATAGCTGATCCCGGCTTTGCACATGTTTTTAATTAAGTAAACCATTTGTTAGAGAACATTAATTATTGAGGAAGAGTCGTGGCGGTGACATATTGCGTAGCATAGTAAAACTTTGTATGACAAAGTTCGACGCGTTTGTTATTTTGTCATGTCCTATTATATAATTCGAAATGTACGAACAGTTTACTAATATTAAAAAAATCTAATAATTATTAACAATAAAAGAAAAAAAAGTATGTATAGAGAAAAACATATAAAAAAAATATTAAACTACTAAATTCTAATCTATGAAAGAATTGATCCCAAAATTCTGGCCCCATTACCACATTGTAAAGCAATGCTCACCTTTGAGCAAAATAAAGGCCAGCATTTTGGTCACGTGCATCGAAGTGATTAACTAATTTAAACAAAATCTTTGGCTCCTGATCCCGTTTTGACTCCAGAAAAGCTCAAAAATGTGCCACTGTCCAGGAATTAATATAATAATGAATTCCACTTAATATAATATACCCCTACCTATTTATGTATAACCCTATCGGGGGTAGGCTAAAAGTCCCGCAGTGGACTGTTAAAAGGCTGATTATGATGATGATGAATATAATTATACTTAATACGTACTTTTTTCAATGCTATTTTCGTCACTGCTGCAACTATACTTCAACTAACATTTTCCCTTAAACTAGATAATTAATTGTTAAATAAACGGTACAATTTATTCGGACGGTAAACTTTTGTAATGCACAAAACCTTTATGCACTGAATTCTATTTATATTTACTTAACTTTTAAAGGATATAAAATGCAGTGTTTTGTATCGTTGCTTTCATAATGCGACACTGCGAGTAACTTTATACGAACAAATTCGTATCTTTTTAATGAGGCTTGTTTGCCAAAACATGACAATATTTTCAACAAAGCAGCGCCAATTACAATAAAGAATTTTATGTAGATAGTAACATGCTTGACTACTTTTATTGTAATAATTATTATGGTTTGCAAGCCATCAAAATCATCATCATCATTGGCCTTAAACCATCTACGAGAGATTTATTTTTAGAGCGTAGTGTACATCATCTTCATCATTAGCGAGAAGACGTTCACTGCTGAATATAAGCATTCCCCTTTAAAAAAAAATTGCTGTTTAATAAAAAAAAAACATCTTATAGAGTGTGAATGACCGTTTTCTATGGAACAGATGATATTTTTTTCGCAATTTAAGAGTTGCTCCTACAGTAAAAGTTTTTCATAATGACTATTATGTTGTTCATATAATGGACCCCTTTCCGTTTATGCAACCTTTCTGCGTAACCCAGTAAATAAATAGATTTTTGTTTCGCTCATTACGTGGAAAAGTGACCGCTAGCTGGACATTTCTAACTAAACGCAATGTGTTTTCGCACAAGTAAACTACGTATGTTCAAATACAATTATTTGAAAAAATATAACTAAATTAGTAATCTACAGATTTTTGACCTGATATCTCATTTTGGTTGATTTCACAAATATTTATAAAGCAACCAACATAGATCTTTTACAAATGAGATGTTTCTCGTACATCAAAGTCTTAGCTGTTCCAGTCTATTTACCTACCTGCCTACGTACCTACCTATATATAATACAGGTTCACCAGTTCTCATATCCCAAGTAAACATAATAAAGCATTTCCTTGGTTATACAGAAAGACAAATTGACTTGCGACGTCAATATATCCGTTTTTTACGCACGTCCAGGGAATTTGTAAGAAAGCTTTATGTTGAACAACATGTTAAGTGAACTGTTACGTAAAACTACGTACGTTTTGTGTACAGCCTACCTATGTGTACCTTTGATGTGGCCAAATTGTTTCTGTATGGGAAGTCATATCAGGTGGCATAGCCTTTGTTTGTCTTATACACTCTTTAGGTATCGAGAAGCCGGATACATTGTGAAGTTTCGATAATGTGAACTCCATTAAATTCAGTTATTCGATTAATATAACCATGCAATGTTCAGAGGTTTTAAGCAATCAAAGAAAAAGATTTTCAAGGTGCAATACAATTTGAATAGCAAAAAAATAACTCATCATCATCATAGGACGTCCACTGCTGGACATAGGCCTCTCCATCGATCTTCAAAAGGGCCTGTTGGAAGCGGCCTGCATCCAACGTTTCCCTGCGGTCTCTTTTAGATCGTCCGTCCATCTTGTGGGCGTACGTCCTACGCTGCGCTTACCGGTCCGTGGTCTCCATTCCAGAACCTTTCGGCCCCATCGGTCATCACTTCTGCGTGATATGTGCCCTGCCCACTGCCACTTCAACTTGCTAATCCGGTGGGCTATGTCAGTGACTTTCGTTTGTCTATGGATCTCCTTATTTATGATTCGATCAACGCATTTCCATAATGAGGTCAAATTAATAATATGACTAAATTATGAAAAAACTCTAGTTCAAAGTAATAAATGTTGTTGTATAGGACCTAGGTACTGATATTAATTTGCCTAAACAATAAGCAAACCGTACAAATAGCTGCCGCAGCCAGAATACTGTCCGACCGATTACCGGCCATGACAGTCACTAATCCCGCTTGAGCAGGATTGGTTTGATTAGATATCATGGTGAATTAGACGGCTCACCGCGCTCTATCGCGTCGTATCAACCATTTAGTAGCACCCGTTCCAAAATATATTTGTTTTTTCACTACGAAATGACACCATCAAATAGCCAAGAACTATTAGAAAGCTTTACTATTAATTTTAACCACATTGTTACAAATGTTGACGAAATATTCTAGTAAAAGTAAAAGAGCCTTTATGAACTATCCATTATTATGTTACATGTACACCTATTATTTTTAAACGGCTGAATAGGAATTTATTTATGAACATAGATATTATATACAACTTATCGATAAAACGATTACAGATAAAAATATAATATATACAGAGAAAGTTGAACCTAGTTGAACAAATTGCCACCATGCGGCGGGTCCCCAAAATGCAGGCAGCATTATACACCTTTTATTTATATCGTCAAATATTTATTTCAAAGTTATGTTAGTTTGTTGTTAGTTTCATTATTAAATTACACTCGTTGTCTTTTTTTCATTCCGTAAATTTTCATAGCATTTTATTCTTGCTTGTCGTTATTTCATTTACTTTGATTCTATCGTGAAATTGCGATAAGTACCTACTATAAACTAATAACGTAGAGAAAATCTATATATTCTGTTAAAGGATCAGTGGGCTTACTCTTGACACTCGATTTCATCGTAATTTGGGATTGGGATCGAAAACATGCAATTTTGGTACTCTTGAATTCTAAAAAAGCGCACGATTGGAACCGATAATGGTGGAATTTTATGGAACTAAATAAAATCAACTCAACTCGACGCTTTCGGTACTCTTGACGCGATTGAAGAGTACAAAATGGCATGTTTTCGATCCCAATCCCAAATTACGATTGAAATCGAGTGTCAAGAGTAAGCCCACTGTAAGGCGGTGGGCGGCTGATGATTTTACCGGTGATGATTTTATGATATTGACATGTGATGAGTTTTAAACCTTGAGTTTGGCAACATACGTACGTCTACAAGCAAACATACATACACACATACACGCTAACAACTACACCCACAGACCTTTATTTTTATGCCTATCCATGAAAATGAATAAATGCAATGAATTAACTTTATAACTGCAAATAAACTACTAAATTTAAATAAGTAAATATCCTGTTAGAGTTAAAGGAATTTTGTATAAAACAATAATTTTACAACATGTTAGTTTTGGTATCCTCACTAGGAAAGCCTGTATCGAGGAAACCGACTTCCAGGTTCCAATTAAAATACAAAACGATTAAAACAATTACAATTAATATGTACAAAAGCCATCGATTAAGTATCGATATTGATCAACCACATAATATAGTCTCTCAGTTTTAAAGTCAATTTTCAGCAAAATACTTCCAATTCAATTCAAGAACGTTGTTATTCGATAGTCATAATAATTCTCAAATAATAATAAAATTGAATATGGGTTTGGTAACCCAATACCTTTGAAATTTATATCTAGACCAATGTATTGATTCTGTGTTCAACAGACATTATTATGCCGAGACATTGTTAAATCTTTTGTATGTGAATTCTAGCAACACTATTGGGACCAAAACAATTAATTTCTCAAGCTTGATAGATGTAGATATACTAAGTTTAAAATGTAGTTTGCTTAATTCGATGTAAAGACGAGTTACCGCAGTCTACAGCGTGAAATATCGACCGTTGGAGGCGGGCACGGACCCAAATCAATTTGGGGGAATATTTCGACCAGATTTTCATTACCGATAGGGCTATAACTTTTGACAAGGTCTTATAAAATTAAGTATTAGGTTAGACAGGCTCGTATTCTAGACGATGTTCACCCAGTCATGAATTAATATTGAAGACTCAGTAGATTCAAGTAGAGGTAGGGTCAGATCTCAGAAATTGAGGTGACTTTTAAGACTGTGTCTAAATGCTTTCTAGTTATAGTATTACTTTCCATCATAGGGATTTATATGCGTTTCTTTACATAGAATATATCTGATACCGTACAAGATAATATCATGCAGTTACAATCATGCAACTTACAAAATCTTTTTTTTGTCAGCGTATTGAAAGAAAGAAGAAAGAAATAATAATTTTTTGATAGTTTCAAATCCACGTCTTGCAAACAATGACAGTTTTAAAGACCTATATCAATGCTTGCAAAGCTCGAAATTCCACATTGTCCAGGTTTTGTGCTCTTTTATTCTACGGATCTGGAAAGATCTAGAATAGAAGGTCTTCTCGCTGGCCTACAACATTGAATGTTTTATAAACCACTACTATTACAGCAGGTGTCTATAGACGGTGACCACATGCCTATTTGTCGCCGTTAGGTTGTTTCCAATCTTGGCAAATAAATTCTAGGTGAACTTAGATTTGAGTATGACTCTGACTATTAACGCTGATACACTCCGTTTTGGATCCACATTATCTGCATATATCGTGTCAGCAGCAGTGGAGAGACGTGACTAGAAACGTGCCCGTATCTTGTTCTAGCATTCACATATAGCCTCAATTACGCAAACACTCGTGTATGCACAGTTCAGTAAATAAATGAACTCTCCCGGGTCTGACACTAATCACTTGTTTGCACCGAGCAATATCACTATACCTACCGTTTATAATGATAGCCCATGCAAACTTAACTAGTCGCTTGCAATATCATATTTCTTCGTGTATTTATATTAAGCCATATCAGTCCCGAAGCGATACCTTTCCCTTGCCACTTAACCTGATTTTAGTTTTGGTCATAAGTACCTAGTTTTTTCTTAAAACACTGTTTAAAACTATCACGATTGTTCATTATAATTATATCATTATCCCGGGATTCATCCCGTAAATAATCATTTACAACTTTAGTTTTTTCTTTCTTCATCTACAATTTGCTACATGTTCTCACCTACTCGTATGGTAACGTAAGTAAGTCACTATTTATACTTTTTCAAATAAACATAGTAATAAATTTGTTCCGCAATGTAAAAATAGGTAAATTAGTACAAATAATTTCGGCGAACGTTCTACGAGTAAAAGTTATTGTTCGTTGATTCACTTAACTTGAAAGCCATGCACAAAGTAACTTCCATAAACTAGGTTAATGTTAATAAAGCAAACGAAAAGTTGTCAGGATCAAAATCAAACTTACTTGCAAAGTCGAATTCTGTTCACAAATTTAAGGGATGTCCCTTGAAATTCAATCAACGTGTTCTGGCTGTTAGCGTCGTCGCACACGAGTATCGCAGTTCGTATTCACTCCACGGCTCTCATTTTATAAATGTTTGACTAGAAAAAAGATTTGTCGGCTGTCACGTCTCTATAGTTCGTTAGCAGCGAATGCAATCGGTTGTATCGCTGAATTGCTTCGTTTTACTTTTACTGAAGTGTTGAGATTTCAAAGCTATGCGAAGTATTTACAATGCATGGTATGGTAATGTAAAGCAAAAACAGTTTTTATACAAATAGAAAATTGAACATTGTTTTATTAATAAATGATAAAGGAAAGTACGTGTATCACACAGACTAGAGTATATATGAAGCTATAATCCGAGCCGATTTTTCCGGTTTTGTTTCTTCACGAACCGTCGGGACCACTTGGGTTTTTTGAGGCTTCCCGATGCCCATCCGTGTCTTTGATTAGTTTAAGAACTTTGGTTGCCGGATCAGAGGATTCTTGTCTTTTTACATTGGCTTATACCCATTCCGGTCCATTGTTTGTTTTTATATAATAAGAAAGGAACGGTACTGATTACGAACCGTATCGCTTTTTGTGGAAGTCAGACTCAATTACTTAATGTGGAAAACCATGAATCCAATTCATGTTATGACAAAGCTATCAGCAATTTTATTGATTGGTATAATTGAAAGTTCAAATTCTGTTGTATATTCATTGTCACACTGTCTATTATATGAGTATTCAGAAACAAATACCTTTAATTGGCAGTTTCCAACAATCTTTGTAAGAAATCTTACTGCGCGTGTCTACATGGATAGCATCTACGCGTCAAACACCCTTGTTATTTCTTTTATTTTTTTTTTATCGCGTGTAAGTCCGCGTTTGACCACCAACTCGCCTGTTGGTAAGCGACGATGTGGCGAAGATGAAGCACGCAGACTTAGAAGATACCTATTCACTCTGGCCTTGAAAAGGCCTATTGCATTAATTATAAGTAAAGTAAGGACGCATTTTTAGATTGGAACATCAGTTGTTTTTTATAGTAGATAGGCTTGCGTTTGGCCGCCATCTTGCCTGATGCTAAGCAATGATGCGGTCTAAGATGGAGCACGCTTGCCTAGACGTAATCTTTATTCTCTAAGTACTTTTGGTTTTACCACTTTACCAAACAACCGAACCACGGTAAATATTCCGTAAATAATCACATAACTTTACCTTTGGTTATTATTTGACCTTCTCTCTTTTTTAGCTAAGAGCTTTCCTGCTTGGGTAGGTACTGGTGAATTTTTAAGATTATAACTATCTACAGGGGCTATATAGCGACCGTGTCAGGAAGGGTTAAACCGTATCGCCAATCAACTTGACGCTCTAGTTCGACACTTTACTCGAGCCTGTGGGAACACTTACGGTTTTCGTGGTTTGCGGAAATTTCGCGAATTCCTCTCTCAGTTCCTGATTAGTTTAAGAACTTTGACCGCGGGATCAGAGGAGATCAGTCTGTTATACTTTGTCCAATTTGTTTGTTTGAGATTCGTCTGATTCCGACTTTTGTTTGTAGTATTTTGAAGACATTGAGCTTATTGGATAGGGCTTCATTTCGTGGTTTTGTTCTAAAGAATGTGCTTAGAAAATATTCCACGTGTTCAGATATCATCTTAAATATATGTGGTTTAGCATATTTATGTAAGAACGGTTACTACCTCAGATTAGAAAAGCAAGGGTATGCTTTAGTACAATTATTTTTTTCTATCGTTTCTGTTAAATAAAATCTTTACCGCTCTTTTTTTTTCTTTAGTTTCTATATATATAAACCTAGTTTCATTCGATTGTAAACAATCGAATGAAACTAGGTTTATTTATTTATACTAATATTATAAAGAGGAAAGATTTGATTGTTTGCATTGAATACGCTCCGAAACTACTGAACCGATTTGAAAAATTCTTTCACTGTTGGGAAGCTACACTATCTCCGGGTGACATAGGCTATATGATATTTAAAAAAAAATAGGGATGCTTACTAAAACTCCAGTAATGTAACCCAAGGTGTAAAAAATTAAGACTTACAATTTCAATTTCGTGCGTTTGACAGTTCTAAGACAGGACGACGTCTGTCAGGTCAGCTAGTTTATTTAATAACTAGCGGTCCGCCCCTGCTTTGCACGGGTATAGATTATAGCCTATGTCACCCGGGGATATTGTAGCTTCCCGTCAGTGAAATAATTTTTCAAATCGGTTCAGTAGTTTCGGAGCCTATTCAATGCAAACAAACAAACAAACAATCAAATCTTTCCTCTTTATAATATTAGTATAGACAACATTATAACAAGTACAGCGCTGAGCTTATCCCTATTGCTAAACACTGTTTTTCCTTATGTTTCTTATAGTATATGTCCATTTTTATTATTGAAACTGACGTGGTTTTCACACATTCTATTTATATTATACGGGAATTACTCACGTAAGATTAAGCCGGTTACTCCGACTATAGTTACGTGTTAATCTTACGTGAGTAATTCCCGTGTAATATAAATAAAATATATGTCCATTGTTTTTTTTTTTTTTTTTGGCAATAAATATATCTTATTCTTATTCTTAATTATCTGGTATGATAGCAGTGGACTAAGGTCGGCTAATTACCATGCTGATGTTAAGGATAAATAATTCGGTCTGAGCTTTTAAAATTCAATTACGAACTTTAATGTTATAAGAGCTGTGAAGTGAATTACTCATAAATATTTTGATAGGTTGTTAACGTTTAGATATTTGAGCTTTATAACTTTACTGGTTCATTTTTATTAAAGCAGTAAAAAAACTGAGGAATGGGCAGCCACTTCTGCATTATTTATATTTCTTTCGTACTCAGCTACTCCTAATATTTTATGATGTTTAACCTTTTTTGTGCAAGTGACGAGACGATCGAGTGGCTCCCTTGATACGTTACGCTTGCCCAACAGTTCAATGTCACCAGAATGTTAAATTCCATCAGTTCAAAGCCCTACGCGGCTAGGCACTGCGCTCGTCACCCATGTTCAATCTTTTGCTGTTTCTCTGCTCTGTTAGTTTCACTGGAAACACGCACTGGTTCCACACTACTGCTTGGCGGTTCAATAACTGACTTTGTGGTACTTCCCCAGGCGGACTCTGCCAATGAGTATCACTATTAACTTTACATCCATATGTATAGATAGATACCTATAAAAACATGTGGTTTTAACCTCCAACGCAAAAAGGGGTGTTATATAAGTTAAACGTGTGTATTTTTGTATCTGTATGTCTGTCTGTGTCATTTTAGCTACCAAACGGCTGAAACAAAATTGATTTAGTGTGATTTTGTTTAATTTTTTTCTTGATTGAGAGCTATTCAACCGTCTAAAGATTATCAGCTATTTCACCAAGGGCATAAATAATATAATTTAAACATGTTAGGGTTGTAGCTATTTCACCGGGGGCATAAAAATACAATTTAAATATGTTAGGATTGTAGCTATTTCACCGTGGGCATAAAAATACAATTTAAACATGTTAGGGTTGTAGCTATTACACTGGGGGCATAAATAATACAATTTAAACATGTTAGGGTTGTAGCTATTTCACCGGGGGCATGAAAATACAATTTAAATATATTATGTTAGGGTTGTAGCTATTACACTGGGGGCATAAAAATACAATTTAAACATGTTAGGGTTGTAGCTATTTCACCGGGGGCATAAAAATACAATTTAAATATGTTAGGATTGTAGCTATTACACTTGGGCATAAAAATACAATTTAAACATGTTAGGGTTATAGCTATTTCACCGGGGGCCTAAAAATACAATATAGACATGTTAGGGTAATGTAGTGAAGAAGTTTTATAAGTTCGTTCTGTCCGTCTGTCCTATATATTTTTTTTAAATTCTATATAGTTATTTTAAGTGCATGAAAGTTTTTTCAATTACAGTTTATAAGTTATAAGTTAATTTTTATTTATTATTAAAAAAAAAACCATTTTGGGGTGTGAAGTTTAACTACGATAAGATAAGAAAATTTTTATTTCTAAGAGTCAGTTACATGAACATTTACACAGCTATAAAAACATGAGTAGAAGATTACATAAAGTTATAAAGAATGGAAGTTTTTACAATAAATAGCATTTAAAAATGATAATTATTGTAAAAACTTATATAACTATTTCATACATCTATAATTATATAACTATAAAAACATCATCCAAATCAAGAGGTAGTGGTTTGGCTGTACTTTGTGTCTTTTAGTCAGTCATTCATTGAAGACAAAGCCTTCTATAATATTGAATGATTGATGATGATTTCATTATAATACTTGGAATTATTTATTAAATATATGTCGGCGCGTTAAAGATTTAGCATTCGGGTGCAACTACCTTCGGATAGTTTTTAAGGCTTAGATTATGTAGGTAGGCGTCACCTAGCTTTGTTTTGGTGGACTAGTGATGGAAGTGGCGCCATTGCTGGTGTAACGCTGCAGTAACTTACTCTGCTGAAGTTCGTTGTGAAGTTGTGTCATTGACAACCAATCAGAGTGTAGCAAGTGAGTGTGAGCGCTAGTGAGCGCGCGCGGACACGTGTAGGTGACGTGAGACTCGGAGGAGCTCACTTTACTTTGTGTTTTGGATGGGGACTGTTGGATGTTCGGTGGAGCTAACTTAGCTTTAGGTTGTGAATATGGATTGTTGGTTGGAGAGCGGTAGCGTTTGTTACAAGGCGGAACACCTTGTCCCCAAGTAATTTCCAAGTAATTCGACATTGTAATTAGTAATCATAGCGCTTCGAAATAAAAACTGTGTCAATGTACGTGCGATGTCTCATTCTCCTCGGCCACTATACTCACGCCAGAGAAACCAAAAATAATCTTATGAAAATCGGCCATCATCGACGACCGGAGCCCCCCCCTCTCACGCATCGACTCTCGCGCCGTCATATACATAAACTAGCACTAAAAAACTGACAAAAGAAAAAAAAACGAAACAAAATGATGATGATTGATAACAAAGTCTATGAATTAAGATCATACAGTGCACAGAAGTGGGCTCATGACGTTGGGCACATAACAAATTTGTCAATACGTTCCATTTTCAACATTCGCTTGACCCATAATGTCTAATTCAGTCCTTCTATCCACTGATCCCATATCCGACAAAGGAACTGGCTAATAAAGCTTTTATTTCTGCCCAAAATTTCTGAATACATAGCAGATGCTTTGTTCGAATCTTGGCATCTCACCCAAAGGGCGTTGTTCCGTGTTGTTCCAAACTACTAAATATGTATAAACCTGTTTTAAGATTACAAATTCATTCAACTTGGCTTATTTTAAACGTATGGTTTGTTTGCAAAAATAACCAATAGGAAGTTTTACACAACTTGTTGAAATAATATGATATTATTGTTTAATCTGCAACTTTTAAATATCCTGTGGCCTTATTATAGAAGTTTGTTTGTGATCGAGATTGCATGCCGTCCCGTTCGTATCTACTTACTCGCACCACGTGCGTAAGTGAGATGGCACGCGATCACGATCACAATCCGAATCACGATAAGACATCTATAATAAGGCATCTGCATGTCGCGGTACATGGAGTATGTAATTTTATGCCCGTCTCTATGATGTAGCAAAACTCCAACAAAGACATAAATAAATAAATTCGGGATTTTTACACACACGGTCATTTGACCCCAAACTAAGCAATGCTTGTAATATGGCTGCCAGAGACTAATATAAAATACATAAATATATATTTTTAAATAAATACGTAAATAGATATTAAACACCCAGATATAGAATAAACATAAATAACAAGCCCTAGGTATGAATTGAACCCACACTCCTAAGCGCAGAAGGCAGGTTCACTAACAACTGGATCAACGGTTTTCCTAATGTACCAGAATGTCCCTATTTATATGTTCACCTTGCGGTTTTACTCACTGTGCTACAGGAAGCAAATTTTCCAAGGTATAACGTTACCAATTTATAAATTTATAATATGTTATAAATTACCTCTACACCAAATTTGAATCTAATCAGTTCAGCCGTTACGAAGTTAACTGAAATCAAATTTAACTAGATAGGAAATAAATAATCACCAAAAAAAATAATCAATTACCCCAATACCAATAACCTAAATTTTTACGACATATTAATTTGATGAATTATCGATAATGATCTTATCTTTGTTTAGATTTTACTCAAGCATTAGTTTACTCTTTAGTTGCAAATAGGGATATTAAAAATATTCACGTACAAAGTACAGTATCATAAAGATTAGACCTGCCTGTAATATTTTCAAGTCCGCAATAAAAATGTATAGAGCGTAGTCACCAATTGTACAAACTGGGCATTCTATAAATTTGAAGGAACTGTCCCGGGAGAGATAGTATTTTAGTTTTATTGTCTTTAGGACACATTTATTTTATTATGATTAAAATTCTCATGCTTCGGCCGTAAATACTGTTGCTTTCGAGACAAATAAATTTGTTTGTTAGAAGTAAATTGGACGACATTAATCTTACAGTGTCCTTGCTAAAATAAGTATTTGTATTTAACTTTGTATCTAAACTAGATAAAATTGAAATGTTAATTTTTCCGTATTTATGTTTATTGGGCGGCCATATTTGCATTTCATTTTGGGGTACGTTATCAAAATCAAAAAATAAATTTGAAAAATTCCATTACTTAAACACAAATAGTTTTGTTTACAACTTCGAGCATCATTCTGGCAAGTACAGTTAAATAACCACTAAAAGTAAAATAAATATAGGTTTCTAAGCAACTGAGTGAGGAGTGTGTAAGTCACTCGCCTGATGGTAAGTGTCACAATTGCTCATGACAGCATCACCCAGAATTTAGAACTTCAACAGTTCTAATGTCTGCGTGGCAATTATAAACTTTATTATTTTTCGGGTACATTGATGATGGTGATGTAACTGCACTCATTACCCTGAGATATTAGATGTTAAATCTCTTTATTTATTGCGGACCGCTCCAGCTTTGCACTGGTATAGATATATAGTCTAAGTCACCTGGGGATAAATTAGATTGTAATTACTTAAGAGGCGGCAATGATGTTTTAATTGATATTGTTAGTACATGTTTTGTTGTTAGTACATGTTTTGTTGTTAGTACATGTTTTGTTGTTAGTACATGTTTTGTTGTTAGTACATTTTTACCTATTAGTAAAGTTATAAGCGCTCAGGCGGCAAGCGCAATTTTGCGAATTTGGCCGCGCGTGGCAGAATGAAAAAAACAGATGACCGTTCGACCTGCGCCCGGCCGCTTGCCGCATGCGGACCTGTGCTACACGACTGGCCGCAGGTCGCTTGTTCGCTCCATGGATTAATAGATCTGTATAATTATTTACTTTAGTACCTTGATACTAGTAACAAATATGACGTTATTCTTAGTTACCAATAAAATGATTATGATTATGATAGTGTAGCTTTCCAACAGTGAAAGAATTTTTCAAATCGGTTCAGTAATTTTGGAGCATATTCAATGCAAACAAACAATGAAATATTTCCTCTTTATAATATTAGTATAGATAAGCATTGACCACAGATCAGGTACAGCTAATAAAAAAGTCTTGGCATTGACGAAAGCTATTTTTTTTAAGTAATCGGTGTCATCGGTTGTAGTAAGCGTATCGAGTTCAAATTTCAAATATTATAATTACCTAAAGTCAATGTGATGGTCACAATTTAGATAAATATTACTGTCATCTCAAATGCTCGTAAACCTAAATCATCGCAGAAGAAGCGACCAATCTGTCTTATCCAGGGAATGGTTTCCCAGAAACAGTCGTTTGTGGATACTTTAAAAATCTACCTGTGAAAAATATTTGGTGAAAAATTTCTTTTCTTTGAAGATTTTTCTTAAGTCAGAGAGCTTTCTAATTAGTGATAACTCTGTGTAAATTATACCGAGATTTCTTGGCTTTTTGCGCGCTAAAAGATTTTTTGTTTATTTTCTCGTGGGGAAGTTGGAGGGCGCTCTAATCAAAGATGTTAATTTGGGAAAAATATGTCCAGATAGATAATAAAGCGTTATTTGTATGTAAATAAGATTTTTTATATTATTATACATTAATATCATTATTTGTATTTACACAAGAACTTTGTTCTTTGTAAAATCTGTTCTTACATGAGTTTTTGCAAAAGTTTCAAACAATTTGCTAAGTCATAGAATACTAAAATTTCAAAATAAAAAACCAGCCAAGTGCGAGTCGAGCTCGCGCACTAAGTTTGTCCAAGTAACCGAATTACCAGTTATTATAGCACATTCCAAAATTTGTCGGAGCAATTTGCTACTCAGTTTGCTACAGGCGCTCGAGTATAAATAACTTGGTAATAAACGTTACATATTCTGTGAAAATTTCAACTGTATATCTATTACAGTTCGAAAGATATAGCCGTTAATAGGTAGGACAGACAGACAGACATACAGACATACTGGCTTAGTAATAGGGCCCCGTTTTTACCTTTTGGGTACGGAACCCAAAAAATATATATTCTGGCTACTTTACCTTCTTCAAAAAAAACAAGTCAATGTATTTGTATCGACTAAGTATTCTTCTGTGACATACAGTGAAACAAACACTGAAATCTCACTACATAGTGAGACAGATGGAGTTCTTTAGAACGATAAAATCATAACTTCCCACTTGTAGAGTTTAAATAATCTAAACTCCCCAAACTACACTTCACAAAATCCACATCTGCACAGTTTTTCAAATAACCATAATTAATAACGGCTAAAAGCCCAAACCCTCATTCAAAAACTATTCCCAACTAATTCTCGCAACCAACACATAAATATTAATGGCACGGTGATAAATGGGGCTTGCTATTAACAGTGTAATCCAGAGAACTCTCGGAACAATGAGCGACCTTGTCACGTGCACGAGTCGTGGCGTCAGCTTGGACCATACACTCGTACACTCACTCACTTAGTCACTTACTGCTCCGAATGAACGGAATGTATAACAGTTGCCTAAACATTTCTCAACATACATGTCAGGACGCGCGAGGGGGGCACCGGTCGGTAGCCGATCTGCACCAGATATCATTCTTCAATCCAAATTCAAAACCCAAAGTAAAGTGAGCTCCACCGAGCCTCGCGTGTCCGAGCGCTCTCACTAGCGCCTCTGCCGGACGGTATCCAAACTTGCTAAACTCTGATTGATCGCCAACGACACATGCACAAACAATTTCAGCAGATAGATAGAAACTCTTTATTGTGTACACCAGAAATAAAAATTACAACACGATAGAAAACACTTACGAGCTAGTGCCACAAGTGGCGGCCTTATCGCTAAAAGCAATCTCTTCCAGGCAACCATTGGATGGAAAGAATTTACGTAACAAAATCGACGGGGGATGCTAAAATATTTTTAATGATACCATTAAATAAATACTACTAAATGATACATAGTATAATAAATATTAACCAAATATAAATATTAATAAATAAATAAATATTATATAAATATTATCCATACATACATAAACACACATAATACAGACGCGACAAGTAAGTGCATACTATACCCTAGTATGTTTATATAGCAGAGTAAGTTATTGCAGTGTTACACCGGTGATGGCGCCACTTCTATTTCCAGTCCACCAAAACTAAGTTATGTGGCGCCTAACTAAATAATCTAAGCCTTAAAAACTATCCAACGGTAGTTGCGCCCGAGTGCTGAAACGTCAACGTGTCGACATACATAAATAACAAGCTCTCCAAACATAAAATACTTCTTGCGCTCCGCGATTTCACCCGCGTCAATGTCCAGGTACGATATTTTTTTCCGCGATTAAGAGCATATTTAGTCATTTACGAGCCCTCCAAACATATCCATGCAAAATATTATGTCAACAATCAAACACACATTTCCAATTATAACAGTACTAGCTGAAACCCGCGGCGTTACCTGCGATTTTTCATTTATGGACAAAAATTACCGTATGTCACCTCCTCACGATGCTAACTATCTTTCTGCCAAATAAATAAAAATCAACCTGACCGTTAAACGAGACCGCAACCTAAAAGAGACCGCAGGAAAACACTGGATACAGCCGCTTCCAACCGGCCTTTTTGGAGATCGATGGGGGAGGCTCAAGTCCAGCAGTGGACGTCCTACGGCTGAAATGATGATGATAATGATGAACGTAGCCATTTAGTCGTAAAAAGCGAAAAAAAAGATGGACAGAGTTACTTTCATTTTTAATAAAATCCGAAACGTGGATATTCGACAAAGAACCAGAGTCACCGACATAGCTGTTAAAATTTGCAAGTTGAAGTGGCAATGGGCAGACCACATCGCTCGAAGAACCGATAACCGAAGGGGAAGAAAGGTTCTGGAGTGGAGACCACGAACCGGAAGACGCAGCGTAGGGAGGCCTCCCACTAGATGGACCGACGACATTGTGAGAGTCGCGGGCATCCAGTGGATGCAAAAGGCAGGCTGTCGTTCAGTGTGGAGGTTAAAGGGGGAGGCCTATGTTCGGCAGTGGACGTCTTCTGGCTGATGATGATGATGATGACTTTCATTTTTATAATATTAGGATGAAATATGATTCTGTATAGTAATGTAACAAACATATTAAAAAGTTAAAATATCAACGTCAATAAAGTAGGTAACTAAAAAATAAAATGCTTTTCCCTCGTCTCTGAACAAAGCGACCGCAACAAATTATAGCAAAGGAGCAATATTTCATCTCGTAATAAGCAATGTGACGTTGCAGCGTTGTATTGCTTATTTTTCTTCGTTTCTGTACGAGAATACTTTTTTTAAATACAAGTTATCAGATTTGGTCCATTTCATTGTAATTAAGGTATAAAATATAACACCCGATCTTAGTAGTTTACTTATTTAATTTAAATAATATAGCTAGAAAGATATTAAACTAGTTAACACAACTCCATGTTTACCATGCCCACTTAGACACAGGGCGAAATTGACTTCAAAAAATGAGAATAAAGGTTATTAATTAAAATAAATAAATATTCGGGACATTTTTGCACACACGGTCATCTGACCCCAAACTAAGCAAAGCTTGTGATATGGCTGCCAGAGACTGATATATATACATAAATAGGTTTAAATACATACTTAAATAGATATTAACACCCAGATATAGAACAAACACAAATGTTCATCACACAAATGTTTGTCCTAGGTGGGAATCGAACCCACGCCCCCAAGCTCAGAAGGCAGGTTCACTACCAACTGGACCAACGGGCTATCCAACAAATAATGATTTCAAGGAAAGAAAAGTTGCGGTTTGAATTAAAAACTTTCATTTAAGGAAGTTTATATTGCAAAATAATTTTAGAGTAAAATATGGTGATTTTATGAACAATTCTACTACTCCCTTTTATGTATAGGTATGGTAAAAAACACTATACATAACTTAGGAGAAACGGCAGATTTTAAATTCGGTTGGATTGTGGCCCACGCTACCCTCGTGCTGCAAATGCCACGTCAAAAATCTGGCAAATTTGATACACGGAAACTCGGGTTCAACAATGGCTAGTTGTCAAAACTAATTAGTTTTTTTGAATTTTGCGATATTCCCAAAATGACCATGACAGTAATAAACGAAGGTTTGAAAAATCCGTTAAGAAGTAGTATTTTAATTGATTGAATAATCAAACAATTGAGTACTGTTGTTTTTAGATTGGATTTAGATGAATTTATCTAAAACTAGAAAACCGCCCGCCCGGCTTCTCACCGGTGTAATTTACGTGCGAAGCCGGGGCGGGTCGCTAGTTATATATATAAACCATCCGTGAAAATGTATCTAACTGATGGTGAAAACCGCATCAAAATCCGTTGCGTGGTTTAGGAGGAGCTAGCGGCCATACAGACATACAGATAGACAGACACGCGGAAAGCGACTTTAATTTATACCATGTAGAGATAGAGATAAAAAACTAAATAATTTATTTTCTTAATTTATCTTGAAGCACCGAAACTGATCCAATGAAAGATCTAATCGTACGAACGACTAAACCGCACAAAAGAACTCTTATAAAAATTAAGGTAGTCCTAGCGACAATAAAGCCTTCAAAGCTATTCTTTTCAAGCTCTCCACTTATAGGCTCACCGTTCAAAGGGCGCCGAGACGGAATGCCTAAGCTTATTATAGCCAATCGTACGAGGTTTTATTTGCTTACATTGCGACGATAATTCGTTTCTCTTATGGAGATTTGAATTTAATACCCTTACCATGGCAATGTCTACTCCCTTATTAGGAGTGAGTTTATTATTCATTTATTATTCAACACTGTTCGTGTTATTATTATGATATATACATTGTGCAGCATGTGCTCTTTATAATCTGACGGCACCCAGTTCAATCTTCGGCCCTGCACCAATGACTTATTTGGTACCTAAATAAATCAAGTGCAGTGTCGATGCCATTGCTAAAAAACGGTGAATAAAAACATTGAAAGGAAACCGGTATGACCAAGAACCTCAAAAATTCAAAGACATCACTTCCACAAACGACAAACGACTTCCTCAACAAACTGAGTCGGAGTGGTGCATTAGAGTACTTTCTCTCTCTCTCTCTCTCTCTCTCTCTCTCTCTCTCTCTCTCTGAGATAAGGTTTGTGACCCAGCATTAAGAACATAAAAGGCTGATAAAGATGATGACATATTTCATTATGGAAACTGACGTAATTTTCATATATTTTAAAACCCCGAAAATAACCCGTTTTGTTATTTCCGTGTCACATAAATAAAATTATGACACATTATTAACTGATAATAAAATGTTTTATAATAAAATATACATCAAAATTGTACAATTCAGTATATTGGTTATTATTGCATTATAACATAGATTTGATTAGATTGGTAGATTTTCTTGGCTCATTCTAAATACAATTTAAAGATAGTGATGCTGCGATTTTCATATAAAATTAAACTGAAACGTTATCTTGCATTTGTCCACTTTGCAGCTTTTACAGTCGCAAGAAGCGGGACTTGTGCAGCTTAGCAAAAAGATTTTAAGCTTAGCTGCTAACCAAGGATCTGTTGAAGCTTGTTTGTGGTTTATAGCGGAGTCTAATAGGATTTATCTGATTAGGTTTATATTCTTTAACAAATTAGAATGGGATTAGAATTTCGTTGGTTGGAGGGATTCCAGCCATTTTTTTTGTTGGAATTCTAACATTTTACAAACCAAACTTGTTGTATCAGAAACTTACCATGAGTACGTGCCTAGTAAGAGTAAATAACAATTAGCAAGAAACTAACCAATCAACGCTTTACAATTATATTTGTACATATTTTTAACTTTCTGACCCGCATATTAAGTCAAGCCCAAATTAAAAAACCGGACAAGTACGAGTAGGACTCGTACTCTGATGGTTCCGTTGGACGAAACCCTCAGAGCACGAGTTCAAAAAAAAAAAAACTAACTGAAGTTGAAATATTGAAAGACAAACTTAATTATGTAGTTAACAATAAGGTTACATACATAACAACTACAAAATGTGAGTTTGTAATTGTAAAACAATTTGTTTTTACATGATATAACTTCAAATTAACACCTTTCAGATTTATTCCTTTATATGTGCTGTAAGACCTTGCCTCTTGCCAAAATAATGATTCTAGGTCAACGGGAAGTACCCTACAAGTTTTGATTCCCCTGTGAAATCGCATAATATGTGACATAAACGTTCATATCTTTTGATTGCATTGACTTACAACTTTTATTTTTTTACAACCGAAAGAAACCGTAGACTCAAGTATTTATTATAAATTTCAACTTGATACCTTTACGCGTTCTTGAGAAAAAGGGTCTTGACAGACGGACAGACAGACGGACAGACGGACAACGAAGTGATCCTATAAGGGTTCCTTTTTTCCTTTTGAGGTACAGAACCCTAAAAAGGAAGTCGACAAAGAAAATGAATTAATTTAGCCATTTGAAGTTGTCGACGACGTTTTCACAAACAAAAAGCTCTAATGAAATACTTATCAGACACTAAATCCTTCATCCGCTAACCTAAAACGTCAAAAACAAATTGAATCCCCTAGGGCAATCGATCTACTATTTGCGACCGACTGCCTTTTTGCTGAGGGCTCTGCCCCTAAAGGTTGGCAAGGGTTGGTGGGTGATTAGTCCACTCTTTGTTTCAGGAGCGATGACCCCGCCCCTGGGTGCCTGAGGTGAGCGATGGCGCGCAAGGGCGCTGTCTGCCTCTTCACAGTTCATTTCCTTTCGTGCATCATCGGTAAGTTGCCTTCTGTTTACTCCTTATCTATACTATCTATACTAATATTATAAAGAGGAAAGATTTGATTGTTTGTTTGTTTGTTTGCATTCAATAGGCTCCGAAACTACTGAACCGATTTGAAAAATTCTTTCACTGACGGGAAGCTACACTATCCCCGGGTGACATAGGCTATAATCTATACCCGTGCGAAGCTGGGGCGGACCGCTAGTCTTTTATACACCGGAACTGGATGGAATTGTCATCAAAGAAGGTGTACGTAATTTGTTAAGGAAGACCTCCGAAATATTGCCATCTAAGAATTATTATTATTGAATACGTTAAATTGGACTAGCTTTGTAGAGAAAAAAAAATGGTTTTCCTTTTTAGGGTTCCGTGCCCAAAGGGTAAAAACGGGATCCTATTACTAAGCCTACGGTGTCTGTCCTACCTTTAAACGGCTGAATCTTTTGACCCTTAATAGATAGCCAGTTGAACTTTTCACAGAGTATTTAATATTACAACGGATTGACTAACAAATATTAAAAAAGTCAAAAAGTAAAAACGAAAGGTGGTCCCCATACAACAAACGTATTTTTGTGTTAGGTCTTATGTAAAAACGGTAATACTTACAACCGTTAAACTTAACATGATTATAGTACACACTCTAAAGTATCACAAAAAAATATTAAAATGGCCAAGTGCGAGTCAGTGACAAGTTTATGTTCATTACCAAGTCATAACTGGTAATTTCGATATTGAATTTTGTTGTGGTACGGAACCCTCAGTGCGCGAGCCCGACTCGCACTTAGCTGATTTATTTTGTGTTCATGGGTCTTTATTATTAGGTATATTCGACATAATTAATATATGTTGTAAGATTATTTTAGGCAATCAGTTTATTTCCCTAATAAACTGCCTCTACCATCTCACAGACGTTACTTCCACCACCATCTGTTACAAATATTCAAGGTCAAGTTTCTTGAAAGTATTATATAAAATAATTTGATGTAATTTATAATAATTGTGGTATTGCGTAGTCGCAACATTTATTTATTTTAGAGTCGCGGGCATCCAGTGGATGCAATAGGCAGGCATGTCGTTCAGTGTGGAGGTTAAAGGGGGAGGCCTATGTTCAGCAGTGGACGTCTTCTGGCTGATGATGATGAACATTTATTGCTTGCACTTCGCCTTACATTATGGAGCTTACAAAACCGTGAAACTAGAACGTTATTACACAGTTATGTTAGTAAATAATAAGCCAAATAATATGCCATAGATTAGAAGGGAGGAAGGTAAATTCCACCTCGTCTCAAATTAAAAGAAAGCTTTTAAACGTGCCTGCACGACAAATGCATTAAATTCACAGTGTAAGTTAGAACTACGTGGGTATCTATACTAATATTATAAAGAGGAAAGATTTGATTGTTTGTTTGTTTGCATTGAATAGGCTCTGAAACTACTAAACCGATTTAAAAAATTCTTTCACTGTTGGGAAGCTACGCTATCCTCCGGTGACATAGGCTATAATCTATACCCGTGCGAACCTGGGGTGGACCGCTAGTATTAAATATAATAATATTGTGGATGCCAATCCATTTAATGTATATTTAATCAACCATTGATGATTACTTGAATTGTCAATTATGATCTCGATAGATACTACACAAAAATAATATCTATATAAAATTTTGTTAAGTATAACTCTAGTCCTTTTATTAGATTCTATTCCTTAGTTTAATTTGAAATGAGCGTAAAAGCTAATTATTGAAATCGCGGCCATTTTAGCACATTGTTTCACTTTGAATTTAAGGTCGTTACTCGAATGAAAACTTTCATCGGGGCTTATTCAACTGAAACAAGTATTTCCGTTATTCAAGTCCTAAACTTCACAAAGTTGCGACACAGCCTGTATAAAATTAGAATCAATCTACATCAGGGGAAGGGTTTAAATTGAAACGAAACAAAATAAGATGTACGCGCAATGCGGACGTCATTGTGTTCTCGTAACCTACAGGTGTTGCGACGGTACTTGCATAAAAAATTCACGTCCGTCATAAAACGGGGGCAGCTAGAAGGTCGCGCCGGACGCAGGACGGACGGTACGTGCCATCTTCATCACGTGACCCTCAAACGCTCTAAACAAATAAACTCTCTCCAAATTTTGCGACAAAAACAGGATCATAATTTAAAATTTAACACTTAATCAAGCTACGGCTGACAATCAAGATTTACGTCTCCGTCGAGGACGTTTCATTTTCCAGACCATTTCTTTCTTTAGGGTAACACGATTAATTTTTAATCTGATCAATTCAGAACATTAATCGTGCTGGTTGCGGGTCCTTTCGTTATTAATGGAGTTATCGTCTGTTTACTGTGCACTCGGAATATTCACAAATACTCGTGATTTACGATAATTCTCGCAGAACAGGCCGAATTTACCAAAGTTAATTTGTTACGGTTCCTTGCTGGTTGTACGTGTTTTGTTTCGGTGCTACAAATGCCAAAAATTCGAAACTTTTCCCTGGAATGGAAGTTTTAAAGTTCAGCTGTAAATCATGTTGACCAAGATTAGTTTCAATGCTTGTGACTCAAATGTTTGCTTTCTGTTTCAAATTTTATTATGACTTATGTATGAGAGAATTAAAGCGATACATGGTTTTGATAAGTTAGTACGTAAGTACGATTTATGATTTTCTTCTTTTTTGATTTACGGTCTACTTTTACTTGGTTATTTATGAGAATAAAACTTTTCAGGTTTCAAGTGAGACGGCAAAATTAAACTAGGTAGGCATTAAAAATATTAAAAACAACATTGAACATGAACATCGTCAATGTCATCTCTTTTTTTTTTTTTTTTGAAACAAGTTGTCTCACAAACTTATGTATTTCTCTGAAAAAATACGTAACCAACGCTTGCTATTAGAAATCCTGGTCGGTAGTTTTGGTTCCAGTAGAACAATCAAATTGAAAAGTATATTATGTTTTAAGTGTGTGACTGTGCTTACTGTTAGTAACTTTACTTCTAAAGCTGTCTATTGTAATTATTAATGTCATTTATTATTTTGAGAGATTGACAATGGTTCAGATCCCTCGGTCAAGTTTGTCCATTTCCTAACTTGTCCATTTCCAAAGTTGTCAACTTCCTAACTTGTCTTCTTCCTAACTCGTCCATTTCTAAAACCACCACCAGGCATGGTGCTCTCTGGACTTTAGGTATGTTCGGCCGGTGTTCCTTCCCGAAAGGGTCATAGCAGGGCAATCAGTCAGTGGCCGCTCGGCTCGCGCCCGGCGCGCACTCTACGCTAGCCACGTCGCGCGTAATTGAGCATCTTTTCTGTGATTATTGCTACGAACAATGACTTTTTAAAGTTCTAAACGATCTCTTAATAAGCTATAAAAGATACTGTTGTGTTTACGGATGCTTAAACAAAAAGAAGAACAAGGAATCGGAATTATCTTTTTTAATATTCCGAAAGATATTGACAGGTACCTAAGCTATTTTGTTGTATTTTGTATTTAGGTAGGTACACCTAAACACTCGTACTTGTATACCTACTTGCCTAAGAATTTGCCAATAGCTTGAGTAGGTGTTACTTGTTATGGTTTGTTTATAAGTAGGTACTTAGGTAGATACTTGTAATTTAGGTAGGTACTTATAATTTTGCATGATTGTTATTGGTCCAAATTCAGAATAAGCGTTCGTTGTTTTGTGCAGATTAAATGTCATTCCAATAAAAGGAGAATATAAGTAATAGGTAGGTACTACATAATATGTTACATAGCTGGTAAGTAAATACTAAAAAGTATTCTGTGTAACACCCCTCTCGAAGAGGGAGGCATGTGTTCAGCAGTGGACGTTTACTGGCTGATGATGATGATTATGTGTAAAGACTCAATCAAGATCAAGAAGACAACCCTAACGTTACACGTGCCGCGTCAGGAGAGATAGAGCTACGTGATAGAAAGAGAGCGGCCTTCTAGGTGAATATAGTGGGCGGTACCCAGCGCTGTATGATTTGAATTGCTACTTTATTGCCTCGTAGATAGAGTCCTTATTTATTTAAATTTCTTCGCGGAGTGATCCTTCTGTGTCTATTATGTCTTCTGTGCCACCACTTCCAAATGTGTTCTCTTCCTATTTTGCCCATTTCCAAATTTGTCAACTTCCTAACTTGTATTCTTCCTAATTCGTCAATTTTCAAAACCACCACTTCATACTCGGCTGGTACACCTATCCGTACCAGAAAGAAAGAAAGAAAGAAAAAGTTTATTTGTGACCAAATTAGGTTTTTAAAAAAATAGCTTATTGACTAGTTATAATATAAGGTCACAAATCGGCCCCAACTCAGCATAATGCCGGCTGTTAACCGGCGCTGGTCTTCCGTTGGAGCCGTTTGGTTACCAAGGTGTCCCTAGTAGAAATAAGTAAAAAAAAAACACTTAGATTTATCGGTCGGAAACACTAAGTTCACTTATTCTACTATAAAAAGAAAAAACATATTAATTATGTTATTTATTACCATTATTATTTACTAGCTGCGCCCCGCGGCTTCACCCGCGTATTGATGAAAAATGGTGATAATGGTGATGAAAAGTAGCCTATGTCACTCTCTGGCTCTTGAACTATACAGCAAAAAATCAGGTCGATCCGATGTTCCAAGAGCGTTGTTGAAAGAGGAACAAACATTTGTTATTGAAAACACAGATTAAAACTTACGACAGTGCTAATATAATTTCAAAGAATAATTCTGAAAACAACCTCGACTTACAAACAACTCCAGTAGCCAGCAAATAAAATGAAGCCAATAAACTAACAAGACACGTTCCTCCAGTTTGCAGACTAGACAGCGGCAGCGGGCGCTCCCGGGACCAGATCACTGTCTCGGAATCTTCAAAGAGGTTCCGTGCAGAGTTCTTGGAAGACTGGCCGCACACCCCCGGCGCTCCGTACTTCGACCCCAGCACGCCGGACAACGTGACCGGCCTAGTTGGACACCCGGTCACACTCCTGTGTAAAGTCAAGAATTTACAGAACAGAACTGTGAGTTATCATTTCATTACGCTATTGTTTTAGTACTTTCTTGCGAAGTTACTCGTACGTGCAAATATTTGTAGGTGACAACTATATATCTATACTAATATTATAAAGAGGAAAGATTTGTTTGTTTGTTTACATTGCATAGGCTGCGAAATTACTGAACCGATTTGAAAAAAATTTTCACTGTTGGGAAGCTACGCTATCCCCGAGTGACATAGGCTATATCATATTTTCAAAAAAAATAGGGATCCTTACTAAAACTCCAATAATGAAACCAAAGGTGTAAAAAAATAAGATTTACACCCGTGCCAAGCCGGGGTGCGTTGCGGGGTAGTATTATATAAAAATGGATCCCTATTTACCTTGGTCAAGCCATAGCTTGAGAACGACTTTACTGATTTCATTCATATTTATTTAATGATTTCTAATACTTTGTAGAAGGTTCTTAGGGAAAGAAAATATTAAGATTATAACACCAAAAAATTTAAAATTTCAGAAAACATAACGATGATTTTAACTCGTGGGTGGAACCGCGGGCACAGCTAGTAGTGAATAAATCAGTTTGTAATGCGGACCATTCCCTTTTTTTCTCAAAAAGATGTATGCTATTATTTTTTTGATTAATTTGTACGTGAACTAATAAGCATTAGTAATAATGCCAGCGCTTAGAAATTGCTGGCAACTCAATCTAATTTCAAACGTGCGCTTAAAAATATAATTTTCAGTTGAATACATCTAGCGAAACGTGGATATTCGCCAAAGAACCAGAATCACCGACATAGCTGTTAAAATTTGCAAGTTGAAGTGGCAATGGGCAGGCCACATCGCTCGAAGAACCGATAACCGATGGGGAAGAAAGGTTCTTGAGTGGAGACCACGAACCGGAAGACGCAGCGTAGGTAGGCCTTCCACTAGATGGACCCATAGCAGTCACTGGCATCCAGTGGATGCAAAAGGCAGGCTGTCGTTCAGTGTGGAGGTTAAAGGGGGAGGCCTATGTTCAGCAGTGGACGTCTTCTGGCTGATGATGATGATGATGATGATGACATCTAGCGCATATCTTTCACATTGAATCTTAATACCTACCTCAGTAATGTAATATATAAAGCGACCGAGACAAGGTGAGCCTTTGAGCTACGTTTCTAGGAAAACTGTCCAATTTTGGTTGCTGTAAAAAAACTAATCTACGTAAAAAGATGGTTGAATGTGTCGCGAGCAACTTTAACTACCACATAAATCCACAAACAGCTTACTGTGAAGTCATTAAGTTAAGTGCTCGTTGTCTTAAAATGTAATTAACTCAGTAAAAGCAACATAACACATATTTCTTTGCAAAACTAATCAAAGGATGCCATTCTCACTAAGTGAGGACTTAATTTCTTGGAGCTTGTGAACTTTGCTGCACTTAAGTTTGTTGTAAAACTTGTTCCTTAAGCAACAAATAGAGACGTATTTTACTTATAATATTACACGGGAATTACTCACGTAAGATTAAGCCGGTCACTCCGACTATAGTTTCAACACGACGACACGACACGACGTTTCCACACGACGTCTATAGTTTGTGTGAAAACCGCGTCAGTTTCAATAGTAAAATAGAGACGTAGTTAATACATGCTTTACAGATTACAGATTATTATTACTATTATTCGGCAGAGTAGCACAAGCGACGCAAATATGCAAACCTCGGCAGTGGTTACATATTTGAAGCGTTTGGGGTCGAGACATTAGGCCTTTGGGGACCGGGAGCTCACCTCATTTTCAAAAATCTTTCAGAGCGCCTGGCGCGTGACCAAAATGCTGGCGTGTTTCTGGCTCAACGCATTGCCATTCAGCGCGGTAATGCCGCCAGCATGCTGGGTACGCTGCCAACTGATAGTAGGCTAAAGCATTTGCATTGTTTTTAGACCTTCAACGGTCTATGGGCAGTCTAACTGTATTTGTAGTGTTAGTATTAGCTTGTATTTTGTTTTATTAATAAAGGAACTTACCCATAAAAACAGTAAAAATGTTAAACAAAGTCAAGTTGACTTCGTGTTTGATAAGCGAAGTGTTAAGTGGCTACTCAAGCATAAGCATAATTATTAACTTTGGATCGTTCTAGGATAACTATATATTTTTCACGTATTAATTTATAATATTTACAAGTTTTAAATTGACATTAAAAATATGATTAAAACCGGAGTAAAAATAAACTGTAATTGAAATCCTAAATAATTATAACTGTGTTTTTTAAATCGATATAACAGTAGGTTTTGGTTATTTCCCAAAGGACCATACTAGAGGGCTTAGACAACCCGCAGACAGATCTTGAAGCTGACTAGACTATAAATAAAGGAGAAGATAGAATACAAGACTTAAATCCCCGTAGGTATATTAATTTCATCGGAAATTGAGACGAGTGTATGTATTATGTTGAAGCTTATCTGGAATCCTCTCCAAAGCTCGCTCAGCATTCATCATGAGACGTCTACTGAGGTAATTGATGCTCAGATTGTAGGACGTATTCCCAGGGACAAAAGGAACACTACGCTTATCTCACTTTCAGCGCCAGTATTTTTGTAAAAGTCTATTTTCGTATCGTATCTAGTAATACGTGTTGTTGTTATTTGGTTCGTTAAATAACAACACATTGATTTTTAATAATTACGATAAAATAAAATACAGAAAAGAAAAAAATATACTCAATCTTATACGAAAAGAAAACAGAATAATAATTAAAGCAATTATTTTTATTACTGACTAGTAGGCCGCCCCGGCTTCGCACGGGCGAAGCCGGAATATATAGCCTATGTCAACCGGGGATAGTGCAGCATCCCAACAGAGAAAAAAAATTTCAAATCGGTTCTGTAGTTTCGGAGCCTATTCAATACAAACAAACAAACAAACAATCAAATCTTTCCTCTTTATAATATATTTAAAATATTAGTATAGACAAGCATTTGATCACAACTACTCACTTGATGTGACCTCAAATATGACCCAGGTGTTAGTGAATGCATTTGGTTGTGTACAGGTGTCATGGGTGCGCCACCGCGACATCCACCTGCTGACGGTGGGCCGGTACACGTACACGTCGGACCAGCGCTTCGAGGCGCAGCACAAGCCGCGCTCCGAGGAGTGGGCGCTGCGCATCCGCAGCCCGCAGCGCCGCGACTCCGGACAGTACGAGTGCCAGATCTCCACCACGCCGCCTATAGGACACCCTGTCCAACTCAACATCGTCGGTAAGTACACGTCGGACCAGCGCTTCGAGGCGCAGCACAAGCCGCGCTCCGAGGAGTGGGCGCTTGTGTTAAATGAGCTCATACCAGCTGATTAGTTCTCCAAGTAAAAAAAAAGTACGTGACTACCACTAATGAAGGCATCGGACTGGTTTCTCGCGCTTGTTTAAATTTCTACTTAAAAAATGGCTCATCGAGCAATTTTTCTATGCTTTTAACGAAATATATATCAAACGCATCATCTTATCCAATTTCATTTGATTAGTTTAGTAAAATAACATTTTATTATTAGACAAACGAATATAAATACGCGGTTAAAATAAATTCAATTCACGTATCTTTACCACAATGTCTCACAAACATCATTTCGAAAGTTATCTGCAACAAAGTATACAGTTTCAAAACACTTTCCGTCACAACGTAAAATTGCACCCACGCCCACGTAGCTCCGGCGCTATACATATAGCACGAGGTGTAAGCACCCAAACAATAGTCACGGCACAGTTAAGCGTCCTATTTATCTCTAGCTACGAAGTCGGTAGTTCATTTCGACTTCACAAGCGCTTTGATGTTCTGAAACATTGAGTTATTCCACTTTAATCCAAACTCAAGTTTTGTGCTTGTTCTATTTATATGGGCTTAGCGGAAACCACTCAGAGCTTCAAAGTTTGAGATAATCAGGTAAGTTAAGTAAGTTTAGGTTTTATTAGAGAAAGTTTCACTTCGTTTTCGTATAGTTTTCTTGGCTTGGAGATTGAATGGCATTTTGCTACAATGAGTCTACGAGCTCTACACGTTCTCTACATTTGAAAGACGTCGTAGCACGTGCTACAGTATGTCTACGCCGTAGCTATAGTTGTAGCAAACGAAATGGAATGTGGTGAAACTGCTCTGCGTGGTGCGTCTCACACTAGTGTGGCCCTTAAAGCTATTCCAGATTGTGTGCATGCATTGTCAGCTATATTGCGTATGCATAGAGTCTAATATTAATTGAATTCGAAAAAAATACTGTTGGTACCTTATTATGCTATAAGTTTTTTTTTTTTTAATTTTCATGAGCGTGGATTTAATTTCCTTTACTCGCAATATTACTCAGTTTACATAGTCTTAATAGGGTCGAACCAGTCATAGTCACAGTCAGAGTCAAGCTAAGTAAGTCACGGTCAAAACAAACTCATGCCCCTGGTGGAGACTTTACAAGAGGCTCCAATGGAGTTTTGGAAACAACACGAAAAGACACGTTTCACCTCGTTATATCACTGGGCCACACTCGAGCACGTTTACGAGCACTTAATGAATAATAATTCACCATTTACTACACATTAACATTCGAAAATACACAAGTTTAGGGAAATAATCCAACGAGTCGACACGTTTTTTCCACGTTGGCGCCAAAACTAAGATTACACGCAACGAAGGCACTATAAGATTAATATATTAATAAAATTGCCAGTTCACGTTGTTATATTGTCATCACTGCTCACTGCAAAAAGGAAAGAGGCTTGAGAGAGAGGCTTGTGTAGAGATATTAGGAACAATGGTGCCACTTGCAGCAACAACCGACAACTGAAACGATAATAAAAGTGATTTTGAAATTTTTCACCATAGTTCGGTAACCTCAGTTAAATAACAATGTTGAATTTTATTTCCGTTTTTTTTTGCAGAATTATTGTAATTTTATTTTAAGTTTTGTTTCATGTTTAGCCAGTGACAGCAGTTTTTTTTTTTTAAAGTGGTTATATTTTTTTATATCAACTCATCATAATATCTAGATGTAACATGAGTGCTAGGTCCACATCTAGAAGTAAATACATTTTGTTAGATCGTGTGGCGAAATACATTTGGTTAGGTAGGTATAAGTGTTAGATCGATTTTGATGTAATCTAAACTAAATTTGACAGCTCTAAAATTGTTGCCATCCTTCTCTCAGATTCTTCTGGCAGATCGGTTTCGTTTAGTGAGTGTATGACAGAATCGACGCCAATAAGTGTTATTTGTTAATTTAAAGTTAGTTTACAATGTATTTCCAGTTTTGTGGTCTATCGATAAAAAAAATGGGAAGTCTGAAGTAATATATTTTTCTTCGATAAAGTGTTCTGGTTGATAGCAAGGTACTCGTGCAAGCCAGCAAAAGTGCCTTTTCTATTTGAACCTCATGTTTGTCGGTAACAAACACACGGTTTACAGGTCCACCGGCCACCTTGTTTGTCCCACCTTTCTTCAAGTTCCACTTCAAAAAGCTAATCTTTGTGAGGGTAGGTACTTATCTGAACAACGACTTCTATTCAAAGGTTTTCTGCTTAATCTGAAAGGTTTTTGGAAAGAAAGAATATACTATACCTACAATACGCACACAAGTTATTTTCAGCTGTATTTATTTTAAATAAAAAATAAAATATTATTCCAATTTCAAAAAAGGTAAGCCAACCTTTTACAGGCTAACAATGGGTTTTGAAAGACAACTTATATTATTTACCTACTCAGCTATATCATAGGTAGGTATTTAGTTATTCTTACCTACAGTTAATGGACATTGTAGTTTACTTGTAGCTCTTAAGGCCCATTTATTTAAATAAATTAAATAAAAAAAATATTTATATGACACGGGAATTACACACTTAAGATTAAGCCGGTCACTCCGACTTTAGTTTCAACCGCGTTAGGCAGTCTTTTTCTAGGCGAATGCAAGCGCGCGCCTGCGTCTCGCTTGGCTCTTAAGGCCCGTTTGCAGTTAGCCCGTTTGAAGCCCGTTTTGGTTAGTGCAAGTGCAAGTGATTATTGATTAGTAATTTTGCTAGTGAATAAAGTATACACTCGAACTAATCAGTTGTGGTCCAAATGTGTTTAGTACTAATCACTAAGCACCTGCATTAATCACTCGCACTAATCACTAGTCAAAGTGCAATCGGGCCTTAACACGTATCACCACAGTTTACAAAATAGTAACTTGTCATGTGTTGTGCTTATTGCGAACGTTTTCCTTTCACCCTCTCAAAAGGTACGGAGCAGAACTCAGAGTATAAAAACAACAGAAATACAACTCTTGAGAATGCATCATTTTAGATACAAATACATAGTAATGTGTGTGAGTGTGAAGTACCTGATTTTCAAGCATAGCTCTAGTGCTTATACGAGGCCACCACCGTTTTATTATGAGAAGTAACGTGTTTCGGGGTTCCGTAGTACAGTCTGTAGTAAACTGATTATGCACTAAAATTTAGAATACCCAAAATAAATTGCTGTTTGGAACACATGCAAGATCTTCATGACAATACACAAATTTAATGTTTAATTGCAATGAAGGCCAGGGCTTGCAACAATCATAGTCCACATGCACTGATTACTAAAATTACTACAGTTTTAGTCTACCCTTGGTTTGAACAATTTTGAGCGCTGACCCAATCTCCATAGTTTTAATTTGATTTGGTGGATTTTATTTATTATATTTCATCATCATTATCATAATCAGCCTTTTAACAGTCCAGTGCGGGACGTTTAGACTACCCTCGAAAGGGTGATTGGGCCATATCCACCACGCTGGCCCAGTGCGGATTAGTGGATTCACATACGTCATTGAATTTCTTCTCCGTACGTATGCAGGTTTCCTCACGATGTTTTCCTTCACCGAAAAGCCAGTGGTGTGAAAATATGCCAGTGATTTTATTTACCTATTATTAATAACAGAATATGATACAGGGTATGTACTAAAACAAATTTAATATATTCTAATACAAACAAAAATACACGGTAATTAATTTTAAATAAAAACCAATAGATAAAATTAAGAAGAAAAAAAAAACCTGAGAAGTCTGTGAACTCTGCCGGGCCTTAATAATATCTGTATCGTCTGATACTCGATTGAGCACCGATATAAATATATTTTTCTGTAGATTCAGTGCTCGGTGTCGGAGCACCTGTCTGCCACACCCTGTGTAAACTGAGTTCCGTGTAGAGACGTAATGAACCGCGCGTTCTGGCCGAGTATTGATACTTACGTAACTTAATAACGGAGGGATGAGGCACGTCGCTGATTGGCTGCGCGCCAGATATGGACCGGTTTCATATCTTACTGCGTGGGAACGGGCCGCTCATTTGTTTGGAAGGTTCCAGACTTTTTAACGTAATGTTTGTGAGATAAGTTAGTTTTAGGGTTCCGTACCCAAAGGGTAAAAATGGGACCCTATTACTAAGTCTACATTGTCTGTCTGTCCGTCTTTCTGTCTCTTATGAACCGTAATTCATAGTCAGTTGTATTTTTTTACAGAATATGTAATTTAATGGTGGATTAACTATGAAATAATAAAATAGTTGAAAAGTAAAAATAAAAATGGGTCTCCATGCAACGATCGTATTTTTTTACGTATTACGGTATTACGCACAAGCGTAAAACTTGGCATGATTATAGTACACACTCTATAGTATAAGAATAAATAATGGCCAAGTACGAGTCGATGACAAGTTTCTATTCTTTACAAGGTAATAACTGGTATTTTTGCTATTGAATTCTGTGGCGATACGGAACGGTGCTCGAGCCCAACTCGCACTTGAACGGTTCATTATTTCTCTTTCCTCTCCTCTGAGGTTTTAACCCACGTGGTGGTTGGGTAAGCTTTTTTGTTCTTCTCTTCTACTCTTTCCGTTACAACATCTGCAAGAACCTCACGATACCGCTGACTTCTAGTCTAGAACTAACAAACATAATACAACCACTTGATCGCGCACGAGTCATAATTTGCTTGTGCAAGATGTCAGCCACGTCAGTCGCAAGGGGAGGGACTTCGAAGTCATTCATTCAATACGCGCCTAGGATTGGCCGGCTCGAAAAAGGTTAAGCTGAAAAAGTGTAACTGGCTTACAGCGGGGGTAAAGGATGAGCCACAGACTAGGTAAAGCTACTACGTAGGGATGAGCAGTCAAGCGGCTAGATCGTCATTGAGCACTAAGTACATTTTGACATCGTTGTTTTGGATCTGCCTTTAGATACTCGACCCGGGGATTAAAAGTTGTTGTCTCCCAAGTTTTCTATCTGTAAGTAATTTCGTAAGTTTCTATGAACCATGGTATCAGCCTACAATTTTTTCATTTTAACGTTTTTCGGCGAAATGTTCTATCGGTAAAATATTGTATCGGCTAACAATTTTTTCGTCCTACCATCCAACGGTGAGCCGTGCTTTCTGTGTACGGTTGCATCGTTCAAAGGTGTTTCAGCGAATCGTAAGTGACTCAAGATTTCTAATTAATCTGATAGGTTCCTTTTACGTCCAATTGTGTATTTTTTTTACAAAAAGCATACTTCTCGTGCTTACCTACAAACATGAAAAGGAAAGGGTATGAAGGTTCAGATCTTTTGTATACTGGTATCGCGGCTCCTTTCAAAGAACGCTATTGCATTGAAAAGAAGGTTCCATTGTATTGTCTAATCTGATTATTAAGTAAGCATGGAATATTCTCAATCTGCTTCTTTGAAACTGTAATGAAAACCATTTTATTTTAGTCGAAGATGAAAATAGCAAGTAATTATTTTAAGTATTATGTTTCTAGATTTTAGCACCATTTACAGGGAATAGAAAAACTTTATTTTAAACTAGCGACCTGCCCTCCCGGCTTCACACGGGTGTAATTTACGTGCGTGACCGGGGCGGGTCGCTAGTTATACATATAAACTTCCCCTTGAATCACGCTATCTATTAAAAAAACAGCTTCATAATCCGTTGCGTAGTTTTAAAGATTTAAGCATACATAGGGACGGACAGACAGCGACAGCGACTTTGTTTTATAGTATTTAGTGATAGTGATAATTACTAGGAGTGCCCAGCGATTTTAACCGCGTCCTTAGGAAATCGATATTTTTTGAAGTCTTATGTTAATCTAAGGTATAATGACCAATTTCATTCAAATCCATTCAGCTGCTACAGCGTTAAGTGTGAATAAACACACACATAACATACTTACATACAAACTTTCGCATTTATTTAGTGTTTTTTGTAGCTTTTTTTGCTATGTTATTCATGAATTGTTTTTTTTTATATTCCATAAATGGCAAACAAGCTAACGGGCCGCCTGATGGTAAGCGATCACCGTCCCCTATAGATACCTGCAACACCATCACAGATACGTTCGCAACCCTTAAATAATCTATTAACGCCTTTTTGAAGAACCCCATGTTATAGCTACTCGGAAATCCCACCGTAATGTAGATTATCACAGTAAGATATGTAGCATTTAGCATGTTAATGGTTATGTATTTTCAATGTGCACAGAACCCGAAACGGAAATACTCGGCGGGCCCGACCTGTTCATATACGCGGGTTCCACCATCAACCTGACATGCATCGTGCGGCACACGCCGGAGCCGCCCAGCACCATCAACTGGACTCACAGGGGGAAGGTGAATATGTATACTGACACGCTTCTTCATCACTGTCTTGTGTTACGTAGCGGTGACCTGCTGGGGTTCCTCTACGAGATCGAATCAGAAGTGACGAGATCCGTAGATGAACGTAAGTCACCGACATAGCCCACCGGATTAGCAACTTGAAGTGGCAGTGGGCAGCGCACATTCCACATTTATTATGCGAGTTGCTAGTCTGTGGAATTCGCTGCCTGAGTGGGTATTCCCCGATAGTTACAATCTGGGTGTGTTCAAGTCGAGAGTGAATAGGTTTCTTCTAGGCAAGCGTGCTCCATCGTAGGCCGCATCGTCGCTTAACATCAGGCGAGTTGGCGGCCAAGCGCAAGCGTATTAATAATAAAAAAAATATATAAAAAAAATAAAAAAACATATCACGCAGAATAGATGGCGATGGGGCCAAAAAGTTCTGGAATGGAGAGCACGGACCGGTTAACGAAGCGTAGGACGTCCACCCACAAAATGGACGGACGATCTAAAAAAGACCGCAGGGAAACGCTGGATGCAGGCCGCTTCCAGCTGGCCCTTTTAGAGATCGATGGGAGAGTCCTATGTCCAGCAGTGGACGTGCTATGGCTGAAATGATGATGATGAGTTACTGTAAAACGAACAAATCTTGATTGTTTCACATCCATGATTAGAATAGCATTACCACGGTGGTACAACTATTGTATTGATTTCTTATCAGGACTTATCGTGCATTGATATTAGTGAGATAAAAAGTCAGCTCGTGACCGTGGCCATTGTAACATGGTCAAAACGTTGAGCGAGAGTTGAATAAAATTACATAACATAAAACAACTTTTTAATAAGCATATACCAAAAACGTCACTGAACAAACGGCTAACTTTCAGTAGTCGAGAGACACCAAAAGAAGAATTAGCCAATAGAGCCAATAAAAACGTTATAGTAGATCCAAATCCAAGGTCAAGCATATGTAATAAGGGCGTGGCGATAATAGAAACTGGTGGGCGGCAGCGTACTAATGACACGAGACTTATAAAAAAACTAGCGACCTACCCGCCCGGCTTCGCACGTGAGTTACACCCGTGCGAAGCCGGGCGGGTAGGTCGCTAGTTATATATATAAACCTTCCTTGAAAATGTATCTAACTGATGGTGAAAACCGCATCAAAATCCGTTGCTTGGTTTAGGAGGAGTTAGCGGCCATACAGACATACAGACAGACGCGGAAAGCAACTTCAATGTATACTATGTAGAGATAGAGAGAAGAGATGTATTGTACAATGTATTTTCTTATTTAACCTAATAATTTGCACAGTGGTATATTTACGGAACACTTTCATGGGTATTGTCTAAATAACAAAGAAATATAAAGTTACAAAAAAGCTAAAACATTAAAACAGTTTTTCTGAAGAATATCTAGTGTAATTCAGTTTCTAAATTTGAAATTACACTAGAGATTTGTCAGAAAAACAGTTTTGAAAGTGGACTTCCGCAAAGTAACGCCTGATACAATGAACTAGCTAAAAACTTTAAACAAAAAAAGCACTACTATTCAACCCTCGCTATCAACATGAAACAGAGCTCAAACAGGTAAGACGCTATTAATATTTTAAATAGATCGATGGCGGAACCCGGCTTTGTTCTCTCATATATTATTTCAGGATTAACTTACCTACCTGGAAGTTTAGGAGGTCGCGGTGGATATTTTATGGTATCCTGGCAACACTGATAAATATGCCAACATTTGTTTTGCGCTTGTGATCATGTGCGTAAAAGAAGACAAGAGTAGAAATTATGTCAAGCAACGTGTAGTATCTTTAAAGCTTTGCTGCCTGAATGGGATTTCCCCGTCAATAACAATCTGGGTGTCTTCAAGTCTAGAGTGAATCGGTTTCTTCTAGGCAAGCGTACCCCATCGTAGACCGCATCGTCGCTTAACATCAGGCGAGTTGGAGGGCAAGCGCAAGCCTATCTACTAACCAGTATTTACAGACATAATAATATTCAAAATTGAATATAGTTGATTTTCTAACGTAACTGCATATTATGCAGACAACGAAATCTGAGAAGTGAACATAGTTTTTTTTTCCTGTAGAAAGGATATTGGCGTCGCAAGTCTTAATTCATTTGCCAGTATCAAGTATTGAGACTTTGGCAAGCTTTACTAAATATCTGACGATATTACAAGGCATAGTCACAGTAAGAGTCAAGCACAAGAAGTCACGGCCAAGTGCAAGTCATGCCCTCATAAGTGGTGGCTTTTGTGAAGTTTTGGAAACATCATGAAAATGCATGTTTCCCCTGATTTTGTAATTTTCCTACACTCGAGCACGTTTATGAATACTTATTATACAATAATCCACCCGTATTATACATCAACTCTAGAAAAAACACAAGTTTAGAGAAATAATACATGTCTTTCATTTATTATTATTTCTATTAGTAGATATATGCTGCTTTTAGTCAGTTTTTAAAGCCGTGTTGTTGGCTTGTAACGTCTCTTTTATTTCACCTCACTGGAAGTGAACTGTTTTTCACATTGGCGCCAAAGTCAATAAAAATATAGGTCAAATCGGAATCTTGTTTCAATCCAACATACCATCCATAAATTTCAAATTATAACTAACATAAAGTTTAGTTCTATAAAAAATTTCAACGTCAATTCTGCGCTCAAAGCAAAATAATCTCGAAAATATTATTCAGAAACAGAGTGAATGGAAACGGTGGACAATAAGGCAGCTAACCGCAATAACAGTACGCAATAAGACCGGTGCATTCACGTGTGAATGGCTCCGACCATTCAGCCCGTTCAGATATTCGGTGGCTGATTCAAGACGCTTAATTGTGGGAGAGAAGCCGAGAAATGAGGTAGGAATTGATTCCTAGCGTCGCAGCGAAGGTTTATACAGGAATGAACGGGAAATTATTGTGAGAGACGAAGTATGCTTGATTTGATCATTTAAAAGCTTTGTTAACTAAACAAAATACAAGCTAATACTACAAATAAAGTTAGACTGCCCATGGACCGTTGAAGGTCTAAAGACAATCCAAATGCTCAAGCCCACTACCAGTTGGCAGCGTACCCAGCATACAAAGCTTTGTTGATGCGATGAAAAAGTGAGTTGGTTCACAACTTTACTAAGTAACGACAAGCTGAAGAAACGTTTCATGATGTGATGAATTTTTCTAATTTTATTAGCGTTGCGCCCCTTTTCTATACTAATCTATACTTCTATACTAATATTATAAAGAGGAAATATTTGATTGTTTGTTTTTTGCATTGAATAGGCTCTGAAACTACAGAGCCGATTTGAAAAATTCTTTCACTGTTGGGAAGCTACACTATCCCCGTGTAACATAGGTTATATTATATTTTCAAAAAAAATAGGGATCCTTACTAAAACTCCAATAATGTAACCCAAGATGTAAAAAATAAGATTTACAATTTTAACTTTGCATGTTTGACAGTTCTAAGACAGGACAACGTCTGTCAGGTCAGCTAGTATATTATAAGTGCATTTGACGAGCAAGCCCTGAAATTTATTTCATTTCTAAACGAATGCAATGGAAGCTTGTGCAACTGAATCACGCAGTAAGTTATTCTGTTCCGAGCAACTGCAGAGTCAACCATTTTGCTATCTCGGGAAGCAGAGCTCATAGAAACAATTACGGGACGACGTTTTATTCCAATATTTTTAGAGAATACCACTCTGACTTCCAGTAGGGCGGTTTAAAAACTTCTTGGTTCTTTTGCTGGAGGATTATTTTTATAACAATTCTACCATTTTAGGATTTATTCCCCAGAGATACACTTTCCCCGTAGAGACACTTTTAATAAAACTACGTTTTTATTCCAGTAAGAATTAAGATACACTTTTTAAAAATCCTATCAACTGTTTCTCATAGGTACACTTTTCGGTACTATTGTGCACAAAAGATTATTATTCTCCAGATATACCTACACGTTCCACGTAGAGACACTTTTTGAAAAATTGTTCTCATCTGCTTCGGATGTATCAAATAGCTTCATCATCATAATCTACATCAGCCAGAAGACGTCCACTGCTGAACATTGGCCTCCCCCTTTAACCTCCACACTGAACGACAACCTGCCTTTTGCATCCACTGGATGCCAGCGATTCTCACAATGTCGTCGGTCCATCTAGTGGGAGGCCTACCTACGCTGCGTCTTAAATATGATACATGAGTTAAACAACACTTAAAACTTTGTTTTTCTCAATGATCTAAAATAATTTAACACCAAAAATTACTTGTGTGAAACACATTAGGTACGTCCCGCGGTTTTACTCGAATAAAAAGTGTGGTTATCAGTGACGAGCAATTAGTTTTCCTGCATTTTTTCAATTTTTTTTAGTAGAATAAGTGGCAAACAAGCTGCGTGCCACCTGATGGGAAGTGGTCACCGCTGCCTATAGACACCTACAATATCCGGGGCATTGTCAGTGCGTTGCCTACCTTTGAGGACTCTATTCACCCTTCGTTTGAAGCACTCCAAAGCAATCTCCAAGCATCTCCAAGCAATTTCCCTTGAATAAAAAATAGCCCAGCATGCACTGGGCCAGCATGATGGATTGAGGTCCATCTTCTCTCTGAGAGAGTCAGGACAGGTCGGCCAGGCTCTCTCTGAGCCTGTGTCCCAGCAGTGAGAACACGATAGGCTGAAATGATGATGATGATAAAAAAAAATGCCCATGTCCGTTTGTATTTATACTAATATTATAAAGAGGAAAGATTTGATTGTTTGTTTGTTTGTTTGCATTGAATAGGCTCCGAAACTACTGAACCGATTTGAAAAATTATTTCACTGTTGGGATGCTGCACTATCCCCGGTTGACATAGGCTATATATCCCGGCTTCGCCCGTGCGAAGCAGGGGCGGCCTACTAGTGTGTTATATGTTTACAAAATGATATCAAGCTCAGTTCATTTGTTAAAAGATAATAAACAAACCGCGACAGACAGACATATAGACATATTTACTATCATCTATCATTTGAATCCAGTAACATTCTAAACTGTTTAAATTGCGTAAAAAATGTTGTAAAAATGTACTGATCCGGTTATTGAAGGAATCGGCGCCAGACTCGTTAGCAAAAATTACACCATTAAGGTATCTGAATCGGAAATGACGGCGTTAATGGGTAAATAAATAATATTGATGGTGACGCTAATGTTTTTTTCATAAATAATGAACAATCTAGAAACACAATTATATTTATATATTTGTTCATCATCATCATCATCAGCCATTAAACGTCCACTGTTGGACAAAGGTACCCGGGTATGTCCTAAAACTGCGACCAGAACCACCGGAGGATGGGCAGCAGCGTCCTGTTAGTACACGGTGAAAGTACTGCGATCTCCAAGCCGCCTGCCAAGCGTGGGGATTATGGCAACACCCCTCTCTAAGAGGGAGGCCTTGTTCAGCAGTGGACATTTAATGGCTGATGATGTGTTGGACAAAGGTTGTTAGAGAGGGGTTTTGCCATAATCTCCACGCTTGGCAGGCGACTTGGGGATCGCAGTACGTTCATCGTGTGCTAATAGGATGCTGCTGCCTATCCTCCAGTGGTTCTGGTTGCAGTTTTATGTATTACCCGGCTACATAATAATTATATTTGTTACTATCGACATTTTAGTTTCTAATGGCTTTAATTAGAAAAGTTTGTTGAGTATAAATTAACTATTAACTTTTCGCTCACAGAAATTGTCACGCGCAAATCGAGACGTACTAAATTTAATACACATAATGGACCTTATTAAGAACCCGCTTTCCGCCACAGCTATCTTGCTCGCACATTTTTGAAACTTTTATATGTAAAAATCACTAAGTAAAATATATACTGGGTATTCCTTAAAATAGCTGTACAAACGTTTTCAAACAATTTTCATATTTATGTATCGATAAATACCTGAAAATTTGTTTTCTCGACATCCTCCGTCATCCTTTAAAAATATTCACATAAAAATTACTCTTAATTATTTGCAACGCTTTTCTAAGGGTAATTCCCAATCGGTTTATTTTTATTCCTACTCAGCAATTTTTTGTCCAAAAATTTTGATAGCGTGTGAAACAGATATAAGATAGGATAAGATAGGGCAGCTTTTAAATAAGATTGTAAAAGACTGTCGGGTAATTCTACATAGACATAGACATCATTTATTTGTGGCAAAAAAATACAATAGTAATGGTAAAGAGACATTTAAATTTAAACTAATCATAACTAAAGCTTATATCACTATATCTACTGTATATCATCATCATCAGCCAGAAGACGTCCACTGCTGAACATAGGCCTCCTCCTTTGACCTCCACACTGACCGATAGCCTGCCTTTTGCATCCACTGGATACCCGCGACTCTCATAATGTCGTCGGTCCATCTAGTGGGAGGCCTACCTACGCTGCGTCTTCCGGTTCGTGGTCTCCACTCAAGAACCTTTCTTCCCCATCGGTTATCGGTTCTTTGAGAGCGATGTACGATGTTCTTGTAACGATACTGTATGTTTCATATTGTAACCGCTTCATCTAGATTATTGATAGCCCGTTGGTCGAGTTGGTAGTGAACCTGCCTTCTGAGCTTAGGGGCGTGGGTTCGATTCCCACCTAGGACAAACATTTGTGTGATGAACATTTGTGTGATGAACATATGTGTTTGTTCTATATCTGGGTGTTAATATCTATTTAAGTATGTATTTAAAACTATATATGTATGTATATCAGTCTCTGGCAGCCATATCACAAGCTTTGCTTAGTTTGGGGTCAGATGACCGTGTGTGCAAAAATGTCCCGAATATTTATTATTTATTCTAGATCGTATTTCAATGCATATATTTTGGCACCACATACCGTCGTCGTTATGCATCCTGTGATTGGGTCGCATATTTACTAAATTGATGATACATTTTGACGTTTCGATTGTACCTTTAACAGAGTATCTGTGATAACCTATTACGTAGATATTTCAACTAATTCGGCAAATTAAATGTACACAAGATAAGAGTAAACGCCCATAATAATATAATAAGCTAGTACATTAAGCTAGCGAAAGATAAAAGTGCAGCCACTTATCCTATTTTCTTGGCTTGCAGTTTACCCTCGGTAAATATTCTGAAATCTCCCTTGAAAATCTAGATAGTTATTCAAGCTTACCTATCTCATAAACGTCTTTACGGGTCACTGAAACTGCATTAAGGTTATGAATGAGAGCAAAGTAGAGCCTTAAAACGTTCAAATGGAGCAAAAGGGACTTAACTGCACTTCTTTTAAACATTTTGGAACTTCTGAATTACTACGCTTCTTAAAGTTTGAACTAAGTTTTATTACAAGTTAGTATTGTAGAACAAAACTCTACTTTACCCCAAAATTAGAATAAATTAAAATTAAATTAAAAAAGAACATACGAAAAAATTATGCCTTCAATTATATAACTTTTTTAAGTGCCTTTATTAACTAAACAGATTACAAACTAACACTAGCACTACAAAAACAGACTTCCCATAGGTCTAAAGACAATCCAAATGCTCAAGCCCACTACCAGTTGGCAGCGTACCCAGCATTCTGGTAGCATTACCACGCTGAATGGCAATGGTTATGCGTTGAGCCAGAAACACGACAGCATTTTGGTCACGCGTCGCGCTATAATATAATTCTTGATATATTCTTCTTGATTATTCCTAGGTTCGTTAGGTTGCTTTTAAAAGATAAATTTGTATTTACGCATTCAGGAAATAACTTTAACGTTATTTTTGGTAATACAATTAAAAAGGTCGAGCGAAAGGTACATATTTTTTACCTATATTAAATAATACGTGATAAGTCCCGATAAACATTTAAAACATGTGTTCAAATCGCGAAAGTTTAAAAATTACTACAATTAATAACTTAAGTTTAATTCGTTTATTTCTCTTTAAAATATAAAATACATTTTTAAAATCTCAGTCAAATTACAACTAAACTAATAACTATTCAAATAACCCACCCCTGACCGTTCCCGGCGCAAAGGTACCCAAAACACTCGCTGCGTTACCGCGTTGGATGGCAATGGCCAACCTTTGCACCAGGAACGAGCCGGAGCGGGAGTCACCACACTTTTCCTTGAGCCTGTGCCCTATCTCCGAAATGAGCTTCTTGGCCTCAGTCCCCCAACAACCCATGGTATCTACGGCAACGGGCACAAAATTGTAAAGCGGTTGAGAAGCTACACTATACAATTATTAATGAGTGATTATATTTTGAAACTTATCACTTCAAAAATAAATAGGGTTTTTTCTAGTTAATGCACACCCTTTCACTAATTCTAAACATGCTACCTAAGAGTTCACATTGTTAACTTGAAACATTATGTTGTATAATTATTTATATTAAGGATTGTTTAAATGAACGACATCCTTAAAATATTCACATAGTAAATGTTTTTTTTTCCTGGGCTAGCGCCTTTATTAACTAAACAAAATACAAGATAAAACTAAAACTACAAATACAGTTAGACTGCCCATAGACCGTTGAAGGTCTAAAGACAATCCAAATGCTCAAGCCCACTACCAGTTGGCAGCCTACCCAGCATGCAGGCGGCATTACCACGTTGAATGGCAATGCGTTGAGCCAGAAACACGCCAGCATTTTGGTCACGCGTCGCATTAACCAGGCGCTCTGAAAGATTAACTAAATGATAGGTTAACTTTTCATAAATCAAGAACGAAATAGTTATAAAGTAAACGGCACTTAACTTTGGCTGCGGTAGTTCCAGGAAGATTAATTACTGTTCGTCGGGGAAAATAATAATGTTACCGCTACAGGTAAGTTTCAGAGTTTCACCAGTTACTTGTACGCAAATAAATTAACTCAAAGAACGGGGCGTGTGCTACTTCCTTGTTATATTTTAGAGTATGTTACGTTTGTTATTGTTTTGACTAATCTGTGTTGTTACAGAAATGAAAACATGGTTCCCAGGTAGAACTCTTCAAAGATTGGTTTTTGAATGTATTGCATATTGGACTTAAAAAAACCGGATAAGTACGAGTAGTACCATTGCACGGAACCCTCAGAGCGCGAGTCCAAAAAAAATTACTAACTGAAGTTGAAATATTGAAAGACAAACTTAACTTTGTAGTTGACAATAAGGTTCTTCGATACATAACAACTACAAAATTTATGTTTGTAATTGTAAAACAATATTTTTTATATGATACTAGCGACCTGCCCGCCCGGCATCGCACGGGTGTAATTTACGCGCGAAGCCGGGGCGGGTTGCTAGTTATATATACAAACCTTCCTTGAAAATGTATCTAACTGATGGTGAAAACCGCATAAAAATCCGTTGCGTGGTTTAGGAGGAGTTAGCGGCCATACAGACATACAGACAGACGCGGAAAGCGACTTCAATTTATACTATGTAGAGAAGAGATAGAGATAACTTCAAATTAACAACTTTCAGATGTATTCCTTTATATGTGCTATAAGACCTTGCTTCTTGCCAAAATTAATGATTCTAAGTCAACGGAAGGAGAGAAAAATCGTAGACCCAAGTATTTATTATAAATATTTATTGATTTAAACAAATAAAATAAACGGAGTGTTAGTTGCAAAATTTGCCGTTGTTGTTTATTTCGCAGTTTAATCGGTCCAGGAGGTTAAGATGAGTATACAATCTTCAAATTTACCTAATATAATATAATATATGTATAATAAAAAAAAGGAAAAAAGAAAAGAAAAAAAAAGAGGAAAGATTTGTTTGTTTGTTTGCATTGAATAGGCTCCGAAACTACTGAACCGATTTGAAATTTTTTTTCACTGACGGGAAGCTACACTATCCCCGGGTGACATAGGCTATATTATATTTTCAAAAAAATTGGGTGCCTTACTAAAAGTCCAATAATACCCGTGCAAAGCTGGGGCGGATCGCTAGTCTATACTAATATTATAAAGAGGAAAGATTTGATTGTTTGTTTGTTTGCATTGAATAGGCTCCGAAACTACAGAACCGATTTGAAAAATTCTTTCACTGACGGGAAGCTACACTATCCCCGGGTGACATAGGCTATAATCTATACCCGTGCGAAGCCGGGGCGGACCGCTAGTGTTATATATAGTACAGACAACTAATGAAAATATCAAAGTATGACAACAATATCTCGTTTCCCCGCCATCACTTTAAACATAAATAAATCATGTCACGTGAGCGTGAAGACGAAACCGATTACATTTGAGTGCCGCGACAGGTAGTAAACCAGAAGTGACTTACAAAGGTGCGACAGGTTATGACTGGCGTCATTCACGACAGATTACTGGTATGTGGGTTACGTTCCTTGTAGGTCGGTTATTTTAGTTAATGTCAGTCAAGGAAACTGTTTTGAGACTTATGAGACTTGATATCACTACCAACGTGTCTTCTTATATGTTATATCAAATATAGTTTAAAAAATATATGTTAAAAGTTGACAAAGGCACGGACCCAGGAGTCCGTGGAGAATAAATAAACAATTAAAAAAAAAAAAACGTGTCTTCTTCACTTTATTATATTAATTAACAGTCACCTAACCTAACGTATGTAACGTCGGACATAAATAAATATTCGGGAAATTTTTGCACACACGGTCATCTGACCCCAAACTAAGCAAAGCTTGTGATATGGCTGCCAGAGACTGATATACATACATATATAGGTTTAAATACATGCTTAAATAGATATTAACACCCAGATATAGAACAAACACAAATGTTCATCACACAAATGTTTTTCCTAGGTGGGAATCGAACCCACGCCCCTAAGCTCAGAAGGCAGGTTCACTACCAACTGGACCAACGGGCTATCTTCTAACAGTCTACGTGTAAAGGCCCGATGCCAATCTAAGTGACATGAAACGCATTCTAATCTTCGACCAAAATAAAATTAATGGACGGGCCATAACCATTCAACTTACTAAAAACTTACTCAGTAAAAACGAGTAGAAACCGTCGGACATAAATACTTTCAACACCTAATTATAACCATGTACATTTGTTACAAAAATTGATAGCGGTTTTATATTGTGTACACTTCGGGAAAGCACACGAAGGCATGATTTTGAGCGCTGCGCATCATCGCTTAACATCAGGCGAGATGGCGGCCAAGTGCAAGCCTATTATTAATATTATTATTAATAGGCTCTCATTCCACGTCACGTTTTGAAAGTGTAACGCAAAAAAGATCGTGTGAATCACACAGTGTGCGATTTCCACTGATCTATGACGTGTGGTTTTATTTTTATTTATTTATTTCATATATATACACATAATTAATCTAAATTTGTATCGAAAAACTAAGCTGTTTGTAACGATACTAAGATTCACTATACGCACTGACATAATAATAGCGCAAACTTAAATAAATTTAAATGATAAATATAAAACAAAAAACCCCTAACGCTTACAACTAAGTATTTAGGTACCTGTATTACAATTTCACAAGCAAGCACCGGTTCATCTCGGGGAACAGGTGCTTGCGGGTGAACTTACCCCTGTACCCTGTCACCTACATTGTGACGTCTGATGTTTGGCAGGTGGGTGCAGCGTTACGATGGAACAACAGTTTAGCTCAGTTGGATCGGTTGGAGCATTTGGAGCTATTCTTGTGTTTGAACGAAGTGTTTGTTTCGGCAGACGATAAACTTCGACTCGACCCGCGGCGGCATCTCCCTGGTCACGGAGAAGGGGACGCACAGCAGCAGTAGACTGCTGGTGCAGTCAGCGCGGACGTCGGACGCGGGGGCGTACCAGTGCGCGCCGGACAACGCGCAGATGGCGAGCGCCAGAGTACACGTACTCACTGGTAAGATACACATCAATACTATGATATAAAGTTAGTCTCTGTAACTTGACTATAGTTTCAACTGCATTAGGTTTAACTAGATTAATCATACGTGAGTATTTCCTGTGCATACAATACAAAATCAAGGAAAACGTGAGTTTCGATAATCATCATCATCATCAGCCAGAAGACGTCCACTGCTGAACATAGGCCTCCCCCTTTAACCTCCACACTGAACGACAGCCTGCCTTTTGCATGCACTGGATACCCGCGACTCTCATAATGTCGTCGGTCCATCTAGTGGTAGGCCTCCCTACGCTGCGTCTTCTGGTTCGTGGTCTCCACTCCAGAACCTTTCTTCCCCATCGGTTATCGGTTCTTCGAGCGATGTGGCTTGCCCATTGCCACTTCAACTTGCAAATTTTAACAGCTATGTCGGTGACTCTGGTTTTTTGACGAATATCTACGTTCTGAATTCTATCGCGCAAAGAAACTCCGAGCATAGCTCTCTCCATTGCCCGCTGTGCGACTCTGAGTTTTTCCAAAAGGCCAACAGTTAGTCTTGAGGCACTGTGGCATCTTGGACGAGAAGATTTTCCGAACGCTGCCCATCCGAGTTGGATTCTTCGGGCGACCTCTTTGCCTAAGTTGTGCATAAATTGTGAAATTAATTATGCATAACTTAAAACAATTAAGTTTTGGCAAACGATGTTGTTTGCTCCATCACGTATGCGTTTTGTGGAGCACATAACTCATCAGCGCTATCTATTTGTCTAACAACCAACACAAAGAGAACAACAACAACGATTACATAAATATTCAACCAGTGTTCGTAATTTGTTCGACGTAATTGAAATCTGAATTCAGAGCTAGGCCGTTCTCATTTCGGCACCTCAATCGTAACATACATCTTGTATGCGATTGTAGCCATTATGCCGTGATCGTAGAGGCTATAATAGTTTGGAAATAGATGGACTAATTTGTAGTATTGTGTTGTTAAAACGCAATGCAAATATAACGTTACAAAGGGCCGTTCTGCCACAGAGAAACACATGTGTCGACAATCATTCCATTTGTCAAACTGTACCTATCTGTTATAATATATCTACTTAATGAACAAAAAGTTTCTATTTCGTTTATTCTTATGAATAAATGAAGTAGACTAAACACTACACTAAACTAATCTAATCGACTAAACTAATCGATTCCTAAAAGGTCGGCAACGTATTTGTGATGCCTCTAGTGTTACAAGTATCCATAGGCGACGGTGACTGCTTACCATCAGGCAGCCCGCCTGCTTGATTGCCACCTATGGCATTAAAAAAACAATTTACACATATTTTTGAGTTTAGTTTGAGTCTTCATAAAAATAAAATCCGACATAACATTCAAAATCTTTTTCCCACTAACGATGATGATAATTTTACCGTATCTTTTATTAAATGAGTCCAAGATTCTATAATAACTACCGTTAAGAAAACTACTTCAAAATCAGTTAAATACGCAATTTCAGTCATAAGTTACCGAATTTTTCAGTTATTTTGATAAGCCAAACCACCGAATCGATGTTAATGATATTTTTATACAACCAATCTGAAAATACATCTTATCAAATAAAAATTATTTTCCAAATCGGTACAAAAATGACAGAGTCCTGAGGTAACTAACTTTTTTTTTTAATAATTACATAAAATACAACCGAATTGAGAATTTCCTCTTTTTTAAGTCGGTTAAAATAGTTATTTTATCACTGACAACGTGAAAATACCGTAAAATCTGTTGACAAAACTTCTTGAAGCTTCAGTCTGCTGGTGCAACTACATAGGTAGTAACTATATTTCAGTATTCGCGTGCGACTATACAACTTAATTTGTACTAAAAGGCACACATTTAGCTAATTTTGTACTTAAAGACAGCAAGCGGCCCAACAAATCCCGTTTATAAATCCTAATGGGACAGATTCGCGTAGATGTTCGTGATTAGCTGGCGCGCCAAATCGAGGTCTATTCCGTTAACTCCCTACTGCCGGTGTATTGGGATGTAAATGCTCCAAATCAGCAGTAATGAATAGGTACATTAGCACAATGTCTCCGCACGCAGAGAACGGCTAATTAAATTTTGACATCGTTTTATGGTTGATATTCCGAAAACACGTACGAAGCGCTTTGATTCCACATTTATTGTGCAAACTGCTAGTCTTTGGAATTCGCTGCCTGAATGGGTTTTCCCCGTCCTTTACAATCTGGGTGTCTTCGAATCGAAAGTGAATCGGTTTCTGCTAGGCAAGCGTGCTCCATCGTAGACCGCATCGTCGCTTAACATCAGGCGAGATGGCGGCCAAGCGCAAGCCTATCTACTATAAAAAAAAAAAATGTTATATGCATATAACAGGTATCTATACTAATATTATAAAGAGGAAAGATTTGATTGTTTGTTTGTTTGTTTGTTTGTTTGCATTGAATAGGCTCCGAAACTACTGAACCGATTTGAAAAATTCTTTCACTGACGGGAAGCTACACTATCCCCGGGTGACATAGGCTATAGTCTATATCCGTGCGAAGCTGGGGCGGACCGCTAGTATATTATAATCAGCCTATTTCAGTTCACTGCTGGACATCTCATCATTTATTGAATTATTCTGTAAATTTTTTTTTCACGCTTGAAATAAATCTAAGTGGAAAACGAAGAAAGCATGAAAGCGAAACCTATTCAAACGAAGGGTGAATAGAGTCCTCAAAGGTAGGCAACGCACTGACAGTGCCCCGGGTATTGTAGATGTCTATAGGCAGCGGTGACCACTTACCATCACGTGGCCCGTAGCTTGTTTGCCACATATTTTATTTAAAAAAAACCTATATTACTAAAGAAACTAACGTGAGTGTGATTCATTATTTACACTAAATATACGGCTAGCACTCACGGGTATTGATGTCGAAAAACTCCCTGAAGAGTGAAGATGGGCGTATATAACGTCCGAACACCGGTCGAGTTTTTCGACATCAATACCCGTGAGTGATAGCGGTCTATTAGTTTAAATAAAGCCAAACCTGTTAAAAATAAACAATCGAATAAGTTTTTTTCTCATTCGATTAAATTGAATAAGTGAAACATTTCATCTTGCCCCTCCCTAACTTCAAGTGCGACATGTTTCGTCGCATCACTACAGTCTCGTGTAGGCACTAGTTTATGTCCCTCGTTTGTTGCGTGACTGTGACTGAGTCCTTTTACGATGAGCCAAATGGAAAAAGATAAAGGTAAATGGTAGAAGATAACGCATACAGAAGGATTTTTGTGAGAGTGCAATTCGTTGTTTATTATTCAATTTGTCAACTAGCTTAAGTGCAGTTTGTTTTCAAACTTAAACTTTAAATGTAATTTTAAAACTAAGAATATTTAACTTGAAAACCGTCAATACTTGTTTTACATCTAAACATTATTCTTTCTTTTATAAAGAACTAGCTGTTGCCCGCGACTTCGTACGCGTAGACTTTCATATAATATTTCAAACCCCCTTTGTCCCCTTTAATTCAGCTCTTTCGCAAAATCCTTTCTTACCAGACCTCTATACCCTATTAATAATCTACTTCGTAATTACAAAACAACAAAAATTAAAAAAAAAAACATTTCCACTCCTTAATTCGCCTTTTTAAATCATTAACCTGAATACCAAATTTCATTTTCCTAACATCAAAAACAAAGGACTTTCAAACAAACTTTCAAACTCAATTTGCCCCCTTTAATTCAGCCCTTTCGCAAAATCCTTTCTTAGCGGACCTCTACACTCCATAAGGAATCAACCTGCCAAATTTCAGCTTCGTAAGTCAAGCAGCTTTCGAGATTTCGTGATGAGTGAGTGAGTGAGTGAATGAGTAGATGAATTTCAATTATATATGTAGAAGATAGATAGAAGATTAAACATTGGTTCGGTAAATCAATGTATAAATTGCTCAAACAAAAAGAAAAAGAATAGCCTTAATATCAACAGAGTTATTCACAAAAAACTCGCGTGCTTTTACACTATAAACTAGATTCACTTATCCACCTTTTCACAAACAAAAATGTTACCACGAAAGCAAATCTCTGTAAAAATATGCAATGTTATGTGGGCTAGGTCACCGGCGGGAATGTTATTAAGGCATGAATAGAGAAATCTTTGTGCCTTGATTCTAAACTTGGAGAAACAAGAGTACCTTTATGGTAATTGCATTGCTCAGGAAACAAGACACGTGGAAGAGGTGTTGAATAGGTCTTGATTCCGGGATGAAAGTGCTCGTGTGGCGGAAAGTTGTTCTAACTCGATGAGTACACGACTCGAGTGCTGTGTTGCAGTTTCGCAGTTGACTTGGATTATACTTGAGCAAAACCACGATTTAACTTGCTTCAGGTTCTTGATCATGTTAGAGTTATTTTGGGATATGACTCATTACGGAATACAAGAAGTGTTTTGTTTACATAAACGATATTTGAAAGTAATAATTTATTTCAGTAACTTAAATAACATGCCATCTTTATCTTCGTAACATATTTTTTTTACTAAAACCTTACTATTAATCTATTAGACCGTTACCAGTGGGAATCGTTTCTAAAATGCTGGCCCCATTACCACGTTGTATGGCGATGCTCACCCTTTGAGCAAAGTAGAGGCCGGCATTATGGTCACGAGTTGCATCGACCGGCCCCGATTCTACTAAAGAAATTGTTTTAAAATTGTAATTGTTTCGATTGAATTTTTTAAATAATTGCCTCAAAATTTACAGTTTTTAATAACAAAATTATGGTAGAAAAATACCACCACCTAATATTATTTAAACTTAATATAATAACTGTCAATTTTGAGGCAATTATCTTAAAAATAAAAATTTAACAATTACAATTTTAAAACAATTTCTTTAGTAGAATCGGGGCCCTGACGTGAATACTAATCCTTGATTTTTTTTTGGCTCCCGATTCCCACGCCCCCATGGTTTCGACCCCAAAAAGCTCAAAAATGTATCCACTATCCAGGGACACACACCACACACACTCCACACTATATTTGCGCCTTTTGAGATCCTCTGCAGATTCTGCCGCCGCGTAAGCCCTAATCTGCGTTCTGGAAATATGTGACAGCGCAAAGATGTCAACGCAAGCCACATCCCACCTGTGCAGTGTGCAGTATGCATTCCACATAAGGGACGCCCCATCTTCCACGGAATCAAAGTCATCCCGTCCGGCCTTCTGCCATCTCTACGTACGATATTTAAACAAATCACCAGCGACAATAAATATTTATAAATAAATAATAATATTTAATATAATATATAATATAATTAATATTTAATTTCTTTATATTTGCTTTTCAAATAAAACAAAATAAAACATAGTCAGTTTATTCCTGTATATAATATTATAGGTATGGGACCATAAATACCATTTAAGACTAACATGCATAAAAACTTTAAAATCGTGCTAGTTTTACTCAGTTAACCTGCTATTTACATGGCCGTAACAAAACAATTAACCCATTTTGAAACCATATTTTGTCATCAAAAGACGTTTAACAAACCTTTCCCCTAATTACTCCTTCTAAATATAGAAAATAATTTCACAGACGAGTCTTTAGCAATAATTTTGGGCTTTCCGTGACTACAAATCATGAAATAAATAAATTTTAACGGCCATTTTGCGCGATAATTGTGTTTATGCCCGTAATTATTCTTTTTGGTGTTGCTATTAGAACAAACAGGCTGTTTGTACGTTATGGTTCTCACAGAATTTATTTTAGCTGCAGCTTCATATTTTTAGCGTTAGGTTTGTGAAAACCCATGAATATTTTAGCTGTTTTTGCAACGGTTTTTTGTAAAAATAATGAATACGATTAGTTTTTATAGAAGCTTTAGAGTTAGAGCAAAATATTTCAATACTTCATACTATTTTTTTCTACTTGTGTTTAGAAATATTACATTTTTATACTAAGTAGTACCTAAAGTTAAAATTTTTAACAGCGCTTCCAGCTTTTTAAAGAGCTATTTGTTTTCTCTCTCTCTCTCTCTCTCTTTATCTCTCAATTATATAAAAATGAATACTGCATTAGTTTGTACTTCACAACGTTAACTATGCCACGCTACTTTTTGTAAAATACTTTACTCCGTGCCTCGATCGTCACACCTTGTTTCTGAAGCTCACAATGTCTACGAGCTAGACACAATATTGTTACGTTGTTACGTGTTACTATACCTACATTTACAAACTGACACTAAAAAGTAGAAAATATTGTTTAATATTACGACTGAAATACTTTGTATCCATGGTCATGAAAAATTTAACGAAAAACAACAGGGCCCGGTCGCCATGACAGCGTCGCTAGTGGAGAACAAAGTATGAAATTCACCAAGAAATAACTGTAGTTCCAATTTTGCCCACCTTAACAGCTAAGTTGGTGGCACTGTACAATGTTTACATTGTACATTGAATTCGTTACTTATTTTCATGTTTTTGTAGATTTTTCAAAAAGCGCTGAGTCAATGTCGATAAAAAAAAAATGGGACCACCTATTAGATATGACCTACCAACCAAAAAAATTGACGTCATTGAAATTTTGTATGGCGCTAATTTATGCGCACTTATCAAAAAAGACGGTGGTATCAGACCTATTGCGGTTGGCACCACATATCGTCGCCTCGCGGCCAAGGCAAGCTGTAGGAAAAAGGTCACTTTTTTGAGTAACCTTTTTCAACCAATACAGCTTGGTTTTGGTTCGCGAGGTGGATGTGAGGCTGCTGTTCATTCTGTCCGAACTTTTCTCGATCAAAATTGTGGAGAGGTGCTGCTAAAGGTGGATGTCAAAAACGCTTTTAATTCGGTTGATCGCGGTGCCCTGTTGACACAAGTAAAAGATAAAATTCCTGATCTTTTCAATTTTCCCTGGCAATGCTATGGCAGTCCCACCAAATTGACATACCAAAACAATGTTTTGTTATCATCTGTCGGTTGTCAACAGGGTGATCCTTTCGGTCCCGCCATTTTCAGCCTGGCTATTCACCCAATTATTCAACGTCTCCAGTCCAAACTTAATGTTTGGTACTTGGATGGCGGAACCCTAGGAGGCGACGTTGACACTGTTCTGAGTGATTAAAAAATTCTTATAGACGAATTCGTCATATTGGTTTGGAACTAAATTTTTCGAAATGCGAACTTTTTGTTTGCGATTCATGTCCGGATAAAAATGTGGTTATTGAAAAATTCAATGATTTAGCTCCCAATATAAAATCATTAGACAGGTGTTCGCTCCGACTCCTGGGTTCACCGATATTAGATGAGTCCTTTTCACCTTTTGTTGAGGAAAAAATTCAAAATTTTATGGGTTCTTCCGACAGGTTACTAAAAATTAACGCCCATATGGCGTTTACAATTATCAGATACTGTTTGTTTGTTCCTAAATTTATGTACACTTTACGATGTAGTCCACTGTGGAAACACGGTGAGCTCCTTTCGAGCTTAGACAATGTCGTAAAGGAAACTCTAATATCGGTTTTGAATGTTGATTTGAGTGACAGGACATGGTCACAAGCCTCACTACCTGTAAGGTTAGGAGGCCTAGGGGTCCGCCAAATTTCAAGTGTTGCGTTACCGGCATTCTTGTCCTCATTTCATAGTACTCATAAATTAATAGAAAAAATCCTTGCACCCTCTTTAGGCCCTTCCGAAGTAGTTGTATCTCATTCGAAAGAGGCAATGAATGCTTGGAGGCTTGCTTGTCCAAATACCGATTTTCCCAGGAAGTTGTCTTCCCGGAGACTGTGGGATCGGCCGATCTGCGAACTAGCACGGAAATCGCTACTAGATACGTGTCCTAGTGTTGCAGATCGCGCTCGTATTCTTGCTGTCTCTGTTTGGGAATCGGGACTTTGGTTGCAAGCTATGCCCTCTTTTAACACGGGTAGCCTTTTAGATCCAACCGCATTTCGTCTAGCTGTCAGCTTACGCTTGGGTGCAAGGTGCTGTGAGGCCCATCGCTGTCAGTGTGGTACTGCTGTTGACCAGCTCGGTCACCATGGTCTCTCTTGCTCGAGAAGCGCTGGTCGTATTGGCCGACACGCTAGCCTGAACGACATCATACGCAGGGCTCTTTCCACCGCTAATGTCGCAGCTGTGCTCGAACCGAGTGGTCTTGCGCGCGACGATGGAAGGAGGCCTGACGGTATGACACTTGTGCCCTGGAGGTTGGGGCGGCCCCTTGTATGGGACACAACTTGTGTCGATACTTTGGCGCCGTCACATCTTCCTGAGACACAGGGTAGGGCTGGCGCGGCTGCCAATTCGGCAGAGCAGCACAAGCGACGCAAATATGCTAACCTCGGCAGTGGTTATATATTTGAGGCGTTTGGGGTCGAGACATTGGGCCCTTGGGGACCGGGAGCTCACCTCATTTTCAAAAATCTTTCAGAGCGCCTGGTTAATGCGTCGCGTGACCAAAATGCTGGCGTGTTTCTGGCTCAACGCATAAGCATTGCCATACAACGTGGTAATGCCGCCAGCATGCTGGGTACGCTGCCAACTGGTAGTGGGCTTGAGCATTTGGATTGTCTTTAGACCTTCAACGGTCTATGGGCAGTCTAACTGTATTTGTAGTTTTAGTTTTAGCATGTAGAGTACTTCACGGCAGTGTTGAGAGATGGCAACACTGCCGTGAAGTAAACATTGAATATCGCTAATTTATTGATATAAATAATTTAAAAGCTAGTTTTGAGTTAATTCACAGTTTAATTGAAAGAAAAAGGCCTAATTGCTAACTAAAAGTGTTTGTGACAATACTTACGCAGTAATTTAAACAATACACGCTGTAGTAGTGCGGCGTAAATGTAACTATTACAATTCGATTAAACTGCACAAATAAACACAGAACCGCGCTTTAATAGTTTTGGAGGAGTTTATTATACTGGATTTGCACAACTGTGAGTAAAATACACACAAATAAACACAAGATTACAGTAAAACGACATTGTTTACATATCGCAAGACGGTATTTTTCAAAACATACGTTAACGCCACGCCACTAAACCATTTCAACTGTGAGCTAGCGAACCAATAGCAGCACGCCATTACATTGGTATTGAATAGACAGTCCGTGCGATAAGCATTTTTAAACGAAATATTTCCCGTCAGAGGGCGTTTGAGTACTTTATTTTGAATTAAATAGTAAATTTTATTTAACAATAATATTAATACTAATTTATGATCATTAAAAAAAAAAAAATACTAGTTAACATAAAAAACTACCCTATAATAACATTAAATAACTACACAACACCTGTTGAATACAATATTTTCGGCACTCGAGTCACTAGCAATCGTGGCCTAGTCGTATACTGACCGGTTTGCAAGTTGAAGTTACCGGGTTCGAATCTCGGTATCGGAAAGTTATTTTTGCTCTGAATTTGTTTTTGTTTCTTTTTTTCTCGTTTGTTTTGCTTTCTTTTTTCAGTTCCTTTTTCTGGAAGTAAGGAGCTTCTTATTACAAGATGAATTTTTTGGATAATATTACTTTTCGTAAACGCAACAAGTCCGTTTCAATGGATCAAAGTAATCAAACAGACAGTGAGCTGCTGTCCGAAACGCTGGATAAATCGACGACTAGTCTGCCTGATATATCGGACGAAAGCTTAGACTTTAAAAACCTACAAGAGCGGGTCGAAGCTCTTGAATTACAATTAAAAAGTGCGCACAATGAGATCGAAAATTTATCGTTTGAAAATACGCAATTAAAACGAAGTAACGAAGATATATTAAAAAAATATAATTTACTCAAGCAAATTACTCACAGTCCAGCTAAAACCCCAAAAAAGAAATCAAAAAGACAAAGTCAACAAAAGGATTCTGTGGAGCTGCAGACTTTACTGAAAGATCTGCCCAACAAAGAATCTCCTCTTAAAAATGTCCTGATCAATGAAACACCGTGTAATCAATCAAAAAAAAAAATACCGGACATTAAAACCAAAAATAACAGAAAACGTTCAAAAACAGGAAAATTCAGCTAGGAAAGTTTGCATTCTTAGCTGCAATAAACAAAATAAAATACTATCAATAGCAGAAGACACTTGGAATAACGGCACCAACATATGCCATTATCTTAACCCAAATGGAAACGCGAGAGAGCTAATTAAAGGAATAGACGTGAAAGTAAAAGAATTCACTAAGAAAGACTACTGTATAATACTTATAGGAGAAGAAGATTTTAATAAAACAAACAATTATTTTAACCTAGTAACAGACATCAGAGAGACATTACTAAAAGTTCAAAATACAAACATTATAGTGTGTCTGCCAAACTACAAATGCGGAAATATGGCCGAATACCTATTATATAATCGACGGGTTGAAAACTTTAATAGTTTATTATATTTAGACGGATTAACGCATGAATATGCTTACATATTCGATACGAACAGAAAACTGAATTATGATCATACAATGTTCAATAAATATTCTGGGACAATTAATAATAATGCCCTAAGTGTAATTTTCAGAACACTAAAAACCTACATTATAAATATACAAAAATTCGAACTCAAATGTGAGATGAATGAAACAAATAAGGAAGATCATATTATGCAGTCAACATTTTTTCGTGAATCAATATCTCCACATTCTACACCAAAACATAGCGGGCCTAATCAACAAGACTGATCCATTAATAGTCGCTTTGGAGGGATTTACAGAAAAAAATATGGCAGTAGACGTATTGTGCTTTACAGAGCATAATATGAAGGTTGGTTACGGCCAATATCTAAATGTGCCTAACTATACATTGGCAGCATCATTTTGCAGAGATAATATATCAAGAGGAGGAGCTTGTATTTTAGTGAAAAACGGTCATGAATGGAGAGAGCTACCAGAATTTCAAAAACTTTCTTTAACTAGTGTATTTGAATGCTGTGCAGTAGAATTGACTAGACTAAAAATAGTAATTATATGTGTATATAGAGTACCTAAGTCGACCAATCTAGAAACATTTCTAAATAAATTTGAGGCAATGTTAAGTTTGACTTCACGTAAAAATTATGAACAAGTAGTGATAGCAGGCGACTTTAATATTAATGTATTAAAAGACTCTAAAGTAGTATCAGATTTCGAATGTAGATTAAACAATTATAATTTCAAACTTGCGCTAAAACAGGTGACGAGATTTCAAAGTCAAACCTGTATAGATAATATGGCTTATAACAACAATAAAACTTGTAAGACGGAAGTGCATGAATTGGCCTTATCTGATCACAGTGCTTTAATAATGAAATACCCAGTTCGTAAACAACTTTTACTAAAATATTGGTCCAAAAAACAGCGCGATTACTCCTTGGAAAACATAGAGAAATTTAAGATGTGTTTAAAAAACTTACCATTTGAAGAATTATATAATCTCACTGACGCTAACGCTGCTTATGACCATTTTATCGAGAACTTTAAATTATATTATAATCTATGTTTTCCATATAAGCTGGTCGTTAAAAATGTCTGCAAACCGACTAAATGGGTGTCGCGAGGTATTAAAATTTGCAGTAAAAATAAAAGGAAACTTCTGTGGAAGTTTAGATTAAAACCTACAGTAATAAATAAAAATAAATTTACTACTTACTCTAAACTATTTAAAAAAATTATTGGGCTAACCAAGCGTGCACAAAATAACTATAAGATAAAAACATCTGAAAACAAATCAAAAACTGCATGGGGAATTATTAACAAAACAAGATTAAATCTCCCGAAAGAGCCAATCTTAAAAATAAATCATAATAATAAAGATATTACAAATCCACTAGAAATAGCCAATATGTTTAATAACTACTATGTTGATAAAGTTAAACCTATTGCAGGCTCTGGAAATAAAGTCACATCAAATATTAAAACTCGCACAAACTCTATGTTTATGGCCCCGTGCATACCACAAGACATTATTAAAATCATAAAAAATCTTAAAAACAGCTATAGTGTAGGCAATGACGAGGTGTCAACTAAAATTATAAAAGCTGTAAATGAGCAACTTTGTGTACCCTTAAGTCATATAATTAACCTGTGCATTTCAACAGGAACTTTTCCAAAAGCTTTGAAAACCACGGTTATAAAACCAATATTTAAAAAAGACAATAAAGAAAAACTAGACTGCTATAGACCCATTGCACTTTTATCAATATTTTCAAAGATTATTGAAAAATATATATATGGTGAATTAAATAACTATTTAGAGAAAAACAATATTCTTTGCAAAGAACAAAAAGGTTTTCGGAAAAACAGAACTATTAATATGGCCATTTATGATTTTATGAAATCAGTATTACCAAATGTAGATAAAACATCTCCAGTATGTGCAGTATTTTGTGACATGACACAGGCATTTGATTACGTGGATCATAAAATATTATTGAGTAAACTAGAGGCATACGGAATAAGGGGAAATATTTTAAATCTAATAAAATCTTATCTTACTGAAAGAAAGCAAATTACTGAAATTAGCAGAATTAATATTAAAACAAAGCGTGAAGAGGTATCAAGGTCTAAAGAACGTAATGTAATATATGGGGTTCCACAAGGAAGTGTCCTGGGACCTCTTTTATTTATAATATATATTAATGATCTACCTAACGCTACAACTCAACCAATGACACTGTTTGCTGATGACAGTACAATAACGATAGCACGTAAAAACATTGACTCTTATGAAACTGATATTAATAAATCTTTATCAGATATAATTACATGGCTTAACAATAACAATTTAAAAATTAACATAAATAAAACAAATGTAATGCATTTTAGACAAAGAGGGCCACAAAAATCTAACATTACAGTAAGCCATGGCAGCAATATGGTTAATGAAGTAGATACTGCAAAATTTCTGGGCTTAGTAATTGACAGACAACTAAATTGGAAAAATCAAATAGATAGTCTTTCTAAGAGGGTCTCAAGCTTAGCTTATGTACTTCATAAACTGTCTAGTACCTTAAACATAGATACATTACTTTCCACTTACTATGGTTTAGTTGAGTCCGTCCTCAGATACGGTATTATATTTTGGGGTAACTCAACCGACAAAGAGATTATTTTTAAAAGGCAAAAACGCTGTATCAGATCGATGTTTAGATTAGAAAGTACTATTAGTTGCACGCCTTACTTTACTAAACATAAAATTCTTACGCTTCCGTCTCTATATATATTGGAAACTGCCTTATTCGTAAAAACTAATCCAGAATTATTCCCGGCAATATCTGGCTTAGCGGTAAGAAATCGTAGAGACCAAAACAGATGTCGTAATCGCCCATCTAAAACCACCTTAATGAACCACAGTATAATGTGTATGGGACCGACCATCTACAATACTATACCAATTTCAATAAGGGATCTAAAATATAGTCAATTTAAAACAAAACTAAAAAAACTTTTAGTCGAGAAATGTTATTACAAAGTTAGTGATTTTATAAATGATAAATTTTAGTAATGACTGCAGTAGGTCAATTTGTTTATCATACAATTATAGTAATGTCTATCTGTTGACTATTTTAAATTAATAACATCATACTTGAACTTTGAAATTATTTCGAGTTATTTTAATCAATACTTTTTTATATAAATAATTCTTACGGTATTTTTATACCATCTCTCTAGATTTGTACGCCTACAAACTAGGCAAAACATGATACAAAGTGACTAATATTTTAACCCACCTATTGTGCATGCGTTTTTAAATGTGTGTATGATTTACTCGTGTTTTGTGCAAATAAATAATCTTTATCTTTATCTTTATCTTGTATTTTGTTTAGTTAATAAAGGCACTTGCCCAGAAAAAAAAACAAAAAAAGAATCATCAAAAACAATTCTAAATTTGCGGAGTAACAAACATACATAAAAAAAACATACAGTCGAATTGATAACCGCCTCTTTTTGGAAGTCGGTTAAAAAAGTTATATAACTGCTTTGGCGGTAATTATGCATTAATAGGTTATAAATGCCTCAGTATGTCTTCCTGTTTTGCCTGCTATAACAAATAGTGTACCTAAGTTTTGAGCCGTACAAAGCATTCTAGTAACAAACCTCATAATTAATTAATTACCTAAGTAAGTATAACAACTAATACTAGGATGTGAATATTTGATATTTATATCCTAGTATTAGTTGTACTTACTTGAAAATTATTCTCTAATTACTTTTCGGAATCCTTTTCTACTAACGACAATCGCTCACCTTTGAATTTGGCATGCGACTAGCCTTAAACTGGTGAGGAACTTGAGCTAGCCATTGAGTCGAGCCTATTTGAAAAGTTCAATTGCCCTTGTCCTTACAATGTCTACATAGTATAAATTGAAGTTGCTTTCCGCGTCTATCTGTCTGTCTGTATGTCTGTATGTCGCTAACTCCTCCTAAACCAAGCAACGGATTTTGATGCGGTTTTCACCATCAGTTAGATACTTTTTCACTTAAGGTTTATATATATAACTAGCGACCCGCCCCGGCTTCGCACGTAAATTACACCCGTGCGAAGCCGGGCGGGCGGGTCGCTAGTATGGTATAAATTGAAGTCGCTTTCCGCGTCTGTCTGTCTGTCTGTATGGCCGCTAACTCCTCCTAAACCACGCAACGGATTTTGATGCGGTTTTCACCATCAGTTAGATACATTTTCAAGGAAGGTTTATATATATATAACTAGCGACCCGCCCCGGCTTCGCACGTAAATTACACCCGTGCGGACGGGTCGCTAGTGAACTATAATATGTATAAGTCAATGATTCTAATACAGTTTTATTTGATGACTTGGTGTTGTTACAGGTGAAACACCGGCCGCGATGCAGGGCAGAGCGCAGTGGGCGGGCAGTTTCGGACTACCCGCCTTATTGTGCTTCACCAGTGCGCTGCTACGGCTCAACTTGTAATGTATGAACTAAACAGACGGTACAACCATCTCACAACTGTTGTGCATAAGTGCGAACTTTTTCTGATACAATATTCTAATAACTAACGTCAACCAATTTCCGCCATAGGTCATCGAGGCGGTCATTCCATCCTTACGTCGTGAACTTTGGTAAAGTCCGCACGCAGCGTTTCCAAAATTCCTTCCTAATACGAACTGCACAGGAATGGAATGCGCTTCCTGCCTCGGTGTTCCCTACAAGGTACAACCTGGGTCTCTTCAAGACAAGAGTGAATAGGCATCTCATGGGCAAGCGTGCTCCATATTAGACTGCATCGTCACTTACCATCAGGTGAGTTGTGGTCAAACGCTAGCCCATTTCATCATTAAAAAAAAAAAAAAAACTATTGCAGATGGCCAACAAGATCCGTAACTAAGCGTTACATTCTGTCAGAAAGAGTACGTGTCTAAGTATTGTGTAACTTTGTAAATAGTGTAAAATAAAGTTGAAGGTGATTCTGAATACATTATGTCTTCTATGACACAGAGGAGGTTGTAAATGATGTCAAACGATTTTCTTAAATAATACAAAAAATGGTTTTATACTGCTCAAATTTCAGTGAATCGATTTTAGTAACTGTATCATAAAAACTAATTTCTCTGTGTAGTAAAATAAAATTAAAGCGTTTTTTCGCTATTTCAGGGTTGGTCTCATTGTAAAGTTGTATATAATTGTGAAGATTTTGGACCTCTTTCGGCTGAGTAAAATCTTTCCAAATATGTATTTTACTACACTTAGAGATGAGAAAGAGAAGCTTTTGTTAGCGGAACATTACTACCTACATCCTCAGAACCAGGGTACATGAAAGTAATAACTTAGAATACTATTTCAATCCAAGTAATATTAATTCATTCAATATTGTAAATGTCAAACGTAGAGTAAAGCTAAGATTAAATCCAGATTATAATAAAATTGTTTTAAAGTTTGAAGTTGGTTTAATAAAAGTTTTGTAAAGTTTTGTTTTGTTTTACTGCCTTAAACGATATCTAGGATAGTAATAAAATATAGTATGTCTTTTATGGATCATCATCATTATCAGCCTATGCCTTCTGTCAGATAGAGGATGGGCTTTAGTCCACGCCGGATTAATGCATTTTTATTTTTAATATTCGGAAATATATTTTTTGCACACACGGTCATCTGACCACAAACTAAACAAAGCTTGTGATATGGCTCCCAGAGACTGATATACATACATTATATAGTTTTAAATACATACTTAAATAGATATTAACAACCAGATATAGAACAAACACAAACGTTCATCACATAAATGTTTGTCCTAGGTGGGAATCGAACCCACGCCTCCAAGCTTAGAAGGCAGGTTCACTACCAACTGTACCAACGGGCTATCTAATGTTAGTTAATGTCATAATAATATTATAAAGCAAATAAAGATCATCAAAAATTCAAAGAAATAAATGAAGCGTTTCAAGAACGGTGTCTACAACTACCTCACCGAGTTGGCAAAACACCTCTAGTGTTGCAGGTGTCCATAGGTGGCGGTCTCTACTAACCACCAGGCAGACAGCATGCTTGATTTCCACTTTTTTTTTATATGTGGAGCTCTGATAGTTGATTGAATCAGGCGTTACTTTGCGGAAGTCCATTTTTAATTTGTATATGTTGAATTTCTAGTGTAATTCCGCTTCTACGTCGTTTCGAGTACAATAACAGTACAGTTGCTTTCACAGTATCAAGCACAAGTTCGGTCGTGCATGGAGTACTGCTCTCACCTTTGGGATGGATCAGCTAAGTATCAGCTTGGGGCTTTAGAGTCTATCGAAAAGCGTGCCAAGAGGCTCATCGACAATGAATCTCTGGTTAAGACTAAGCTTCTTAGTCTTGAGCATCGGCGTAAAGTTGCTAGTCTATCGGTCTTTTATCGAATACATTTCGGAGAGTGTGCATCTGATCTTCATGATCTAATTCCTTCCTGCCCATTTTTCTATCGGACTGCCAGAGCGGGCACAAAAAATCGACACCGCTTTATGGTTGGTATTCCGAAAACCCGAACGAAGCGCTTTGATTCCAGTTTTATTGTGCGAAGTGCTAGTCTGTGGAATGCGCTGCCTGAATGGGTGTTCCCCGATAGATACAATCTGGGTGTCTTCAAATCACGAGTGAATCGGTTTCTTCTAGGCAAGCGTGCTCCACCGTAGACCGCATCATCGCTTAACATCAGGCGAGTTGGCGGTCAAGCACAAGCTTATTATTAATAAAAAAAAAATGGAATAAACTATTTTTCTCTATAGATATTTGTGTTGCTAATTTGAACCTAACCTGAATTTAAATAATATTCACATAATGAGCATCGCGCTCGGAGAGTCAACACGTCCTCAGAATGCTTCGTGAAGAGGCGAAACACGACGACAAGAGTGCACTGAGGAAACGGTTATTATTGTATATTTTTTTTAAATACATTTCAACCAAATATTATTTATAGTAATTCCATATTCATTTCAAAATTTATTGTTTATTTGAATTACACTAGAAATTCAACATATACAAATTATGTGCTCTCTAAAATTAAGTGGTGGATTTCAGTCCGGCCAATTTCAAAAAATAATTACTCCTTTTACATCCAAGACAAACGTAAGTAACTTCTCAGAGATGAGTGAGATCTAAGTAGATCACAAATTCACTCGACACTAAGCTTTAATGATGTAGGTGAGTTAAATAAATCAGAAAAACATAGCCCTTTCACGTGCGCAGTGCTTCAGACACCTCAGTAGTTCACGTGGAGATGTCTTTTCATTCGTCCTCTTTTCAGAGGTTTTATTTAAACCCTTTCGTTTGGTGCTCGAGATGTGAAGGGCGAAGGAGATTGAGAGAGGTTACATAGCAACACACGGCTTTTATAAAGCCAGATAGTTATTTATGTCGTAGTTGTATGTGACTCGTTTACCTAGTTTCCTCACAAAAAGCAATGGTAATTGAAAAGCTCCCTGAATGTTAAAAGCGCCTTAAAATATGCGACGATATGGTATTTTTGCATGGAAAGTAATTAATATGCACAATCCACACAAACATCGATAACCGATGGAGAAGAAAGGTTCTTGAGTGGAGACCGCGAACCGGAAGACGTAGTTTATGTAGGCCTCCCACTAGATGAACCGACGACATGGTGAGAGTCGCTGGCATCCAGTGGATGCAAAAGGCAGGCAGTCGTTCAGTGTGGAGGTTAAGGGGGGAGGCCTATGTTCAGCAGTGGACGTCTTCTGGCTGATGATGATGATGATGACACAAACAAAAACAAATACATACAAGTAGGATTTAAGAATTCAAAAAAACAGTGAACTCGACTGATCGCAAGAACTGTTATTGTTAAAAATTATGTAAGCGTGTTGCACAAGGCTGTTTACGAAATAAATAAAAAAAACTGTATCAATTGTTCACCTATTTCGGGCGTAATTTTTTTTATATAAAACTTACGTACCTAACTATAAAACTAAAGACACCTCGCACATATAAATCGGTCAAGACGTTTATTCTATAGCGGGCAATATAGAAAAAAGAATATAGAAAAAAAAAACATAAATATAAATTATACATATGTTTATCGGGACAAAGTCAAAGTCAAAGTAATTTATAATAAACATAGGGACATATCACGTATTATTTAATTTAGGTAAAAATATGTATCTTTCGCCCGACGTTTCGACCATGTTGCAATGGCCGTGGTCACGAGCTGACTGAACACTGCGGGTGAGTCCGGCGAGAAGAGCAGGTGTTTTAATTATACATACCCCCGAAAAATAATACTTTCCTTCTTAGAGTTGCTTATATTTGAAGCACGTAGCTACGAATATAATATGTATTGAACTTCACTTATTATTTGCTGCAATTGTAATTTCAGCTGTTTCAATTGAGTTGAGAGAATCGATTTCTTCAAGGTAAGCGTGTTTCATCGTAGACGTCATCATTGCTTAAAATCAGGCGAGAAGGCTGTCCTAGAACGCAAGCCTACTGAAAAAACATATCAAAAAAAATCTCCAGTTTTCTAAAAAGTCCCGAGAAATAAGAAGAAAAATTTTATATACGCGTCAACCACAGAATCATATCATTTTTGTCGGTAAAAAAATTCAAAATAATTTCTTTCCAAAATTTTTTTTTCCATGTTTATATGATTGCTTCGCAAACCAACAAAAATAAAATCCCATTTAAATTACACAATAAACCTAATTTCAATGTTCACTGCCATTTAAGTTTTATTGCAAAATTCTCACACGATATTGTACTTCTGGGTGAGAAAATTCTTTCACATCTAGTTTCGCCTTTTTCTAGCCACTCGACCCGCCCGCGGGTCCGAAAAACTAATCGAGACCAACTCTGATGGAAAAGTACCGCCAATTTCTGTAGCTTCATTGCCTCTTCAAATGGTAGGTATATCTATCTGTTGGAACGGTCTTGGACTTTTTGATTATTATTAAGCGTAGTAGATATAGTGGAATCTAAGGATACATTAAAATCCAGTGATTACTATATAGTTGCGGAAATTGACTTGCTTGTCACTTAGAGTTATGGAAAAAATCATAAATAAAAAAAATAAAAAATAAACCGGACAAGTACGAGTAGGACTCGTGCTCTGAGGGTTCCGTTGGACAGAACCCTCAGAGCGCGAGTCCAAAAAAATATTGAAAGACAAACTTAACTTTGACAAAGTTGACTATAAGGGTTTTCGATACATTCCAACTACAAAATGTAAGTTTGTAATAGCAAAATAATATGTTTTAAATGATATAACTTCAAATTTGAAACTTTGAGATTTATTCCTATATATGTGCTATGAGACCTTGCCTATTGCCAAATTTCATGATTCTAAGTCAACGGGAAGTACCCTATAGGTTTTGATTTCCCTGTGAAATCGCAAAATATGCAACATAAACGTTCATATCTTTTGATTGCGTTGACTTATAACTTTTATTTTTCTACAGCCGAAAGAAACTGTAGATCCAAATATTTAGTATAAATTTCAACTTGATACCTTTATGCGTTCTTGAGAAAAAGGGTCTTGACAGACGGACAGACAGACGGACAACGAAGTGATCCTATAAGGGTTCCGTTTTTTCCTTTTGAGGTACGGAACCCTAAAAACAAGTTGACATTATAGTGTTGACTTGGAGATCGGTATCATAGGCGTCTTCAGTTTAAAGGCAGCTTATTATTTACTGGCTTACTTATATTACACACGTCATGTTAGTTAAGTTAATCAACGCTTAAAATTGCTCTGTCAACTTCAATAGTTACGCGTGAAAACGATACAGCGCAATTTAGGCAGAGCGCAAACGTGGATACTTTTGTGTCATGTGTTCGATACAAGCTACCAATGAATATTTGATTTCTATAAAATCAGTATAAAATCAGCCACTCTCTGCGCAGACTTTGTGTCCAGTTGCTTCCAATTGATTGGGGATTTAGTAAGTAAGGCTGCTAGTATCTTACGGTAACATAAGTAGGTAAAATAATTAAGTACGCAAACAATATTAAAATACTAGCTACACCCCGCGGTTTCACCCGCGTAGTGATGAAAAATGGTGATGATGATGATGTAAAGTAACCTATGTCACTTTCTGGCTCTTGAACTATACCCATGCAAAAAATCAGGTCGATCTGTTGTTCCGTTGCAGCGTGAAAGAGGAACAAACATTCCATACATCTATACATACAAACTTTCGCGTTTATAATATTAGTAGGATAGACTAAAATGTCCAACCGTGGTCCTACACGATTTTTCATTTCTACACAATGTAATCCCAACTACACTAAAATGCAAACAGAACTTGCTGTAGTCCACTGTAGAACATAAATTAGTGAACAAAGCCAAAAATCACCATTTTAAAAACGATATAAAAATCTAACGACTGAACGGTTCCCATTAAGTAAAACTTGTTTTTCTTCCATTTTCCAGAAGTCTCCTTGTCATTAAACGTTTTTATTAAAATCTCTTTTTGAATGTAAACTTAATCTACGATTCATTGCTGCTATTGGAAAAGTGAAGGATTTTGCGGAGTAAAAGAGTGTCCGAACCGGAGCTTCCAGCTGAAAAGTTTTATGCGATTTGGTTTTCGTTATGTATTTTATGGAATTAAACTGTTATGATGAATTTGTCTTATTGTCGAACCTGGATTAGCACAGGACCGAGGCAGAAGGCATAGCAAGAGGGGGGCCTATACCCAGCAGTGGGATAAAGAAGGCTGTAGATGATGATGATGATGATCATCTGAGGGTTGTAGTCCCACCTCCTACCAGTCTCTCATCAATTATCATCAATCACTCGCTCATCAACTTTTCTATATTTTCATTTATGGTGCATAATATTTATCTTAACACTGTTTTAAACTATCACGGTTGTTCGACCAACCACCCGCATTCTTCAGTCTTCCCGTGAACATGGTGCATGAAACTGCGCCGATATATCGGGAGCTCATTCCACAACCTTACCACGCTAAATATCCCGTTAATAATCATTTAACTTTAATATATGTATGTCTTATAGTATGAAGCTGAAACACTGATGACTAGGTATATAGGTGCCGATAATGAGTACACTATCGACACCTATAAAAAAAAGTTTAAAGTATGACATGTTATTAAACTTTGAACTTACACACTTATTGCGTTGTTCTTGTCTTTTGGTGAAGATCTGAAGTGATTTTTAGGCATGTGTCCCAATGTTTAATTTATTACAAATAACCGGTTTATCGATGAATGTAACTAAATACATTACACATACTGAAAAAATATATTAAATTGGCTGATAAATCTCTGAAATATGGGTGTTTAAAGTTTTAGTTGGGGATAGAGAGGGGATGCTCTATCTCTTTCTCGCAAAGTGTGTGTTAGTATAGCATTTGTATGGCGCACCTGAGCCGTGACGTCACGTCTCAGTATAGTGCACTCTCTATAAATAAAAGAAATAAATAATAATCGTTTAATTCAGGCAACTTGACCCATAAAACTCATAGAACTCTCTATCTAGTATGAAATTAAAATGCTTATAAATATTTTATTTATATTACACGGGAATTACTCACGTAAGATTAAGCCGGTTACTCCGACTATAGTTTCAACCACATTAGACGGCCTTTTTCAAGGTGAATGCGCGCGCGCGGCTGCGTCTCGCTTTGCACTACGGGCCGCCGCGCGGCGCGCACGTGATGACACCGGCTGCTTGTCGGGTGCGGGGGTGGGGGTGCTTGTAAATATCTTATTTATTTTTGAATTAATTTTAATTTTGTTCTCGTTTATGGCCTCTAATTAGGATCAGCTTTTTTATGAGGTAATAAAAAATATTAGTCATCATGCCTAACAGGCATTATCACAATTTCTACATGACGTCTTACCACTATATACGTTTTGAATATTCTGTAAAAAATATAACATATTAAAATAATAACAAATATTAATTCAGCACTCCAAATTTACTCGTACCCGGGCTCATTCCGCCTAACACCCAGGAATATTCCTGAGACGCTCATAACATCTCGCCTCTTTATGCGTATTATAAATTCTTATCTCAATTACGGGGCAGGCTTTAATCGAAGATTTATGAGTCGGAAACGGCGTTTAGCGCCTATCCGCACCCTTTCCTTTTCACGAAAATTCGCTATCACTTCATTCGATGCTCTCAGCTGGTTCGAATATCAATGCCAGCGTGCGACCTCAAATTCCGTCGGAAACGAGGATAGCTAGAATTTCTCGGACTGTTTTTCATTTTGATGACAGCGTGCACAGTTTTGAAATAGTAATATAAGCAGTACCGACGATAGAAGGAAGTATGGACTGTTTTTTACCATATTTGGCAATCAACCAGACGGGCTGCCTAATAGTAAGCAGTCACCGTCGCCTATGGATACTTGTAACACCATAGTCGTCACTAATTGCTGTGCGTTCGGATAGGCTATGATGGCATTTTTAGCATTATCAAAATTGATGTAAAGGGTTCGGTTTGAGAATTTTGCAATTTTTGCCACTTTTAATATCTACCCTAAACGAACGCTACAGTCACCAGCGGTGACGTCAAACAAATCGCGCGCAAACAAAACACCAAAACACCGCGAAAAACAAACGTCAAAATCTTAATGTCAAAAAACGATCACAACGATCCCATGTCGCGAGGTGGGTCAAAAGTGGCAGATTACGATGGCATTTTTAGCTGTTTTCGAGCTATCCGAACGGTGAGCGAAAACAGTTAATAATATCACTTTTGCACACACATTCCCAAAACGAACGCTACATGTGAACATTATTGGCGTTTGTAACAGTTATTTTTGCCACCAAGGGGCTATCCGAACGCACCGTCCGTTGCCAAACCTTTAGGACTCGATTAACAAAGACGTGTGGAAAAGTATAAAAATGAGGATGCTCCGAATGAATGCTAGTAATATTGTGACTGATCTTAAGGGTCCTGTATACCCTCTGCAGCTCTCTCGCTCGCACATTTTCACATTATTGAAGATATAAAATCAATGAGTGTGAATTTCCAAAAAGTAACAAAATCATGTCAAGGTGTCTATCGTAACATTACAAACACAAAAATGTTTGCTTCGATATCTTGTAATTTGACAAGCAGAGATAGAATCTGCTCATCTAGTAGATTTCTTACTAGTACTCCTACTATCAATCTCAATAATTCCCAATTTCAGAGTTTTAAAGTAACATCACCAAAAAACTTAAGAAGTAGGTTATGTGAGCCTTTGGAAGTGTATTAAGATAAGACGTGGCGAAATGTAAAGGTATTGGGTATGTGAGACTCGTCTGCCAAAAAATGGGGTGCGAAGTGGATCGATCTTAACTCACTCAGTAATCTGCATTCGAAATTATATTCGAGCGGCTTGAATCTGATTTAAACGGTTTCTGAATAATACACTTTATCCATAGAAATTACATGATGTTGTACGAGTGAAATATTCATGCCAATCATTTAATTACTTAACTTTTTAACGTAATTTATTTTGATTGTCTGTTTAAATACTTATACATTTTTTAAGAAGGAATTCTATGGTACTGAGACGTGGTCCTTAACTGTTGGCCTTTTGGAAAATCTCAGAGTCACGCAGCGGGCAATGGAGAGAGCTATGCTTGGAGTTTCTTTGCGCGGTAAAATCCGAAACGTAGATATTCGCCAAAGAACTAGAGTCACCGACATAGCTGTTAAAATTTGCAAGTTGAAGTGGCAATAGGCAGGCCACATCGCTCGAAGAACCGATAACCGATGGGGAAGAAAGGTTCGGGAGTGGAGACCACGAACCGGAAGACGTAGCGTCGGGAGGCCACCCACTAGATGGACCGACGACATTGTGACAGTCGCGGGCATTCAGTGGATGCAAAAGGCAGGCTGTCGTTCAGTGTGGAGGTTAAAGGGGGAAGCCTATGTTCAGCAGTGGACGTCTTCTGGCTGATGATGATGATGATAATTTCTAAGATGTACAGCTGTTAAAATTTGCAAGTTGAAGTGGCAATGGGCAGGCCACATCGTCCGAAGAACCGATAACCGATGGGGAAGAAAGGTTCTTGAGTGGAAAGAAAATAAATCTAAAAACTATGGAATCATACGCACTCTTGTTGAATTACGCAACGGCCAGAAGCTGAAATTGGCGTCATTAAATTTAATCTATATTCTAAAGCTCGCTACTGAGCGTTTGTTCGTAGCTTATCCTGGCTTAAAACTAAATACCGCTAATTTAGCCGGGACCCTCGTTCTCACTCTGCTGTTGGGATAGTATGTGGCTATGCAAACTTATACGTATATATAGTTAGGTATATAATCTTTAGTTGGAGTTGGCAACTTTGTGGTTATTTTGATTACAACTACAGATACATAAACCAACAACAATTCTTGTCTTCAACCAGGAACTTCAAGGTCAACTTTTTATCTCTTATTTTTTTACAGCAATCAAGTAAAACAAAAATATCTGCATTGGCTTGGAATAGTTTCCTCTGAGATAATTTCAGGTTTAAAATACGAATGTTTGTACTATTTGCCCGAAAGGTAGACAAAATGAGTAAGTTAACAAAAAAGACACAGGTCCGATTGTCATTGTAATTTGATTTAGTTGTATGCAAACACAATTCATTGATAAATCGAATTTACGTTATAAAATGCTGTCTCGGGCTCAGAACAACATAACACAGAGGCATAACATGCCAACATAACATAACAGGCGAGAGCAGGCGCCGAACTGTTGAAAAAATAGATCCACAAAATTGAATAGAATAGAAATAGAACTGCACAAATATAAATCTCCATGCCAGTATGACGTGATGTCGATTTTGTATAATCCTATTGGCCATAATGGCCACCATAAAATCACACCGGTGATGCCGTTTTGGTGAATAAAACAGACTAGGTAAAGCTACTACGTAGTCTTTGGTGAATAACCATGTCTTTATGCTGTTATTTATTATTTCGTAATATAAACAATAATAATAACGTTATTAATTTGAGTAAAGAGCTTCTTTTGTGGATAGATTAATTCAAGCGGACGCATTAAGTGCTACGCTATTGTGCTAGGTACTTCAGTAACTTGCTAATAACTTCGCCAGACTGGAAAGTTGGGTCGTCGGCAAATTATGCTGAGTTATTACCGTGTCAACATTAAAATATTGTTTTAAAACTGAAAAAGGTTTTTTAAGATGAATTTTAATAGATTTAGGAAGATCTTTATAATCACGTCAGTTTTATGTCTAAGTGCCTTTATTAACTAAACAAAATACAAGCTAAAACTAAAACTACAAATACAGTTAGACTGCCCATGGACCGTTGAAGGTCTAAAGACAATCCAAATGCTCAAGCCCACTACCAGTTGGCTTGAGCATGTCTAAGTTTTTTTTTTTTTGTTATTGATAACTCTTTTGACGTCTAACATCTATTGACACGCCTTGACAGTAAAACCGATTCATGCCATGATGAGAAATGCTATGACGCTTTTTGATGCCGTCATATTTCACATATACCGGGCGTCCCGTGACGACCAACTTTTATAAATTCTTATTGCGGGTTAATTTTATTAACATGTAAAGTGCCTATAAAAAAGCTTTAGGATTGCCTATTAAGACGCGGTACAATCGCAAAATTAACCAAAAGAAGTGTTTTTAAACGCTTTGTGTGACGTGACAAAATTAGTTGATCAGATAAAAAATATACTACAAGTAGAAAAAACTCTTTGGCAATAATCTTAACCGAATAAAATTTTTAAAAATTGTCTAGACTCTTAAAAAAACATATAACAAATTGCGCAATAAAAATAGCTTCTGAAATGAAGAACTCTGAATTTTCAGCGACAACAACATATTTTTTTGTACGAATTTTATAGCCAGACTAGTCTTTTAAAACTTTAACCAGTTAATTGTTGAAATTCATTTATATATTTTGATAAATTAAATAAAAACCCTCAAAATAATATAAACACAAGCACAAAGTCATCATCATCATCAAATATAATGATATACGATTTTCGACTTTAAACAAAGATAGCAAATAGATCATCGCGTGAGCGGGTGAAAAACGAATTTGAAATCGTGATCAGACCGCGCCTTAAGTAAATACAGTAGAATCTGGATATAACGCCCTTCAAGGGACCGGCGATACTATGTCGTACTAACCGGATGACGCACAAAACGGCGGGATTATTTCTTGAGTACATTTATTATGAAACTTAATTTGAGTAAACAATATCGTCGCTAAAATAGGTTAGTCGTTATAAGCGAAGTCGTTATATATGAATTCTACTGTATCAGGGTATCAATTTTATTGATAAACATAGGAAATACAGATATAGTGTGTTCTAAAACACAGATTGGTGCCATTGACGGCAGAACTTCAAAGCCCTTACAAATGATATTACCCAGCAGATCTGCTATTGTTTGTATTACAAATTCAAGTAACCCTCTACCCTTATTACGTATGCAATGCAGTGATCCCCCGAGGCTACGCCGATCTGCTAACAACCTGACGATTGTTACGACAGATCCGATATTCTTGTTTTGAATCTAATCTATTCCAAATACGGTCCCTGAGGTGGGCCACTGCCGTTCAAATTATGTATGCATGCGGTTCGATTGCCGATGTGTGCTTGGGACGCGTTGGTTTTGGATCATGGGATCATAGATTACCAAATAATAAAGCGTGCATTTGATTTCAACTTTGAATTGGATGAGAAAATATAACAAGGACTATTATGATCCACCAACCCGCACTGGGCCAGCGTGGTGGATATGGCCCAATCACCCTTTCGGGGGTAGGCTAAAAGTCCAGCAGTGGACTGTTAAAAAGCTGATTATGATGATGATGACTATTATGATACCAGAACGTAAGACCATTGACCAATCCACATGCTTACGATGCATGCGTACGAAGTGTTTTGATTCCACATTTATTGTGCGAACTGCTAGTCTGTGGAATGCGCTGCCTGAATGGGTGTTCCCCGATGGTTACAATATGAGTGTCTTCAAATCACGAGTGAATCGGTTTCTTCTAGGCAAGCGTGCTCCAACGTAGACCGCATAGGCGTGATGGTGGTCAAACGCAAGTCCATTACTTATTTAAAAAAAAAAAAAAATGCTCTAAGTACTTTGGAAATTGAGACGAATCTAACGAAGATTATTATTGTATGACGAATCTCTTCTCTTCTCTTCTTCTCTACATAGTATAAATTAAGGTCGCTTTCCGCGTCTGTCTGTCTGTCTGTATGTCTGTATGGCCGCTAACTCGTCCTAAACCACGCAACGGATTTTGATGCGGTTTTCACCATCGGTTAGATACATTTTCAAGGAAGGTTTATATATATAACTAGCGACCCGCCCCGGCTTCGCACGTAAATTACACCCGTGCGAAGCCGGGCGGGCGGGTTGCTAGTAATAGAATAATATAATAGAATATTGTATGATTGAATAGTTAATAGGTACGATTCTTGCAAAAAAAGGATTCCCCGTTTAATAATCCTTTTTTAAGTTGAATCCGGGTGTTGAAGAATAAGCGTCAATAATACACCAATTATATATAATCAGCGTTATTTGATAATAAAATCTATCTGTTCAAAATTTGACCTTATGTCACATGTTTTTTTTTTTCTTGTGACGTATTTCTTGTCTATAAATTGTTTTGAAGTATGTTCCTAAAATAGTGAAGTAGTTTTATAAATCAATCGTACTAGTAATGTTCTGGGAAATATTAAGAATCCAAAATTAGCAAACTCTGAAGGGATTACACAATTTTAATGAACTGTCAAATATTTCACAGAGTAAGTGATTTCTGATAGAAATGGGAGATTGCAGATTTGCAAATAGGCACAATTTGAAATGGCTTGGAAGGATGACATCTGACTGATCTGACCTAACAAGTACTTGTAGGTCCAGCTGACGGTCAGTATCTTTGTGAAGGTCAATTTTTAATAACTGATTTCAAATGTTGTTTGTCTGAGCAAAAAGGTGTGATGTGTGTGGGGGGGCTTAACGGCCTCTTATACCAAATTTGACAGTTTTAAATCAATTTTAGTTAAGTTAAATTACAATATTTGAGCTGGAAAAAATACATGTCACAGATACATCTGTGTTTGAGTTTATGCATTGGTTCAAAATACGATAGAATAAACAATCCACGATCAAAAAAAAATCTGAAACAAAGTCGATTTAGTTAAAAAATTTCGTTTTATGCTCTAATGAAAGCTCGTTACAACCTGGAAATTGCATGTACTAAAAGGCAATCCTATTCAACATTTTTTGATTTGGATAGATTTTTCATAATGAATAGTTTCGGTTTTTAGTGAAATTAAAAACGTAAAGAGGTTGCGAGAATTTGCGCGCGCCGCGTTCAGTACCACGCCAGGCGTCATCGAGGTCGGACCTATGTTCGTTTTTGTCGTTGCACTCCCGCCACGGGCGTCTTGACTCTTGCGTGGCAAAATACATCGTCGCTATAACTTGGCGGGGCTGAGGGAGTGTTTTGTTGCCTACGCGACTCGGATAATAGGGCGTGAACCACCCACCCTTGCTGGCCCTTGCTGCTAAGCGATAATGCGGTCTGATCACGCTTATTCGAACAAACCAATTCAGTTGCGATTTGAAAACCCACGCAGATATCAAACATCGAGGAACATCCACTCGGGCAGCACACTCCACCGTCTAGCGGTTTCTTTGAGCAAACTATAAATTAAATCAAAGCGTTTTGTGTGGGAGTTTTGGAATATTATCTACGAAACAATCTCTTTTCGCTCTTGCTATAGCTGTCAGATAGTAAAAGGCAACAGGAAATTTTATCATGCAGATCCGATGCACACTCTGAAATAAAAAAAGCTGGCAGCAACTATTGAACAGTCAGTAAAATGTATTATGTAGAACGGCAGTTACAACTATTTGAATTATTACTCATCATAACTTACAAATGAAACTCACGATAGAGCTTACAATCAGGGGCGGATCCAGGATTTCATTTGGGGGGGTAGCATTCAGACATTGCACCTGAATCAAATCGAAAAGTTGAGTCGAATGTATGGAATCGCTAGGCAAATTGTTTTTGGGGCCATGGTAGCCATGCCCCCCCCCCCCTTGGATCCGCCAATGCTTACAGTAAACAATTTAAATGTAGTGAAAAACAGTGAAATTTTAAAACATAAGTGTTTTATAAAACAATTTCTTTTTCACGCTGTAAAATAGTATATTATGGAATTTGTGAATATAGGACGGATTTAAAGCGAGGGCCATATTATGAATCACGAGTAATTGAAGTATTCAAATGACTGAATCACGAGTGTTTTTTTTTTTTTTTTTTTTTTTTTTCAAAATTCAAAATTCTTTATTAACTGATTTTTATAGTACACAGGTGATTGGTCTCTCCTGTTAAGTTTTGACAACCTGTGTTAGGAGAGACCGCTCTTTCGTTGTTGATTTAAGTGTTAGAATCCTGAAAACGCGAGTGATTCATGGCCCTCGATATAAATCCGTTTTATTCAAGAGTTGCATACTATATATGGGAAAAGGAAAGATTTATGGAGTTTGTATCGTGTTTTTTTTTTTGCGCAAGGAGGTTGTATAGTATTGTGATGGAGGTTGAATATATTAGTGTGTTCTAGATTCAAACACCAAAATAGTGATTAAAAGCTTATTATTCAGTGTTTTCAGCAAATAGAATAAGCTTTTTAGAGGGGGAATGGTATAAAGTTAAATTTGATATCGAAACTAGTTCGTATTTGTTCTGTGGTTGAAATAGGAAGCTTCTTCTTCGCGTTTGTGCACCATTTAGTATTCCAGCACCACTCGAGTATTACTCGCACATTCGCTATTCAAACCTGATGGAGGTTCGTCGGTGAAATGTAAAAATGTTCTCGTATTTCACACTCAAGGAGAATTATTTGTTGAAGTTTGTATTATCTCGAGCAAATATTCCCGCGTGCTCAGATTCCAAAATAGAATGGCCGCAAAGAGATAACCTCAGTTTTATTTATTCTAAAATTACACATTTATCGTGATAGCATCACATTATGTGATACGGTTAGTTAAGTTAGACTGAATTTGATGAAGGCAAAGCACTTTTTGCCTTTTGCTTTTGTTTGTTGTTATTGTTGTTTGTATTTTCTTAGGGTTCTGTACCCAAAGGGTAAAAACAGGACCCTATTAGTAAGCCTACATTGTCTGTCTGTCCATCTGTCAGTCTGTCTGTTTGTTTGTCTATCCAAAATTTAAACAGCTATATCTTTCGAACCGTAATAGATAGTCAGTTGTTTTTTTCTTCAGAATATTTAATACTAGTAGGCCGCCCCTGCTTCGCATGGGCGAAGCCGGGTTATATAGCCTATGTCAACCGGGGATAGTGCAGCATCCCAACAGTGAAATAATTTTTCAAATCGGTTCAGTAGTTTCGGAGCTTATTCAATGCAAACAAACAAACAATCAAATCTTTCCTCTTTATATTATTAGTATAGATTACGGCAAATTCATTGAGAAATAACAAAAAAGTTAATAAACAAAAACATTATTTTGTTGAATGGGGACCCCCATTCACGTAAACCATAAACGTATTTTTTAACGTATTTTTGTATTAGCTCTAATGTAAAGACGGCAATACATACAAGCGTCAAACTTGGAAAGGTTAGTACACCTTTAAATTATAACAAAAAATTATGAATAATGGCCAAGTGCGAGTCGGTGATAAATTTCTATTCATTACCAAGTTATAACTGGTAATTTCGTTATTGAATTTTATGGTGGCATGGAACCCAGTGCGCGAGTCCGACTCGCACTTGGCCGGTTTATGAGTTATTGCTAGTTTCATTTTATCATAAGTTATCTTTTGTAATAAAAGTCCTGGCGACGGATGAAGCGGCCATGGCGGCATCACAACTAACATTTATATGAGACGTTATTTAAAAGAAAATAGCTTATTTTCCATTACCAGCATTATTCGCCCACTGTAAGTCATTAATCTCTGAAAATTGAAGCTTTCGAGACAACTTGTTTGTGCATATGACTGTACATAGCCCGAGATAGTTTTTTGTACAGAATGAGTCAATATATTGTTGACAAGTGGCGTTAATATTTATTTACACGAAAAAATATTTAAAACACAGATATTTAAAACCTAAAATTTTTACTACTTATATAAGTAGTAAATTTTTAGGTAATTTAAGGTTTTGTAATGATTTTTTATTTTAATTTTTATACAATATTTATTATATACACATTAAAATAAAAAATCATTACAAAAATTACTAATCTAAAAGGTAAAAATGAAAAGTTGTTTTGACAAGTTGTTTGGAAACGAGGAAAATCAATTCCTTGTGTCCATTTCCAGTTTGGCAAGCTAGTTATGCCATGAGGAAACGCCCCAATATTTAAAAAAAAAATGCTGTCGAGACATACACCATATTAACTATTAGGTTACGTAAAAACTATGTTTAGGTCTCTATAAATTATGTTGCAAACGAAATTAGACATTATTGTAGCGATATATAGTTCTAATTAGCTCGTCAGTAATTCGAAAATGTGTCTGAAAATTTGTGTAGATAAATGTTCCTCGGTAGTAACAATTTAAGTGTCTTCAAATCGCAACTGAATTGTTTTATTAAGCAAGCAGTAGCCCGCAGTAGGCTGGCTTATTCAATCCATATATTTTGTAATGATCCGTGGTAGCCCATTTGGGAGACCGCTAGACTTGAAAGCGTGAGGTCGCGGGTTCAAACCCCGGACCCGTACCAATGAACTCTTTGGAGCTTATGTTCGGATTTACATACCACTGGCTTTTCGCTGAAGGAAAACATCGTGAGGAAATCTACATACGTACGGAGAAGGAATTCGATGGCGTATGTGAATCCACCAATCCGCACTGGGCCAGCGTGGTGGATATGGCCCAATCACCCTTTCGGGGGAAGGCTAAAAGTCCAACAGTGGACTGTTAAAAAGCTGATTATGATGATGATGATATTTTGTAATAAAATAACTTTTTTTCCTTTACGTATAAGGTAACTTTATGGCGCGCCCTTATTAACTAAATCATTCCGTTAACACGTGAATGGTGTTTTAACATTCTTTCACGAAACCGGACCATGGAAGTATTGTTCCGAGAAGGCAGGTACTTCTCGTCACGCTATACATTTCTAGGAAATTTAATTTACTAAATAATATGACAAATTACTTGGTAAGCTTAATAGATTTTGTTGCTGTGGAGGTTTGCAAAATTAAGGCTCTTTTTCATAAATTTTGTCCTGACGGTTTTGACAGCTATACTATAACAAATCTTATCATTGAAACTGACGTGGTTTTCACTCGTTTTATTTATATTATACATGGGAATTACTCACGTAAGATTGAGCCGGTTGCTCCGACTATAGTTTCAACCGCATTAGACGGTCTTTTTCAATGTGAATGCACGCGCGCGGCTGCGTTTCGCTCTGCACGGAACATATAGTCGGAGTAACCGGCTTAATATTACGTGAGTAATTCCCGTGTATAATATATAACAAATCTTTTAACATTAATTAACTAACTTTAAAACGTTACTGAAGTTAAGCAATGCTTAAAATTACTCTGTTAACTTCTCGTTCACGGAAAGTCACACATGAAAACGAAACAGAGCTATTTGAAGCATTGCATAACTTAAGTTACGTGTATAAGTAACGTCGTTGTTGTTTATCAAAGTTAAACCAGCGATAGAACCAAATTACCAAACAACACTGGTTATTAAATTACACGGGAACTTTTATGATAATTTTCAAGGATAGGATAGCCAGACAAACTTACCAACTTTACTAGCGACGTTTTTTTAAATTAGCACTAAGACGTCGGAAAGTTTAGAGGAAGTTACAATGATGACGTAAAAAGGTTCTGTATCTTATCGGATCTTATTTTATTGTTTACTTAATAAAATTATTTAAAACTTAATTATTAATGATACGTATTTTGAAATATTATGTTAATTTAACTAAAAGGTTTTTCTAGTAAAAGACGGTGACATAGTTATTTCATGACAAAACCCCATATTAAAAATAAAGATAAAAAAAAGAATACTTATATTTAATAACACTACAACATCACACAAAATAAATGGTTCTTTATTTTTCTTCTTTCTATAGCGGTGGCGCGGTTTTTTTCGTCGGATGGAAAAATGTTTGTAAGCTACATTTTAATAAAAAGTAAACATTTGCAAATAACGTTCCAGCCAAAGCCGTAAACTAAAGCAAGTTAACCCACTTTTTGAACACAAGAGTCATAATGTAGCGTTCCTAAAGCGTTATATTCATTCAGCGGCAGTAAAACGCTAAATTCAAGTTAGTGCTTCATTTACAAGTAATAAACGACAACTTAGCTAAGCGGCTGGATGGAATAAAATAGAAAACAAGTCTTTTGTAAGTTTTATAAGTAATATTTAGCCTGAGGAACGACGGTAAATTACGTCGGGTGTCACTACAGCTGAAAGTTTATGTACAGTTTCATTCCAGTAGCACAAATAGAGTTATGCTCAAAAATAAACACACATTTTAACACATTGACTGCCCCGGTAGCTCAGTTGGTAGTGAACCTATCTTCTGTGCTTGGGGGCGTGGGTTCGATTCCCATTTAGGACAAACATTTGTGTGATGAACATTTGTGTTTGTTCTATGTCTGAGTGTTAATATCTATTTAAGTATGTATTTAAAAATATATATGTACGTATATCAGTTTCTGGCAGCCATATTACAAGCTTTGCTTAGTTTGGGGTCAGATGACCGTGTGTGCAAAAATGTCCCAGATATTTATTTATTTATTTTGGCAACAAGATAAGTAAAGAAACAGTCAAATATAAAAAGTGGTTATGATTAATCATAAAGAAAATCGGAAAAACAGTTTTTGCATCGATTGAAAATTTAAAATTTGCTTTAATACGTAATGTATGGCGTTACACTAAAAGTTACGATTATAAGTAACGCAGTTGGCAGTAACTTGAAGTGTAGAGCCAAAAGTCGAGCTGTCAAAGCTTTATAGAGGCCTATGTCCAGCAGTGAACTGCTAAAATGCGCATTGAATAGCGCAGACTGTTGCATTTAATATTTTAAACATTATTTTATCTTATTATTATTTTTCTTTTGACTACTACTGGAATAGTAATCAAAATTTTAAATTAGTTTTAAATATTTTTTACATAATTTTAAAATACTATATTACTGTTTTGGTATAATTAATTGATACATTAATAGGAGAAGCCATTGGCTCCCGTCACACAGTCTCTGACTAGTTCAGGAGCCTCTGGGATCATTACTATAGCTTAACATAAATTATGCCCGAATAAATGATGTGTTTGTGTTTGTATTTTATAATATTAATATTACTATACCATTAAAATAAAAACAAATAAATAAAATAAAAATGCCTTTTATTTCTCATCCTTTACAATTACAGTAGAGTTAATTAATTTTATAGTACAATATGTCAACTTTTACATTATATAATTACTAATAAGAATTATTTGATTGATTATACATTTGTTTTAAATGTTTATCGGGACTTATCACGTATTATTTGTTCGTACGTGTTATTTTTACGTATTGTTTTCACGTTTTTTTTTTTTGAGTATACATTGTTCTGAATTTATTTCACGTCATTGTTGTCATCTTTAAATTACATAACAGATGATGAGTACCCCTGTTGGGTATAGGCCTCCTCTAAAGCTTTCCACTTGTCCCTGTCCGTTGCTTGGTTAATCCAAGATGATCCAGCCAACTTCTTGATCAAGAAGGTATAAAGAGGTGCTTTACCATTAGCTTACAAAAAGTGCTAAATGAGGCGTCAAGACCGCAAAAGCTATATTAAACCATTAAACAGATGGTACTGTTAGAACTTGTATGTTATAGGACAATGATAGTGTATCAGTAATAGGCTTGGTGGAATTACTGCCGCCTGACATGCAGATAAGTTCACGATTCTCCCTTTGTCATGCGATTTTCGAATTAGCTCGCAAATACCGATTACTAACTGGTTTGAATATTAACTACAGATATAATTAAAGCGTTTGTGAATATACTCTAAGTTGAATCATTAAACGTCGCTTGTTTTGTATGTTTGTAAGTCAATATATACGATTAAGGAGTTTTTTGATAATGACTATAGCCATTTAGAGCCTGTTTGAGAACTCGAACATCTACCTATTTAATTTATTTTTAATTTTATATGATTATTGTTTATACTATAGCCCTTTTACAGCTGAATATTAAATTATTAATTATTAATTTTGTGACACGACGAGATCGGTGTGATGCCCAACTCATAATATTTAATTATACTAAGATGTTGTAGTCGGCCGATCAATAAATGATATTCTATTCTATTCTATTCTATGAATTACAGAGCTCACTCACGAGATTTTATTCTGGAAAATTCTAAGTATTAAATTCAGTACTAGACACGTTACTCTGCATGAAAAAGGCTCCAGATGTTGAGATATAGTCTGTAATATTGTTGTTCGAGCTTTCAGGTTTTTTTATTGAAGACAACGAGGAATTTTAAGAAGCCTCAAAATTTCTTGAAACTGTATTTCAAACTTGTCCACAGTTTAAATCTTCTATCTAGTCTCCATATTTTATGGTTCACACAAATTGTTCAAAAGAAATGTATCATAGTTTTATGCTACGGGTATGGATTAAAAAATATGGACAGACGACCTAAGAGAGACCGCAGGGAAACGCTGGATGCAGGCCGCTTCCAACCGGCCCTTTTGGAGATCGATGGGGGAGGCCTATGTCCAGCAGTGGACGTCCTATGGCTGAAATGATGATGATGATGATGATGGATTAATATGTAAACCAAAATCTTATGAGGATAGACTTGGGAGTTTAACCTTTTACCCTTAGTTGCTAGGCGTAAGTATTTTGCCTTCACAAATAAAAAAAAAATACAAACTCATAGATATTCCTTAATACTTATTTCTTACATCATCAGCCCGTAAACGTCCACTGCTGAACAAAGGCCTCCCTCGTAGAAAGGGGTGTTGCCATAATCCCGACGCCTTGGGGATCGCAGTACGTTCACCATGTACTAATAGGACGCTGCTGCCCATCCTCTGGTAGTTCTGGTCGCAGTTATAGGACATACCTGGGTCCCGGTCTTCTTCTTACATTAACCTTAATATAAAGCCCAGATCACGTCATCATTCACAAACATTGCTTTACGTATTTTTGTGTTAGCTCTAATGTAAAAACGGTAATACTTACAAGCGTCAAACTTCACATGGTCATAGTCACATTTTAGAGTATAACAACAATTTAAAAAAATGCCCAAGTGCGAGTCAGTGCCAAATTTCTGTTCTGTTACCAAGTTAGAAATGGTAATTTCGTTATTGAATTTTGTGGTGGTACGGAACCCTCAGTGCGCGAGCCCGACTCGCACTTGGCTGATTTATTTACTGAAGGTGACCTTATATATGTAAACTCCCTCAAATTCAAACACTTGTCTTGGCGTTATGTAAAAAATCAGAACCGTAATACCTACCTATTTCGTTCGTTATCTATCTTACCTTATCATTTTCTTACTAAGAAAGTCCTTATTATTCGTTTTCGACTCAAAGGATACGAAAAGCTCGTATTAGCTTCAGTTCGTATAGAGGTAAAGTGTTACGTAACATGCTCGTTTGTTTTAACTAGTTACGTAGTTCAGACAACCTTCATACGTAATGTGAACCTTGAGTTTAATGTTCAAGTATTTTCTCAAACATAATAATGGTGTGGTGTGGTGCCGTTTATTTTTTGAAGAACATTTTTTAACCAAACGTGGGCTTTATTACATCACAGTCTTTGTAATGTCGCAGCTGTGCTCGAACCCAGAGGTCTTGCGCGTGACGATGGAAAAAGGCTTGAAGGTATGACAATTGTTCTATGGAGGTTGGGGCAGCCCCTTGTATAGGACACAACTTGTGTCGATACTTTGGCACCGTCATATCTTCCTGAGACACAGGGTAGGGCTGGTGCGGCTGCCAATTTGGCAGAGCAGCACAAGCGACGCAAATATGCTAACCTCGGCAGTGGTTACATATTTGAGGCGTTTGGGGTCGAGACATTGGGCCCTTGGGAACCGGGAAGTAACCTCATTTTCAAAAATCTTTAAGAGCGCATGGTTAATGCGACGTGTGACCAAAATGCTGGCGTGTTTCTGGCTCAACGCATAAATATTGCTATTCAGCGTGGTAATGCCACCAGCATGCTGGGTACGCTGCCAACTGATAGTTGACTTAAGCATTTGGATTGCCTTTAGACCTTTTACGGTCTATGGGCAGTCTAACTGTTTTTGTAGTATTAGTGTTAGCTTGTATTTTATTTAGTCAATAAAGGCACTTGCTTTCCTAAGTCATCATCATCATCAGCCAGAAGACGTCCACTGCTGAACATAGGCCTCCCCCTTTAACCTCCACACTGAACGACAGCCTTTTGCATCCACTGGATGCCAGCGACTCTCACTATGTCGTCGGTCCATCTAGTGGGAGGCCTACCTACGCTTTCCTAAGTACTTGGCTTGTATAGTACTTTTTTAAAACGTCATCAAATTATTTTTATGAACAACATTTTGTATGATGGTACCCCTGGATTACATATAGGCTACACTTTATTCCGGAAAATGATCGAAAACCGGAACGCAATGATTTCATACTATACTATCATCTTTTCCGGAACTGTTCCCGTAGCATAGTGGGTGAAACCACGGGCCATGGCAAATCTAAAATGAAATAGATATAAATTTGAATTTGTTTAACTTAATATTGCGCGTTTTTTTTACACGTTTATAAATAGAATTTACACTTATGATAAAAAACTGCCAACATAATAACCAACTCGTTACTGAAAAATTTAGTATCTCTTTTACAGTAAACTACGATGTCTCTTCAAGTTAACGAGACAGGTACTAAATGTGTGAGTATGACAAAGTACTACAACGTATCATGTACAAAGATAACTCCCAATACGAGATTCTCTCTCGAAATAGATGACAAGGTTGCTCTCCATATTTTTGATGAAAAGTGCCCCAGAATGTTCCACACAAACAGTGTGTTGAATAAACACAGAAATTCTTTGATCAAGATAGCATAATATAATATTATATCACTGATTTATGATAATATAAATGGCTTGTTTATTTATTAGCTTTACATAAATAGAGATATCTTTACATTTGGTAGATATTTCTTTTTAACCAACTTAAAAAAATATTGGTTCTCAATTTGTTTTTTAGGGTTTCGTACCCAAAGGGTCGGGACCCTATTACTAAGCCTACGATGCCTGTCTGTGTCTGTCCTACCGGCTGCATTTTTCGAACCGTAACAGATAGCCAGTTGAAACTTTCACAGAATATGTAACGTTACGGCGGATTAACTAACACATAATAAAAAAATCTAAAAGTGAAAACGAAAGCATACAACAAACGTATTTTTTTACGAATTTGTGTATTATCTCTAATGTATAAACGGTAAAACAAACAAGCGTCAAACTTGGCACGATTATAGTACGTACTCTATAGTAGGTATAACAACAAATAATAAATAATGGCCAAGTGCTAGTCAGTGACAAATTTCTGTTCATTACCAAGTTATACCAAGTGTCACTTCCAAAATATTAGCTATGTGACGATGTGGCGTACGAAAGCTATGCTCGGTGTTTCTCTACGAGATCGAATCAGAAATGAGGAGATCCGTAGACGAACGAAAGTCACCGACATAGCCCACCGGATTAGCAAGTTGAAGTGGCAGTGGGCAAGGCACATATCACACAGAACAGATGGCCGATGGGGCTGAAAGATTCTTGAATGGAGACCACGGACTGGTAAGCGCAGCGTAGGACGTCCACCCACAAGATGGACAGACGACCTAAAAGAGACCGCAGGGAAACGCTGGACGCAGGCCGCTTCCAACCGGCCCTTTTGGAGATCGATGGGGAGGCCTATGTCCAGCAGTGGACGTCCTATGGCTGAAATGATGATGATGACGATGTGGCAATGATGGTGAAGAAAGGTTCTTGAGTGGAGACCACGAACCGGAAGACGCAGCGTAGGAAGGGCTCCCGCTATTGGACCGACGACATAGTCAACAACAATAGCGAGCGTTTGTGTTCAGTCGACCAGCCACTAGCAATAGAAAAATCATTTGCTCAAATAGCGAATGGCGAAGGAAATTTCGTGGACAGACGAGATGAAGAATGGATAACGGTACAAAGAAGAAGGCTAAGAAATAAATTTATAAGTTCTAAAGGACAGGCATCAACAGAACCGGCGGGAAAGTTTAAAGCGGCTGATGTAAAAATACCATTATTCATCAATAATGTTGATAAAAACGCCACCACTGCGGATGTACACGCATATATCTTGCAGAAAACGCAAGTTGAAGTAAGTTTAGACAAAATTAAGACGAAGACACAAAGAGACTATAACGCATACAAGGTGTTAGTGCCAAGGACGAAACTTTCCATCTTTATGGATGCGGGACTGTGGCCAGACGGCATAACGTTCCGACGTTTTGTCAACTTCAGTCGTAGCGTTAATAATGGCGCTACAATCGCTAGAAATACCTAACTCTTTTTATAATGAATAACAACAGAATGTGTGAATTTATTACATTTAATTGCAAGAACGTGAAGCGGTCGGCCGGTGACATTAACAGCCTGTGTAGTACTGCATCGATTATAGCTCTTCAAGAAACTTGGCTCTTGCCTCAAGACATACCTTTCCTCGGTACTATACACGACGACTTCGAGTACTACGGAAAGTCTTCAATGAACGTGTCACAGCAATTGTTGAAAGGGCGTTCATTCGGAGGCGTTGGCCTTCTCTGGAGAAAAAATCTGTTCCAGTCAACCACAGTCATAGCATGCGATAACGTACGTATAGCGGCTGTTAGGTTCGAGCTGCCGGGTAGATCGTTTATTGTGATGAGCGTTTATATGCCGTGGCAGTGTTCGGATCATTTTTTGGAATTCACGGAGTGCTTAAGTGAAATTAGTGCTATTATTGAAAACGCTCAAGTAGAATCGGTGTATGTGCTTGGGGATTTTAACGCGCACCCGTCAGAGATGTTTGCAAAAGAGCTGACAGGTTTTTGTGAGGAACAACACTGGCTTTGTGCCGACATAGAAAGATTAGGTATTAGCTCTGGCACGTATACATTTGTTAGTGATGCGCACGGATCCCGTCGGTGGTTAGACCACTGCGTAGTGACACGCGCGGCCTGGGACTCTGTGAGAGATATTAAGGTACTGTGTCATAATGTTTTGTGGTCTGATCATTACCCCGTATTGATGTATTGTGATTTAGATATGGTTAAGCCTAGATCTAAAGTGTGTAACAGTGAATGTGATAGAGTTATTTGGGGGGAACGTAATAATTTACAAGCTAGAGAGTATTATGAGTTATGTAACCAGAAACTTAGAGATTTAGATTTTCCTCCGGAGTTATCAGTATGCGCGGACAAGCTGTGCTCTGACGTCATGCATAGACGGGTCATTGACTCAATGTATAATAATATTGTTAATATCCTTAGAGAGGCTGCTGTTTTCACTTATAACGCTGTTAAGAGGAAACTTAAAAACAAATCGTATATAATGGGTTGGAATAGGCATGTCAGTGTTGCTCATAGGGATGCCAGGCACAAGTTAAATCTTTGGTTTTGGCATGGAAAACCTGGCAATGGGGTCATTTACAATAATATGTGTGAAAGTCGAAAAATATTTAAAATGAAATTAAAGTGGTGTCAAAAACACCAAGAACAAATTAAGATGGACATTATTGCCGAGCATAGATCTTCAAAAAATTTCTCAAAGTTTTGGAAAAGTACAAATAAACTTAACTTGAAACCTGGTCTCCCTGTCAGCATCGAAGGAGTTTCTGATCCAAAAGAGGTAGCTAACTTATTTAGAAACTCTTTTAAAACTGACTCTCCGTTGGGAAAATCAATGCAGCGGTTGTTTGATACTGAGGATGTGTTGGATACTGCATGTAATGTTAGCTTCTCAGCTAAGGAGGTGAGGAAAGTACTGCGGGAGATGACAAGAGGTAAGTCACCAGGCCACGACAGTCTCAGTATCGAACACCTGCAGTGTGCTGGGGTTCATCTGCCGAGGGTCTTATCCATGTTCTATTCCTTGTGTATCTCGCATTCTTATCTCCCTTCAGAACTTATGAAAACGGTTGTTGTGCCAATTGTCAAGAACAGAACTGGAGATATTGCGGATAAAACTAATTATAGACCTATATCCCTGGCTACCATCATTGGGAAGGTACTGGACAGGTTGCTAGATACCCAGCTCGAGGAACATTTAAAGCTACACGACGGGCAGTTTGGTTTCAGAGCTGGGTTGTCAACTGAGAGCGCAATATTAAGCCTTAAGCATACTGTAAGATACTATATTGAACGAAAGACTCCTATCTATGCTTGTTTTCTAGATTTATCAAAAGCTTTTGATATGGTGTCTTACGGTGTGCTTTGGTCAAAATTGCGGAACACTAGTTTACCAGCAGAAACATGTTCTGTTTTTGAGTATTGGTACAAGAACCAGATGAATTGTGTTAAATGGGCTGGTGAGTTTTCTGATGCATACAGGTTGGAGTGCGGTGTGAGGCAGGGGGGGTTAAGCTCTCCGAGGCTCTTCAACTTTTATGTAAATGAGTTGATAGAGGGTCTCAGCGGCATGCCGACGGGCTGCTCGATTGACGGAGTCTGTGTCAATAATCTAAGCTACGCCGACGACATGGTGCTGCTGGCGCCCTCTGTAAGCTCACTCAGAAAGCTCTTAAAATTTTGTGAAGCGTATGCCATAACTTATGGCCTATGTTACAATGTTAAAAAAAGCGAGTATATGGTGTTCTCTAAGAGCGGTAAGGGTCCCGGTAATGTACCCCCATTAATGCTGAATGGTTGCTCTCTTAGCAGAGTGAGAAATTTTAGATACCTGGGTCATATTGTCTGTGAGGATCTGAGTGATGAAGCGGACATAGATAGGGAACGCAGAGCGTTGACGGTGAGAGCGAATATGCTGTCCAGAAGATTCTATTCCTGCTCGAATGAAGTCAAAATTACTCTTTTTAAGGCCTACTGTCAATCATTCTACGGCAGTAGCTTGTGGACAGCATATACTCAAAAATCTCTCGATGCTCTGCGTGTCCAATACAATAATGCTTTCAGGATGCTGATGCGGCTCCCACGGTTCTGCAGCGCGTCCACCATGTTTGTAGAAGCTCGCACTGATGGTTTTACAGCTATCATGCGCAAAAAGGTCGCCTCGCTTTTAAGTAGAACACGTGCGAGTGGCAACAGCATTCTGAAAGCTGTCACTGATAGGTTTAACTGTCCCATCCTGCACCATCACATCGGGGTACTGTTGAGGTGAATTGACATAGTATAATGTAATTAATATTATGTTAATTTATTTCAATATTGACATTGTATGTAACAATAATTGTATAATTCTAATTAATTTAATTTCATATTTCTAACTGTAATTTTTTATGGAACTAGTGTCTGAGAATAAAAATTATTTGATTTTGATATTTTGATAGTGAGAGTCGCTGGCATCCAGTGGATGCAAAAAGCAGGCTGTCGTTCAGTGTGGAGGTTAAAGGGGGAGGCAGTGGATGTCTTCTAGCTGATGATGATGATGATGTGACAATTGCTTGGCTATTTTGGTACGCGTTAAGTCGGACCATATAGTAATTTTCTTAATTTTAAATTGATAATTATTGTTTTTTGTGGTGTTACGGAACACTCAATGCGCGAGCCCAACTCGCACTTGGCCGGTTTATTTAATGTCTGTTACTTCAGAACTCCGTCAATTATGAACCGATTTGGAAAATATATTTTTTTATAGAAAGAATTACATTCAGATTGGTCCCATAGAAATTTCATGAAAATCGGTTTAGTAGTTTGGCTTTTAATAACTGGAAAATTCGGTTACTTGGATGATAATACGAGTATTTTATTTTATTTTATTTAGTTTATTGGCACACAAAACAAAATATAGTCAAAACAATCTAAACTTAGAGTAGACTACAAATTTTTTAACTAAACCATATTCCTAAATATGTATACACAACATGTTTCTTTTTAATGCAGTAATTGGTAAAGTATTACAAACTAATTTAGATACAAAAATATTAAATAAACTTAACTACTTTTATCATGGACCGTAAAAACAATATTTCGTACATCTTTTTTAAATTTCAATAGTTTTTTATTAAATACTAGCGACCCGCCCGCCCGGCTTCGCACGGGTGTAATTTACGTGCGAAGCCGGGGCGGGTCGCTAGTTATATAATTATTTAAACTATCCTATATCTCAAGTTGGATCGAACTGCACATGGTGTGCGAATTTTATTATAATCGGTTAAGTGGTTTAGGAGTCCATCGAGGACAAACATTGTGACACGAGATTTATATATATTAGACTAGCGACCCGCCCGCCCGGCTTCGCACGGGTGTAATTTACGTGCGAAGCCGGGGCGGATCGCTAGTTATATATATATAAACCTTCCTTGAAAATGTATCTAACTGATGGTTTAAACCACATCAAAATCCGTTGCGTAGTTTAGGAGGAGTTAGCGGCCATACAGACATACAGACAGACGCGGAAAGCGACTTCAATTTATACTATGTAGAGATTATAAGCGATGGTAAGCGATTACCTTTGGCTATGTACCTATACCTATAACAACAGGGGCATCACCGATACGTTGGTAACTCTTTATCTACCCGTTGCCGTAGCCCGTTGGTCGAGTTGGTAGTGAACCTGCCTTCTGAGCTTGGGGGCGTGGGTTCGATTCCCACCTAGGACAAACATTTGTGTGATGAACATTTGTGTTTGTTCTATATCTGGGTGTTAATATCTATTTAAGTATGTATTTAAACCTATATATGTATGTATATCAGTCCCTGGCAGCCATATCACAAGCTTTGCCTAGTTTGGGGTCAGATGACCGTGTGTGCAAAAATGTCCCGAATATTTATTTATTTATTTATTATTCTACGTATGCAATTCATTTAAATAAAGGTAAATAAACGGAACCTTTTCAAAGTAACACACAACCGTGTTCCACAAAATTCGTATTATTTTGTCAAAATTATATCATAGAGCGATTTAGAAATTTCATTTCCCGAGCTCTCTCTCTCCGCCATTTTGGCGTCATGTGCATTTCACTGCGTTCCATTTCGTTTTCCTCTTTTTGTACGGCGAAAGGATTTTTCATGCATTCTTTATTTAGCATACGGAGCGAATGTTGCTAAAATACATTAAGGACCGAAATCGAGATGTTTTCTTGTTTATTTATTGCCCGGAATTTCATAAAAACTTTCAACCCTGTTTCATCATCATCAACCATAAGACGTCACGACGGCATCCCCCTTAGCACGCCACACTAAGCGACAGCCTGCCATATTTTTCATACACTGGAGGCCCGTGACTCTCACGATGTCGTCGGTCCATCTAGTGGGAGGCTTATCTACGCTGCGTCTTCTAGTTTGTGGTCTCCACTCAATAACCTTTCTTCCCCATCTGTTATCGGTTCTTCGAGTAATGTGGCCTGCCCATTGCCACTACAACTTGCAAATTTTGGCAGCTATGTCGGTGACTTTGGTTCTGCAGCAAATATCCTCATTCCTAATTTTATCACGTGTAAAAACTCCGAGAATAAGTCTCTCCATTGCCCGCTGTACATACAATGTGTCTTTTGTTCTAACTATATTGTTTCGCAGATTTACGTAAACCTCTAGTGATTTTATTTCTTAGTACACAGAGAGAAAGTGAGAAAGAGAGAGAGAGAGTATGATGGAAAAATTTGGTTTAAATGTCAGACGAAATAAATTGAAAAAACTAGCAAATTACCTTCCAAGAAACTGCTCCATAAAGCGTTCTGAAAACTGCACTTGCTCATAACTGGATTTCTTGTGATGCCGAGGCAATAACTTTTTCTTTGACGTATATCAGTTTTTTTTTTTACAAAACAAAGATAGATTTGACTGTATCTCAGAAAACTGCAAACATAACAGGGTCCGTCGGAGTGAACATTATGAATAACATTGACAATGGAAACAATGCCGATATCGCTATAAAACAGATGTTTCGTACATTTTGTGAAATGTCTGTGAGATTTTTACACGCTTTATCATCGACACTGACTTGTAACTAACATTACTACCATTATACCTGTGACCACGTCGAAACTCCAGGAATTTAAATAATATAAAATACACGTAAATCCGTCAAAAGTGTTTGTTCACGCTAGATTGATGAAGTTTGCTGTAATCATTATTGTTCTCAAATTTCGCGCGTCTGTGTCCTCTATACCCTCGACCAACCACACGTCGAGAGCCGACGACCAATCAGAGACGCAGCTAATCTGTCAAAGTCAGCTGTCAGATCATCATCATCCTGCAAGTGCTTCAGTTAGGTTGCACGAGTTCGGTTCGGTACTATTTGGTGGCAGCGATCGGCGGTTAATCTCGGTGAGTACAATATTGTTTTCAACTAATTTTATTGATCTTGCGTGTGCATAGGCTTCTTCACGATTTTGAAGTCCACTAGCTTTTGCGGCAACAGTGTTTAATTGCAAACGAATTTTTTTGTTTCTTACAATAATCTTCTTTTATCTTCGTCATACATTTCTCGTACAATTACTCATACATTCTTCTAAACTGTAAGATATGCTTTAGAAGAATAATGGTGGATTATTAAATTATTAAGTGTTCTTGGACATGCTCGAGTTTGGAAAAGTGATATAACGCGTTGAAACATGAATTTTCGTATTCACTCTTGTAAAATCTCCATCACTTTACTAGGGTATGACTTTGACTTGACCACGATATATAATTTGCTTGACTCTGACTGTGATTGACTTGTTTGACGAAATTTCATCAAACTTGACAATATTTGAATACTCGACACTGGCAAATGTACGTACAAGAGTGCTACGCCAAAATACTCGCAGAGAAACTAATTCAAAATTCTATATTCAAAATTCACAATTCTTTATTGAGAGATTTTTATAGTACACAGGTGTTTGGTCTCTCCTGTTAAGTTTTGACAACCTGTGTAGAATAAAAAACAAAGTTAAATTAATAATATTTGTATTATTCTTACACGATGATGATGGTGATGATAAAGAAAAGTAGCCTATGTCACTCTCCGGCCTTTGAGCTATACCCATGCATAAAATCAGATCAATCCGTTGATCTGTAGCTGCGTGAAAAAGGAACAAACAAACCAACAAACTTTTCGCATTTATAATATTAGTATGATATACCAGTCTGATATTAAAAATAACATGGAATTGTAAAACAATGGAAGCCGTAAACAAAGGATGGGTATAATCATCGCAAACAAATGAAGATCCAGCGAACCTCGCGGCAGAGAACCTCGTACTGAACTAAGGATATTGGCGCAGTTGCGACTTGTCGCAGCTTTTTGTGCAACAATCTACAACTAAAGTTTGAAAATACACATTCATCAATGTGCTTTTAAACGTTTGTAAATAAGGGCATGTACCAAAGCTATGCTACTTGGAGCAATGTTTAAAACGACAAAATTTTTACGTATTTTCTCGTCTCGACTCGTACATGAGGAAATAAGATTCGCTGAAAAACGTAAAAGTTCTAAGATTTTTGTTCTCTTAACATTATTTCTAACTAGATGAGCCCCACAATTTAATTCGCTATTCTACAAGGATTGCTATTTTTATACATAAATATAATAAAATTTTTAGCGATAAGGCCGCCAGTTGTTAAATTAGTTTTTTAAGTAAACAAAATACAAGCTAAAACTAAAACTACAAATACAGTTAGACTGCCCATAGACCGTTGAAGGTCTAAAGACAATCCAAATGCTCAAGCCCACTACCAGTTGGCAGCGTACCCAGCATGCTGGCGGCATTACCACGTTGAATAGCAATGCTTATGCTTATGCTTTTTTAAGAGTTTTTGTCCTCTGTATCAAATTAATGGTGTGAACAATAAAGAGTCAATCAATCAAAACCAGCCAAGTGCGAGTCAGGCTCGTACACTTGGGGTTCCGTACTATTTTTTTAACCCTGATAAGTCCGCGTTTGACCACAAAATATAATAATTATCAATTTAAAAAACCGATTTCAAAATTAGTAAAATATGGTGGCATTTCGATTCGAAATGAAAAAATTTCGAAACGAGCAATGAGTTCATCTAAATAGCTAAATACGTTGCTTAACTTGGTAATGGACAGAAATTTGTCACCGTCTTGCACTTGGCCATTATTTATTATTATAATTTAGAGTGTGTACTATAATCATGCCAAGTTTGACGCTTGTACGTATTACCCTTTTTAGAGTTCCGTACCCAAAAGGACCCACGCTGTCTGTCCGTCTGTTTCTCTATCCTACATATTAACGGCTGTATCTTTCGAACCGTAATAGAAAGCCAGTTGAAATTTTCACAGAATATATTATATTACGGCGGATTGACTAACAAATAAAAAACTCAAAAAGTAAAAACGAAAGTCCCCATACAACAAACGTATTTTTTACATACTTTTTGCTCAACGTATTTTTGTATTATGTCCACTAAGAAAAGATTTTGCGAAAGAGTCAAACGAATGGGATCAAAAAGGGGTTCAAATATTTTATGAAAATCTACACGCAATAAGTCACGGGCCCTATCTATACTAATATTATAAAGAGGAAAGATTTGATTGTTTGTTTGTTTGCATTGAATAGGCACCGAAACTACTGAACCGATTTGAAAAAAATCTTTCACTGTTAGGAAGCTACTCTATCCCCGGGTGATATAGGCTATAATCTATACCCGTGCGAAGCTGGGGCGGACCGCTAGTTTATTAATAGAACCTCAAAGGCTTTGCATTACATGTATTTATGTATATAATTTTTCCACATATTTATGTATAAAATAACCTTCATTTCACATTTAGTAGGTATATTTAGATTGGACAGATTGCTGGCTCTAAGTTCAATGTTTCCATCAAAGTTAGAGTGTAGATTAGATTTGATGTTTATGAGATACAAGTTAAACAACTTAGGAGTGATTTGCAAGTAAAATTACTGTTATAATAACGGATTTGATTATTCCGTGACTCACGCAAGGAAGCAACGTGCGTGGCGTCGGGTCTTATTACAGAGTTTTTTTACGAGTGAAGTTGTGTGAAGGGGCCTAGTGTTATACGTTTTTTATTGGGGTATATGTGGGTTGCTGGGTTAATGGAAATTAATACAAATTTGTCTTTATCTAGATGTAATAGTATTGTAACACATATAAATATAAATAAGCTATCGGACGGTTGTTTGGTGGGTTAAAATATTAGACATAAAAAACATAATTAGATTTAAACATATTCCGCCTTATTACAAAAAAGTCCATTCGTCCAGGTTTAAACCAGGACCAAAAAGTCCGAGTTTGTTACGGTACTAAGGGATTAAAACTTGACCTTATTATAAAACTTCGACTAGTCGAGGACCAGCTGATACCAAAGATAGTCCATGGTTTCAATATTAGCCACAGATAAGAAACAAAAATTTTAATCATTCATTCGTTCCTGCAGGTTTAAAACACACTTCAAAAGCTTAAATAATTATTTATTAATGCAATTTAAGATATTTAGCTATCTTAAATTGCTGTTTGTTTAGGTTTCAATCTATTAAACAAGCATAACTTATTATTTTGAGCACTTTTCAAATTCATGGCATAATACGATCACGTGCGACGCCAAAATCCTAACGTAGAAAAAAGCTATGCGCCTGTGCCGCGTAATTTTCGTTCAGATAAATATTTGTAATTATCCAAAGACATTAAGTAGTTTAATGTAATCTTTGTTATTACGGTGGGAAAATTAGCAATGTTCTTAAATTTTCTCATAGCTTCCTCCTGTTCATATAATGTAGCTCGCAATTTTATAATTATCTATGAAATGGAACATCCCTTGCCTAGTACACGCTACATTTTTGCTAGTTTTACTGACTGGTTGAGACACACTATGCAAATCTGCTGTAATGTCTTGAATATACGAAGAAAACAATAATTTAATGCATCAGTATGTATATTTTTTACTTTTTGCGTAAGTACCTACCTATAGCTATATTGTAATCTACCAAGGTTATAAACAAGCACTTAATTCATGGCGAGCCCAGTTGTATAAAGCGCAAGCCACTTGAAAATCAGGGCTTAATGGGCTTCCTCTAGGATCGTGGACCAGATCCTCACGTAGAACATGCAAAATTTTTGGGCCAAAGCGTTTTGTGAACCTATATTTATATCTTAATTCTTCGTCACTAAATTCGAAAGGATTCACACGATGACGAGGTCTATCAGATCGCCGCGATGCCTCCAGCATGTCCAAATCTTCTGAATCCATCATGTCAATCGTGTTTAAATCCATTTTAAACGATTTGTAAATAATAAAAACACTAAATAAAATAATTATAACCTCAAATTCTATTAGTACCGAAGTTAGTCCATAGTTAAACTAGGGGTCTCGGCGGTCTAACTTTAGTACCATAGATAATCCGTGGTTTAGAGAAAAACTTCGTTTTATAATAACGTTTATTTTAGTCCATGGTTTGAACCTGGTACTAATCCCAGTACTAAAGTTAAACCGTGTTTTGTAATAAGACGGATTATGTTGGACCTGGGTATGTCCTAAAACTGCGACCAGAACATCCTATAGGAGCAGCAGCATCCTATTAGTACACGGTGATCTTACTGCGATCCCCAAGCCACCTGCCAAGCGTGGGGATTATGGCAACACCCCTCTTTAAGAGGGAGGCCTTTGTCCAGTAGTGGACGTTTGATGGCTGCTGATGTTGATGTTATGTTGAAGAAATTACTTAAATTTACTGATAAGGTTCTGAGATACTAGTATATATGTATTATGCATTGCATTGGGAAGGGATGCTCTGTCTTTTTCCAGTAAAGTGAGTGTCAGTATGGAGTTTGTGTGACATATTTAAATTATGACGTCATTTGAAAGTGAAGTGCGCTCCCTGTTTAGCAAGACTTTAAAGTATTTATATAAAAATCAGTCCAGTAGCCTAATTAAACACTTTTGTACTAACCCTTGTACAAATAAATAGCTATGAATATGTTGTTTGAATATTTTGTTAGATGCAAAAGGCAGGCTGTCGTTCAGTGTGGAGGTTAAAGGGGGAGGCCTATGTTCAGCAGTGGACGTCTTCTGGCTGATGATGATGATGATGTTGTTAGAACAGCTCAAAAGCCGCTACGCTTACAAATTCTGCATTTGGGTCTGACAAAAATATCTATCGCATTTGGATTTATAAATACACTAGCGACCCGCCCGCCCGGCTGCGCACGGGTGTAATTTACGTGTGAAGCCGGGGCGGGTCGCTAGTTATATATATAAACCTTCCTTGTAAATCCGTTGCGTGGTTTAGGAGGAGTTAGCGGCCATACAGACATACAGACAGACGCGAAAGCGATTTCAATTTATACTATGTAGAGATGGTTAGTAAGTAAGCACATAATTGGAGCATTGGAGAATCACTAATAATGCCTAAAGTATAAACTTGTTTATTGTGATAATTAAAATAATCTATACTAATATTATAAAGAGAAAGATTTGATTGTTTGTTTGTTTGCATTGAATAGGCTCCGAAACTACTGAACCGATTTGAAAAATTCTTTCACTGACGGGAAGCTACACTATCCCCGGGTGACATAGGCTATAATCTATACCCGTGCGAAGCTGGGGCGGACCGCTAGTTTAATATTAACATCAAAAAATGTCGCATCTCTACAGCGGCACTTTTAATTATCATCATGAATGTGTTAAACGGAATAGCGCATTGTGATAAACAAGTTTCAACTGCAACTAGACAGACGTGATATCAAATGTGCGGTGTTTCAAATTTATATGCTGATTTAACCATTGGCGTGTGAGAGCACTGTATACGGGTCAAGCTATTGTTGTGGTGGTCTATTGCACAAATAATGAGTTTTAGAAACCAACATCGCAGCTTTATACACAGAATCCATAGAATTGGTATCGATGGTTGTAATCACTGGCCATAGGGCGCCCAAGATACAGACTGCCTAGTTTGGGACCCATTGGTACAACTATTTTTGCTGCTAGTAAATTGTTATAATAGTAGATATTCTATTGATTGTAAATTTTAAATAACTGGATTTTGGTATTAAATTAAAAAAAGTATTATAATGGTTGGAGCAATGATGAAAAAATATCGATAAAATCGAACACTATCGCAGTGATAATAACCGTACATATACGATATTAAAATAATAATTAATCAAAAAAATTGTAAACCTAGACAGTAAGAGGACTTGCATCCGTCAGAAATATAAATAAAGAACATTAAATTACGAAGAGTATGTTTAATTTAGGGGAAAAAAGACTAAAATTCAAAATACGGAGACAACAATTATAAAACTAGCATTTACACTATATTTATATTTTTCTTTATTTGCACAATTTTAAATTATTACTACAACTAATTCTGTTTTTAAGTCGCTTCTATATACTTTTTTTAAACCTGTGATGACTAAAAATCAAAGTAAAAACAAAGGGCATTACTAGTATTTCATAACACAAGCGCTTAAGTCAAATTGATATTGAATATCGATAAGTTATTCTGAATCTGATGGAACTGCACTAGGGTAGGATAAAACGAAACAAACTTATACAAAACTATAAAAAACAGGACGGAACGAAAAAAAAGACATCAACGGATTCTGGTTTCTTATTCTTTCTATTTTAACACTCTCTTTGAAAAACCAAAACCAAAGTGATTGATTAAGTCTTTATTGTTCACAGCATTAAATTAGATACAGAGGACAAAATACTTTTAAAAACTAGTGTAACAACTAGCAGCCTTATCGCTAAAAGAGATCTCTTCCAGGCAACCTTAGTGACGTACTCGCAGTGGCTGACACTAATAATGCGTGCATAAGTGCACTTACAGATAGTCGAGTTTTCTGTCAGTAGATTAATTTTCAGTCAGTTTAGTATCAGACTATTTAGGAAATTACATCTGAAAAACACATCAATGTCTGTTCAAAATCAGATTTTAAGGGTGAAGCCAAACGAGCGTAATTTTATGAGTTGTGAGTCGCGAAATTTCTGTCGCGTAATTTCTGCTGCATTCGGTTTCATACAAAAATGCAGTTTGTACCACACGACGACGCAAAATGAGTTACCATGATGTATGAGAGTGACCGAAAATACGCGACTCACAACTCATAAAATTACGCTCGTTTGGCTTCACCCTAAGTGACGTATAAAAGACAGTAAGTGACTAGTAAAGTTAAAAGTTCCAAGTGAAGAACTGCAAAACGCAAAATCGAATGAGAATCAGAATACTCGTAAGATGGGAATATTCAAAAGTAGTTCGGAACTTTCCTTTGCCACATATGCCAACTTGACTTATCTTCTGATAATATCTGTAGAAAGGTTTTATCTCACCGGGACATACGTTTTATTGGATGCAATATCTCGTGAATTGTCTGTTTTCTGACAGTTTTTTTAATGTGAAACTGTGATTTTTGTAGGCGCCTTTATTGCATTACTAGCGGTCCGCCCCGGCTCTTCACGGGTATAGTTATGTAGCCTATTAAAATAACCTATATTAATCAGTTATAATGTAGCATTCAAATGGTGAAAGAATTTTTAAAATCGGTCCATTACTTTTTGAGCCAATTTGTTATAAACATACTTACATTCAAATCTTTCCTCTTTATAATATCATATAGTATAGATAAGGCACAACTAGGATTTAGTAACTAGGTATTAAAAAGGCTCAACTTAGAAATGTACAATTGGGGCAACTTGGTGATGAAAATTTTAATATTGCCAAATCTCTACGAAAACTAATTTTCCTACGAGTTTGTGACCTATTTTATTATATGAAGAACTATATCTGTCATTGGTGACTTGTTAAGAACACAGGAAAGACGCACGCAGATACAATGTTTGCTTTATGCAATGTTGGATCAGCCATTATCCACCTTTTATGTTTCTACTGCTGGGACATAGGCCTTCTCACAGAGAGAGAGAGAGAGAGAGAGAGAGAGAGAGAAAGAGAGAGGGTGGACCCTAATCCACCATTCTGACCCAGAGCATTTTGGTGAATGTCATGTCTCTGAACTTTTTAAGAGCTTCTTGGACCGGTTTCTTCACGATGTATTCTTTCACCGTTGTTGAGCGATAGCATCGAAGCTGGAACTAAATAAGTCATTGGTGCGGGGCCAAAAATCGAACCGGGTGCCGTCAGATTGTAAAGCATACATGCTACTGCTTCATCATCATCAGCCAGAAGACGTCCACTGCTGAACATAGGCCTCCCCCTTTAACCTCCACACTGAACGACAGCCTGCCTTTTGCATCCACTGGATGCCAGCGACTCTCACTATGTCGTCGGTCCATCTAGTGGGAGGCCTACCTACGCTGCGTCTTCCGTTTCGTACTACTGCTCCTACTCGTACTATGCAACAGCTTGTCCACCATTATTGTACAAAAACTCCAGCCTGGTAGTACCAGAGCTCAACGGGCTGACTTTTTCCCGTTTATCGTTTTTAGTTTCGTACCCAAAGGGTAAAAAAGGGACTCTATTACTAAGGCTACGATGTCTGTCTGTGACTCGCACTTGGCCGGTTTATTTTCGAAAGTGTAGTGGCTTTCACCCTCGCCTTCATGTCGAGATACGCAGACTCAATCGAAGAGTTCTTGACGCGGGTTCTCAGTAACATTTTAATAGTAAAGAGTTGTTCGGTAAACTTTAGAAGCGATTCGTATCACTCCGAAGTTCCACGATCAAAGTGGAATATTGTCGTAAAACTTTTCTGCGCGAAGGCAAGTTGAGATTTATTTTTTACAAACAAGAACGTTAAAAAGAAATTAAAATGTTAAATTATTATCATGGCTGAGATCTCTTGCAACTCTACAAGATTCTTTATAACCATTCAACTGCGTTCTGTGGGTTTCTTATTTAATTTATCTTTTTGGGATTTCGTAGTATTTTTCTGCATTTCTCCGAGCAAACATAATATTGTCAGTCTTCATGAAATACATTACATATTTGTAAAATATAACCAAAAACGGGTTTGACATTTATTCGCAAAAATAACAAACAGGCATGTCTATAATTATACATTTAATTGTATATTTGAGATTTTGGATCAGTAAAATGTCTAAAGTCTAAAAAATTTAGTTGTTTTTAGGGTTTCGTATCCAAAGGGTAAAAACGGGACTCTATTACTAAGCCTACGATGTCTGTCCATCTGTTCTATCTATTAACGGCTGTATCCTTCAAACCGTAACAGATAGACCGTTGAAATTTTCACAGAATATGTAACGTTATGACAGACTAGCGGTCCGCCCCAGCTTCGCACGGGTATAGATTATAGCCTATGTCACCCGGGGATAGTGTAGCTTCCCAACAGTGATATATTTTTTCAAATCGGTTCAGTAGTTTCGGAGCCTATTCAATGCAAACAAACAAACAAACAATCAAATCTTTCCTCTTTATAATATTAGTATAGATTAACAAACAAAGATTAAAAAAGACAAAAAAAACGAAAGGGTTTCTCCATACAACAAACGTAACGTATAACGTGTTTTAACGTATTTTTGTATTAGCTCTAATGTAAAAACGATAATACTTACAAGCGTCAAACATGGCATGATTATAGTACACACTTGTAAGTATAAAAATTGGGGAATAAAGTATTGACATTGGGCCCTTGGGGACCGGGAACTCACCTCATTTTCAAAAATCTTTCAGAGCGTGCGACGCGTGACCAAAATGCTGGCGTGTTTCTGGCTCAACGCATAAGCATTGCCATTCAACGTGGTAATGCCGCCAGCATGCTGGGTACGCTGCCAACTGGTAGTGGGCTTGAGCATTTGGATTGTCTTTAGACCTTCAACGGTCTATGGGCAGTCTAACTGTATTTGTAGTTTTAGCTTGTATTTTGTTTAGTTAATAAAGGCGCTAGCCCAGGAAAAAAAAGTATAAAACAAATTATAAATAACGGCCAAGTGCGAGTCGGTGACAAATTTATATTCATTACCAAGTTATAATTGTGTCATACTCGAGCGCCTGTAGCAAATAGTTAACTGAGGCTACGTAGCAATGGCTTAGACTATTTTGGAAGGCGTTACAATAACTGGTAATTTGGTTACTTGGCGACTTTATTGTATTATGTGCGACACGGAACCCTCAGTGCGCAAGCCCGACTTGCACTTGGCTAGTTTATTCTAGCATGCTTCGGCGCTTTTTAATATACTTAGTTACATGTTTACCTACGTTGTGAAGCATTGCTTGTGTCAGCATTTGCTTGTGAAGAATTGTATAGAACGTTTCACGAGATCATCATGCTCAAGTTTATTAGAACCTCTAAATGCAACATTATACGAATGACAGATTGCGCTAAAAACAATCTACTTCGAATGTAAACACGTCGCATGGAAGAACTTGACAACAAACTAAATAAAACGTTGTCTATTCAAACGTTATCCCGCTCAAAGGACAATGTCAACCCTTCCAAAGTGGATCAGTCAAAGTTCAACAATGAACACAATAAACAAGACAGTTGTACAACTACCCTCAAAATAGCATTGTTCAGGCCCGGAACGAGTTGGAACATTGTCAACGGTTTGAGTAGATAAACGCTAGAGTCCGCCTTACGACACTCTTGCGAAGCCTTAGCTTCAGTAGCCTTTGGTTACTTCTGTTACTAATTAACGGTATTTTTGGCAACACTAACGATACTAAAACCAATTTTTTGTTTCAAAAATAACGTATCGTTTATGGTAAAAATATTGTGTCGATATGTGAATAATGTGTGTAAAAAAGCGGGTATTCAGTGGATGCAGATGGCAGGCCAGTTTGGAGTTATAAGGGGGGGTCTATGTTTAGCAGTGGATGTCTTCTGGCTGATCATCATTATCATACATTGCAGCTGGTAATATTTTCCACATCATCAGCCAGAACGAAAGCCTGCTATCTGGATGCCAGCGACTCTCACAATGTCGTCGGTCCATCTAATGGGAGGCCTACCTACGGTGCGTCTTTCGGTTCGTGGTCTTCACTCAAGAACCTTTCTTCTCCATCGGTTATCGGTTCTTTGGCGAATATTCACGTTTCGGGTTCTATTACGCAAAGAAACTCCAAGCATAGTTCTCTCCATTGCCCGCTGTGTGACTCTGAGTATTTCCAAAAGGCCAACAGTTAAGGACCACGTCGCAGTATCATAATTATGTCATCACTGGCAACACACACTGGTCAAAGACCCTTGTTTTTAGGCACTGTGGTATCTTGCCTCACTTTCTCTGCCCAGTTTAATATAGGTATATATAGTACTAGCGGTCCGCCCCAGCTTTGCACGGGTATAGATTATAACCTATGTCACCCGGGGATAGTGTAGCTTCCCGTCAGTGAAAGAATTTTTCAAATCGGTTCAGTAGTGCATTGTTGCATTTAATGGTTTAAAAATTATTTTATCTTATTATTATTTTTCTTTTGGCTACTTATTGGAATGGTAATCAAAATTTAAAATTACTTTTAAATATTTTTTTACATAATTTTAAAATGCTTTATTACTGTTTTGGTATAATTAATTGATACATTAATAGGAGAAGCCATTGGCTCCCGTCACACAGTCTCTGACTAGTTCAGGAGCCTCTGGGATCATTACTATAGCTTAACATAAATTATGCCCGAATATATGATTTGTATTTGTATTTGATTTGTAGTTTCGGAGCTTATTCAATGCAAACAAACAAACAATCAAATCTTTCCTCTTTATAATATTAGTATAGATAAATTTTATCTATATAATTATGAAGTAATGAAATTGTGTCGTATCTCTTAACTCCAGGCTTTATCAGCGGTTGACCCGCCAGTTACGGCTTATTCTGTACGAAAACTGTCGAATCTTTGTAAGAAAGGTGCAACATACATATTTGAATGGAAACTACTTTGTAATGTTATCTATAATACCGGTCTCTACACTTAAAATACAGCTTCACCTACTATTAGAGGTTTTACTACCTGAAGAGTCTTGGTAGGCTTGACTAAATTATCTTGCTTCGCTTGCTAGGTAAAGTTTATTTCAGTTGATGATATTGGTTTTTATCTTCTATTAATGTTACGCATATAGACTGTACTTAGCCAAAAGGAAGTCATTGTACTCATCATTATGAACAACTTTTACTGTGGTACCAACCTTGAAATTGCGAAAAAATATCAGCTGTTCCATAGAAAACGGTCATTGACACTAGACAAAATAATTATTATGGAACACCTGATATTTTTTTCGCGATTTGAGGGTTGGTCCCATAATAAAAGTTGTTCATAATGATGAGTACAATTACCTCCTTTTCTTAGTACATTCTATGCATAACCCTGTATAAAACATCGGTTTTCCATCGCCCCATAAAGGTAACAAAAAGCTTTACAGCTATAATAGTGAAGCACCTTTTGAATATGTTTAACGATCGTCAAAAATTATATTAATGTAATTTGTTAGCGGTTGCCATTTGACCGCAAAACAAAAAAAACTTTTAACAAAGAAAACGAGCTGACTACAGGTAACACAGGCATTCATGCAAACCTCTTATTTTCACCTTCTATCTACAAATGTGACACTTGGATAATTTACCGACAAGAAACCTAAAGGTCGGGCCAGCCCGCCATTGGTCCCTTATGTTTTTATCATTTCTTTCCTCGTGTTAAATCACAGTTGGAATAAAATATAGACTATTTCTGTCGTGTGAGAGTCAATATATTACTGTTGAATTGACTTTGCGATGAGATAATAAAGAATTCTTACACACGTGTAAATTACTTCATGGCCGCTCTATAAATACTGGGTTACGCATTACTTTTACTACGGGACCAACCCTGAAAATAAATCAGCTGTTCCATACATTTTGTCAAGTGTCAATTACCGTTTTTATTTAAGGTGGTTCGTTTCACAAATGGCGGGAAATTCAAATTTCAAACTGTTTTCTTGTCCTTGTAGCTAGGCCGGGTAATTATTGTAAGCAATCATGATGTTTGCGCAAATTTATTGTTATTCTTTACAAAATCATTTAAAGCTATTTATCTCTAATGCACATTATTACTTACATTTGTGAATAAACCAATTTTTGCTGTTACAAACGGTTTATTCTCAGATGTAAGTAATATGGTGCGTTACTGTTAAATAATTGTACATTATAATGTAAAGAACAGCCAACATTTTGCGCAAACACTGTGTTATTTAAAAATAATTACCTGGCCTGGCTACTAGGACCAAAAAACTGTTTAAAATTTGAATTTCCTGCCATAGGTGAATCGTACCACCTTAAACAGTTGTTTTTTTTTTCGAGATTTCATGGGTGGTCCTATAAAGTATGTAAAAGTTGTTCATAATGATGAGAACGATGACTTTCTTTCGGTTTAGTACAACTTATATGCGTAATTCTGTATAGCACATTACTATCGCGATAGGTAGCTAAAACGTGAAATGAAAAGTTTATACCCAAATAAAATGATTCATGCCATTCATTCCCACCAAACGTTTTGCCTCCTCTTTCTTAATTAGAAAGCCAAAATAATGGAACGCCTTGCCCCTGTCTGTGTTTCCGCAGCATTACAATCTTAGAGTGTTCAAGTCTAGGGTTAATAGGTTATTACTGAGCAAACGTGCTACATCTTCGGTCGCATCGTCGCTTTCCATCAGACGAGATCGAAAGTAAAAGTGAGCGTAGTTCAATTAAAATTAAAAGAAAAAGACAAAAGATGATGATATCGTCACTATCATCACTACATAGTATAAAACAAAGTCGCTGTCGCTGTCTGTCCGTCCCTATGTATATGCTTAAATCTTTAAAACTATGCAACGAATATAGAAGCGGCTTTTTTTAATAGATAGAGTGATTCAAGAGGAAGGTTTATATATATAACTAGCGACCCGCCCCGGCTTCGCACGTAAATTAAACTCGTGTGAAGCTGGGCGGGCGGGTCGCTAGTGACTAATGTAAAACCCCAAAACAAGCAGAAAACAAATTTTGTTAAAAAAATTAACATGACGTACCCAAACCGCGAGGCTGCGCTTCTGTGTACCTAATCAGGGAACCTCGCGACGCGTTCGCTTCCTAATTAATTATTTAACATCAACATAATTGATTAATTACAGTTAATTAACCGTTTTCGGTGACGACGTCATGGCAGGTTATTCCATCGCTATTATTAACTAGCAGCACCCCCAGTTTCACTCGCATGAGCATTTCTAAAAGAACCGTATATATTTACTAGATAAGAACTATCTTTTTCTTCTAACTAACTCAAAAAATATGTCGATCCGTTGCTCTGTTGCTGCTTAAAAGGGTAACAAACAAACATACTTTAGCATTTGTAACGATACATTCATGGGTCTAGCCCGGACCTTTGAGAGGCATTGGTGGGGCCGAAGCCAACACCAAGAGGCCCTGTTGAATAAAAAATACAATTATGGGGGTGTGTATAAAATGGAATATAAAACTATTGTACAATATGGGATAAAAAATCTGGGGTATTGAGACGAACGACTTGTGGATAGGAAAACAGATCTATAGCATGAGAAACTGCACCTGCCTTATCCTGTATTTATAATATTATTAAACTAGTATGCTTTTACAATGAAAGATATGCTTAGAACAGCTTGTAACAAACAGTTTTAACACTTGAAACTATTTTAACCGACTTCAAAAAAGGGTGAGGTTCTGCATACATATCAAGACAATTGAATGCAAACGTGCGGAACGACTGAATTCAGAAACGTTTGCGTTAAAATCATTTCGTTGCAGCTCTGGTAGTTATGCAAACAGTATGTGCGGTGCAGTCCGCGCCGGGGGATTTACTAACCTTATGCTAATCAAATCTCTGGCTCCGCAGATATCACTTACCCGAATTCGAATTAACATTTGGGAATTACTCATAAACGGTTTATAGTTCAAATAATTTGTATTTATGTATTTAATTTTCATCTAAAACGTTACAGTGGAATATTATAGGAACGAGTATAATAAAATTATAGTATTTTTATGGGAAGTGCCTTTATTAACTAAACAAAATAAAGCTAATACTAACACTACAATACAGTTAGACTGCCTATATACCGTTGAAGGTCTAAAACAATCCAAATGCTCAAGCCCACTACCAGTTGGCAGCGTACCCAGCATGCTGGCGGTATTACCACGGTGAATGGCAATGCTTATGCGTTGAGCCAGAAACACGCCAGCATTTTAGTCACGCGTCGCATTAACCAGGCGCTCTGAAAGACTTTTGAGAATGAGGTGAGCTCTCAGTCTTCAATTGCCCAATGTTTCGACCCCAAACGCCTCAATTATGTAACCACTGCCGAGGTTAGCACATTAAAATAAAAGCCCCAATAAAATAGAGATGGTATATAGTAGCTGCTTTCTTGTCCCTCATTTAATTATAAGTTATCCTTCTTCAAATCAGTTCAAAGGGCACTTTCTTATTTTAGTAAAGTATACAGAAAAATAAAATACAATTTTCTAAGAATATAACTGAAACAATTAACTTTTTCTCAGTTAACTGGCTGTAAGCCAACAAACCTAAACGGTTATCAAAGGAACGCAAAATTAAAAAAAAAGTGTTGACTTAGTAAGAAACTTGCTTTGTTTCATGCCAAAAATGTAAGCAAAAGGAAAAGTTTATATGAGTTCTTTTTACTTTATTTTTATAATCTTTTGCTAACAACTTTAGTGTAAAAATTACCGTGTGTGAAATTTTTTTTCGTGTTTTGTTATTCGTACTTATATTCCAAAATGAGTAAGAAAATGTTTTCATCATCATCAGCCAGAAGACGTCCACTGCTGAACATAGGCCTCCCCCTTTAACCTCCACACTGAACGACAGCCTGCCTTTTGTATCCACTGGATGCCAACGCCTCTCACTATGTCGTTAGTCCATCTAGTGGGTGGCCTCCCTACGCTGCATCTTCCGGTTCGTGGTCTCCACTCAAGAACCTTTCTTCCCCATCGGTTATCGGTTCTTCGAGCGATGTGGCCTGCCCATTGCCACTTCAACTTGCAAATTTTAACAGCTATGTTGGTGACTCTAGTTCTTTGGCGAATATCCACGTTTTGGATTTTATCGCGCAAAGAAACTCCAAGCATAGCTCTCTCCATTGCCCGCTGTGTGACTGTGAGTTTTTCCAAAAGGCCAACAGTTAAAGACCACGTCTAGAAAATGTTTTACTTCCTTCATATTTTTTAAGCTGTAACTGATACCATTTTGTTCAGTTTCCGTTTCTATAAGATTAAGAAGTTTTAATTTGAAGGCTACCAAACATGGTAAACCTCAAACTAAACAAAAAAGTCTGCAAAATGTAAATAAATAAAATAAATATCCGGGACATTTTTGCACAACACGGTCATCTGACACCAAACATGCATGTAACATGGCTGCCAGAGACTGATACACATACATAATTATAGTATTTTAAATACATGTTTAAGTATTTATATTAACATATTTATCTAGGATATAGACCAAACACAAATATTCGTATAAATGTAACATTATATCTTTACGTTTTCATCAGTACATATACGCTATATTTGGACGCATCAGTTGTCCCGCCGTAGGTGATCTTGAGGCCACCGATGTCTCTATACCAAGATTAGTTATTCGAGCAGAGGCTGTACCATCCCCATGTCATAAGAGATTCTGTTAAGTTGATTACAAAAAGTTGCTCAACTGCAAACCGTATCTCGGCGCATTAATGTTCATGTTCGCGTGATTTTCCAAAATCACTTTATCGATTAACGTACGGTACGGCCCCCAAAGGCAAAACTGACACATACGTATGTAACTCTTTGCATATAAAACCTTAAATACCATTATTTGTAAAATAAACTATTGGAAGCTAGTAAGAGCAGTAAAGAGAATACTCTAAATTTGAAAGCGTGAAACCTCTTTTATAATATTTTTTTTTACGAATAAAGGTTTTAATTTATTCCGCGGAAGACGCAGCGTAGGGAGGCTTCCCACTAGATGGACCGACGACATTGTGAGAGTCGCGGGCATCCAGTGGATACAAAAGGCAGGCTGTCGTTCAGTGTGGAGGTGAAAGGAGGAAGCATATGTTCAGCAGTGGACGTCTTCTGGCTGATGATGATGAAAGATTTTATTCTCGACTTAAATATCTTTAACGTACAGGAAATTTACGAAATCAATTTTATAAAATTGATTTCTATTTTGAAACGCTGTTTAAAAGCAAAGCAGTTAATAACATTGCGAGTCTTGTTGGGAATTTTAGTTGTTATTGGGGATTTTTTTACGGTACGAAGTCGTATTTGTACTTACTTTTAAAGGCAGCAAAGAAATAGAACTGCGGGAATAACCCGCTATTCTATAAGAACCATACAATGTATGATATACAATTGTCTACGTAGTAATCTATAGTATCAGCTACCAACATCAAACATAATTCAAAATCGTTCTACTGTTGCACAGTTGAGTGCGGACAAACAAACGCTTATACACAATCATACTTTCACATATATAATAATTATTAGTGTGATTTGGGTACGAACTACGTAGTTACTTTACTATTACTATTGCATAAACTGTGCTGTAGCAGGACCCAGGATCCCACCAAAGCCATCTTATTTTCCAAAATCACCCAACTGGTCCCAAAAATCAATCATTCACACTCCAATCCAACCTTAGTAAAGATAAAGACAAAACACGAGTAAATCACAAAACACGTGTAAATCACTCGTCATCAATTACTCGTGTTGCACAAAACACGAGTAAATCATACACACATTTAAAAACGCATGCACAATAGGTGGGTTAAAATATTAGTCACTTTGTATCATGTTTTGCCTAGTTTGTAGACGTACAAATCTAGAGAGATGGTATAAAAATACGATAAATGACGCAAGTAGCTTTCTACTTGCCGTTATACCCAATATTGAAATATTTTCAAAATGACTGTAAATAAATATAAAAACATATAAAATATATAAATTAAAAACACAATTTAAAAAAAAAGTATGTATAAATAAGTTTAATTTTGATTATGACATTTACATGAAAATAATTTTTAAAACAATGGTAATAGTTCGTAAACTTAACTTATCTATACTAATATTATAAAGAGGAAAGATTTGATTGTTTGTTTGTTTGCATTGAATAGGCTCCGAAACTACTCAACCGATTTGAAAAATTCTTTCACTGACGGGAAGCTACACTATCCCCGGGTGACATAGGCTATAATCTATACCCGTGCGAAGCTGGGGCGGACCGCTAGTACTATATAAACTTAGTGGTAGTGTAACCGGATTCTATGCCGTGAACTACTTCAGTTTCTGATGGAAAACAGTATGAACTTGGTGGGACGAGAGAAAAAAAAAACATAAATACAATAATTATTTTGTACCACACTTACATCATTACATAACAAAATAGCGGAAATAAAAGTAAACAGGTCGACAGGTTCATGCCACGGTCCCCATTCACGTCGTAAACCAATTTCAGTTGCAAATAAATATACACCGAAAATAGTATTAACGTCACAATAATGTACAACAAATATGAATCCTTAATCGATGGTTTAAGGTTCAAACTTCAGTACAGTTTTCTTTGCTGACTGTGGAAATGTCCCTGGAAATTGAAGGAAACTGACACATCTAACACTGCCGTCACAGCCCTGAATGTTACACCGACAAATAAATACCCGCTGGCACCAATATTTGACTTCACTCTATAATTTAATACAACCTGTATTTGAAGACACAAATATCAAAAAGTAATACAATCTGCATCTACTTTGTAAACACATAATCTATACTAATATTATAAAAAGGAAAGATTTGATTGTTTGTTTGCATTGAATATGCTCCGAAATTACTAAACCGATTTGAAAAATTCTTTCACTGTTGGGAAGCTACACTATCCCCGGGTGACATAGGCTATATATATAATTTTTTTATATAGGGATCCTTACTAAATTTCTTATAACCCAAGGTGTAAAATAATAAGAATTACACCCGTGCAAAGCCGGGGTGCGTTGCTAGTTATAAATAAATAAATAAACTGGACCCGGGTATGTCCTAATACTACGACCAGAACCACCAGAGGATGGGCAGCAGCATCCTCCTACTTGAATGGTGGACCCTCCTGAGATCCCCAAGCCGCCTGCCAAGCGTGGGGATTATTGGCATGACAGAGGTTAAAGAGGGAGGTCTATGTTCAGCAGTGGACATCTTCTGGCTGATGATGATGATGATGATGAAATAAACCGACTTCAAAATTAGTAAGCGCTCGAATATAATTATTCTTGTTTTAAACTGTCACGGTTGTTCACTAAAGTTATATGATTATTTACTTTTGCTTTTGAACTGTTTGACCAACCGCATTCTTCAGTCTTCCCGTGAACATGGTGCATGTAACTGCACCGAAATATCGGGAGCTCATTCCACAACCTTACCTCTATAAATATCACGTTAATAATCATATTCTTTTTTTATAAATAATAGGCTTGCGCTTGACCGCCATCTCGCCTGATGTTGAGCGAACTATCTTGTCGTGAACTGAACTGAGATCTATTAAAAAGCGGAAATACTTTATTTAAAACTAGGTATATAAATGTATGATTTTATTGCAATATGCTTAGCAACTGCTGCAAATTTTTACTATTAATATTTTTGTTCAGCATTGGACGTCCTATGGACTATGGATATCCAGCAGTGAACGTCCTATTGCTGAAATGATGATCAAGAACAATATTTTAACCACCGACATAAAAAGAGGGGTGTTATAAGTTTAACGTGTGTATATCGTCATTGTAGCTACCAAACGGCTAGACCGTTTTTTTTAAAGGTAATTTGATTGAATGTTCTTAGCTATGTTTCAAGATAATTATGTACAATCATTTGAAGACTATCAGCTCTTTTATAGGAGCTTTAAAAAATAAATTTATAGTAAGTGTAATTTTTTTTAACACACTAGTGTGTTAAAAAAAATTACACTGACCAATTTTAATGTTTTCTGCTTCAAAATTAACAACGTTTTAATATTAAAATTTGCCACTTCATTAGTTTCTGAATACCTTATTCTAAAGTTTAAAATTTTCTTACTTACTTGTTCTGATTTTTATTTCAGAAAGTTTAAAATTTTAACAGTGCGGATTAAAACATAATTGTCACATTTACAAAAAGTAATTTTTTTTTGCAAACTTTTTATTATACTACGTTTGAATATAAAGTTTGTTTAATTATAGTAGTGAGATGATTATGCCAGTCTTAACTAAATCATTTAGTTATAGAAAGAATATGCAATAGGTAGATAGTTGATTTAACTGTCCTCCTATCTCTCTCTCTCTCTCTCCCAATAAACTACTTGTATCAGCTCAGTCCTGTGTTTATCTAGTTTATCTCTGTGTTAATAGTTATATTGTGACCCATAAAGATGCTAGACGACCAACCTTGCCTGGTTCATTACTTTAAATATCATCTCTAAACTTCACCTGGTCAGAAAACATTATAATTATTATGAGAGTCCCAGCAGCTTTTCTACTGAATTCTGTATCCAAATATAGTAGAATGCTTATTGCTTATTTTAAATTAGAATCTCGAATTGGTTCCTGCTTTTCAAAAACGGTTTAGTAGTAGAACGTATCATCAGCGTATTTTAACAAATATTCTTTGGTATTTATTCCTTGTAGTACGCTACAAAAAGTATCTTACTGTAAGGTCCTATGCTTCCTGTAAACAAGGCATTATAAATTAGTGCTTAGTGTTTAATTTGTAGTTACGGAGTGTTTTCCACGTTCTGCAATGTTTTGCTGCAAACTGTTTACTCGGAACTAATTTCATTAGTGATATTGCTTCGACAAACGCCAATAGTGCAGATGGTGCTACCACCTTACTCAGAAACTGTTGTCCCACACTCTATTAATGAAATTCCATTTTATGTTTTTAATGGTTTGATTTTTACCATCTCTTCACTTCTCTATCTCTATATCTACCTACATTGTATAAATTAAAGTCGCTTTCCGCGTCTGTCTGTATGTCTGTATGGTCGCTAACTCCTCCTAAACCACGCAACGGATTTTGATGCGGTTTTCACCATCAGCTAGATTCATTTTCACGGAAGGTTTATATATATAACTAGCGACCCGCCACGGCTTCGCACGTAAATTACACTCATGCAAAGCGGGGCGGGCGGGTCACTAATATACGGGGTGTAAGGAGAACACTCTCGAAGCCAAAAGAAGGTAATTGTACTCATCATTATGAACAACCTTTACTATGGGACCAGCCCTGAAATCGCGAAAAAAATATCTGCTCTTCTATAGAAAACGGTTATTGACACTCGACAAAATGTTTGGAACAGCTGATTTTTTTTTCGGTTAGTCAGGATTAGTCAGCTCTACAAGTTTATATATTTTTACGAAATTTCACTTACTTATTATGTTTGGATATCTGCAACAGTTCATATTGCATAATACAATCACAACACACCACACCATCAGCCATTACATGTCCACTGCTGAACAAGGCCTCCCTCTTAGAGAGGGGTGTTGCCATAATCCCCATGCTTGGCAGGCGGCTTGGAGATCGACATAATACAATCACAACAGATATAATAAAAAGGGCCTGTGAACACGTGAAATCGGGAGCTCCACATAGCAAAATAATCCTATTTGTCAAGGATGTCTACAAATAAGTCGTGTTTGTACGAGCCTGCTCTAACGCTGACGTGATCGATTCTTCAGATCAAACTTGAAACACTTTTATCACGATGATTATTTATTATGAGTTGTTTGATATGAATATCGGATTCTGAAAACTTGCAAATAAAGTGTATTTTATTTTTAAAAAAATTACAAAATATTTATACAGTAAAATTTATCATTTAGCTATGTATCTTACGTTCAAGTATTCATCTTCTGAAGTCTGCTCTTGGTTAGGACGAATCAATTTTAATATATGTTTGACCACCAACTCACCTCATGGTAAGCGTTGATGGTGAGGTCGAGGATGAAACACGTGAACGATCTAGAAGGAATCTATTCACTCTAGCCTTGAAGATGTCTAGATTGTAGTTTTCAAGAAATAAGAGAGGAGGCTGCAAGTTCCATTTCATATTCATTTCCATTCAGTACCATAAATAATATAAATCGTCATTGGGCAGTACGTATCATAAATGAAGACCCAAATCATGCTGTATAAATTATTGGAATTTCCACGAGCGTGGTGGTGGTAGTGTGCAGTCCTACTACCTGTCTATAGTAAAAGGGGGAGGGTGGAATAAGGTCATGAAGCTCTTGCGCACACTCACCGAAATGTATCCGATAGAAAATAGACAAACAAGCTACTTTACGGTGGTGCTCGAGGCTTTGCTTTTTTGTGACTTGTTTGCTGTCACCAATCAACCTCATAGCACGCCAGTCTACCGAATGTAAAGCTTCCAGCTGGTACTTGGTAGCTCCATCAAATAGGTGGCAGTAAAACTCAACACACGATCGGACTTGTGCTTGGTTCACATAAAGAAATTGCCCCGGTCAGAAGTTCTGCCTAACCATTTTGAAGATGCCAAGTTTTTTACTAGCCAGTTTAGCCTTAGATTCGAGAAAAATTGAGATTGGGAAGTATAGTTGTTTCTATATCAGAATCGGTTACACTGAAAATTAAAGAAGATTTTCAGCTAGACAATGGCCTGGCCATTAATGACCATAGGTTCACTGGACCCTAATTAGGTCTAGCGACTATCTATTAAAGTGTCTCAAACACTAGTACATAAGTAACAAATGTTTTTATGACATTTATTTATTTCCGTAAATAAAAATGGATAGTTGGTCAATTCTGCTTAAAAATTTTAATTAACAACTGCACCCTAAAGTTTCACTGCGTGGAAATTTTCAAAGACACCAAACTTTTTTATCCGAAATATATCCAACAAAAATCTCTATGCAAAAATTACGTTGACCTGTTGCTCTGTTGCAACGTGAAAGAGAAACAAATAAGCAAACAGAAACACACTTTCGCGTATATGATGTTGGTAGGTATGAATCAACAGATAAGTTGTCCTAGAGTCACTCGATATGAAAGCTCGACGTGACGGTAGACATACGTTTTACTAGAACACTTGCCAAGAACACGAGGTGGTATGGGGAGCCGCGACAGAGTCCACTTAAAACTTTGGCTCACGATCTTAGACATATTATGGTTCCAGTCTGGGTATTGAACCTGCAATTTTTTTCAAATATAAGAGATAAATTTTTGGTAAATGTTGTAACTAAATCATCAGCCGAGACTGAACAAACAGAATCGAGATGAGTAGTTTACAGTGAAGATAATGAATATAATGATTTTACTATAAGTTCTGTTAATGTTTTTTTTTTGCATGATCATATTGATCATGTATATTATTATTATTGGAGTTTTACTAACAGGCCTTTGCTATCTATAGATGATTTGCAATTTATTTACAACTTAGAACAAATTATTAAACAATAAAAAAAACTAAGATGTCCATAGGTCCTACACAGATAATCCTAAATTTCATTTAACTTTAGTATTATTTCAAACATTTTGTGATTATTTTTGGTTAAAGCCATAAAACTGCAATAATTTCTAGACATGCTAGCATAGTCATTGACCTTATCGTAAAATAATCTTTACAAAGGATGTCTCCCAAGTAGTTTTCTCCTTAGCTAAACCATAAAATCACGTCATGTTATGTCGGGATGACACATCTCTAAAATGTGGTTAGTCTATTGAGATACGTTTGTTCGATTTTGTTCTATAAAGCACCAATTTCTGAACATTGAATGGAACTTCAATTACATGGTTTTGGTTATAGGACCCTACCATACGCGTGTCCCAATGCTCTTGGCCAGTTATTTAGTCTTATCTATATAAATAAATTTGCCTACCATTATGATCTATTTCCTAAACGAAAATAGCTACTTACCACGAAAACTAAGCAAAGTATCTTGAAATATAATAGGGCATAGAGAAACCTAGATGTACGATAATACTACCCCCTGTTATAAAAAGGAATCTACCGGTCGGCCGACACTGAGAGGATGCTGCCATAACGTGACGTTAACGGTTATGGCGACGCGCGATAACGTGCTTACCATCGCGATAAAAACACTACAGAGGAGTAAGAACACATTGAAAAATTCTGTCATTGCATCAATGATATATCACTGAAATCTTTTGGCAGACTCATGTTGGCTAATACTATTGAGAGGTAATGTTTGCATCAAACATTTTGTATTTCTAATGTCATTCGATCATTGCAACGATGAAATATGTTTTTATTCAAGAATTTGTAATAGTGTGATTTGCGACATGGTACATATTACAAAATCTAACGCTTCATCTGCTTTTGTTTATGGTGGCTTGGTACGTTTTCAGACAGAACAAATCAAATTCAGTCACTTATAGTGATCCGTTTCAGTTAGTCGGAGACACAGAAAAGAGAAGTAAATAGAACGAAAATGAGAAGGAAAATCTGTCGCCAGGTATTATGACAGAGTTTTGCTTGAACATTCTCATTTATGTCAACGCATCGAACTCCACATCCAAAGAACTTGGACCTTACCTTTTTGGGTTACGTCTCAAAGTTCTTTGTCCCCATCACAGCTGCTAACTGATTTCAAATAACTGACGTTTCGTTAATATGGGTGCAACTGGCTACAAAAAAATTCTTGCAAAAATGCCTTGACAGCCGTTCTAATTTAAACAATTATTTTTTTCTTTTCTGTGGTCGGAGAGGAACAAATCTAGATATTCCTATCGAACCAATGAAATTGCTGTGAGTAAAGAAATTAGTTAATCCAAAAGAAATTAAATTAAATTAGTTAATAAAATAGAGTCAAAATTCAATGTAGGTATATAAATCAATGTAATGCGTTGCATTAAGTTGCAAAAGTTAGACTCATAACATACTATTTCGTCACTTTTTGTAAGAATTTTAATTTTCTATTGAGTTGTTTACTCGGTGCTCCTCGATATAGATTGTAGGTAACCACTACGAATACCTGTTATCGTTATAACCGTTACTTTATACAGTTGTCGTAATTCGTTGTAATATCAGTTGTTTAGGAGTTTTCGTTTTGTGTATTTAACACCGAAGGGAGTTGTTGTTGTTTCAGTCTGTATGAGACTTTGAAATGGCACGAGTATATTGCTGTTCGATATAATATATTTAAATGTATATAAAGTAATTGCGAAAACCGGCAAAAACTATAGACATCGCCTGCTCAGACACCCTAATAGCTTGGCTGTTGAACTCACGGAACAAACATACAAGCCTAGGTTAAAAAGAAAGCGCGTTATCCCCAGCGATTGACCCCATTTGGTCATCAAGAAAATACATAAAAGGAGATGTCCTCACTGAAGGGCACACTTTACAAGACACATTGCACTCAAGACATCTGCTTATAGTTAATAAAACTGATCGCAGATAAAAACAGAACACAGAAAAAAAAAAAATATAAAGTATAATATATAAATAACAAAAAGTAATTTTGGTAGATTCCTTCAGTGGTGTAAAAGTCCGCTGAGAAAGGATTTCACGAAAGAGCAAATATTTGTATAGACTATGAGTAACTAAACAAATGGCAAAATAAGGTTTAATGTTTACTTTAATCGCTTTGTTTTGATTTCAGAATGAAAGGGTAAAATGGAATTGATCAATCAGTTAATCGTTAAGGCAATTTTCTAAGCTATTCATTAGTAAATTCTTTGTATTTCTAATCCAGTTGTTATTGTTAAGCCTAAGTATTGCAGCGCCATTTTAAAAAACTATGAAATGCAGAGTTATATTTTTAAATTTTGATTAATCTTGGAGGTTCAGAGTCTAAATAACCTAGTGAACAATCAGACAGTACCTATAATATTAGTATATTTTATTATTATTAAACAATCCTGGTAGTTAATTTGGGTAGATATTGAACATAAGTATTTTTTTATTATTCATTTAGATTTATTTAATATACCTTCTAGTTTTTATAACCTATAGGGACTTATCGTGTATTCATATTGTTAAAGCAAAATAAGTCCCGATAAGCATTTAAACCTGTGATCAAATTGCAAAAGGTGAATAGTAATTTATTTGTTGTTAAATGTTGGAAAACTTAAAATCTACTCAAAGTGAAATTGGAAACAAACAACGAGAAAGTAGACTGGTGGAACTTCATAACATTATAGAAGCTTAGATCAAGTGTACGTTTCAAGAAAGCAGCTCTGTATAAATAATTATCTTTAGGAACATGGACAACAAGAATCTCATGTAAGATGACATTTCAATAATAATATACTGTTAAAGTCAAAATTCAAATTTCGATGTTCTTGTGACTGTCAGATTTCCCGGATATGATAAAACATACTATTAAATACATAATAAATTATTAATAATTAAGAACTTCGTGAACCTGTGATCAAAAAACAAATACAAAAAAATCTAGAAGTTTTATGTGTAATTTTGATTTCAGAAAACATCCCAGAAATCAACTCTTTTACAAAGTACTTGCTTTCTTCATGGGAATACTTGCTTTGAACTCTCAGTACTGGCAGTGGTTTGATTTACCAAAAAACGTTATTTATGTATACCATCGTAAAAGTATGCTTGCAATAGTTCCTATTGCAGTAATTTTACAATATATCTATCTCGCGGTGCATTATAGTGAGATTCCGTTTGTGACGTTGTCCATGATATTTTCAATAATGCTGATAGCATCCATAGTTTTGGTAAGTCAGTCAGTTTGTGTATTGGGACGTTTCACATGATATGCGGTTTAACGGCCGGTTATACCAAATATGACGGTTTTAAAATCAATTTTATTCAGTTAATTTACAATATTTGAGCTGGAAAAAAATACATGTCACAGATACATCTGTGTTTGAGTTTAAACTTTGGTTCAAAATTTGATAAAATAAAATTTCCATGTTTTTTTTTTTTTTTTTTTTATGATAAAAAAAAAACTGAAACAAAGTCGATTTAGTTTATTTTTTTCGTTTTATGCTCTAATGAAAGCTCGTAACAACCTGGAAATTGCATGTACTATTCAATTTTTTTTTCATTGGATAGATTTTTGATAGTGAAAGGTCGCAAGAATTTGCGCGCGCCGCGCTCAGTACCGCGCCAGGCATCATCGAGGTCGGACCTATGTTCGTTTTTGTCGTTGCACTCCCCCCGCGGGCCTCGTGACTGTTGCGCGGCAATATACATCGTCGCTCTAACTTGGCGGGGGCTGAGGGAGCGTTTTGTTGCCTACGCGACTCGGATAACCGGCCGTTAAATGTGTGAATCTCGAAATGTTTCCGTATTTTTCAATGGGGCATTTAGAACACATTTTACGCAGAGGCAATTCACACCTTATGTTAATATCACATTTTTCTTATTATTGGCGTTTGAACAAATTTTTGTTTGTATGTTCGTTTCACGATAACTTAAGTACCGTTCATTCACATCAGCAGCCATTAAACGTCCACTGCTGGACAAAGGCCTCCCTCTTAGAGAGGGGTGTTGCCATAATCCCCACGCTTGGCAGGCGGCTTGGGGATCGCAGTATGTTCACCGTGTACTAACAGGACGCTGCTGCTCATCCTCCGGTGGTTCTGGTCGCAGTTTTAGGACATACCCGGGTCCGTTCATTCGATCATCATGAATTGTTGTGGATAAGTATTTTTGTTTGATTGTGTCTAATTTTACTCTACCCTAATTTAAATTGTTTGTTCTGCTATTTTGTATGTTTCAGTTGAAACTTTACATAGCTCAAACCAAAGGTTATAAGATAGCTATGGAAGATTTCATGGCGAAAATTCATCTCTACAATTCTTACGTAATTGATCAAGAAGATTATGTACAAAAGGTATTTGTAGCTTATTTTTTTAATAATTAATAGTATATTAAATTAAAGTAATATGATTATTTACGGGATATTTACCGTGGTAAGGAATGAGCTCCCGATATTTCGGCGCAGTTACATGCACCATGTTCACGGGAAGACTAACGTTAAATATCCCATAAATAACCATATAACTTTAGTGAACAACCGTGATAGTTACAAACAATAATTATTAAATTATTAATATATAAGTAATAATTATTCAAGTACTATAGTACTTGTTATATTATTGTTTGTAGTATGTATAGTTACAATAGAATAGTAATTTAAAGAAAAAAAAGTATAAATAATAATTTAAAAATAGGCTAGCGTTTGATCGTCAACTTTCCTGATGTTAAGCGATGCATGGTCTACGATGGAGTATGCTTATGAAACAATGACATGACGGAGCCGGGAGGTGGATCAGGGTCTCATTGTATGGGACTCGTTAAAACAAATCAAATGAGCCCAAACTTGAAGGTTTACTAGCAGCCATTGAAAAGTTTCACTATTCACCTCCTGGCTCAATCTTCAGATGAGTTAGATGGTACCAAATTATTGGATTGTCATCCGAATTACATATACTCGTAAAGTTTCAAATTGAAACGACAATAGGCCTGTGTCTTAATGTTTCATTTATGAATAAGAGCGTCATAAAAAGAAACAAAATTGTAATCCAAAGTACTCTTTTCAGGTTTTGGTGACTGCGGAAAAGTTTTCGCGTTGGTCCTGTTTCTACTACATGGGTTTTTGCTACGTTTGCTACGTCGGTTTTGAAGCGGTTCCGATCATCCACAACTTTCAAAAGATCAAATCTTACAATAACATTACTTTCCGGCTGGAAATCGTTGTGCACATGTGGCTGCCATTCGATTACGAATTTAACTTTACCAACTGGGTTATCATACAAGTTATTATGGTCTACGTTGGATTCTTGGCGATTTCTTACGTTTTCTTATTCGACACAATTAATATGAACTTCATCTACCATGTCATCGGACACATTGATCTTTTAAAGCATCGTATTAAAACGAAATTTTATAATAATACTAGCATGACTCAAGAAGAAATCAAAGGCAGCCTCATTGAGATAAGTCAATACTATACTTTCATTAGGCAGTAAGTTGATTTCAATGTGGATTATTTATAATCTTCCTATCAACAAACGTGGACTAACCTTGTAATAGTTACTACACATTTTGTAATTTATAAACGAGTTCTAAATTTGCAAAAACGATTATGACTGATACCTTTTGTAAAGTATGCATGATCTAATTCATTTTTGCCCTGTATATTGTGCTACTAAATTGCCATTAATGCCACGTTGATTCCGCATTGCCTTCCCTTAATAAAAGGGGATAAACATAATATGTAGTCGTTTATAATTTCTATCTAATACTTGTAGGACCTTGAACACTGCAGAGGCTGCTTTTGGGCTCAATGTGACAGTTATCTACATGCACAACTTAGTCGGTGGAGGTCTCTTCCTATACCAACTCATGGCATCAGGAACTGTAAGCTTTTTTACTAAATTCGGTTAAAATTATGAGTCATCATATTCAGCGAGTGTACTGAATACAAATTTTAGGAGACTTAGGGAGTGAGGTTCATAATTAGGTAATTTTTTTCTGTATGTACTCTAATTATTTCGTAAGTCGATTACGTGATACTTTTTATTTAATTGTAGAAGAAATTTCAACGTGCTCCCACAAAAAAATAATTTAATTTGGCTAGTTGGTTTTTAGCGGCTTTTTTCAATAATACAAATAATTACTAGCTTAAAGGTGGTGATCAAACGCAAGCTTAATACTTAAAATAGAAAAAGAAAATCAAACGTCTCTTGATTTAGTGATATACGAGAATTTTGTTCCAACGCTTACTTATTGCGACGCCGGTTTGATAAATTAATAATTATTTAAAGCTCTTGATGCCAGTATGTGGCAAACTGTCATTCATTATGTAGTTTATTGTATTTCTTAGGATGCAGGAGCTATACTTACTTTTGGACTAATGATACCAATAAACATGGGAATACTTATCATCGTATCCTTCGCGCTGGAAAAAATACGTATCATGGTAAGTATAAAGTAGTATTTATATTAGAGAAACTACAGGAAGAAAGTTCCTGTAGTTTCTCTTGATATCCTCCAAAAAGTGAAAAATTATCGGAATACGTGAATGTATGAAAAGCGAAATATTACTCATTCACTGACGCATCACGAAATTTCGAAAAGTATTTTGCCTACAAAGGTGAAAATTAGACGACAGGTTCTTTATGGGGAGTAGAGTTTAATTTGAAAAAGTAATTATAAAATAGGGTTGAAAGGTAGTATGAAAATCAACGCGTACTAAGTTGTGGTCAACAGCAGTTAGCCATGTATTGTAATGCCAAGATGAAAATGAAAAAAAATTAATTCTACGCCAATCTTCAACAGGCATACAATCATCATCATCATTTCAGCCAGAGGACATCCACTGCTGGACATCGACCTCCCCATCGATCTCCAAAAGGGTTGGTTGAAAGCAGCCTGCATCCAGCGTTTCCCTGCGGTCTCTTTTAGGTCGTCTATCCATCTCATAGGTGGACATCCTATGCTGCGCTTACCGGTCCGTGGTCTACATTAATTTGAGGACCGTTTGGCCCCATCGGCCACCTGTTCTGCGTGCTATGTGCCCTGCCCAATGCCACTTCAACTTGCTAATCCGGGTGCAACAGGCATACAAACTTTTTTGTAATTATCTTTAATAAATCTGCACTTTTTTAGTAACTGGACAGAACTCCGGAGCGAGCGCTGCATGCAGAAACTATTATGACATCTGCAGAGTTGTTGCCTTAATGCTCAAAAATGTGGCTGGCTTACAGAACTTGATGTTTCTACTTCTATAAATTATGCATAATCTATTACATTTTGTTATATTTAATTATTACAATCTTCAGGGAGACGATGTTCCCGATTTAATATACGGCACAAACTGGGAAAACATGTCAATATCGAATCAGAAACTGGTGCTGATGTTGTTAGTACAAGTTCAGCCCACCCTGGAGTTTCAAGCTGCCTTCAACATCAAGACCGGGGTGCAGCCTGCTATAAGCGTGAGTTTACAATAATGGGTCTGGCAGCTAGTTCAAAACGAGAATAATTAAATAATACGATGCTATCGGGTCAATGTTTCCTTACTACTGCATATATCAGTTATAGAACACTATAGAACCCCCCATAAAAAGCTGATAATATTCAAATGGCTAAACAGATTTCCTTGAATCATAGCTAAGAACACTCTCGAACAAGTCACCTGCATTGATTCGGCATTGATCTAAGACAGGCATATTAGATTTCGGTATTTTTTTTAATTAAAAGCTATATTATGATTCAAGCAAACTTCAAAACTATTGCTTAAGATCTTTACAAATGTAATAAAATACAAACCCAAAAAATAATTTCTAAAATATTACTCTTAGAGTGGTTACTAGACTAAAACTTTATTGATTTATGTTAAAAATGCTTATACTACTTGAGACAGGCTTTTAATGAAAAATCAGACATTGACAGGCATCTCTTCATTTTAAAATGGTAACCCTTGATAAGGTTGCGGCGTACAAGCGACCTGGAAAAGTCCATTGACCTGTTTTTAACCGTATGTTCAAAAATTGTCTCAGCGCATCGTGCTTCCGTCGCGCCTTAGAGTGGCTACACACTTAGCCACAAAACGCTTCCACTCGTGGCCGTGTCTAGTAGCCAAGCCGAGCCACTCGACGTGGCCATCAGGTACAGCCACCAGTGGCTTGGACGCGAACACTGGACGCGGCCACTTGGTGCGTGTTGCGTGTAGATAAATATATCCACATTTTTATCAATATTTAGGAAGTCAGGTGTGTTTTTAATAAAAAAAGGGAAGCTACACTATCCCCGGGTGACATAGGCTATAATCTATACACGTGCGAAGCTGGGGCGGACCGCTAGTATATATATAAAGCTGCTCCCCGCGGTTCCACCCGCATAAAGATGAGAAATGGTAATGATGATGATGATTATAAAAAGTATTCTATGTCCATTTCTTGGTTCTAAGCTACCTCTCCACCAATTTTCAGCCAAATCGGTACAGCCGTTCTTGAGTTATAAATAGTGTAACTAATACTACTTTCTTTTATATAATTATATAAATATAGATATAGATATAAAAACATCTACATCGATATGAGTATCCATCACACTCATGAAGACTAGCTATTGATGTGATGCTTGCAGTAAGACTGGAGACGCGGGCTGGGTGAACCCGGTGCCTGTGGTCATGTGTCCGCCGGCAGCGGGCCACAAAACTCGCCCATAAAAAACTAACAAGCACCGCGCTTGTGGCTCGGACGTGGCTACTCTATCCTCAGTGTGCGCTAATACCAGACGCGGCTGCAAATTCACTACACACTGATTAATACGTAATTTTTCTCTTTCAGATTATCAAGACGACTTTTTCATATTATGTAATGATAAAATCAAGCGTTTAACCAAGAAACAGTTATGCATCAAGTTGGAACAGGAGGATAAGTGGACGTTCCAGTCAACGTAGCGTTTATTTTTATGAAGTACTATTTTTTAAATAAATTACCGTTTAGAATTTAGTTATTAAATAAATCTTTTCTTGTAATTAGCAGGAATTAGTTGATCATGTAAAATAAAATAAAAAATCAAACGTATTTGAATAATTTAATATTTGGTTACACCTCTATTATTTTGATAAAGCATTTCTTTATTGTGACCATAATAATAATTCTATGAATACATAATTTTTATTACTTGTTTTTACTGGTATTTTTAGGATTTATACAAGTTGTTGGAGCGATAGTGGCTGAGCGGTAGTATGTACGTTCTACAATCTGATGACAGCCGGTTTGATACTCGGCCATGCATCAACCACTTATTAAGTATTTCAATAAATAAATCATGTGCCGTTTCGATACCATCACTCAAAAACGGTGAAGTAATCCTCATAAAGGAACTGGTACGTCCAAGAACCTTAACAGTTGAAACACATAATTATGATATTCACTAACATGCACTGAGCCAGCATGGTGGATATAGAGTCTATCCTCTCTCTTTGAGAAAAGGCTTGTATTCCAGCATTGGGAAAATGGTAGACTGAAATGATGATGTTGATGAAATTAAAGTAATACGTAATAATGGTTTCACTCTCGAAAAAAATAACCCATTGCGTGAATTAGGTTAAGTGACGTATTTAAACACTATTAGAAGCACTTTTGATATTTGTGGAACTAAGAACCGTTTATGAAATTATTGAGTACTTATTATATTTTAACAGTATCATTCGTAAAGTTTCAACAATTTTACACATTTTTCTTGAAAGTTGCGATTTAATACGCAATCTAGGCTCATACTATGGAAGTACAGTTTGACGTTTGTTAGTTGGTGTCTTAGAGCCCACACATCTTAACATTATTCATCATTCTTAAGGGGTTTAGCGCAGTTTCCACGAATCTTCTTAAATATAGTGTCAATAAAGGCAATGTTTGTGTGTATATTAAATTATAATATATAGTAAGTATATATTTTATGTATTGTTCCCTATGGACTCCAAATCAGATTAATCGATTTTGACGAGACTTTCACTAACAGATAGCAGATGCTATAAGGAGTAAGCCACGTTGGTAAAACCACGGGGTGCAGTTAGTGTGCTTATAATATATTTGATTAATATATATATATTCGGGATATTCGGGACATTTTTGCACACACGGTCATCTAACCCCAAACTAAGCAAAGCTTGTGATATGGCTGCCAGAGACTGATATACATACATATATAGGTTTAAATACATACTTAAATAGATATTAACACCCAGATATAGAACAAACACAAATGTTCATCACACAAATGTTTGTCCTAGGTGGGAATCGAACCCACGTCCCTAAGCTCAGAAGGCAGGTTCACTACCAACTGGACCAACGGGCTATCAAGATTAATATACAGGCTAAAGCAATTTGGGGAAAAAAAATTGTTGATAACATTTTTTTAATATCTATCTGGTAATAACGCCTGTGGGCAAAGTTTTCAAAGCGAAATCCATAGAAATTTCAATTTCAAAATTAAATATTTGTATGGATATTGAATACTCGTTCTTCGCCTTCTGGGCTAAATTTCAGTAACGTACACAGTAGGTAATTGACCTCCCATTCAACAAACCCAGGGAAGACGACGCGGTATGGCCCACGCCGTTTGTAAAAGAAAGGATCGAAAATGCCCTGAGCATTTCCCGGGAGCGTTGCACAATTATTTTTTTCTTTTCTGTGGTTGCTTCAGTTTGTTGTTTGTTGCGTTCCTATGGAGATCCCGGTGTTCTCCGTCTGGCACAGAGGTCAGTCTCCAAGGGGGTTTTAATGCAGCTGGGTATCTTTTAATGATTTACAGGCCATGCATCGGATCGACAGTGTTAACATAGATTATTATATATTATATTCTACGATACCGAAATGATATAAGATAAATAGTCCCGTTCTGTCTTATGTTTTATATTATTCTGTTTTAACAACCTCGTATATGTCCGACCTACATATTGATTTAACATGAGCTGTCAACTTTTCAACCGTGGTGTCTAAATTCAGTGACATCAAGGAATATACTACTCTCTAACGAGAGAGTCACATGAAGATTCCGATTCCATTCGAAAGATTTGATTTCTGTACAACTTTTATTTTGACCTCGCTGCACTAATTTAATTTGCAATTTTTCCGCTCTCGTGACATCTCTCGAGTCATCGCTATTTATTTTATTCTTACTGAGACTACCGACTGGTTAATTTCGGATGAGTTACCAACTCATAGTTTTTTAGCCGTTTTGGCCTTTTGTTCGGGTTTTTGATGTTGCTGGGTTTTTTCTCATCATAATACATTCATTCTGATTACCTTCGAATGACCTGATAACTTCATTAGACTCTGTACCTTCTACCTCTACCATGATCTGATGTGCAAGACCGTCCATAAGAATAGCTAGTTTCGTGGCCCCTCGTTATATATCTACGCCGAATGTAGGCGCACCGGTTGAAATCAGAAAATTTCCGACATCCACGCGTACGAAGTCACGGGTAGCAGCGGGTATAAAATTTAATTGGGTAGCAAAATTGAACTGAATCGGAAAAAGACTATGAGTAAATAACTATAACTAATCAAAAGGCAAAATAAGGTTCAATATTCACTTTATACGCTTTGCTTTGATTTCAGAATCAAAGGATAAAATGCAATTGATTAATCAGTTAATCGTTAAGGCTATTTTCTAAGCTACTCATTTGTAAGTCCGTTGTTTTTCTAACTCAGTTGTCATTGTATAGTCTAAGTTTTGCAGCAGCACAATAAAAATAACAGATAAAATTTAGTGCCAGATTATTATATTATTTAATGATTTTAAAATTTAAAAGTTCAGCTTTTAAATAACCTAGTGAATAATCAGACAGTACCCATAACTATACTATAAGAGAATTTATTAAACTAGCTGGAAGTAAATAGAGGTACTTCCGATAAAAAAATATTTTGGCTTCATATAGTAATATATTTTATTTTATTATTATAATTACTTATCGGGACTTATTGTGCGTTCATATAATTGAAGGTAATGAAGTGCTGGTAAGCAACTTGAGCACACGTTTTGATTAAAATATGTGTTCAAATTGCAAAAGTTTATAAGTTATTTATTTTGTTGTCTTTTCAAAAAAAAGTTACTTACTTATTAAAATCCATTTAAACTGTAATTGAATACAAACATCAAGAAAGAAGATTGGCGGAAATTCATAACAATACATTATAGAAACTTGGGTCAAGTGTACGTTGCAAGCAAGCAGCTCTTTGTGAAAAATATCCTTAGAAATATGGACAACAAGGATTTCATGTAAGAAGACATTGTAAGAACAATCACTGCTTAGAGTAAAGTTTCGATGTTACTGTGGCTTTCAGATTTACCATAAACATATGATAAAAACATACCTATAATGCATGATAAAATAAATAATACATGACAAAGTAATAACAATGTAAATCTAAAAATTCTAGAAGATTAAAATGAAATTTTACTTGCAGAAAACATCCCGGAGATCAACTCTTTTACAAAGTACTTGCTTTCTTCATGGGCGTACTTGCTTTAAACTCTCAGTACTGGCAGTGGTTTGATTTACCAAAAAACGTTATTTATGTATACCACCGTAAAAGTTTGTTCGCAATAGTTCCTATTGCAGTAATTTTACAATATATCTATCTCGCGGTGCATTATAGTGAGCTTGAGTTTGTGACGTTGTCTATGATATACACAATAATGCTGATAGCATCCATTGTATCGGTAAGTTAGTCAGCTTGGGAATGATAATAACGTTTCACAAGACATGCGGTTTAGACATGTATATATTAAACTTATTTTTTTTTTCAATGGGGCATTTAGGAATCTACTAAGGTTTTTTTACAAGTACAATTCACACGTCGGGCTCGCTTATCATTTTTTTGTTATCATTAATAATGGGCTTGCTTTTGGCCACCTACTCATCTTATGTTGAATATTGATTTGTGGTCTACGATGGAGCACACTTGCCTAGAAAAAAACCAATTCACTCTCAATTCACTTAACAATAGAATATAGTTTCATCAGTTATATTTATATCAATTTAAGAATCAGTTGGCCTTTCTATAAAAGCTATAGACTATATTTTATGGGACACCTTAGTTTATCAAAATTTAATGGTTACCTACTTGTAGCAAATTTTATGAAAACCTGTTCAATTCAATTCAATTCAAAATATTCATTTGTCAGAACATGGTAGGTACACATACATATAAAGTAGCATACATGGTCGTAATAATGGAGACGTATCTCATGTCCTTGCCTGTTACAGCGTACAAATGTTAGTTTTTATAATATATTATTATTTGTTTTTGTTAAAGTTAAAAAAATTACGAAATTATGTCTAAGTTAGAATATTGTTAGAATCATATTTTAGTTTGGTTGTATTTTATACCTTTACCGTTTTTAACCGAAAAGCGTCTTTGACCTAAAACAGTGATATCCAGTGCTCTCAGTATAATAAATGTTTTAAAAAAACAGTATAAAGGAACAGATACCTGTTTTCTAGAACAGTGTATTTCTAGTAATCAGGTCAAAGAAGAAAAAAACTATTTTCATAAACTTTGAAACAAGTGAACTAACTTATCCCGTAAAATATAGCATCATACCATCAATTTAGTGAATACCTAAAAAAGGTCACCATAGTTTTAGTTTCTTTTATACGTATTCTTTGTATAATTTTCCGATAAAAGTGCATTTATATTATGATTTTGATGAAATTTTAACAGAAATAATTGAAGCACAGATATGATTCGTTTTTTTTGTATTTGCCTAATTGTATACTCTAGCCTAATTTAAACTGCTTGTTCTACTATTTTGTATGTTTCAGTTGAAAATAAGCATAGCACAAACCAAGGCTTATAAGACAGCTATGGAAGATTTTATGACAAAAATTCATCTCTACAATTCTTACGTAATTGATGAAGAAGACTATGTACAGACGGTAGTAGTAGCTTAATTTTTAACTATTAAAATTATGAACCGTAAATACAATGAAAAATGTTTCTACACACACAAATAAGTACCTTATGTCTATAAGAAACAGGTTAAGATTGATTTCTGAGATTTGATGTATTGTTATTTAGTAACAAGTGAAGATAATTTAAAGCGTTATAAAAACAAACAAAGTTTTAATCAAAATTACTCCTTCCAGGCTCTGGTAACTGCGGAAAAGTTTTCCCGTTGGTCCTGCTTCTACTACATGGGTTTTTGCTACGTTTGCTACGTTGCTTTTGAAGCGGTTCCAATCATTCACAACTTACAAAAGATCGAATCTTACAATAACATTACTTTCCGGCTGGAAATCATTGTGCACATGTGGCTGCCATTTGATTACGAATTTAACTTTACCAATTGGGTTATCACTCAAGTTATTATGGTCTACATTGGATTCGTAGCGATTTCTTACGTTTTCTTATTCGACACGGTGAATATAACCTTCATCTACCATGTCATCGGACACATTGATATTTTTAAGCATCGTATTAAAACGAAGTTTTATAATAATACTACTATGACTCAAGAAGAAATTAAAGGCAGCCTCATTGAGATAAGTCAATACTATACTTTCATTAGGCAGTAAGTGGATTTCAATGTGGATTATTTACAATCTCCCTATTAACAAACGCCGGGTAACCTTGTAATAGTTACTTCAACTTTTGTAATATTGAAATTAGTTCTAAGAAAGAGCAAAAATGATTGATATCTATTGATTGATAGAAAAAAACATGACGCCGTTTCTTTGTTGATAATAACATTACGAAAACCCGCACGAAGCGCTTTGTCTCCACTTTTATTGTGCAAACCGCTAGTGTGTAGAATACGTTAAAATAATTTGCTACAGAAAGTAATTTAAAAGACAAAATAATGTCAAAGTCAAAGTCAAAGTTTTTTTATTTGCTTGCCAATGGGTATAAAAGGTCTTAAAATATTACATGTTCATCCATTAACAGCCCAAAGGGTAAGGGCGTGCAAAATTATATTAATTTACAAATATGTCAAAAGATAATAATTAATTAAAAACTACATATAAATTTATCAATGGGTAACTATTGAAAGACTACGCCGCATTTGAATAATAAAAGAGGATAAAGATCGTAGCAGACGTTTATAATTTCTGTCTTAAACTTGTAGGACATTGAATACCACAGAGGCTGCTTTTGGGCTCAATGTGGCAAGTATCTACATGCACAACTTAGTCAGCGGGGGTCTCTTCCTATACCAACTCATGGCATCGGGATCTGTAAGTTTTTGTTGAATTCGGTTAAATTTATGAGTTATCATTCAAGTATGCGTGAGTGAGTGAAGATGCGAGTGTACTGAATTCAAATTTTTAAACGACTTCAGGTTCCCATCTGAAGAAAATTTATGTGAACTTCCCGGTTCTTAATGAACAAAACTGTACATAATATACCGATTTACGTGATACTTTTTTAATTGTTAGAATAAGCTTTCGAGGTGGTCCCACAAAAAAAAAACATTTAATTTGTCTAGGTGTTTTCAATTTGCTTATTATAATAAGAATAATAACTCGCTTAAAATCAGGCAAGGTGGTGTCGACCGCAAGACAAACTTAAAAAGTAAAATCAAAGAACTATTGATTTTGCAATACCAATAATATTGTTCGAACGCTTACTAATTTGACGTCAGCTTGATTAATTGATAATTATTTAAAGCTGTTGATGCCAATATGCGGCAACTGTGTATCATTATTATGTAGTTTATTATATTTATCAGGATGCAGGAGTAATACTTACTTACGGACTATTGATACCAATATACATGGGAATACTTATCATCATATCCTTCGCATTGGAAAACATTCGTATCAGGGTAAGTATCTATCGATTTATTTTTCTTGTAGTTTCACTCTATAGGTCAATTTGTTTATCATACAATTATAGTAATGTCTACCTGTTGACTATTTCAATTAATATCATCATACCTGAACTTTTGAAATTATTTCGACAGTTATTTTAATTAATACTTTTTTATATAAATAATTCTTACGGTATTTTTATACCATCTCTCTAGATTTGTACGCCTACAAACTAGGCAAAACATGATACAAAGTGACTAATATTTTAACCCACCTATTGTGCATGCGTTCTTAAATGTGTGGTATGATTTACTCGTGTTTTGTGCAAATAAATAATCTTTATCTCTTTATCTTTATCTATATAGTCCAGTTCGATAGCTTGTTAACAATATTGTTGTCTTTAAATTTTTTGATCAATAAACTATTACTATTACTATATATCCTTCAAATTCCGATTATCTGAATACAAGAATCTATAACAATCGAAACAGTACCTACTTAAATAAATTTGAAATATGCCTGAATACATTTGACAGGTGTTATAAGATTAAGATTTATAGGTGAGCCACTGGCATTGATTTCGGTCGAATTTTTATTTATAGCGATATGATTCAAGCAAACTTCAAAGTTATTGCTTATGATCTTTACAAATACTACTCACTCACAGATTCATCACTAGATTTCAAAAACTACTTGACCTAGAAAGGTGAAACTTAGCCGATAGATTCCTTGTGGGGTGTAAAGTTTAGTCTAATTAGATATACCTAATTATGAAAAAAAGTTATTTTAAAGGGGCAAACTAGTGTTGGAAATTAGTATGAAAATCAACACGTACGAATATGCGGTCAACAGCTAGTAAGTCTTGTAATATTATGAAATATATGCCGATCCTTAGCACACATACATAAATTATAATATGTTTGCTGCTTGCAGAAACAATTAAGTCATCTGCGGAGTTGTTGCCTTAGATGTCAAAAATGTTGTTGGCTTGCAGACCTTGCAGTTCGTAATTTTGTAAATTATGCATATTTTTTAACAGACTTCAAAAAAGGAGCAAGGTCCTCAATAAGAGGAATTAACCCCGTTTTTATTTATGTATTATGTTATATTATATATGTACGTCGATTACGCCGGCTTCCGTGAACCAATTTGCGTTTCTCTTTTTTATCGTATAGAAGAAACTCTCGAGGTAGTCCTACAAAAATTTCATAAATTTTGGCTTAGCAGTTTTTAAACCAGCTCGAATAAAATGGATAATTTTGCTCGATTGCCTATTAATTTCGCAATAGCAAATAATTATGCAATTGTTTTGTTCAGGCGCTTTAATTAATTCAAAACAAAGAAGTATTCATGAATGGATATGTAATCGTATCTATAAATAAAGTAGTAGTTCGAATAGAACCCGAATTAAAAAAACACAAAACATAAACATTCTAAGTTAATATGCCAATACAAAGAACAAAATTGTATATTCACACGGATTTTGAAGTCAGGGAAATTAGTGAATAAAGGACGGATTTAAAGCGAAGGTCATAGATGAATCACGAGCGGAGCGAGTGATTCAAGTGTTAGATTCCTGAGTGACGTGAGTGGCCATGATCCTCGATTTAATTCGTTTTATTCAAGAATATAATTTATACCAAGAGTACGAGAAAAATAATAATTGAGGAGTTTGTATTAATTTGTATCGAGTATTTTTTGCGAAAACAACATATTGCATTGAGATGGAGGTCAAATATATTGGTGTGTTCTGAATTCAAACACCAAATAAGTGATTAAAAATAAACTTATTAGAGGGGAAATGGTATAAATATTATTATGTTCTTTATTTCTTTAGAATGTTTGTGTTTTGTGGTTTTTTGAAGTTGTTTTTTAATGGATATTTATTACAATCTTCAGGCTGAAGACATTCCCAATTTAATATACGGCACAAACTGGGAAAACATGTCAATATCGAATCAGAAACTGGTGCTGATGTTGTTAGTACAAGTTCAGCCCACCCTGGAGTTTCAAGCTGCCTTCAACATCAAGACCGGAGTGCAGCCTGCAATAAGCGTGAGTTAACAATAATTCGCACTACATATCACAAAACCATCCATACATCTCAAGTCACCTTTCACCCTACACGACTATACCCACATTACCCCCATAATACAGTCACATCACATAACTTCCTCGCGATTAGCACCGTGCTGTTGCGCCGGTGATTCACACTCACCCACGTACTGGAAGTAACGCAACTATCTTTGTGATAAATACCTACTTAGATTATAATTAACAAATGCATGATAATTAGAATTATATACTTTTATTGAATAAGATTTATAGAACCATACAATGAGAAAAAAGGTCGCAATATTATTTTAATAGTCGTATCGTGTTTTTATTCATACTGTTTATTTCTTTTAATCCGGTTCTTTTACTTTATTTTATTATGTTAAACTTAATTATTAAATTCCGTATAAAACATGTCCAAAAATGGTTACGAAACAATTATCTAAAAATTTTGCGCATACTACAATTCTAATTCACTACATTATATTTTTCTATTTTCTGTCTCTGTCGTACTCAATGTACATCGGCGATGTAGCGAGCGGGAGGACCTCTGCCGTCCGAGATACAGTTTAAACTAGTTCGGAGGGTAGCGTAAATCTTTATCTGTCACAAGCCTATTACGAAGCTGTTTATTAGTGAAAAATTCCGAGTAACACATTCAATCGCATTAAATTTACACGCAAAATATGGCATTAACAACTAAAACTTAATATTACTGTATTATTGGTAGGTATTACCTACCTACGTTATGATCCACGATTGTGTTGAAAGTGGTCAACTAAACTACTTTATGAAATGTTTAAATTACAATTAAAAATAAAATAAAAATATACTTGCAAGTCGTAGCTAAGGATAATGTACAACACAATCATACCTACCATAAACGACTTATACCTACCTACCTAGTTAAATCAAAATGACAAACCAATACAAAAAGTGTAACAAGTGTACCTACAATATTTTGTCATGGAATAATGTAAGTAATAATAGGCAAAGTTTTTTGAGAAACAAATATTATTTTAATGCGTGCCTAAATAAACTCTGGACACAAGGCACGAAAATAACTCCTATTGTAGCTCTGGCAGCTAGTTAAAAGGGATAATAATTGGATAAGACATATATTAGTAAAATTTATAGTTAAAAGCTAATTAATGTTAATTTGCTTAAGATCTTTACAAATGTAAGAGAAAAAAAACCCAAAAAAGCTATTTAGAAAATATTACTCTCAGAGTTGTTACTAGACTAAAACTTTATTAACTACTTGAGACAGGCTTTTAATGAAAAATCAAACATTGCCAGGCATCTCTTCATATTAAAATTTCTTTAAAATATATAGATGTCGGCGCGTAGACGTTTCAGCACTGTAGCGCAACTACCGTCGGATAGTTTTTAAGGCTAAGATTATGTAGGTAGGCGTCACCTAGCTTTGTTTTTGTGGACTAGTGACTAGTGGTGGCGCCATTGCTGGTGTAACGCTGCAGTAACTTACTCTGCTGAAGTTCGTTGTGAAGTTGTGTCGTTGACAACCAATCAGAGTGTAGCAAGTTTGGGTACCGTCCGGTAGAGGCGCTAGTGAGCGCGCGCGGACACGTGTCGGTGACGTGAGACTCGGAGGAGCTCACTTTACTTTGTGTTTCGAATGAGGACTGTTGGAAGCTCGGTGGAGCTAACTTTGCTTTGGATTGTGAATTTGGATTGTTGGTTGGAGAGTGGTAGCGTTCGTTACAAGGCAGAACACCTTGTCTCCAAGTAATTCGATATTGTAATTAGTAATCATAGCGCTTCGAAATAAAAACTGTTTCAATGTACGTGCGATGTCTCATTCTCCTCGGCCACTATACTCACGCCATAGAAATCAAGAATAATCTAATGAAAATCGGCCATCATCCACCGGCGCCGGCGACCCGTCTCACGCAATCGAGGCTCGTGCTGTCATAGATATAAAAACATCTACATCGATATGAGTATCCATCACACTCATGAAGACTTGCTATTGATGTGATGCTTGCAGTAAGACTGGAGACGCGGGCTGGGTGAACCCGGTGCCTGTGGTCATGTGTCCGCCGGCGGGCCACAAAACTCGCCCACTAGAAACTAATAACCACCGCGCTTGTGGCTCGGACGTGGCTACTCTATCCTCAGTGTGCGCTAATACCAGACGCGGCTGCAAATTCACTACACACTGATTAATACGTAATTTTTCTCTTTCAGATTATCAAGACGACTTTTTCATATTATGTAATGATAAAATCAAGCGTTTAACCAAGAAACAGTTATGCATCAAGTCGGAACAAGGGGATAAGTGGATGTTCCAATCAACGTAGCGTTTATTTTTGGGACTATTTTTAAAATAAATTACCGTTTAGAATTTAGTTATAAATTAAGCTTTTCTTGTAATTAGCAGGAATTAGTTGATCATGTAAAATAAAATAAAAAATCAAACGTATTTAAATAATTTAATATTTGGTAACACCTCTATTATTTTGATAAAGCATTTCTTTATTGTGACCATAATAATAATTCTATGAATACATAATTTTTATTACTTGTTTTTACTGGTATTTTTAGGATTTATACAAGTTGTTGGAGCGATAGTGTCTGAGCGGTAGTATGTACGTTCTACAATCTGACGACAGCTGGTTTGATACTCGGCCATGCATCAACCACTTATTAAGTATTTCAATAAATTAATCATGTGCAGTTTCAATGTTATCACTCAAAAACGGTAAAGTAATCCTTATAAAGGAACTGGTACGTCCAAAAACCTTAAAAGTTGAAAGACATGATATTCACTAACATGCACTGAGCCAGCATGGTGGACTATAGAGTCTATCCTCTCTCTTTGAGAAAAGGCTGGTATTCCAGCATTGGGAAAATGGTAGACTGAAATGATGAAAGTATTTTTTTTAAATAATACGTGATAAGTCCCGATAAACATTTAAAACATGAAATGATTATGTTGATGAAATAGAAGTAATACGTTATATTGGTTTCACTCACAAAAAAATGCCAATTGCGTGATTTAGGTAAAGTGACGTTTTTACCACTAATATTGATTTAACATGAGCTGTCAACTTTTCAACCATCATTATCATCAGCCAGAAGACGTCCACTGCTGAACATAGGCATCCCCCTTTAACCTCCACACTGAACGACAGCCTGCCTTTTGCATCCACTGGATGCCCGCGACTCTCACAATGTCGTCGGTCCATCTAGTGGGGGAGGCCTCCCTACGCTGCGTCTTCCGGTTCGTGGTCGGTTCCACTCCAGAACCTTTCTTCCCCATCGGTTATCGGTTCTTCGAGCGATGTGGCCTGCCCATTGCCATTTCAACTTGCAAATTTTAAATACGTACATAACTTTTCAACCGTGGTGTCTAAATTCAGTCGCATAAAGATGATTATTCCGTTCCAAAACATTAATTTCTGTATAACCTTTATTTTGACTTCGCTCCACTATTTTAATTTGCAATTGTGCCGCTCTCGTGACATGTCTTGAGTCATCGCTATTTATTTTATTCTTACTGACTGAGACTACCGACTGATCAATTTAAGATGACCTATTCATAGTTTTTTTGCCGTTCTGGCCTATTTATTGGGGTTTTTTGATGTTGCTGGTGTTTTCTTCTCATCCTAATACGTTCATTCTGATTACTTTCAAATTACTTGATCACTTCATTAGACTGTGTACCTTCTACCTCTACCATAATCTGAAGTGCAAGACCGTCCATAAAAATTGCTGGTTTCGTGGCCCCTTGTTATATATCTACGCCGAAGTAGGCGCGCTGATTGAAGTCGCTAAAGTTCCAATATCCACGCGTCCGAAGTCACGGGTAGCAGTGAGTATAAAATTTAATTGAGTAGCAAAACTTAACTAAAACGGAACAAAGCCTATGAATAAATAACTATTACTAATCAAAAGGCAAAATAAGGTTCAATATTCACTTTATACGCTTTGCTTTGATTTCAGAATCAAAAGGTAAAATGCAATTGATTAATCAGTTAATCGTTAAGGTTATTTTCCAAGCTACTCATTTGTAAATCGTTTGTTTTTCTAACTCAGTTTTCATTGTATAGTCTAAGTACTGCTAATTATGATTAAAATTTAAAAGTTCAGCTTTTAACTAACCTAGTGAATAATCAGACAGTACCCATAACTATACTATCATAAAATTTATTAAACTAGCTCTAACTAGGTTGTAAAATATAGATACTTCCGATAAAAATATTTTGTTTTTAATTACTTATCGGGACTTATTGTGCTTTCATATTATTAAAGTAAAATAAGTGACGATAAGCAACATGAGCACACGTTTTAATTAAAACATGACGTGTTCAAATAGCGAAAGTTTATAAATAATTGATTTTATTGTCGATTAAAAAAAAACTTACTTAACAATTAAAATCTACTTAAAGTGTAATTGAAAACAAACAACAAGAGAGAATATTGGCGGAAATGCATAACAATAAATACATTATAGAAGTTAAAAGGTCAAGTGTATGTTCCAAGCAAGCAGCTCTGTGTGAATAATAACTTTAGAAACATGAACAACAAGGATTTCATGTAAGACGACATTTTAAGAACAGTTACTGCTCAGAGGGAAATTTCGATGTTATTGTGCCTTTCAAATTTACCTGATATGATAAAAACATACTTATGCATGATAAAATAAATCATACATGATAAAATAATTACAATGTTATCTAAAAATTCTAGAAGATTCAAGTGAAACTTTACTTTCAGAAAACATCCCGGAGATCAACTGTTTTACAAAGTACTAGCTTTCTTCATGGGTATACTTGCTTTAAACTCTCAGTACTGGGAGTGGTTTGATTTACCAAAAAACGTTTTTTATGTATACCACCGTAAAATTATGCTCGCAATAGTTCCTATTGCAGTAATTTTACAATATATCTATCTCGCGGTGCATTATAGTGAGCTTGAGTTTGTGACGTTGTCCATGATATATACAATCATTCTGATAGCGTGCATTATATTGGTAAGTTAGTCAGTTTGGGAATGATAAATAATGTTTTACTCAGTTTTACACGACATGCGGTGTAGACATGTAAATCTTCAAGTTCTTAATTTTTTCAATGGGGCATTTAGGAATATACCTATGTTTTTTATACAAGGGCAAGCACCTCAGACTGGCTTAATTTTTTTTTGTGTTATTTAATAATAGGCTTGCCTATTATTAAATAATACAAAACTCAGAGACACTCAGCGGGCAATGGAAAGAGCTATGCTCGGAGTTTCTTTGCGCGATAAAATCCGAAACGTGGATATTCGCCAAAGAACCAGAGTCACCGACATAGCTGTTAACATTTGCAAGTTGAAGTGGCAATGGGCAGGCCACATCGCTCGAAGAACCGATAACCGATGGGGACGAAAGGTTCTGGAGTGGAGACCACGAACCGGAAGACGCAACGTAGGGAGGCCTCCCACTAGATGGACCGACGACATAGTGAGAGTCGCTGGCATCCAGTGGATGCAAAAGGCAGGCTGTCGTTCAGTATGGAGGTTAAAGGGGGAGGCCTATGTTCAGCAGTGGACGTCTTCTGGCTGATGATGATGATGATGAGGCTTGCCTTTGACCGGCAACTCATCTGATGTTCAGCAATGATTTGTGGTCTACGATGGATCACGTTTGTCTAGAAGAAACCGATTCACTTTACAATAGAATATAGTTGGATCAATCATATTTTTATCAATTTGAGAATCAATTGGCATTTCTATAAAAGCTATGGGCTATATTTTAAGGGATACCTTAGTTCAACGAAATTTGAAGGTTATCTCTGTTTTTAAATATAATTTGTTTTTTACGTCTTCGATCTAAAAACAGTGATATCCAGTGCTTTCAGATAAATGCGTATGTGTGTGTGATATGTTTAAAAAAACAGTGTATAGTTATAATCTAGAAATCAGGATAAAGAAGAAAAAAAATCTATTTTCATAAACTTTGAAACAAGTGAACTAACTTATCCCATAAAATATAGCATCATACCATCAATTTAGTGAATACCTAAATAAGGTCACCATAAATTCCTTTTGGTTTCTTTTATACGTATTCCTTGTATAATTTTCCGATAAAAATGCATTTATATAATTTTGTTGATATTTTAATACAAATAATTGAAACAGATATGTTTATGTTCTTTTCTACTTGCCTAATTGTGTACTCTATCTAAATATTTAAATTATTAGTTCTAATATTTTGTATGTTTCAGGTGAAAATAAGCATAGCACAAACCAAGGCTTATAAGAGAGCTATGGAAGATTTCATGACGAAAATTCATCTGTACAATTCTTACGTAATTGATAAAGATGATTATGTACAGACGGTAGTAGTAGCTTAATTTTTAACTATTGATAGTATTAAAATTATGAATAACGTAAATTTTTTAATAATTTAATTACAGGCTTGCATTGATTGCCAGCTCACCCGATGTTAAGCGATGGTGTGGCCTACAATGAAGCATATTTATGTGACTCGTTACAATGACATGACGGAACCGGGAGGTGGATCAGGGTCTCGTTGTATGGGACTCGTCAAAATAAATCATATGAGCCCAAACTCGAAGATTTACTAGCAGCCATTGAAAAGTTTTACTATTCACATCGTGGCTCCATCTTCAGTCGAGTTAGATGGTACCAAATTTATTGGATTATCTACCGAATTACATATATTCGCAAATATTCAAATTGATAAGACCTGTGTCCTAATGTTTTATTTATTACAAATAACAAACAGGCTTAGCGAAGGATATAATATAATAAAATACATTAAATAATACAAAAAAATTAAATATATTAGCTAATAAATTTCTCAGATATAAACATTTTAAATTTTTTTTGAGATTTAGTGTAGATTTTCTATCCCATTCTTGCATAGTGTGTGTTAGCATAGCCTTTGTATAGCATGCGTAAACCTTGTCGTGCGCTCTCTGTCTAGCATGAAATTTAATTTTTGTTTTACTTACGCTCTATTTATGATCTGATTTTTATAAGGTAATAAATAAATGAGTACACAATTCCTGTATACAAGAATAAGGTAAAAAAATATTTCTGAGATTTGATACATTGTTATTAAGTAAAAAGTGAACATAATTAAAGCGTGATAAAAACAAACAAATTTGTAATCAAAAGTACTCCTTCCAGGCTCTGGTGACTGCAGAAAAGTTTTCTCGTTGGTCCTGCTTCTACTACATGGGTTTTTGCTACGTTTGCTACAGTAGTCTTGAAGCGGTTCCAATCATTCACAACTTACAAAAGATCGAATCTTACAGTAACATTACTTTCCGGCTGGAAATCATTGTGCACATGTGGCTGCCATTCGATTACGAATTTAACTTTACCAACTGGGTTATCATACAAGTTATTATGGTCTACGTTGGATTCTTGGCGATTTCTTACGTTTTCTTATTCGACACAATTAATATGAACTTCATCTACCATGTCATCGGACACATTGATCTTTTAAAGCATCGTATTAAAACGAAGTTTTATGATAATACTAGCATGACTCAAGAAGAAATTAAAGGCAGCCTCATTGAGATAAGTCAATACTATACTTTCATTAAACAGTAAGTGAATTTCAACATAGTTAACAAATGCGGAGTAACCTTGTAATAGTTAATTCAACTTTTGTTATATTACAAATACAAATAATTTATTTCACTAAAGTACTTTATAGAAACAATAATTGCGCTAACAATCAAACTGGGTTTGATCACCCGCATCTTGATGTTAGGCTTCCCTTACATGGCAAATAATTTTAACTGCCTACAGTGTGAGAATTGTAAATTGTGAAATTGAATTAATATCTTAATTAACATGCAAAATTGATGTGAAAATTATCATGCAAATATTATTAAAAAAAAAATTGTACCTAGATCACATTTTTTTTAATAATTATTATTTTGAAATGAGTTATAAATTTGAAAGAGCAAAAATTATTGATACCTTCTGGAGAGTATGACTTGGATCAGCTTGACCAATTTTTTTTTATGACAGCCATGTGTGTGTGGGTACGAAAAAGCGACACCATTTCTTAGTTGATATTTCGAAAACCCGTACCGCTTTGACTCCACTTTTACTGTGTGAGCTGCTATTTTGTGGAGTATGCCACCGAAACCGAATAAGTGTTCTCTGAATTGAAACAATTAGAAATATTACTCGACCTGGAACTTTAGCTGTTCGTATTGCGGGATACTTGTTAATAACTTTATTAAAAAGAACACCACTACTTACCATCTGGGTATCATCAAGTCTCGAGTGAATTGGTTTCTTCATCTATCAAGCGTGCTCCATCTTAAACCGCATCGTCGCTTAACATAAAGGGAGGCAATCAAGTGCAAACATATTATCCAATAAAATATGTAATTAGTAAGACAAAACAATGCGTAACTATTGAAAGACTACTCCGTGTTTAGTAATAAAAGAGGATAAAATATTGTAGCAGACGTTTATAATTTCTATATAAAACTTGTAGGACCTTGCATACCGTAGAAGCTGCATTTGGGCTCAATGTGGCAAGTATCTACATGCACAACTTAGTCAGCGGGGGTCTCTTCTTATACCAATTCATGACATCGCGATCTGTAAGTTTTTGTTGAATTCGGTTAAATTTATGAGTAATCATTCAAGTGTGAGTGAGTGAGGGATGATGCGGGTGTACTGAATACTAATTTTTAAGTGACTTCAAGATCCCTTCTGAAAATATTGAATGAGGACCTCCAGGTTCTTAATAAAAAAACTGTATAAATACTGCAATTATTTTGAAAACCGATTTACGTGATACTTTTTAATTGTAGAAGAAGCTTTCGTGGTGGTCCCGCAAAAAAAATTGTGCGTGGAGTCCCTCCGCGCGGAAGAAGTGAAACTCTTACTCTGTCTCTTTCTATTCCCCCTCCCCAGGAGCGTTGTACGTTTAACGCAACAGTGCTTTCACACCCCCTCCATGATATCGTTAAATGTTTAACGCAACCTTGTTGGAAATCGCATGTTCTGCCATCTATGCAAATATTAGTGAACTAATAAACTATGAGAAGAATGTACAAGTTTCAAAATTTTCTCATAGATGGCATCTAACATTCTCGCTCTGTCTCTTTCTATTCCCTCTCCATGGTAACGTTAAACGTTTAACGCAACCATGTTGGAAGTCGCATAAGAAGTTTCACTTCAAAAAATCATTTAATTTGTCGCGGTGTTTTTCAATTGGCTTATAACTAACACTCGCTTAACATCAGGCGAGGTCGTGTGGACCGCAAGACAAACTTAAAAAGAAAAATCATTGAAGTATTGATTTTGCAATAGCAACAATTTTGTTAGAACGCTTACTAATTTGACGTGAGTTTGATAAATTGATAATTGTTTAAAGCTATTGATGTCTGTGTGCGGCAACTGTGTATCATTATTATGTAGTTTATTATATTTATCAGGATGCAGGAGTAATACTTACTTACGGACTATTGATACCAATATACATGGGAATACTTATCATCATATCCTTCGCGCTGGAAAAAATACGTATCATGGTAAGTAATGATTAATTTTTCCTTGTGGTTTCATTTTATATCCTTTAAAATCCAATTATCTGAATACGTGACTCTATAATAAGCGAAATACTACTCATTTACGGATACGTCACGAGATTTCAAAAACTACTTAGTTTTTTAAATATTCTACTACCATAGGTCATAATGTTGCACCGCATATTCTAAAATAAATTATGTTTTAAAAACCCGACTGCAAAAACCACAAAACACAAACATTCTAAGTTAATAGGCCACTACAAAGTGGGGACCGGGAGCTCACCTCATTTTCAAAAATCTTTCAGAGCGCCTGGTTAATGCGACGCGTGACCAAAATGCTGGCGTGTTTCTGGCTCAACGCATAAGCATTGCCATTCAACGTGGTAATGCCGCCAGCATGCTGGGTACGCTGCCAACTGGTAGTGGGCTTGAGCATTTGGATTGTCTTTAGACCTTCAACGGTCTCTGGGCAGTCTAACTGTATTTGTAGTTTTAGTTTTAGCTTGTATTTTGTTTACTACAAAGAACAAAATTATATTTTACACGGATTTTGAAATCGGGCGGCAAAAACCAAAAATCAAATTTGTTTTTTTTTTATCTAATCATGACAATAAAATATAGTTACCGCCGGACTTAAAAATCCGTGTAAAAATAATATTTTGTTCTTTGTAGTGGCATATTAACTTAGAACGTTTGTAAAACACTGTTTTAAACTATCACCGTTGTTCACTAAAGTTATATGATTATTAACGGGATATTTACCGTGGTAAGGTTGTGGAATGAGCTCCCGATATATCGGCGCAGTTACATGCACCATGTTCACGGGAAGACTGAAGAATGCGGGTGGTTGGTCGAAAAGTTAAAAAGTTAGGTGCAGACATAACGATCTACCCTCTTTCTTAGTCTTTTGCTACGGTTATTACTGGAACTCGAACTCGATCCTAAGTCCCGACAAACAACTCACACTGTATCACTGCATATAGTATATACATGATAATTGTATACATGGAGGCTCCATTCATGGCGATACAATATGACACTCAGAGCTTTTTGTAGTAAATACTAGTTAATAAATAGATAATAAGATAAGTCTCTACGATAAAACAAAAGAAAAGAAAAAGAAAAAAAAAAAAAAAATTGTGTGTACTTGTATAATATATATGTGTTTATCAAACTATAATATGAAAGGTGATTATCGCCGAGAATCTAAAAAAATATAGTAAACTGCTAAGCAATGTTTGGTCTAACAATGTCTCCGGCATGTGTCGGAGGAAGTATAGACGGAACAACAAAAAAAAAAAAAAAAAAAAAAAAACTGCATATAGTAATATCCCGTTAATAATCATATAACTTTAGAAAGTTTGTGTTTTGTGGTTTTTTGAAGTCTGAGTTTTTTAATGGATAGTTTATTTATTACAATTTTCAGGCTAACGACATTCCTGATTTGATATACGGCACAAACTGGGAAAACATGTCAATATCGAATCAGAAACTGGTGCTGATGTTGTTAGTACAAGTTCAGCCCACCCTGGAGTTTCAAGCTGCCTTCAACATCAAGACCGGGGTGCAGCCTGCGATAACCGTGAGTTTATAATAATAAATAAATAAATATTCGGGACATTTTTGCACACACGGTCATCTGACCCCAAACTAAGCAAAGCTTGTGATATGGCTGCCAGAGACTGATATACATACATCACATCATCAGCCATTAAATGTCCACTGCTGAACAAGGCCTCCCTCTTAGAGAGGGGTGTTGCCATAATCCCCACGCTTGGCAGGCGGCTTGGAGATCGCAGTTCGTTCACCGTGTACTAACAGGACGCTGGTGCCCATCCTCCGGTGGTTATGTATACATACATATATAGTTTTAAATACATACTTAAATAAATATTAACAACGAGGTATAGAACAAACACAAATGTTCATCACATAAATGTTTGTCCTAGGTGGGAATCGAACCCACGCCCCCAAGCTCAGAAGGTAGGTTCTCTACCAACTGGACCAACGGGCTATCAATATGGCTGTGGCAGCTAGTTTAAAAGGAAAATAATTGAAGAAGGCGATGCTATCGGACCAATTTAACCATACTACTGCATATATCAGTTATAGAACAGTAGCATACATTGGGTTTTTTTAAACACTCGAGAAATCGCTGATAATGTAAGAACACAGAACAGATTCTATATCTGGTTGTTAATATATATTTATGTATGTATTAAAAAATATATATGTACGTATATCAGTTTCTGGCAGCCATATTACAAGCTTTGCTTAGTTTGGGGTCAGATGACCGTGTGTGCAAAAATGTCCCAGATATTTATTTATTTATTTCCTTGTAGCATAGCTAAGAACATTTTCGATCGAGGCACTTTTCAAACAACGTCGCGTAAACCGAAAATAGTTGAAAACAGTTGGTTTCCTCGAACGTTAGTTCACCGTGACGCCACTCAGGTTGGTGATGGCCTTAGAACTCATTCGATGGACATTGAGTCGACGGACGGTTTTTCACTCTTGATCTAACTCGAGCACTGTTTATTGTTTCTCACTCTTGCAAAATTTTTGTGAGCCTACCCACAGAAAAGAGAAGTAAATAGAACGGAAGTGAGAAGGAAAATCTGTTGCCAGGCATTATGAGTGAACTTTGATTGAACATTCTTATTTAAATCAACGTGTCGAACTCCGCATCACAGTTCTAACTAATTTCGAATGACTGACGTTTCGTTTATTATGGGTGCAACTGGCTACAAAAAAAAACTTACAGAAATGCCTTGACCACAGAAAAGAAAAAAAATAATTGTTTAAATTAGAACGGCTGTCAAGGCATTTTTGTAAGATTTTTTTTGTAGCCAGTTGCACCCATATAAACGAAACGTCAGTTATTTGAAATCAGTTAGCAGCTGTGATGCGGACAAAGAACTTTGAGACGTAACCCAAAAAGGTAAGGTCCAAGTTCTTTGGATGCGGAGTTCGATGCGTTGACATACATGAGAATGTTCAAGCAAAACTCTGTCATAATACCTGGCACAGATTATTAAAACGCACGTTTTGTTCGCTAAAACACAGAAAAATACGAGTAAATCCAAGATATTATACTATTATGTCGATATTAGAATTGGTATTAATACGTAATTTTTCTCTTTCAGATCATCAAAACAACCTTTTCATATTATGTCATGATAAAATCAAGCGTTTAATTAACTAACAGTTAGTTATGCATCAGGATTAAAGGCATTAGTGGATGTGACAATCAACGCAGCTATTATTTTTGTATAAACCATTTAATTTTATGTAATAAATTATTTGTATTAGTAATTATATAAAACTTTTCTTTTAATTCGCAGCTGTAAGTAGATTTTGTCAAATTGCTTAGGCCATAATTCTATAAATATATCATTTTTTTCATCATCATCATCATCGCCAGAAGACGTCCACTGCTGAACATAGGCCTCCCCCTTTAACCTCCACACTGAACGACAGCCTACCTTTTTCATCCACTGGATGCCAGCGACTCTCACTATGTCGTCGGTCCATCTAGTGGGAGGCCTCCCTACGCTGCGTCATCCGGTTCGTGGTCTCCACTCCAGAACCTTTCTTCCCCATCGGTTATCGGTTCTTCAACTTGCAAATTTTAACAGCTATGTCGGTGACTCTGGTACCTTTTAAAAAAAAAAACATTTTTTTAAGAATGATTAGTTATTTACTGGTTTTGCATGGTATTTACTGGTATTATTAGGACAAGTTGTTAGAGCGATAGTGGCCGAGCGGTAGCATGTGCGCCTTACAATTTGACGACGCCATATATCATTCATAAAGTTTAAACCAATTTAGGTACATATTTAATGAAAGATGCGTTTTAGTACGCTTTCTATGCTAAAACTATGGAATCACCATTTGATGTTAATGTGTGTCTTAGAACATTTATGTGTTTTGAAACTCTAAATAATTTAGTTTCACTTTAGAAGGATTTTAACGCGATTTTCACGAATATTATACCTAATTAAGACAGGCTATAACATTAGTGAAAATAAATATTTAACAACAGATTTTTTAAATATCTGGCAATAACGACATCTTGCCTATTTCAGTAACATTGTCGTAATGATAGATTTTTACTCGCAGACATGGTAGGTAGGAATGCAATGAAACTGCTGAACAATTGAATTTACAATATGGCTTAATTTGAGTCTCGACAGCTGCCAAGGGTGACTATTTTGCCAAAATATTATCACCATAGATCTGTATCAAGTTAGAAAGCAAGTACGTTAAATTGAAAGAAAATGTGCCGCTTTTTCTGTCCATCCGAAAGTTACTTACTGGTTTAACTCCAGTTGTACGTCCAACTGGTGTTGAAAAGGTTTAACAGTTTACTATGGCACAATTTGATATTTTTGTATTGACTCTGACGTGCTTCTAACAAGACGACGGATATCGAAATGAATTAAATCAGTGCCATGATCAAACTTAACGAGGGAAAACAGACTCGTAAAGTAGGCAAACTTGCGGCATCTAATCTGACACAACCTAACAAACCTATGATTAGCAGCTATTTTGGATGTTAGAGCGATGCACGCAGGTAGTTCACTCGTTGGAGGAATACGCAGTGGACAAGAATAGTACATTGTTATCCCAGGGGTGAAAGTAACTTATTTAGTCCCGAGACGGGGTTTCGGGGGTCTAAATAAGTCTTTAACCCCGAGGTAAACACTGTGCTTTTCTTTACGAATACAAGGAAACTAAAAATAAAAACATGAACTGACTAAAGAAAATATGGGTGAATCTTATTATACGTAAATCAAAATTTTTGGTGTGAAATTTATTTTTCACTACTGCTTTAGCCTCTTTTCTTATGAAATCAGGTGTTAAATCCATATCGGAATCAGATAAACTCATTGTGATAATACAAATCTGCTATACGGAAGTATAAACAAAACTCTACAATGGAGATCGGATTCCCGCCATTTTTTTTTTATCATCCTGACACTGGCAAATGCTCGAGAAGTGCGGGACCATAATCATCTGAGGAGAGAGAAAAAATTGTTGGAACATGGTTCAATACAAGTGTGAAAATAGTTTTTTTTTTTATAATATGTATGTATATCTGTTGTCAACTGTCACTGTCAGTTGAAAGAGATTCTCCCTAGGGCTGAAATGTATTACTTTGAACCCGGTCCTCAGGCAACTTTAGACCTACTTTCCGAGTATGAGTAATGAAAAATAGGCCTCTCCGCAGTCTTTCCACCTACTATCGTATATACAAACTAATATAACAATTTTTTTGTCATGCATAACACCGCTGATACTTTTACCTAATGTGTTTTCCATATTTTTAGCTCCACACTTACATCGTAACTAACCAGTGTCACACACATTTGAAGTAAACTATTAGCTTGAAATATATTTGAAACTATGGATTTATCCTTGGATTTACTGCTAGTTTTTTATTAATTTTAGTCATTTTGTATGTAGTTCGGTGTGTAATAAACTGATATTGTATTGTGTGTATTTTTTTTACGGGGCAAGTGCCTTTAATAACTAAACTAAATACAAGCTAAAACTAACACTACAAATACAGTTAGACTGCCCATAGACCGTTGAAGGTCTAAAGACAATCCAAATGCTCAAGCCCACTACCAGTTGGCAGCGTACCCAGGATGCTGGCGGCATTACCACGCTGAATGGCAATGCTTATGCGTTGAGCCAGAAACACGCCAGCATTTTGGTCACGCGTCGCATTAACCAGGCGCTCTAAAGATTTATGAAAATGAGGTGAGCTCCCGGTCCCCAAGGGCCCAATGTCTCGACCCCAAACGCCTCAAATATGTAACCACTGCCGAGGTTAGCATATTTGCGTTGCTTGTGCTGCTCTGCCGAATTGGCAGCCACGCCAGCCCTACCTTGTGTCTCAGGACGATGTGACGGTGCCAAAGTATCGACCCAAGTTGCATCCCAAATGTATATAATTATTGTATCTACATTGTTTGATGTCTAAGAAATTATTTTGACATCGTTTGCTACTTACTCTGCGCCATGCGTACGAAGTCACGGGCATCAGCTATTATTATAATACCTTGTTATTATTGTACATAACATAACACATAAATTATGCGTGAGTTTGTATTCATTGCTCTGGATGTTACCTATTGTATATTGCTTTCGTACTTTATTATAAAAACAGCTTCATGAAGCGAGCACAGAATTTCGGTAAAATATTTACGTACAGAATTTTCATTAGAATTGCTGTTTGCTTCGTTTCACTCTTACTTGACTGCGAATAAGTGAAATATAAGCGTTTTTTCATTTACTTTTTATCGTGAATAAGTCTTCGCTTGACTACCAACTTGTTTGGAAGTAAAGATGTGGTCGAAGATGAAGCACGCAGATTTAAAATATACCTCTTCAAATCTTCACCCTGACCTTGAAAAAACTTAGATTATTATGCAGTTTCGATAAATCACCAGATTATTAAATGCCATTATAGGGTTTATTTTGCCCCCGACGCAAAAATAGGGGTGTCATAAGTTGAACGTTTGTATCTGTGTGTCTGTCTGTGGCATCGTAGCTCCCAATCGGCTGAACCGATTTTGATCCTTCTGATTAGAAACCAAGTAAATGTTGGCAATTTAGAGCCTTAATTGTTTTTTATAAAAGAGAATTATAAATCGTAAAAAGTCATGAAATTAAAGTTGTTAGGTATGATGTAGAATAGCAGCACAAACGGCGCAAATATGCTAACCTCGGCAGTGGTTATATATTTGAGGCGTTTGGGGTCGAGACATTGGGCCCTTGGGGACCGGGAGCTTACCTCATTTTCAAAAGTCTTTCAGAGCGCCTGGTTAATGCGACGCGTGACAAAAATGCTGGCGTGTTTCTGGCTCAACGCATAAGCATTGCCATTCAACGTGGTAATGCCGCCAGCATGCTGGGTACGCTGCCAACTGGTAGTGGGCTTGAGCATTTGGATTGTCTTTAGACCTTCAACAGTCTATGGGCAGTCTAACTGTATTTGTAGTTTTAGTTTTAGCTTGTATTTTGTTTAGTTAATAAAGGCGCTAGCCCAGAAAAAAAAGAATAGCGGCCTGCAAAGGTTGTTCGTTTTTTTTAAATAAAAAAATGCAATCTGTCTTATGGTTTACCTGATGGTATGTTGTAAACGCCGCCTATACCAACTTGAACCTTCTTCAAAAGCGGTGTTTTCAATGCTGTAGATACCTTTTGATACTATCCATGAGAAGAACTTTTGAGGAAGAGCATTCCATACCTTGCTAGTTGGAAAAAAGCAGTGAAAAAACCAGACAGTGAGTGATTTCCGACGGTGAGTGTGTGATGTGAGTGAGTGGTCGAAAGTCTTCGACCAGTGTGTGTTACCAGTGATGACATACGGCACTGAAACGTGGTCTCTCACTATGGGCCTCATAAGTAAGCTCAAAGTAGCACAACGAGCTATGGAGAGGGCTATGCTTGGGGTTTCTCTACGAGATCGAATCCGAAACGAGGAGATCCGTAGACGAACGAAAGTCACCGACATAGCCCACCGGATTAGCAAGTTGAAGTGGCAGTGGGCAGGGCACATATCACGCAGAACAGATGGCCGATGGGGCCGAAAGGTTCTGCAATGGAGACCACGGACTGGTAAGCGCAGCGTAGGACGTCCACCCACAAGATGGACAGACGACCTAAAAGAGACCGCAGGGAAACGCTGGATGCAGGCCGCTTCCAACCGGCCCTTTTGGAGATCGATGGGGGAGGCCTATGTCCAGCAGTGGACGTCCTATGGCTGAAATGATGATGATGATGAGTGATTTCCAGCCAAAGATTATAATCTTAGTTTCCAGCATTGTAAAATGTACCGGTGAACTTTCTCACGGTGTTAAGATGTTAACCCTGTATGCTAATTCTTATTCTCAATAAATAAATAAATAAATATATTCGGGACATTTTTGCACATACGGTCATCTGATGCAAACTATGCAAACTAAGCAAAGCTTGTGATATGGCTGCCAGAGACTGATATACATACTTATATAGTTTTAAATACATACTTAAATAGATATTAACAACCAGATATAGAACAAACACAAATGTTCATCGCATAAATGTTTGTCCTAGATGGGAATCGAACCCACGCCCCCAAGCTCAGAAGGCAGGTTCACTACCAACTGGACCAACGGGCTAATAAGGTTGATACAAATTGATGGGTAAAACCGGAAGGTACAACTACTAAACAGTAAATCAAAGCCGTCACAGGTCACGTGTGTAGAAACATCTAAAAGCCAGTTTCACGAATCACACACATCATCAGCAGCCGTTAAACGTCCACTGCTGGAAAAAGGCCTCCCTCTTAAAGAGGGGTGTTGCCATAATCCCCACGGTTGGCAGGCGGCTTGGAGATCACAGTACGTTCACCGTGTACTAACAGGACGCTGCTGCCCATCCTCCGGTGGTTCTGGTCGCAGTTTTAGGACATACCCGGGTCCAGTTTCACGAATAGTTTATTAATAATTTAATTGGAACCACACCAGGCCGAGCAGAAAATCGCCCGCTGAATATTTAACGCAATAATAACTGCAGTTCTGTCACTCGACGCTGAAATAAAGGCTTCTCATTTCTGATGAATTTAAATTTAAATGGGTAATTGTAATTGGAGTATTAATTTGACCGAAACAATGATATTTTGACAAAATATATTATAATTATTTTTAGGGTTCCGTACCCAAACGGTACAAACGGGACCCTATTTGACTGTCCCGGTCGCTCAGTTGGTAGTGAACCTATCTTCTGTGCTTGGGGGCGTGGGTTCGATTCCCATCTAGGACAAACATTTGTGTGATGAACATTTGTGTTTGTTCTATGTCTGGGTGTTAATATCTATTTAAGTATGTATTTAAAAATATATATGTACGTATATCAGTTTCTGGCAACCATATTATAAGCTTTGCTTAGTTTGGGGTCAGATGACCGTGTGTGCAAAAATGTCCCAGATATTTATTTATTTTATTTATTTATTACTAAGCCTACGAAGTCTGTCTGTCTGTCTGTCCTACCTATTAACGGCTGTATCTTTCGAACCGTAATAGAGCCAGTTGAATTTTTCACAGAATATGTAATGTTACGGCGGATTGACTAACAAATAATAACAAAGTCAAAAAGTAAAACCGAAAGGGGGGTGGGTCCCCTTACAACAAACGTATTTTTGTATTAGCTCTAATATAAAAAAAAGTAATACATAAAAGTGTCAAACTTAACAAGATTATAGTACACAATACACATTCTAAAGTATAAGAACAAATAATAAAAAATGACCAAGTGCGAGTTGGTGACAAGTTTATGTTCAGTACCAAGTTATAACTGGTAATTTCGTTATTGAATTTTCTCTGAGGGTTCCGTCCAACGGAGTCGTGCGTCGTCAGAGCACGAGTCCTAGTTGTACTTGCCCGGTTTTTTTATATATATATTTTTTTTTTTTTTAACGCTGATAAGTCCGCGTTTGACCACCAACTTGCCTGTTGGTAAGCGACGTTGTGGTCGAAGATGAAGCACGCAGACTTAGAAGATACCTATTCACTCTGGCCTTAAAAAGGCCCAGGTTATATCTCTCAGGGAACAGGGAAGCTGGCAGGTTGTTCCAAACTTTGGCTGTACGGATTAGAAACGTAGAATCGAAACGTTTGGTACGTATCCAAGGAAAATCCACAATGTATGGGTGGTAGTGGGCCGTTTTTCTACTTGTCCTGTAGTAAAAAGGGCATGGCAGGATAAGGTCATGTAGCTCTGATGCACATTCTCCGAAATGAATCCTGTAGAAAAATTTCTTCATTATACAACTCAGTCACTGAACCAACGCGCGAAGTGCTTCTTCGAGCGTCAATCCCAAGGTCACATTCAAGAAATTGGATTAAAATTAGCAAACCGGCCGAAATGAAACAAAGGGTTGGAACTGATTAAATTATTTTTAATCAACGAAAATAGAAGTTGGCAGTAAGTTTTTATGATTGAAGCCGGTCTGCAGGTGGTCACGATTTCTCTTCTCGCTATTAAATTTTGCATTTAATTCTACAGAATTTTCGCCGAAAACTTTATTGCTTCGGCAGACTGGTCTTGTAAAACTTGCTCTTTCTGAATACTCACCGCGTCAGAGTTCAGATGAAGTGATACGACACGGGACTTAGTAACACGACGTGTTTTTTTTATTTTTAACCGCCATTAAAAAGAGGCGGTTATCAATTCGACTGTATGTTTTTTTTTTTATGTATGTTTGTTACGCGATTACTCCGCCAATTTAGAATTGTTTTTGATGATTATTTTTTTGGTTGGTAGGTCTTATCTCATAGGTGGTCCCATAATTTTTTTATCGACATTGATTTAGCGCTTTTTGAAAAATCTACAAAACATGACAATAAGTAACGAATTCAATGTACAATGTAAACATCGTACAGTGCCACCAACTTAGCTGTTAAGGTGGGCAAAATTGGAACTACAGTTATTTCTTGGTGAATTTCATACTTTGTTCTCCACTAGCGACGCTGTCAACTGAACAGCAAACATAGAGGAACTGTTCCTACAACAGAACTTCAAAATAACAAAGAAGTGTCTCCATGGCGACCGGGCCCTGTTGTTTTTCGTTAAATTTTTCATGACCATGGATACAAAGTATTTCAGTCGTAATATTAAACAATATTTTCTACTTATTAGTTTCAGTTTGTAAATGTAGGTATAGTCATGAAGTCGGTTCTTTTTTTTCTAAAAATTCTAATTATTTATGCCATATTTGGCAAACTAGCAGACTGGCTAACGATACGATAGATACGATACGAGTATGGTGACTGCTAAGTCACCGTCGCCTATGGATACTTGTAACACCAGAGGCATCACAAATACGTTGCCGACCCTTTAGGATTCGATTAACTTAACTCGTTTTAATTTGAGTTAGTTCACAGACTATAGTAATTTTTAAACTTTCGCGATGGATTTAAGTTAGCGGCGTCGTGGAATCCCGTAGTGAGCAAGTGTACAAACCGCGGTGTAGGTACTAGGACATTTACCGATACAGTCAGTGTTGTGTGTCGTAGTGACAACCCTGCGATTTTTCAAGATCAAGTGAGGGTAGGAGAACAAAACACCCGCTCTTCTCGCCGGACTCACCCGCAGTGTTCAGTCAGCTCGTGACCACGGCCATTGTAACATGGTCGAAACGTCGAGCGAAAGGTACATATTTTTACCTAAATTAAATAATACGTACGATAAGTCCCGATAAACATTTAAAACATGAGTTCACAGACTACTTTTTTTAATCTACATACGTATATACAACGGTATTTATATGTGTGTTGACTTCAGTAGTGGCATTTCAATTGTGTGTCCAGTGAAGCTAACGGTGTAACGGTTACATAAATAGCAATAATGCAACTCCAAAACGAAACTTCAAGATTTGAACAAAATGGCTTCAAAACTGGTCATTAACTTGAATGAATTATGAAGTCAACACTATTGCACTAACTATACCCGGTATAAGTTTTCAATTCGTTTGCTACAAGTCCCAAATAAATATTATAATGCAGTAACGTAAGAGATGATTTACACCGTAAATTAATAAGTGTTATACAAACAGAAGTTTTTGATAGCCCGTTGCTCCAGTTGGTAGTGAACCTGACTTCTGCACTTGGAGGCATGGGTTCGATTCTATTTAAGTATGTATTTAAAAATATAAATATGTATGTATCTGGCAACCGCAAGCTTTACTTAGTTTGGGGTCAGACGGCCGTGTGTGCAAAAATGTTCCGAATATTTATTACTAGCGGTCCGCCCCAGCTTCGCACGGGTATAGATTATAGCCTATGTCACCCGGGGATAGTGTACCTCCCCAACAGTGAAAGAATTTTTCAAATCGATTCAGTAGTTTCGGAACATATTCAATGCAAACAAACAAACAATCAAATCTTTCCTCTTTATAATATTAGTATAGATTTAAAAAAAACGCATCTTATCTAGGAACTCGGTCACCTCCACGCGCATGTTGTGGAACATAATAAACTTTAACTGACTACTGCATAGAATATAAACTTTAATTTCCTTTACCACATTGTGAAATAAGCTTCGGCCTTTTTCCTTAACGACCAATATTTAACCGTAGAAATATTGGCAGCAACTCAAAAATTACAATCTAGCCGACTCTATCGATCAAAATAAAATGAATGGACGGGTCCAGAAGAAGCGCATTTTTGAAGATTACAAAATTACCGCCGGCGGTCACTTCGTTTCAGTCGGTCTCTAGTCGTACGAAGTGCAACACAAGATATTGTTACATGATAACGAAACATCTGACAAAATTATGCCTCCGTGTGCTTTCCAGAAGTGTAAATACACAACAAAAAAACGAAACCATTTTTTTTGTAACAAATGTACTGTACATAGTTATAATGTTATGATGTTATGTTGAAATATATGTCTGATGGTTTTGACTTGTTTTTACTGAACAAGTTCAATGGTTAGGGCCCGTCCATCCATTTTATTTTGGTCGAAGGCTGACTCTCGATAAACTGTCACCCTTCGTCCCAATTCTCAATGAGAATGACATGTTCCAATAACTATAATATAAATATTGCACGAGAAACCCATTCCCCAGGGTTTGTGAGCGCCGGAATCGTGTCGGAATCTTTAAATATTACTTATAAGTTGCTGCGGAAATATTGTTTGCCGAAGTTATGAGAGTTGAAACTTGTCTGTGAAGTTAGCGAGTAGTGTTTTTATTCATCGCCGATGTCTCTTAACTCTCCAGTGGCTTCGAAATTTTGAGCCAACTAATTTACTTTTAGAATAACAAAGAACAACTTTAACTTATAAAAGTTATGTGTTGCAAAATTTTGTTTGAGCATAATACCCATCTGCAACACTATTTATCATTATTATCATTACTTAACACAATAAAACATAACATGGAGCATCCTGTATTACTTGCATGGCGTGCTAGCGCTGCGACTGCTGTACGAGTAGGTTAAACTTTGTATTAGTACTAATAATTATGTATTCTGTAGCTAAACTATTCACAACCGGTTTTACTCCGCGATAAACTTGTGCCTACAACAGCAGTTTGGTGGGTTCGCGCGTTTCATTTTTTTGTACAATGTAGGTAATTAGATTTAATTAGATTTAAAAAAAATATATTATATACTATACCGAGAACCAGTTGTCTGGATAAATCTAAGACTTTAAGACAACTTACTAACTCGAAATGTAACGTACAATGTGTTTTTAAATAAATAAATAAATAAAAACATATCACGAGGTGACGTGGGATCTGCCAAGTGCTCAAACGTGTTACTTGCCACACGCTTGCTAAACGACGTACAAATAAACCAGTCAAGTGCGAGTCTGGCTCACGTACTGAGAGTTCCGTACCACCGCAAAATTCAATAACGAAATTACCAGTTATAACTTGGCAATGAACAGAAATTTATTACTGACACGCACTTGGCCATTATTTATCATTAGTTATTATATTTTAGAGTGTGTACTATAATAATGTTAAATTTGACGCTTGTAAGTATTACAGTTTATACTTACAGTTAGTACAAAAATACGTTATAAAAAATTGTTGTAAATTTTTTTTATGTTCTAGTTAATCCGCCGTAACATTACATACTCTGTGAAAATTTCATTTGGCTATCTATTACGGTTCTAAAGATACAGCAGTTTAAAGGTAGAACAGACGGACAGACAGACAGACGTCATATGCGTAGTAATAGGGTCCCGTTTTTACCCTTTGGGTACGGAACCCTAAAAAACTTAAATCTTGTACTTGTAATCGCGCACAACGCAACGGCAATTACTAACATAAATACCAGAACATTCGTTCGCAAAAAGCTTTTTCCTCTTTCGTAATTAGAATGATAAAACAATCGAGCGCATTTTCTGCGTTTGTATTTTCACAGAATCACAATCTTGGAGTGTTCAAGTCTAGGGTTAATGGGTTTTTACTAAGAAAACAAGCTCCATCTTTGACCGCATGATTGCTTTCCATCAGCTGAGATTGCGGTCATACATTAGCCTACTCTGATGTAAAAAAAAATACTTTTTGAAATGCAAGCCCACGGTGAGAGATACAATGCTTTTTAAGGTTATATGATTATTTACGGGATATTTACCGTGGTAAGGTTATGGAATGAGCTCCCGATATGAACAACCGAGCAACCGTGATAGTTTAAAACAGTGTTACAATGCTTTTTTGCTCCAAAAAAATCTTTGAATTTTAAGAAGTGTGGCTTGCATGTGGCAAGCCACTTCATTGAAAACTAATCAGACCACATGTTACAATATGCCATGTTGATTAAATAGATACTGCAGTTATTGCTACTCCACAATAGCAACCACTAATTTTTAATCTTTAATTTTAGTTGCAATGTTAATACTAAGATTCATCATCATGACCATCAGCAGAGTCCAGAGTCCACTGTCACTGCTTAGAATCATCATCATCATCATTTCAGCCATAAGACGTCCACTGTTGGACATAGGCCTCCCCCATCGATCTCCAAAAGGGCCGGTTGCAAGCAGCCTGCATCCAGCGTTTCCCTGCGGTCTCTTTTAGATCGTTTGTCCATATTGTAGTTGGACGTCCTACACTGCGCTTACTAGTCCGTGGTAATACTAATATTATAAACTAAAAAAAAAAAAAAAAAATTATAAAGGATAAATTTGATTATTTGTTTGTTTGCATTGAATAGGCTCCAAAACTAGTGAACCGATTTGAAAAAAAAAACACTATTGGGAAGCTACACTATCCCCGGGTGACATGGGCTATATATTTTTTTTTAATAGGGATCCTTATTAAAACTCCAATAATGTAATCTAAGGTGTAAAAAAAATAAGATTTACACCCGTGCGAAGCCGGGGTGTGTTGCTAGTATTCAATAAGTATGTAATCATGATCGTGGTAAAACTATTTTAAAGTGTAAACAATGTTTTATGTATCGATTCTACATTTTCATGGAATGATTCTTGTTTACCCCAGTCCTCCCCAAAATACTTGAATACGACACACAGCGCTGAGTGAGACCAATTCATTAGTGTAGCTTACTTATCAAGTCTCGAGTGTTTCAAGTATCACTTAAGTGAGTATAATTGGCAGCATTTAATGAATTGTTCAAGTGTCACTTAGTTCTGCTGACAAGGCATTTTACGACATGTGTTTTGTATCACATTTTATCAAAAGAACTTGACTACTTTTAGTGGTGGTTTTTTTTTTTGAGTGGGTTTGGTATGTTACTGTAAACATCTATGATTAAGAGCTTTGGAACGTCGCTTATGCCTGGGTCACACATTGCGATAATATTCGGGCGATAAACTTCGTCTACGGTGAAGCTGCGCGGCCACACAATGCGCGATGTATAAACGCAAAAGACAAAATGGATGCCGCGGTTGCTCATAGCAGAGATCCTTTTTTTTATGGCCAGTTTCGTTTGGGTTCCATAAAATCGGCTCAGACTCGTAATTGGCAATAAATTCTAAAATTCTATCGTTACTCCAATCCATGCTTCGCTTCAGCTATATTATGCACTGCAGTTTAACTTACACGTCCGCTACGCACGATGGCTGGCGGTTGACTGAAGTGTGGCTACGCAAGCGAAGTTTATCGCGATAAAACACTTTGATCTGCGAGAATTTACCGACAGCGGAGCAAAGTCCTCGCAGCTACGTACGAAACACCGAAGTATACGCGAATAGTTGGCTACACACATCGCTATAACGCGAATCTTCGGGTTATCGCGATGTGTGCGGCCTAGGCATTACAAACAGGTGAGTTGGTGGCCAAAAGCGAACTTAGCCGCAATAAAAAAAACTTCTTAAAAAGACTACGCACTTAAATCTTGATGTCCTAAAAAGGTATCTTTAAAATGAGTTCGTAATAAGTTCGTACTACTAACGTGCGATGAAGAGTAGTTCGATGGCTCGATACTTCAGGAGAAGTGATTTGGTTCGCACATTTATAGGATTTAGTTTAGCGCCTTTATTCTTCGGGTATGATGGTGGAAAATTGTGTTTTACATTTATTTTAGTGTTTAACCAAAAATATCGTTTACAATCGTTTACAAAAATAATAATTTGTTTACAGCAAATTGTAGCGTTGTCGGTACATTCTACATGGACATCAACATCATTTTCATTTGCAGGTAAATCAAGAGTGTTTAAGTTTTTTTTGCATTCACTTTGTATACCTGTAAATAGAATAGTTTTTAGTGCATTAAAATCTAGTTACTCGGTTTCACAAGTTTTTTTTTTGTTCTATTTTAAAATGATTTCCATACAAACAGTCGGATTGCACTAACGTATTTTGTGTTTGTCTGTCATATTTAATAATGAATTTTCACGCAAGTTTTGATGAAATTATTTTATAATTCTGCCGTCCGATTACTAAATGACCGTTAAGTGACATTGTGGCAATGTCACTTAACGGTCTTTTATTAATCGGACGGCAGAATAATATTTGTTACCCCAAACGTTATCTAGAACGGTCCTTGTCCATAAAATGTAGTATAATCCATTATTGGTGACGAGACTGTCAAAACATGTTGTACAAACACTTCCAGATTTCCAGACGCCTGGACGTCTGTGCCTGGACGTGTAGCTACCATAATAATGAATCTGGCAAGTGTCCATTAGCCTTCTTTTTATTTCATTAAAGCGTAATGGCGGAATGGTGTAATTATCCCATCATTGTGGCCGTAATGAGGTTTCGGACGGGATTCAGTGTTAATAGACTAATGGGGAGCTTATTGCAGAGTTATTTCAGACGATACTTACATTTTCTTTTTATAAAAGGCTTGCGTTTGACCTCCAACTCGCCTGATGTTAAACAATGATGCGGTCTACGGTGGAGCACGCTAGAAGAAACCGATTTACTCTCGACTTGAAGACACCCAGATTGTAACTGCCGGGGAACGCCCATTCAGGCAGCGAATTCATTAGACTAGCAGTTCGCGTAATAAAAGTGGAACCAAAGCGCTTCGTTCGGGTTTTCGGAATACCAACCATAAAGCGGTGTCGATTTGTTGTGCCCGCCCTGGCAGTCGGATAGAAAAATGGGCAGGAGGGAATCAAATAATCGAGAGACCGTTTATTTTCATCGTTTCACACCTGCTTACTTCAGAGTTATTTTATAATCTGAGAGTACGATGAAATATCTTCAAACAGTCTCGAATACTTCAAGATAGAATTAATATTCATTTGCCTACCTCACACTGAGCTACGTACAGTCGTGCGAGTTTTGCTTCTCACACAATGCTACATAATGTATAACTTGCGAATTTGCTCAAAATTTACTGAACTCGGATGTCACGCTGCGCTCCAGACAAATGTAATAACTTCACCTTTGAATTCCATTTGGGATTCTAGAATGGGAACTGAGAAAATTATATTTCTTGATGTCACTGTTATTTAATCATAATATAGTATGATTTAATCATAATTATGATTAAATAACGATATGATATGAAAGGTTCGAGACGTCGGAATGGCGGTAATGAAATAAAAGTGGAGCTGGGCAGGACACGTTGCTAGGCGCAGTGATGACAGGTGGAGTTAGGTCTTAACAGAGTGGTGGCCGAGGCAAGGTAGGCGGAGCGTTGGTCGTCCGGCTGCAAGATGGGTCGACGATATTATTACTATCGCGGGTCGAACCTGGACTAGATTAGCACAGGACCGAGGCAGATGGCATAGCAAGAGAGAGGCCTATACCCAGCAGTGGGATAAGGAAGGCTGTGGATGATGATGATGATAATGATATTTTCATACCATCTTAACTAATATTATAAAGCGAAAGTAACTCAGTATTTTTTTTACAGGGAAAGTGCCTTTATACGGCTAAACATCATACCGCTAAACCGTTTACCGCAACTAACACAGTAACTAATTTTTTACACACACTAAGAACTTGCAGTGATTCTTATGAACTACCATATGCAAAAAGAGCTGGAAGTTCCTCTGCAGGGTAAGTTCGAATAAAGGCATACAGACACATTTAGACTGGATGCGTTAGCACCCGCCAGGCCACCTTACCACATTTCCCTTGTTTATATGATCTGGGGCCTTTCGGCCAACTGCTAACACGGTATCAAACTAACGTTAAATCCGCTCAGTTGGAAAATCACGCGACCGCAAACCGTATCTGGGCGCGTTAAGGTCCACGTTCGCGTGATTTTACAAGTGAGTGGATTTAACGTTAATTTGATACCGCGTTAGCAGTTGGCCGCAAGGCCCCATATCATATAAACAAGGGAAATATGGTAAGGTGGCCTGGCGGGTGCTAACGCATCCAGTCTAAGTGTGTCTGTATGCCTTTATTCGAACTTACCCTGCAGACAAACTTGCCGCTCGTTTAGCATGTAGTTCATAAGAGTGCTCAAAGAGGTCAGTACCCTACTTTTAACATGGTGTATTGTTCATGGAGTCTGAATTTAACCTTAATACCACACTTTGTAGGCTGCTCGAAGCCCTCTTACATGGCTTGTTGTTACAGGATACCTGTAACAACGGTTGTTTTTACCGTAGGTACTGTAGGACGTCCACCCACAAAATGGACAGATGACCTAAAAGAGACCGCAGGGAAACGCTGGATGCAGGCCGCTTCCATCCGGCCCCTATGGCTGAAATGATGATGATGATGATGACTGTACAACCAGCAGGCCTAGCATGGGCTGTGGATAAATTGTCTTTTCACCGTTTTTATACACGCCTAGACGCGACAAAGCTAGAATAGGGATACGTTTGTCTTTTTCTCGCGGGATAAAAACGGTACAAAGACAATTTGTCCCGGCCCGTGCTAGGCCTGCAGGACCAACAATTTAACGTGTGATCCGACGCACGGTAGCGCTCACTTATAAAAATGCCACTCGCGCTCACTCACCCGTAGATTGCCCGAGTCATCCTTTGCGTGCGTGGTCAAATTCGTAATGAGCACTATTTTAGCTATCATACCTATCTCGTGGCATAGATATTCTCCCTGTCAGCCTTAAAAGCCGTTTGCAGTATTCGCTTATATTCGCTTATACGGGCTGTCCGTCCATCCGTAACTTAATACAATTTCCAAATCAAAAATCTGATTCTGTTCTCAAAGTGAAAGGGAATTGTTTCAGACTGGTGGGAAATTTGATTTTCATCGCGAAGTTTCTGCAGCAGTTTGTACTATAGACATAGATTGGTAGGTAAAGTATGATACTAGTTTATTGTATACATAGCGATATTTTATTTTTCTATGTAGTAGGCAGTTATATAAATATTTTTTTTAAATCTAGTAATAGGCTTGCGTTTAACCGCCAACTCGCCTGATGTTACGTGACGACGCGGTCTACGGTGGAACACGCTTGCCTAGAAGAAACCGATTCACTCGTGACTTGAAGACCCAGATTTTAACTATCGGGGAACACTCATTCAGGCAGCGCATTCCACAGACTAGCAGTACACATAGAAAAAGTGGAATCAAAGCGCTTCGTACGGGTTTCCGGAATATCAAATATAAAGTGGTATCGCATTTTTGTGCCCGCTCTGGTGTGCCCGCTCTGGCATTCCGATAGAAATAAAGGATATTTAGGTATTTGGCGGCGTTTGATTGGCCATAGCTCGAACGAAAAATCGCTAATTGCATCTCATTATTCGTACAACATATTGTTTCACACTTATCTAGTTATAATTGATGTTCACGCTATTTGTTTGCAAAATGTTCAAGAATGATAGTTGTATGAAAAAAATAGCTAAGTTTGGTCGTACCTACTAACGATGGCCAATTAAGACGCCGTCGTATTACATACCTATAACTCGTACTCGTAGGTGATACCGCGTGTACAAAGTGTGTTACCGATTCAGCTGAAACGCTACGAAACATTCCCACAATATAAATTACAAACATCTACTTTGAATTATTCATAACGCACTTCGTCGATCTAACGTCCCTATTCTGATACAAATTTGCGAACCCAAACATTTATAAAAGAAGCAGAATTTTCCGGCAAATTAATTTAGATACGCCACATATTCTCACGACTGCAATCAATTGTTCACAGTCCTCAACGCTTCGATTGACAAAGTTATTAGAATGTGCTCGTCACCTTGGGTAAATATTTTCAAAGCTGAAACTGCACGCTCCTCCACTAAATATGCAATACTGTGAGATTTAGTCACATTCACTCGCAAATCTGAGTAAATTCAAGCTTGAAAGATCTCTACCCAGGGTTATGAACTCATTTCAGCACCTAAATATGGTAGTTTATAGCCAGGATAATAAGATTGAACTTATTTGCAGTTGTTGTTGAGTTTCAAATCGCTGAGTTTACAAAAACTCACTTGTGTAACAATTTATTTACGTAAAAGTCTAAATCTGTATAAGAATACTATCTACGTTTGATTATAAAATATAGTTCCCGCCCGACTTTAAAATCCGTGTAAAAATATTATTTTGTTCTTTGTAGTAGCATAATTAACTTAGACATTTCGGAGAGTGTGCATCAGATCTGCATGATTTAATTCCTTCCTGCCCTTTTTTCTATCGGACCACCAGGGCGGGCACAAAAAATCGACATCGTTTTATGGTTGATATTCCGAGAACCCGTACGAAGCGCTATGATTCCACATTTATTGTGCGAACTGCTAGTCTGTGGAATTCGCTGCCTGAATGGGTTTTCCCCGTTGGTTACAATCTGGGCGTCTTCAAGTCGAGAGTGATTCTTCTAGGCAAGCGTGCTCCATCGTAGACCGCATCGTCGCTTAACATCAGGCGAGATGGCGGCCAAGCGCAAGCCTATCTACCATAAAAAAAAAAGTTTATATTTTGTGGTTCTTTGAAGTAATTTTACTAAAGATAATTTATTTTCCAATTTGTAGTGAAACATTACGACCTATGATAGTGGAATGCTTAAAACCTTCTTTAACTCTTTGCGGGGCGAACTTCTAGTTTATTTTTTTATAGATACAATTACATTTTATTATAGAAACTGACGTGTTTTCACACATTTTATTTGTATTATACAGGAGTTACTCACGTAAGATTAAGCCAGTCACTCCGACTATAGTTTCAACCGCATTCAGCGGTCTTTTTCAAGGTGAATGCACGCACAGCTGCGTCTAGCTTGGTGCCAAGCTAGACGCTTGGCTACAAGTACATAAATCCATGCATGAATACCTTTTTGTTTTGACTTGAGCAAAGTGCAATTATAGTTATTTGGAATATATAGTTATATTGAAATTCGTAGGCGCTCGAGCAAAATTACTTGTATTCTTCGAGCTGGTTTAAAAACTACCAAGCCAAATTTAATAAAAAATTAAGTGGAACCACCTCGAGAGTTTCTTCTAGAATACTTATCTAGATGATAAAAAAGAAACACACAAATTGGTTTAGCGATTTACAATTAAAGGGCTAGGTCAGGGAGAAGTAAAATCTATAGTGCTTTGTATATTATATTATCCATAAAGCTTTTAGCACTTTCCCATTGATATCCTTTTCCATTACATTTCATAATTAACGCTTATTCGTAAAACCATTTTACACTTCCTCTCTCTTTGGCTGCTCAACCAAGCCTCCTGTCAACGTCGCCCGATCACGCCATCAGACCACGGTGGACTGTGATTGGCCGACGTTCCTGATTGGCGTTGATACATCTAGTTGGCTTTGAAATCATTAAATCCTCTTTCAATTAGGCAAAATAAATAAAAACTATTAATACATTTTTGTACTTAAAGAAATAACCAAAATGCTATAATAACGTGCGAATATATAAATCAAATAGTAATAATTGTTATAATACCTAACACAATATAAACAAAAAAAGGACCAACATTGAGAAGCTTCCTCCTTTTTTGAAGTCGGTTAATAATTTGATTCAAATAAGTATTAGATAAACAGCTCACCTGAAACTGAATCGATCACTAGAATACCGTCTCGCAGAACAGTTATGAATGACAGGCGAGCCCGCAGATACCCCGGACCATGACTAATCGTAACGTCCAGATATCTCCATCCATCACGAACGTGATGTGTCATAGCCACATTCAGCCGCAGTGATTGAGAGGCTGCGAATCTTTGATTGGGAAATGCTGATACTGTTTGTAGGTGCTTGAGGTTGAAATCAGGGGAATAGGCAATCACCGATGTTTACTTTACTATTTGATGAATATGTACGCCAATATTCATCATCATCATCATCAGCCAGAAGACGTCCACTGCTGAACATAGGCCTCCCCCTTTAACCTCCACACTGAACGACAGCCTGCCTTTTGCATCCACTGTATGCCCGCGACTCTCACAATGTCGTCGGTCCATCTAGTGGGAGGCCTACCTACGCTGCGTCTTCCGGTTCGTGGTCTCCACTCCAGAACCTTTCTTCCCCATCGGTTATCGGTTCTTCGAGCGATGTGGCCTGCCCATTGCCACTTCAACTTGCAAATGTTAACAGCTAAGTCGGTGACTGGTTCTTCGCGCAAAGAAACTCCAATATTATTCACCTCAAAATAACCATGTTATAGACTTCACAATTATTTATGTCAGTAGCAGCGTCGTCAGATGCCGTGATATTGGGTGTGGGCTTAAATTTCTTGGTAAATAAATCTTCAAGAAAACAGTGAGGTAATATGATTACACTTTCTAGAGCTTTTCATGTTAGACCTGTAGTCGGTACTTAAGACCTTAAGTCGGTAGTCGGTCGAAAATCACAAAACTGACCAGGCAACTTTACTTATGAGTATTTTTTTAAACAGGTCAGACTTTTTACCGTTATGTTCATCGATCCCATTGCCGTTTATTATAGACTAGCGACGCGCCCGCCCGGCTTCGCACGGGTGTAATTTACGTGCGAAGCCGAGGCGGGTCGCTAGTTATACATATAAACCTTCCTCTTGAATCACTCTATCTATTAAGAAAAACCGCTTCAAAATCCGTTGCGTAGTTTTAAAGATTTAAGCATACATAGGGACGGACAGACAGCAACAGCGACTTTGTTTTAACCTTATGTAGTGAAAGTGCAACGAGAAGATACGTACATAATTAACATATTATTGTTCCCAGCAGCCTTGAAATAGTTATGAAACACTTATAAGTGTTGTGTAAAAACAGATAGTACTCATGAGCTAGTAAAGAGCTATATACTATGACTTATATTCAAATTTCTATAGCTCTAAAATAAGTTATAGTTTTATTGATGACTCGACACACTCATCGCCTTAGCTCTACTGTTTTTTTAGGTTTATAGACATTTATTCTCATATAAGATGTTACATCACTTCCATGAGAACACTGCTAACAATAAATTTACAGTTCGTCGTCGCAAAAATAACTTAATAAATTACAATACAAACATGTAGAACAAAACAATAAGTATATAAGTATTTTTTAATGCAATAGATGGCAAACAAGCAGACGGGCTGACTGATGGTAAGCAGTCACCGTTGCCTATGGATACTTGTAACATCAGAGGCATTACAAATAAGTTGCCAACCCTTTAGAACTCGATTAACTCGCCTTTTGAAGAACCCCATGTTGTAACTTCTCGGAAACACCGCGGAGAGTAGCTCATTCCGTTCCAGCCTTGACTTCACTGTGATAAGTCTATGTGATGAAATTAATTTTCCGTATATATATATAAATAAGTGAATGTGAAAACGGCTGCACTGGGGGATTAGACAAGACTTGATGGTGGTCAAACGCAAGCCTCTTATTTATAAAAATAAAAAAAAGACCCACGAAAGATGAAATTGTATGAAAATGACATTGACAATGACATTAGCTTGAGAGATGTTATCACAAGCTAATGTATGATGGACTGTGCAGCGTGTCCTACAACTTGCACACAAGACGACCTGAATGAAGCCACGGAGAGTGCCATTGGGATGGCAGAGTTTTGGTCTAGAAACTTAATTTGAAAATAGAATTATATTTTGCGGAACATCGACTCGAAAGAAGAAGCTAATGTCATTTTTATACAATTTCATTTTTCCGCAGGCGTTAACGGTTACCGAAAGTGAGTCTTGTCTAACCCCCTGATCGGTTCAGGGTAAAGTTCAGGGCACACGTCACGTGGAGTGCACATAAAGCTCGCCAATTCGCGTTTTTAACCAAATTTTTAACAACCTCCCGAGCCGGATAATTTGCATGCAAATATGTCCGTGTGGACGAGCCGTAACGTACCAGTATTTTCAAGGGTCTTAATTTTATTTGCATTCCTTTGTTTGTATTGAATTGTCATTTGCATTTAAAATAGTACACGTGTAAATGGAACCGGATGGAATGTGTTTTTTATTAATTCAATACCAGAGAAATTAGAACAGGTATGAGGATGAATAACCAAGATCCAAAGCAATGACTGTTATTTATTCATTAAAAAAAATGTAAGAATAATCACAAGATAGCTTTCTAGTCGGAGTTTCTTTGCACAATCTGGAATCCGGAATGAGAATATTCACCTAAGAACCCCAGTCCCGACATAGCTGTTAAAATTTGCAAGTTAACGTGGAAATTGGCAGGCCACATTGCTTGAAGAACCTATAACCGATGGAGAAGAAAGGTTCTTAAGTGGAGACCATAAATAGGTACTGGACCAGCGTAGGCTTAGCGTTTCCCACTAGATGGACCGACGACATAGTGAGAGTCGCTGAGATCCAGTGGATGCAAAAGGCAGGCTGTCGTTCAGTGTGGAGGTTAAAGGGGGAGGCTTATGCTCAGCAGTGGACATCTTCTGGCTGATGATGATGATGATGATGTATAGAAAGTATTTGTTTGTTCAGACTCAACTCTCTAATAGTTAAACGGGTTACGGGTTACTAGTTAGATTGACGTTATTGTGAGAGTCGTGGGCATCCAGTGGATGCAGATAGCAGGCTGTCGTTCAGTGTGGCGGTTTAACAGATTTTGTCGCGTGTATTATTGTGTTCGAAATGTCAGACCTTTAAGGTGGTTCGATTCACGAACGGCGGGAAATTCAAATTTCAAACAGTTTTCTTGTCCTTGTAGCTAGGCCGGGTAACTATTGTAAACAACCATGATGTTTGCGCAAATTGATTATTATTCTTTACAAAATCATGTAAAGCTATTTATCTCTAATGCACATTATTACTTACATTTGTGAATAAACTAACTTTTGCTGTTTCAAACGGTTTATTCACAAATGTAAGTAATATGGTGCGTTACTGTTAAATAATTGTACATTATAATGTAAAGAACAGCCAACATTTAGCGCAAACACTGCGTTATTTAAAAATAATTACCTGACCTGGCTACTAGGACCAAAAAACTGTTTAAAATTTGAATTTCCCGCCATAGGTGAATCGTACCACCTTAAATATGTAATCCTGCTAATATTATGAACGCGAAAGTTTGTATATATGGATGTTTGTTCCTCTTTCACGCAAAAACGACCAATGGATTTTAATGAAAATTTACAATGATATAGCTTATACATTAGAATAACACATAGGTTATAACGGGTTGTAGTAGCGAGGCCAAAGGCCGAGCTCTACGCGTACGAAGTAGCGGGTTTCAGCTAGTATAAAATACACGCGAATAAATCCGTTAGAAGAGTTTAATTTCAATTTCTTGCCCTACCTACTACATAATTATATCTACCATACCCACCATGTGTGTCATACCGCCGTGTCATGGCTCGTACGAAATAATTTCCCTTTATATTGGTTTTGCAAGTTACATAACTTGAAATTCAAATCAACTACTTATACAAACATATTTAAATGAAACGTTGAATAATAATTTAATGATTATGACACATTAGCATGCCACCAACTATATCAGTAATTAATTAAATGAAGCATCCCGCAGTTCAATTTAGAGCTTTTAAAATTATGCAAATGTAACCAAACCACATCACTACTGGTATAATTTAATTTTACTGTTGTTTATTTCACTTTGGAACACCTAGGTCAGCCTACTATGGTACGCCAATCTTTCCGTTTTCTACTTTGGCCTACTGGCTACGATATGATGCTACAGCCAGTTTTCGTAGCAGTAGTTCACTGCATCGTAGCATGCTACGACACATGCTACGCATGAGTGGCCTACGAAAACTTTGTATTGTATTAATAACTAGCGGTTCGCGCCTGCTTCGCACGGGTATAAATTATAGCCTATGTCACCCGGGGATAGTGTAGCTTCCCGTCAGTGAAAGAATTTTTCTAATCGGTTCAGTAGTTTCGGAGCCTATTCAATGCAAACAAACAAACAAACAATTAAATCTTTCCTCTTTATAATATTAGTATAGACTAGCTGACCTGACAGACGTTGTCCTGTCTTAGAACTCAAACACGCAGAGTTGAATTTGTAAATCTTATTTTTTACACCTTGGGTTCCATTATTGAAGTTTTAGTAAGGATCCCTATTTTTTTGAGAATATAATATAGCCTATGTCACCCGGGGATAGTTTAGCTTCCCAACAGTGAAAAAATTTTTCAAATCGGTTCAGTAGTTTCGGAGCCTATTTAATGCAAACAAACAAACAATCAAATCTTTCCTCATTATAATATTAGTATAGAAGTATAAATTAGTCAAGCAAATGAAATTTGCTGTCTCTCAGACTAATAAATACTATCGCAGTAATCATAATTGTCATTCAGTGCTGTCGTTCAGTCTGGAGGTTAAAGGGGGAGGCCTATGTTCAGCAGTGGACGTCTTCTGTATGATGATGATGATGATGATGAATCATAATTTTAGCTCGGAGCTGTGTCTGATATTCTTATAATTAGGCTAGATGTTTGACTATAACTCACCACGATTGTCACTATAGCATAAGACATCTTCTGCTGAACAAAGAATTCTACACTGATGGACACCCGCAACTCTCACGATGTCGTCGGTCCATCTAGAGGGGAAGCCTCCCTACGCTGCGCCTTCCTGTTTCCGGTCTCCATTTAAAAACCTTTCTTCCCCATCAGTTACCGGTGCTTCAAGCGATGTGACCTGCCTATTGCCACCAAATTGCAAATGACGAGGGACTTTTTATTCATAAAAATACAAATTTTAATTTTAATTTTAATGTTTGGTAGAAATAGCTTTAGGTTTTTAAATCATCTTTTAGTTTAATTTTAGCTTTTATTTGGATATTTTATGTTTTAGTTTATATTTTAAGTTCTCATTAATTTTCTGTTTTTTTAAGTTCCATTAAATAAATATTAATGAATTACAAATTGCGTTTAATGTTGAAACCAGTCATTCCTCTCCGACCAACTGAACGGACCAACTAGTTGCGCAGAATGGAACTTGGTGAAGCGTTTTGTTCCAATCAAATCAGCTGGTACTTTGGTAAAATTTTGTTCTTAACGGACCAACTGGATTCATCGAGTTCCATTCCGCTCAACTAGTTGGTCCGTTCAGTTGGTCGCATGCACGTGACAAGCCGCGTAGCTTGTCACGTGTACGGTACGTAATTTGTACAAGTTTATAATAAAACTTGTGACATAACATGCCACGCCATACATGTTGCTTAGACCGCAGCCACTGTGAATCAACCAGAGAGCTGCTGTATCCGTTATCTTTTAGTTTTGGGCTAGTTTCTCTAATCTATTAATAATCGAGTCCTAAACGGTTGGCAACGTATTTGTGACGCCTCTGGTGTTGCAAGTATCCATAGGCGACGGTGACTGCTTACCATCAGGCGGCCCGTCTGCTTGTTTGCTACCTATGGCATTAAAAACGTCTTTAATATTTTTGGATCTGTTGAAATCCTATGTTTTTCATTACAATAAACACAGAGTTTGTGGTACAGTGAAAAACAGAGTTTACAAAAAAGTTACATAGACTGAAAAATCTTGTATGTTATTATTTAGTTAGATTAATATTATCAAAAAACAACAAACACAAATAAACATAGTCGCAAATAGTAACATTAAATTACATTAGTGACTATTTTATTTTGATTGTAAAATAAAATTAAGGAAAATATTTATCTGAGATAAGTATCTTAAAATATAACATTTATTTTTATCTATTTTAATAATAATTTAAAAGCACGATTTTACTTTGTTATATTATAATAACTTAAAACCTACAAGACCAATATAAATAGCGTTTTTATTACTAGATAGTTATATACTAATATTTGGTACTATTACGTTTATTGTGAAATAAAAAATACATTCATAAAATTATTGTGAAAAAAATAACTATGATAATTGTTAGAATAATCCAAAAAAATAATAGTACACTGTCAGTACAGACGCGGGAAAAGCCGCGATCAACTGTGGTAAGTACATAATTATACATAGCTAGTAGGCCGCCCCTGCTTCGCACGGGCGAAGCCGGGATATATAGCCTATGTCAACCGGGGATAGTGCAGCATCCCAACAGTGAAAGAATTTTTCAAATCGGTTCAGTAGTTTCGGAGCCTATTCAATGCAAACAAACAAACAAACAAACAATCAAATCTTTCCTCTTTATAATATTAGTATAGATGTGCAATAGAAATTGTGTCTAATGTAAATAAAGACATTGAAGTCAAAGTCAAAGTCAAAGGTTTACTACGATTCTTCCATCTCCTGTCTTGATTTTATCATGACGTAATACGAAAATGTTGTTTTAATGATCTGAAAAATTAATAAATTATTAATTATTATAATTTACGTATTTTTTCTTGTATTGAAAAACCAAGTAAGATACTGAAACATTTTAGTACATTTAATAAATAAAATACTGAAACATTTTAATTACTGGTTTTATTTATACTACACGGGAATTACTCACGTAAGATTAAGCCGGTCACTTCGACTATAGTTCGGCAGCCGCGCGTGTGCATTCACCTTGAAAAAGACTGCCTAATGCGGTTGAAACTATAGTCAGAGTGACCGGCTTAATCTTACGTGAGTAATTACCGTGTAATATAAATAAAATGTGTGAAAACCACGTCAGTTTCTATAACAAAATATTAATGGTGTAACATATACATAGCTAACGGTTGTATTTAATAGGCTTTATTAACTTAAAACAGTAGGATATGAGTAGGATCAGTACTTGACGCCATTTTATCAAAATCAAATAAGCTTTCATCATCATCATCATCAGCCAGAAGACGTCCACTGCTGAACATAGGCCTCCCCCTTTAACCTCCACACTGAACGACAGCCTGCCTTTTGCATCCACTGGATGCCCACGACTCTCACAATGTCGTCAGTTCATCTAGTGGGAGGCCTCCCTACGCTGCGTCTTCCGGTGGGGAAGAAAGGTTCTGGAGTGGAGACCACGAACCGGAAGACGCAATAAGCTTTGAAACCGATGAATTCCTGGAGAGATGATGTGCACTTGTACAGGGATGGAGAAACTCTGTCGTTACAAGTGACACGGTTTTCTTGTTAGAGGAATCTACAACTGTTAAATTACTATAATATAGCATTCGCAATCTTTGGGGGAGAAAATACAAGCTTGGGTCTTGTTAGCGTTGAATTTGACGAGATTTTCGTCACCACTGTCGGAAACAGCTTTAAGAGCTTGATTCATACGCTTTACCAAGTCTTCTCTCAACGGCTGAATTAGCAGTGTGAAGAAGAGAGGAGTATATATCCATGTAAAGAGAAGAGGAATATAGCGGTGCAAAGAAGAGAGAGCATACAGGTAGGAGGCGCACACCCTCCCTCTTTCAGAGCTCAGCTCTACTCATTTTTAATTTAATGGAAATACACTCTTATGCGCCTGTACTATCTGGTTAGCCAAAACTCTACTCTAAATGCTTCCACGCTTGACTAAGTTCGGCCTAGCACGGGCCGTGGACAAATTGTCTTTCCACCGTTTCTATCCCGCGAGAAAAAGACAAACTTATCCATATTCTAGCTTTGTCGCGTCTAGACGTGGATAAAAACGGTGGAAAGACAATTTATCCACAGCCCATGCTAGGCCTGCATCTCTCGCTTTAAATATATCATTATAATGTAAAAAGATATTTGTGTTTTTTTTAAAGAATGTGACTTACATTGATTGCCGGCTGTACCCCTGTTTTGATGTTGAAAGCAGCTACAAACTCCAGCGTCGGTTGTACTTGATTGAGGATCAACAAAACTATCTTCTGGTTGGAGACGCTCATAGATTCCCACGGCAAGTCGTACACTAGCGCTGGTATATCTTCCGCCTACAAAACATTATGTAAACGTCATTGTATTTTACGAAGATGGAGATACAAATTATCTCTCATGCATAAACCCCGATGTCCATCTAAGTGTGGTTTCACAACTGTACGGGAGACCAGCGTGAGTCTCCCGTAGTACGGGCTCCCGGAGCGGACACATACGTGAGGCGCTAGAACATCGTTTCACTGCGACGTGGATTGTTCCGTACGGGACTTGCCTCCGCGTAGATCCCGTCTCCTGCAGTACGAGCGACCCACACGGGTCTCTTGCGCAGCTGTGAAACCAGCCTATATAACGTTACACGTGGTCTGAAATCTATCTGATTAAACTTCCCGATATTTCAAGCGTTTATTAAGAGGTAGTGCACAAGCACATGTCTCGTCATCACTTCACTACATAGTATAAAACAAAGTCGCTGTCGCTGTCTGTCCGTTCCTATGTATGCTTAAATCTTTAAAACTACGCAACGGAATATGAAGCGGTTTTTTTAAATAGATAGAGTGATTCAAGAGGAAAGTTTATGTGTATTAATAGCGACCCACCCCGGCTTCGCACGTAAATTACACCCGTGCGAAGCCGGGCGGTCGGGTCGCCAGTACATAATAATATTGTTTTTCTAACTGCATACCTGTCTATTTGCTTCTATTTCAAAATCCATTATTTTTATTATTATATTTTCTAAAATTTTACTTTTTCTTACCTGAATTCGTACGTTTTCGAGGATAAGCGACACGAGCATTAAAATTCCCATAAATATAGGTATCATGAGCCCGAATGTAAGTATAGTCTCTATGTTCTGTAACAAAAGACTAGATTTTCACCGTCACATTCTCGCTAGAAATATGTAAACACAACGACGTGAAAATATGGGTGTTACCCGATAGTTACGATCTAGGTGTCTTCAAGTCACGAGTGAATCGGTTTCTTTTAGGCAAGCGTGCACCATTGAAGACCGCATCATTGCTTTACACCAGGCGAGATGGGCGTCAAACGCAAGTCTATCTATACTAATATTATAAAGAGGAAAGATTTGATTGTTTGTTTGTTTGCATTGAATAGGCTCCAAAACTACTGAACCGATTTGAAAAATTATTTCACTGACGGGAAGCTACACTATCCCCGGGTGACATAGGCTATAATCTATACCCGTGCGAAGCTGGGGCGGACCGCTAGTTATTGATAAAAAAAACTAGTAGGTATAGCTTTAAAAAGGTTTATTTTTGAAAAAAATCCTCCCTTACTGTGACCCTTACATAATTATACACATGTTTATGCAATGGACGGGCCATAACCATTCAACTTGCTCAGTAAAAACAAGGCAAAACCGTCGGACATATACTTCAATACCTACGAAGCGCTTTGATTCCACATTTATTATGCGAACTGCTAGTCTGTGGAATTCGCTGCCTGAATGGGTGTTCCCCGATGGTTACAATCTGGGCGTCTTCAAATCACGAGTGAATCGGTTCCTTCTAGGCAAGCGTGCTCCAACGTAGACCGCATCATCGCTTAACATCAGGCGAGTTGGCGGTCAAACGCAAACCTATATTTTTTTTTTAAAACACCTAATTATAACCATGTACAGTAAATTTGATACAAATAGTTGGCGGTTTTTCGGCGATGTGTATTTACCATTCGGGAAAGCACACGAAGGCACAATTTTCTCAGATGTTTAGTGATCATATTATAACAATAGACGCGTGTCGCACTTTCTACGGCTAGAGACCGACTGAAACGAAATGAGAGCCGGCACTCTTGTAATCTTCAAAAATGCGTTTCTTCTGGGCCCGTCCATTCATTCGACTGCCCCGGTGGCTCAGTTGGTAGGGAACCTATCTTCTGTGCTTGGGGGCGTGGGTTCGATTCCCATCTAGGACAAACATTTGTGTGATGAACATTTGTGTTTGTTCTATGTCTGGGTGTTAATATCTATTTAAGTATGTATTTAAAAATATATATGTACGTATATCAGTTTCTGGCAGCCATATTATACAAGCTTTGCTTAGTTTGGGGTCAGATGACCGTGTGTGCAAAAATGTCCCAGATATTTATTAAAAAAAAAAAAAAAAAAAAAAGTTTTGGTCGTAGATTATAAACATGTACGTAGCTCGTCTATAAAGTTATACCTAATCAACTTTGCCTGTGGAATATTTATATTGAACACTATAGGAAATGGCTGTAGTTACCCGTCCTGTAGTCATAAGCTGGTAGAGAAGCAGTCCTCCTTGAACCAAGTTTTGCGCGTAAATCGACGCTACATTCAATCCGAAAGCAGCTGTCACTATTTGGAATGTGCTATTCGAAAGAAATAAATAGGTAATAAATAAGTATTAATAAAAAGACAAACAGCCGAATTGATAACCTCCTCCTTTTTGAAGTCGGAAAAGCGTTAAAGCAAGAAATAAAACCAAGATAGAACAATATTTTCCCCACTATAATAGGTTACGCATATAGACTGTACTTAGTCGAAAAGAGGTCATTGTAGCATTATGAATAACTTTTACCATGGAACCAACGCAAAAATCGTAAAAAAAAAACTCTGCTATTCCATAATATTTTGTCGAGTGCCAATGACCGTTTTCTATGTTCATAATGACACAGTCTATATGCGTAACCCGGCATGTGTGTGATGACAATATAGTACTGAGACGTGGTCCTTAACTGTTGGCCTTTTGAAAAAACTCAGAGTCACACAGCGGGCAATGGAGAGAGCATGCTCGGAGTTTCTTTGCGCGATAAAATTCGAAACGTGGATATGTGTTAGTTAAGATTCAACAGTTGAGATAATTATACTTACTCGGTAATAAAACAGTAGTATTTGGTTATATTGACAAGTCTTTGTTTCAGTTCGTGATCACTCAAACCCTTCTCAGTGAAGGCATGTCTCAGGTCATACTTGATTATTCCGATATGCCCCACCAAGTGATATATGAAGGCAAAGTTGACCGTATCGAAGATGACCATCAGTATGACTGCAACACCCCCGCAGTAAAATCCAATAATTTGAATGAAGAGGTAACCATAAAAATTGAATTCGTAGTCGAACGGCATCCAGAAATGTACACAAACTTCCAGACGCTTGGTGATGTTATGTATGTTGTCGTTGTTCTGCAAGTTGTGGATGATGGGCACCGTGTTCCACGAGAAGAAGCATATCATTACGAAGATCATCATGAACACCAAAGTTCTTCTGGTGTTCTTCTCCACTTTTACCAATTCCTGCAGAAAAGATTCCGGTATATTATAATCCGTTATTTTATCAAACACTCCGCGTCCGCCCCAGCTTCGCACGGGTATAGATTATAGCCTCTGGGGATAGTGTAGCTTCCCGTCAGTGAAAGAATTTTTCAAATTGGTTCAGTAGTTTCGGAGCCTATTCAATGCAAACAAACAAACAAACAAACAAAATCTTTCCTGTTTATAATATTAGTATAGAAGATTAGTATAGATAAAAAACCGGTCATGTACGAGTAAAACTCGTGCATCGAGGGTTCTGTTGGAAAGAACCCAAAAAACAAAAGCGCGAATCCAAAAAAAAACTACAAAAAGTTAAAATATTGAAAGACAAACTTAACTTTGTTTGCACAATAAGATGCTTCCATACATACTAACTATAAAATTTAAGTTTGTAATCGCATAACAATATTTATATAATATAACTTCAAATTACAATTTTTTTTTCTTAATAATATGTTCTGTAAAATCTTGCTTTTTGCCAAATTTCTTGATTATAAATCTACGAGAAGTACCCTATAGCACTATAGGTTTTGATTCCCTCATGAAATCGCAAAATATGCGAAAAATGCGACATAAACGGTCATATCTTTTGATCAAGGAGACTTAAAAGTTATTTTTTTTCACAGTTGAAAGAAACTGTACTGTGTGTGTGTGTGTGTTCTGATATGTACACCTGTTAAAGGTGCACATACCAGAACTGTATCAATTATAAATGAGTGTTATTTGTATTATTTAATATGTTTACTGTTGGTGTTTCTGTATGAATTAAATAAATAATAAATAAATAACTGTAGATTTAAGTATTTGATATAAATTTCAACTTGATATCTTCACGGGTTTTTGAGAAAAAGGGTCTTGACAGACGGACAGACGGACAAACGGACAGACGGACAGACGGACAGACGGACAGACGGACAGACGGACAGACGGACAGACGGACAGACGGACAGACGGACAGACGGACAGACGGACAGACGGACAGACGGACAGACGGACAGACGGACAGACGGACAGACGGACAGACGGACAGACGGACAGACGGACAGACGGACAGACGGACAGACGGACAGACGGACAGACGGACAGACGGACAGACGGACAGACGGACAGGCGGACAGACGGACAGACGGATAACAAAGTGATCCTATAAGGGTTCCGTTTTTTCCTTTTGAGGTACGGAACCCTAAAAATAGTAAGCGCAAAGTACAGATACCTGGGCGATGAAATTGCGTTTGTGTTTATTAAAATCTTTAACAGTTAAAAAGTTATACAGATGAATTCTTTCCATGAAAGCCTCATTTGCTTCCTTGTAGCTTGTCGTCTGGGCCGCCGCAGATTTGATCTAAAACGTGACAGTAAAACATGTTGTATAATAGATTCATCTAAACTTACATTTGAAACAGGCAAATGAATGTAAGTGTAACAATAATTGAGAAAAAAAACTCAATACAACAGTATAATTTGGAATCAATAATATGATAAATATTTTCATTGTAATTTTGAATCAAATAAAATGATTGTTATAGTTAAAACTTGGTGATGTTGGTCTGATGATACAGCCGGGAGATAACAAGTGGAACGAAGCGCTTTGATTCCACTTTTATTGTGCGAACTGCTAGTCTGTGGAATGCGCTGCCTGAATGGGTGTTCCCGATAGATACAATCTGGGTGTCTTCAAATCACGAGTGAATCAGTCTCTTCTAGGCAAGCGTGCTCCACCGTAGACCGCATCATCGCTTAACATCAGGCGAGTTGGCAGTCAAGCGCAAGCCTATTATTTACTTTAAAAAAAACTCTTGGTACCCAGCTTGTTAACAAATCAAATAATCCCAATCTTGAGGGGCTACTAGAATATAAAATATTAGAAGCTAACAAAGACGCCTAAAATTGGCTTCTTATGTTCCTTATTTACATAGACTATGTCTCAATTAAGGTTCTCGAATTCAGACAACGGACCAGTAAGCGCAGCGTAGGACGTCCACCCACACGATGGACAAACGACCTAAAAGAGACCGCAGGGAAACGCTGGATGCAGGTTACTTCCGGCCCTTTTGGAGATCGATGGGGAGGCCTATGTTCAGCAGTGGACGTCCTATGGGTGAAATGATAATAATGTCTCACTTACCATCACGACAAAGGCAACCGGCATAATAGAAAACATGACAGCCAGCGCAGCAAACTCGTGTTCTTTGTAATTAAGAACCAGATACAATGTTTGAGAGAACGATGTAATCGGTACGAACACAATGACAATGTATCGTTGGAACATGTACGCTATAAAGCTGAGTGTGTTAGCCGGTCGCTTGAACCAGCCCCAGTACTCGGAATTCATCCCAAATATACCCATGACGAAAGCAATCACTTTGTAGAACGTTTGCTCGGCTGGATATTGTCTAAAATGTTGAACAAACCAGTAATTACAAGCATAGGAAATACTATAAATCGTTAAAAAAAGGAGTAGTAATAACATTTTAACAGATGGTTGATGGGGCCGAAAGGTTCTGGAATGGAGACCACGGACTGGTAAGCGCAGCGTAGGACGTGCACCTACAAGATAGACAGACGACCTAAAAGAGACCGCAAGGAAACGCTGGATGCAGGCCGCTTCCAACCGGCCCTTTTGGAGATCTATGGGGAGGCCTATGTCCAGCAGTGGACGTCCTCTGGCTGAAATGATGATGATGATGATGATGATGAGTAACATTTTATGTAAAGAATTATATATTTTTTTTAAATGGAATAAGTGGCATATAAGCTACGGTCCACCTTATGGTACGTGGTCACCGCTACCCATATGCACCTACAATACCCGGGTCATTGTCAGTGCGTTGCCTACCTTTGAGGACTCTATTCACCCTTCGTTTGAAGCACTCCAAATTATACTTCGGAAGAAAAACCGAAGGTGGTAAGTCATTCCACAACTTACAGGTACGTGGCAGAAACAATCGATTAAATCGAACAGTGTGAGACTTCCACGTATTAATGTGCTGATGGAATTTCTGGTGATAGCCAGAACATAAGAATGCTTAGCTGGAAAATTGATGTACTCCGTAAACTATTTTATTTCATTTATTGTAGCCTCGGATACCGTGATCAACGGGATGAAATGGATCCCTGTATCAGTGGCTGTAGATACAACTCTCTGGGATCAGTGGCTAATTCAGTCTGATCCCAGGATCCACGGAGACAAATCCCGAGCAATATACTTACAAAAAGTATTCATCTTCTGTACTAATACTGTTATCGCCTAGAGATGCAGACATTTTCTCAGATGTTGAGGTGAGCATTATAGAATGGGAAATAGCGAGAAAAATATAAAGTGGAGCATCACAAAGTTTTGGCTTCCAAAAAACTAGATCAAAAATTTATCTATGCTAAATATAATTATTATAACAATAAAACAAAAACACAACAGAATTATAAAGATAAAAGCAGAACTGTATACTGTAAGGTCCACTTCTTATACTTCAGTGATGGTCTTGTTTGTTTACTCCCGATTAAATAAATTTTAAATTAATGTGTTCAGATGTTACTTCACATGAGAACTGAGTCAACTGCCATTCCACATTAATTGTTTATCTGTAAATTAAAATAAACTTACGCTTTGACATGTCCCGCTTTGTAATTTAATGTATTATATCGTTTATTAGTCTTAAAGTTGTGGTATGACAACATTACAAATCAGTCAGTTTTTGATGTGTTAAAAATGAATAACTATTTAATTAAACCTAATTTTGTATATGTTAAATAAACCTGGTTTTAATATTATTTTCATTGACATCATCATCATCATCAGCCAGAATACGTCCACTGCTGAACATAGGCCTCCCCCTTTAACCTCCACACTGAACGACAGCCTGCCTTTTGCATCCACTGGATGCCAGCGACCATATTTATGTAAAATCGCTCAAAACTAAAATGAGTATTTAATCAGTTCGTAAACAAATTGATCAGTTGCTGCGCAGTATAGGGCTTTGATCACAAATAGTCATACGAAGCTTAGTCTCTAATTTAAATTTTACATAATTGAACTTAAACGCAAATAAAACTACATGCTTACCATAAATATGAAATTATTTTTCCTGCGGCTTCGTTGGAGTAAAGTAATGTAAACATTAAACAAGCTCAGACTAAGATCAGACATAAGGGATCGTAAGTATTATTTAATGTGCTAATTATTACTAACTTGCTAAGTCAGTAATTATATTTTTGCATGTCGCAAAATCTTTTCTAAGCGGACCTCTAAAGCTATTCATGCCATGTATTTATTGAGAAACAATTGTAATTTTTAAACTTTCGCGATTAGGAAAAGATAAAATGATAATAATAGCTTATATAGGTACAAAACACAACCAAACCAAAATATGATTCTAACAATATTCTAACTTAGACATAATTTCGTTATTTTTTAACTTTAATAAAAACTAATAATAATATATATAAAAAACTAACATTTGTACGCTGTAACAGGCAAGGACATGAGATACGTCTCCATTATTACGACCATGTATGCTACTTTATATGTATGTGTACCTACCATGTTCTGACAAATAAATATTTTGAATTTTGAACACATGTTTTAAATGTTTATCGGGACTTATCACGTATTATTTAATTTAGGTAAAAAATATGTACCTTTCGTTCCACGTGTCGACCATGTTACAATGGCCGTGGTCACGAGCTGACTGAACACCGCGGGTGAGTCCGGCGAGAAGAGCGGGTGTTTTGTTCTTCTACCCTCACTTGATCTTGATAAATCGCAAGGTGTCACTACGACACACAACACTGACTGTATCGGTAACTTGTTTACTATGGGATTTCACGACGCCGCTAACTTAAATCCATCATCCCGGTTGAAATTGCGATGTTTTCTAATTTCAACCGCTTCACGAACCATTCTTGGAAAATAATATCGTTCAGTGGAGAGGACCTTCGGATCATAGAGCTCGATCCAGTGACCGGATCCCGCCTCAAGATTTGAATTTAGCAAATTGAAATTGAATTGAGCAAGAGAAACAATTGTTTATAAACACTTGTAAAAACAAAATCATGAATCATCAAATCATCAACCATAAAATGGAGGCAGCAGGATGTCCTATAGCTGAAATGATGCTGAAATATTTTGTACGTTTTGTAGCTAAATCCGATGTATACCAAAAGTAGAAAACGGGCATAAATAAAAAAATGTTAATTACAGTCCGACCGCGCCGCGTGAGGCAATCATTTCTAGGCTCGGGATTCCTACAAAGTGAGTTATCATTCAGGACTGTGTCGCTAATGTGTTTCATTTATCATCTGAACCCGGGATATTGGATTTTTTCCCTTTGATACGCGCGCTTGTAATGTATTCTGGATTGTTGCCTTCGGCTGGAATAGCTCGCGTACATTCTTCACATTTTGGTTTAATTTGTTATGTAGCATTAGGTTTTATTGGCCTTTTTAATTGAAACACTTACTTTATGCTAGTTGCGGCATGAAATAAACCGGCCAAGTGCGAGTCGGGCTCGCACACTGTCCCGTACCACCACAAAATAGAATAAGGTTGTCCAACTAACCGAACTAGCAGATATTATAACGCCTTCCGAAATTGTCGAAGCAATTGCAACGCATCCACAGTTAATTATTTAGCTACAAGCACTCAATTATAACTTGGTTATGAACAGAAACTTGTCACTGACTCGCACTTGGCCATTATTTATTCTTTGTTGTTATAAACAGATAAACAATTTTATTGATAATAGATTAATAATTATAAGTCAGCGTATTTCATGTTATACTTTAGAGTGAGTACTATAATCATGCCAAGTTTGACGCTTGTACGTTACTCTTTTTATATTAGAGCTAATACAAAAATACGTTTGTTGTATGGTTATAAGGGTACCCTTCAGTTTTTACTTTTTACTTTTTTATTATTTTTTAGTTAATCCAGACGAACGGATGGGCGAACGGACGGAAGGATCGATGGACCGACGGACGAACGGACGGACGGTCAGACAGGCAGGCAACGTAGGCTCAGTAATAGGGTCCCGTTTTCACCCTTTGTGTACGGAACCTTAAAAACAAAAACAGAAATAGTCGCGAGATATAAAGGCCTGACTGAAAGTCTAAAGATTTTTATTGTTTTTGTATAAACATAGGCACTAGTAGTTTTGAAGAGGCGGATTGAGTACTTTACAGGAAAACAAACCAGAAATAGTGCTGAGTGGAAGAAATCAGTGCAGAGAAAGGTCTACTAATTTGAAGACCAACAAAGGCGCGATTTAGACGCAAAAATAACACTTCAAAAAGAAATCTCCTTCGGTGCAGACATTAGTTCGTTAAAAAAAAAACACTTAATGTTAATACATTTATAAGTTGCCAAAAGGATGCTTTCAATTCGTAGAAATATAGAACTTTTACATCTCTTTTCTGGATTTGATCATGACGTAGTAAGAAAAAGTTGTTTTTATGATCTGCAAAATAAAATAATCTCAGGTCAGTTATCTTAACAATCCCGTTCTCTCCACAAAAAAACATGATCAAGGTTTCAACATTGTTTTACTTATGAAAATATTAAAGACAGCGTCTAAAAGTTAAACAAATTAAATATTTCTATAATATTTGAGACTGGACATCTGACCGAATGAAATAAGGTCTAAGAGTTAACAATGGGACTAACAAATTTATGTTTGTATGTTTGTTCAACGATAATTTGAGTACCGTTCATTCGAACTTCATGAAATTTTGTAAACAAGTAAATATAATTTAAATATAATATAAATAACATAGTTAATATAATTTCTAGTGAACAGTTAAAACTAAGATCTATGAGATATGAGTTCCATTTGAATTGAAGAAAATTTTCCACGTCTAAGGGTGATAAAATAAGACTTATTGAACTTTGCGTGAAGTTGGTAAAATATACATTCCTGCTTTCTCGTTACTTACATTAAGAGCTGGCTTAACGCCTGTCTTAATATTGAATGCAGCTTTATACTCCAGTCGCGGTTGCACTTGAAAGATAATATTCTGTACCAATTTCTGATTGCGAATACTCATCGTTTCCCACGGCAAAGCGTACACCAAATTTGGGATGTCATCCGCCTGGAAGCCATTGGAGAACTACACATTAAGTTTTTGAATAAAATTAAAGTTTTTATAAAGATTCGGTTTCCCTTCTTAATCGTCCTTCGTCTTTATTATCCCACAAAGATCCACGGCTAGACATAGGTCTCTTCCAGGGTACGCCTCTCACTTCGATAATTTGTAATTGTTTTCTAGTTATATTACCATTTCTTAGTATTCCCATACATTACACAATATTGGAATCATTTTTTGCTACCTACCTTTTAACATTGAGATCTATGTCTATTGTCTACAAATTTATGGAATTATGCGCTAAGATTTGGGTCCAGCCAGTTCAAACAGAAGGCTGAGTTGGAGAGTCCAGAAAACATGGAGATGGAGGAGCTTATCACGGAGCTAAATATCATGGGAGAGGCCAAAGCCCAGAGATTCCGCTGAAATGGAGGATGATCTCAATATTAAGAAGGAATATATTGGAGTTCCTAATTGGCCACTCACCCGGCCTAGATATCGCAGGGAAGATGCCGTGGAGACGCAGTTGAGTTGAGTGAATTGCTGTTACGGACTGGCGCGAGCTCCATGTCACCGACTGAAGAGAGACAGCGTGAGACAGGGACCTATAGAATTATCTTGTGTCGGAAGTCATGACCCACTTGGGGTCGTTGCACCGGAGTAAGTCAGTGTTACAAAACCCAAAAATTAAGTATAAGTTAAAATAAAATTACCTGAATTCGAACATTTTCTAAAGCTACTGATATTATTATCAGCATTCCCATGAAAACTGGTATCATCAAACCATAAGTCAATACTACTCCCATATCCTGAAACCAAATAAGTTTGTTTTGGATTCACGTTTTAAAGTCTGTGTGCTCTGAATTTCTTTATGTAATCGTATTCGCAAAGACAATTCAGAACAATTTGGGACATTTCAGGACATATCAAAATTAAAATAAATATTGACACCCGCCTATATAAAATAGTTTATTTAATAAATAAATAATAATAAAAATAGTTCATTTCCAGCAACTTTGATTTATAGAATTAATATCAAATCGAAGAAAAGGTATTAAAAGAATAAAAAATATTTTGTAGACCATTTTCAAAAGTTATTAGAACATTCATGGGTATCACACATACATGGGTATGGGTACACATAGTTTTTTAGTTAGTCAGCGAGTTTTTTATAAGATAGAAGAAGAATGAAATTATCTATCAGAAAACCAAAGTAATCGAAATAGCTCAAGAGAAAACTGAGGTGATAAAGGGGCTGGTCATATCTATAGAAGAACTGACAACCGATGGGTATGTAGGTTCTAGAGTGGAGACCGCGTATCGGCAAACAAAGGTAGGACGCTCTGCAGCCAGGTGGACCTGCGACAGGCTGCAGGTGGCAAGCAGATGCGTACAACAGAAGATAGTGCCTTGTGGCATTTTTAGGAGAGACCTACGATCAGTAGACGAACAGCAAATAGGCTGACGATGTACTTACACTTCCAGAGCTAGTAAATTGGTAAAGTAGTAGACCTCCTTGGGCTAAATTTTGTGCGTAAATAGTGCAGACGTTCAACCCAAAAGCGGCTTCAGCCTCTTTAAAAGTTCTGTAAAGATAAATAATGGAAAACAAAACAGGCCTCGTAGATTTGGTTAAAAGCACTAGAGCCGTCACTTGGGGGACCAAACTGCTGCAAACCCTTTTTTTTAACCTGTCTATTGCACTCGCATTTATAGGTCTATGGTATGACGTTAATTGCTCGACGACTCAAATGATAATGATTTACTACAGTATGAATGCAAACATCATTTAACTTAACACTGTTTTAAACTATCACGGTATCATTTAACTTACTTGGTGATGAAATAATAGCTTAAAGTAATTTCTTTGAGATTCTCTTCCCATTCTTTGTCCGTAAACCTTTTATTTTGCCACGCTCCCAAATCATACTTGATAATATTGATTTGTCCTGTTAGATGAAATATAAAAGCCAAGTTTATCGTATCATATAGGCCCAAAATAAGAGTTCCAATAAATCCACAGTAAATCACAATGACTTGTGAGACACAGTAGCCGTAGAAATTGTATTCAAAATCGAAAGGTTGCCAAAAGTAAGCACCCAGTTCTAGCCTTGTAGTGATGTTGTGGATAGATTGGTTGTTTTGGATATTGTGTTTCACAGGAAGAAACACCCAAAAAGTGCAGCAGATGAGAGCAACTGACACCGTCAAGTAGAACACATACCGAGTTTTTTTCTCTGTATTTATCAAAAGCTGAAAGAAAAAGAATATATTACAGCAGATGACAACGTCACACATAGAAATAGTGCATCCATCTCAGTTATTTTTTCTAAAGCTCTGTTTTTTAATGAATAGCGTCCGTTTACACAAAAGCGATATGAGACAGATACAGAAATGGTTTGGGAAAGAGCATCATATATTTACATTTTTAACAAAATTGAGTTTTTCTTCAGGAAAGTCTTTGTCGTAAAAATTGTGAAGATGAATCTTATCCATAAAATTTGTAAATGCAGTTTTGTAACTTGCCGTCTGCGCTGTCGACACCTTACACTGAAAGAATGAGAAGTTAATTTGAAATTTTAGGATTGTCTTTTTACACACAACCACGAAAACGCTAAATTATAAAAACTTGCCGTGATATTCATTGTAAAAGGTATGATTGAAAGTATTGAAGCCAGGATAGTAAACTCGTGATCCTTATAATGCAAGCCCAAGTACATGGCCATGGAGGCGAATGAGACGGGGACGAATATGATAACCACTTTTCGTTGCAGAGCGTAATACTTGCTTGCAGGATCTTCGTACCAGCTCCAGTGATGCGTGTTGAGCCCTAAACTACCCATCACAAGAGCAATCACGTTGTAGAACTTCTGATCACTCGGGTGAAGTCTGAGATAGAAAAAAACCATTTTTTAGTTTGTCATCATCATCATCATCATCAGCCAGAAGACATCCACTGCTGAACATAGGCCTCCCCGTTTAACCTCCACACCTCCTTTAACCTTTTAGTTTGTGTATTTTTCAAATTCCAAGGCACGTGACAACTATAACTTACTTCCTAAAACACTGTTTTAAACTATCACGGTTGTTCACTAAAGTTATATGATTATTAACGGGATATTTACCGTGGTAAGGTTGTGGAATGACCTCCCGATATTTCGGCGCAGTTACATGCACCATGTTCACGGGAAGACTGAAGAATGCGGGTGGTTGGTTTTTAACTTACTTTCGATATTGCATTTTATAGACTGCAAATTTAATTAAATACCGAGAAAGCAATGTGGGTAAGCTGGTGCTTCTAGAACTGCCCCGGTGGCTCAGTTGGTAGGGAACCTATCTTCTGTGCTTGGGGGCGTGGTTTCGATTCCCATCTAGGACAAACATTTGTGTGATGAACATTTGTGTTTGTTCTATGTCTGGGTGTTAATATCTATTTAAGTATGTATTTAAAAATATATATGTACGTATATCAGTTTCTGGCAGCCATATTACAAGCTTTGCTTAGTTTGGGGTCAGATGACCGTGTGTGCAAAAATGTCCCAGATATTTATTTATTAAATAAGATTTTATTCAGTTAAATTATGTACATAGGTAGGTATAACAAACAGAAAATAAAAAAAAGCCTTAACTATTACTAATTAACACTAATATAATCAAAAATCAAAAACAAGATGTTCCCCGTGTGGTAAAGTGCCAAGAACGCTGGCTGCATTCCCGCGTTGAATTGCTAAAGAAATTCTCTTCAAAATTTATTTATTTATTCTTCAAAATAAATAAATAAATAAATAAAAAAAAATTATTTATTTATTTATTTAATTTCAATATCATCATAAATGTATAATCTTAAGATATAATTACGTTAATATTGTTGTAATAATTTAACAATGCGGTATCTTTTACATTAGTTAGGTAATAAAATCACATTGTTAAAATATTTCAAGAATATAATTTTAGTAACAAAATATTCGTACTTACAAATAGGTTTCATTTGTCATGATGCTAGTTTCCAAAGGAAAAGAGTTGCGAATGAATAGAGTAATGTCTCTTGAAATTAATTTTCCATTTTACCTTTAAATTACGAGGGACATATTCCGGGTAATTTACTGTCTATCGAAATAATTTTGTAAAATGATAGAGAACATAAACTCTATGGGATATCTACACTAATTGTTTCCATTGTCTCGTATCAAATAACTATTATTGTTTTGGAAGATGTTAACGTACGAGTAGGTATTATAAGGTTAAAAACGATATTTTTTGCATTTTTTTTAATTCGTAGGATAATTTTATTTTATCCATCTATATACATCTCTACAAGGTGTTTTTGCTAAAACGGTAAATTAAAAAAGTCACCCGTGCAGAATAGTTTATGAACACTTTTTTGGTTAAATTCTCGTAGGAAGTAGATTTAACTGCCAAAGATTTAAAAAAAATCTTTTGATAATGGAGACAAACTGCACCTATACAGGGTTATTGATAATATGCTAACAACTTCTTAAAAAAATACTATTTTAAACTATCGTGGTTGTTCAGTAGAGTTATATTATGATTATTAACAGGATATCTACCGTGATAAGGTTGCAGATGGATCAGTCTATCCGTGAACATGGTGCATGTATTTGCACCAAAATATCGAAAGCTCCATAATTATACAACCATATCACGATAAATATCCCGTTAATAATTATAATTATAACTATGCGGTTGAAACTATAGTCGGAGTAACCGGCTTAATTTTACGTGAGTAATTCCCGTGTAATATATATAAAACATATAACTATAACTTCTTAAGCAATTTATGTACATCAATTAGATTACGTTCTACAACGTTTAATCGTTTATCCTCTTTTTTCTATATAAATATATAAAATAGAACGATTAAAAATAAATAGTAATAAAGAGAACTCTAGATGCACACTCTAGATTGTCATAGAATAAACAATAGTACACAGTGCGGGTCGAACCTGGACTAGATTAGCACAGGACCGAGGCAGATGGCATAGCAAGAGAGAGGCCTATACCCAGCAGTGGGATAAGGAAGGCTGTGGTTGATGATGATGATGATGACACAGTGCCGCTGGTTACGCACGGTGATGATGACATAGTTAAAGAATGTCAAACAGTAAATAAAAACCCTGGAAAATATATAATGTTTTGAGAAATGTAGTTATGATTTAAAGAAGAAGTTGTTAGCATTAAATCTATGAATAACCCTGTACATCAGAGCTGATTATAAGCAGTGATACCAATGTATCATGGCAAGATATAATATGAACGCTACCTCATACCTTGAGGCTACGTACTGCGCCTTGCATATTCTTATGGCCGTTCTAAATAATCCTTACTAATAATAGTTTAGAAATTAAATTGACAGGTAGCGTTACTGGTAGCATTAGACCTTAAGGTGGTTCAATTCACCTATGGCGGGAAATTTAAATTTTAAACAGTTTTTTGGTCCTAGTAGCCAGGCCAGGTAAATAATGCAGTGTTTGCGCAAAATGTTGGCTGTTCTTTACATTATAATGTACAATTATTTAACAGTAACGCACCATATTACCTAAATTTGTGAATAAACCGTTTGAAACAGCAACAATTTGATTATGCACAAATGTAAGTAATAATGGGCATTAGAGATAAATAGCTTTACATGATTTTGTAAAGAATAATAATCAATCTGCGCAAACATCATGGTTGTTTGCAATAATTACCCGGCCTAGCTACAAGGACAAGAAAACTGTTTGAAATTTGAATTTCCCGCCATTTGTGAATCGAACCACCTTAATACGGTTATTTCAGCCTGTACGGAGAGTTTACTGAAGCATTTTTCTGAATAGTTTTCAGCTTTTTGAACGTGTGTTTTATGCTTTAATTTCATCGCTATCAGAAATCTATAAGTCCCCAGACAGACTGGACAGACATTTAGCAAGGCGGGCCACATGGGTTCACTTAGACACATTTTGAAATACTTTTTGTATCCAGCCTGCTTTTTTGATATTTCATGACGGATTTTTTTGCAAGGCGAGGTGTACATAATTATTTATAATAAACTAGCTGTACTCGCGGCTTTACTTGCGTAGACTGAATATGACCCATGACCTCATTGTACTTATAACAAAAAAAAATGCGCACGTTGTTTAAGTAGACTTGTCTCTATCTCTATCTCTTCTTCTCTATCTTCTCTATCTCTTCTCTACATAGTATAAATTAAAGTCACTTTCCGCGTCTGTCTGTATGTCTGTATGGCCGCTAACTCCTCCTAAACTACGCAACGGGTTTTGATGCGGTCTTCGCTATCAGTTAGATTCATTTTCACGCAAGGTTTATATAATTATATAACTAGCAACCCACCCCGGCTTCGCACGTAAATTACACCCGTGCGAAGCCGGGCGGGCGGGTCGCTAGTAGAGTATAAAAACATGTAGCGATAAAAAACAATATAACACAAGTACTGGAATATTACTGGATATTAATTGGTATAAGTGGCATGCGATATTTAGCGAAATTACATGCACCATGTTTACGGGAAGACTGAAGAATGCTGAGTTATCAGAAAAAAACGAAGTAAGGAGCAGACAAAATGATCTACGCCCGTTCTTAGTTTTTGCTACGGCTTTACCATCTGCAGGACTACCAGAAGTTTGAAGAATATCAGAACATTTTTGAATAAAGCAGAAATTTGAATATTGACACGTTTTTACGACGCTATGTTAAATTGCTCATTTTACAAAAATAAGCCTTCAATATAAGTTTAGTAGCAATTATACTATACTGGAAACAACCCTACGATTACACGCTTGGGTAAGACAAAGAAACTGTTTCGTGTTATTCCTTGCCTGCAAATATTGTTCGCGCTAAATATTATACGAAGGGAGGTCATTACTAATTCCCAAAAGTCTAGAGAAGCGAGGATAGCCTAATTAGGGAAGGCTAGTTGCTCAGCCATACTTAGTTGAGTGGATAGAAGAAAATTACTATTTGAGAAAGTCTCTGAGAAAGTGGTTTTCTGTGTACGTTATTCTATACTAGTTTATTCTAATAAATAATCTGGTGTAAAGTCAAAACGTCTAAATTTAACTTGTGAATTTTATGAGCTAATCTCTGTAACCATATGTCATATGGTACTGAGACGTGGTCCTTAACTGTTGGCCTTTTGGAAAAACTCAGAGTCACACAGCGGGCAATGGAGAGAGCTATGCTTGGAGTTTCTTTGCGCGATAAAATCCGAAACGTGGATATTCGCCAAAGAACCAGAGTCACCGACATAGCTGTTAAAATTTGCAAGTTGAAGTGGCAATGGGCAGGCCACATCGCTCGAAGAACCGATAACCGATGGGGAAGAAAGGTTCTGGAGTGGAGACCACGAACCGCAAGACGCAGCGTTGGGAGGCCTCCCACTAGATGGACCGACGACATTGTGAGAGTCACGGGCATCCAGTGGATGCAAAAGGCAGGCTGTCGTTCAGTGTGGAGGTTAAAGAGGGAGGCCTATGTTCAGCAGTGGACGTCTTCCGGCTGATGATGATGATGATGATGATGAATCTCTGTAATTACTAATTATATTCTAAACTTTACTATTTTAGTGCCAGACTATTATAAAATTGATATTTGAGTTGGTTTTCTATACGAAATCACAATATTCATTATGACAAGTCAGAGAAAATTCAGCTGCTGCGTGTGGTTGTCAAATAGTTAAAGATGAGTGAATATAATATATTGTATTACATAGATCTTTAGTAATTCTAAAAATCTGTATCGCTATACATTGCATCGGTGTTTCTGAGAAGGGATGTACAACATGGGGTTCTTCAAAAAACCAGTTAATCGAGTCCTAAAAGGTCGGCAACATATTTTTGACGCCTCTGGTGTTATAAGTATCCATAAAAAACAGTGACTGCTTACCATCAGGCAGCCCGTCTGCTTGTTTGCCACCTGTGGCATTAAAAACATTGTAACTTTTAAGTTTCATCATTATTAGCCCATCATGTTGCCACTGCTAGAACACAAGTCTTTTTTCAGAGAGAGTGGGTAGTTCTTTAGTGTACAACATGGGGTTCTTCAAAAAACCAGTTAATCGAGTCCTATGTTCCAGTTAATGGTGATACAAGTATTATTTTTTATTCCATAGGTGGCAAACAAGCAGACAGGCTGCCTGATGGTCAGTCACTGTCGCCTATGGATACTTGTAACACCAGAGGTATCACAAATACGTTGCTGATCCTTTAGAATTCGATTAAGTTTGAGTGTTCATAAATGACGGTGACTGCTTACCATCAGGCAGCCCGTCTGCTTGTTTGCCACCTGTGGCATTAAAAACATTGTAACTTTTAAGTTTCATCATTATCAGCCCATCATGTTGCCACTGCTAGAACACAAGCCTTTTTTCAGAGAGAGTGGGTGGGCTCTAATATTTTATGCTAGCCCAGTGCATATTTGTGAATGTTATTATGCCTTTGAACGGTGTTCCTGAGAAGCTACGACATGGAGTTCTTCAAAAGGCGAGTTAATAAAGCCCTTAAGGGTCGGCAACGTATTTATGATGCCTCTGGTGTTACAAGTATCTATCTGCACGGTGACTTACCATCAGGCGGCTCGTCTGCTTGTTTGCCACCTATGGCATAAAAAAAACTATTAAGATTCCTTACGATGTTTTCTTTCACTGTTGATGAGCGTTGGTATATAATCTGCACATAATTTATTTAAGTACTAAATAAGTCATTGGGGCAGGGGCAAGGATCGAACCGGGTGCCGTCAGATTGTAAAGCGCACATGGTTTCACCACCATCGCTCTCGTGTCACGTATAATTACTTTTAAGTTTAAGTCACAATAATGGTTTTAAAAGGGAAATTGTACGGTGAAATGAATTATTTCGATGAAATTTTAGTAACCAGATAAGTTAGTAATTCATGCAAGTACATTTTTTTAGTTCCATGTTTAAAATATAAATAGGTTGTGAGGTACTTAACAGTTCGGGGCAAACAACTAGTTAAATATATTTTCAAAGTCAAGAATTCTTAATAATAAAAACCGATGGAAATAAAATTACCTAAATTGGAAAAACTTCTACGGCATATTTGTAAATTTATCAGCGATTTCTGTAAATTGCGGTTTTTCCGGATAGAAATCATCAGCCGGTAGAAGCAATGCATGAACGAATAAAACTGAATAGTCAATAACCAACGTTCGCTCACCTCGCGTTCATTCCATCAAATGACGTCATCTCTGATATGACGTCACATGCCAGTTTCCTGAAAACGGATTTTATGACTTCATCCCGTTATCGTGGTAGGGCAGGCCCAGGACTGGGGAATCTTATCGTAATTTCTCATTCGTAGGCAGCTCTCGAAACGTTTTAAAGGGGGGTTTCGTAATTTTTTCGAGTAAATTAATTGGGACCTATTTTCAGTAGAAAGAGAAAACTTTTTACTTTATTTCGGAGAAATGTAACCCAAAGATACGGTGGATGTAATAAGCCTTTGCCTCGATTACCCGATGTACTTACAGAAAATAAATATTATAAATTAATTTCAATGTGTGACAATTGCAAAACTAATAAAAAGCTAACTAAATAACTAAACTAACTGATATTATTACTATATTATTATTATTGACTGTTAGGCTTAATAACTAATATTATTACTAATAACTAATCATACTAATATTATAAATGCGAAATTGTGTATGTTTGTTTGTTGGTTTGTTTGTTCATCTTTCACGCAGCAACAGAGCAATGGATCGACTTGATTTTTTGCATGGGTATAGTGCAAGGGTCGGAGAGTGACATAGGTTACTTTTCATCATCATCATCACCATCACCATTTTTCATCACTACGCCGGTGAAACCACGGGGCGCAGCTAGTAATGAAATAAAAGTAGGTTATAATTGACTTCTCAGATATATTTTTTTTATTTAAAAAAACTTTTTTCTTTAACACAGATGAAGTAATCCGCCATGCCATAGTAATACTTACAATGGGTTATCGTATCGTAACTGAATGCTATACGCATTCCATCAACATCTACAACAATACAACACAATACAATATTTCTTTATCACACACCGAAAATACAAATTAAACTTAAACTAACATTACAAAAAAACATAACATTACAAAACACTAAAACATAACACATTAAAATTATTAGGGAGGCCTTTGTCCAGTAGTGGACGTTTGATGGCTGCTGATGTGTGTGTGTGTGTCTAACATTAAAAATAAATATACGGCAGTATGATGGGCGGCCTTATCGGCAACAAAATTTGATAAATATTCCAGCATTTTTTGCACACAATGTGTACAGATAACCATGTCATGGTTTATTTGCCCCAAACTAAGTAAAACTTGTAATATGGCTGCCAAAGATTTATATACATACATAATATATTATTAAATAGATATTAACACCCAGGTATAATTATAACAAACACAAATGTTCATCATATTAATGTTTGCCCTAGGTTGTTTCCCTAGGTGGGAATCGAACCCACGCCCCCAAGCACAGAAGGCAGGTTTAGTACCAACTGGACCAATGGGCTATCAAATCATTTCAAGTCTGTTCCGCTAACAATTGAGGAGTTCCCTAGTCAGGACCTGACTCTGGATGCAACAACCATATCATGGTAAATCTTGAGGCTGTCATAATAAAATCCGTACACAAAATTTCGTGTCTGTGCTGTTAACCGTTGAAGAGTTCCTTTATCTGGAGAATCAGGGATGTCTATTCAGGATGCTTACCATAATAATGCATTATCATCGGAAAAGGACCAAGATTTAAAAATTCAACTCCGTAGGACAAGACGAAGTGGTTCTAATTCAGCCTGAAAGATATGACCTAAACAAACAAACACACAAACATTGCAAGTTAATAAATAAAAGCTTCTAAAAATAACTGAGTAAGAGTTCAAAGTAAGCCGTGGTAGCCCATTTGGGAGACTTGAAAGCGTGTGGTCGCGGGTTCAAACTCGGGGCCCGTAACAATGAGCACTTTGGAGCTTATGTACGGATTTTCATACCACTGGCTTTTCGGTGAAGGAAAACATCGTGAGGAAACCTGCATACGTACGGAGAAGGAATTCAATGGCGTATGTGAATCCACCAATACGCACTGGGCTAGCGTGGTGGATATGGCCCAATCACCCTTTCGGGGGTAGGCTAAAAGTCCAGCAGTGGACTGTTAAAAGGCTGATTATGATGAAGAGTTCAAAATGATTCAAAGTTCAAATTTCTGTACCTTTTTGAAGGTTTCATTGAATTCCGTCAGCATTAACGCTAAACGCTAACTCTCTAAACGCTCATTCATTGTTGTCGGTATAAACTCGCATATTATGCATAGGTTACTTACAAACTTTGAAATTGAAATTGCGATACTTTTGCAACAATTTTACTGAATACAATAACACCGAAAACTAGCCATGAACTTCATAGAATTATTATTTTGGATGGAGTAAAAACCTAGTCGTGTATTGGCAAAACCAGAAAACTACAGTACCTCAACTTCTATTAACGAATAAAATTTAAACTATACATTTTTCAATAAAATATGTTTACGATATAAACTTGTTTATACGTAACTTGTTTATACGTAACGTGGATATTCGCCAAAGAACCAGAGTCACCGACATAGCTGATAAAATTTTCAAGTTGAAGTGGCAATGGGCAGGTCACATCGCTCGAAGAACCGATAACTAATGGGGAAGAAAGGTTCTTGAGTGGAGACTAAGAACCGGAAAACGCAGCGTAGGTAAGCCTCCTAGTAGATGGACCGACGATATTGTGAGTCACTGGCATCCAGTGAAAAGGGCAAGCTGTCGTTCAGTATGAAGTTAAAGGGGGAGGCTTATGTTCAGCAGTGGACGTCTTTCGGCTGATGATGATGATAACCTAAGTTCCTGGTGCGGACTAGGCAGTCGTGGTACCACTGACCCATATCGGTCGGCAATAACCAATAGGATGAGGTACTTACACGTATACCTAAAATATTGCTAGTTTGCTTACAGTTCCATTATTTTTCCTTAGAACTACGCGGGCGAAGCCGTGGGAAGAGGCTAGTAAGGTAGATAGGTCTACGTTTGGTCACCAACTCACCTGATGGAAAGCGACGTTGTGGCCGAAGATGGAGCACGTATACTTAGATGATCATTGTTTTAAATGTTTATGGGGACTTATCACGTATTATTTAATTTAGGTAAAAAATATGTAACTTTCGCTTGACGTATCAACCATGTTACAATGGCCGTGGTCACGAGCTGACTGAACACTGCGGGTGAGTCCGGCGAGAAGAGCGGGTGTTTTGTTCTTCTACCCTCACTTGATCTTGAAAATTCGCGAGGTGTCACTACGACACACAACACTGACTGTATCGGTAAATGATCATATGGTATCATATGCTCATATGTATGGTAGGTGATCATTCACTATGGTCTTGAGCTAGTAATTTAATTTTGTGTTTTTTATCATCATCATCACCATTTCAGCCATAGGACGTCTACTGCTGGACATAGGCCTCACCAATCGATCTCCAAAAGGACCGGTTGGAAGCGGCCTGCATCCAGCGTTTCCCTGCGGTCTCTTATAGGTCGTCTGTCCATCTTGTGGGTGGACGTCCTACGCTGCGCTTACTGGTCCGTTGTCTCAATTCGAGAACCTTAGAGAAGTGATACTTGGTCTATGTAAATAAAGAAGATAAGGATTTTTTATGTTATACTTAATTTACTAGCTGAAACCCGCTACGCGTAGAGCTCGGCCTTCGGCCTCGCTTTTACAACCCATTAGAGCCTATGTGTTAGTCTAATGCATAAGCTATAATATTGTAAACTTTCATTAAAATCCATTCGGTAGTTTTTGCGTGAAAGAGGAACAAACAAATACATCCATACATACAAACTTTCGCGTTTATAAGCAAAGCTTGTGATGGCTGCCAGAGACTGATATACATATATAGTTTTAAATACATAATTATACATAATTACATAATACATAAAGTCCTACCAACTGGACCAACGGGCTATCTAATTGTTGGGAAGTAGGTTTTATAATTGTCATGAAACTTTTAAATGTTTTTTGTAACAATTTTTTGTTTTTGTAATAATATTAAGTAAAATTTTGTAATAATGTTCTTATTTTACATTGGTGAACTTGTGTACTGCTAGGTCAATTTTACAAAATGATGTCACATTATAAATCTAAATCATAATCTAAATGCATGATGACACATAATGGCCGTGCCACAATTTTCACGTCCATTTGCCGAGGCGACTCATTAAAACGATTGTCATTCTCGCATATAAATAAACGTGTTAAATTGTTGAGTTTAATGTTGCGGTGGAGTTGAATCATGTATAGCATCGTAGTACTCGTGCTAGGAGTTGTGGTGGTGGGGGTGAGGACATAATATTATTGTTACAAAAAACATTTAAAAGTTTCATGACAATTATATAAGCGCCTGGTTAATGCGACGCGTGACCAAAATGCTGGCGTGTTTCTGGCTCAACGCATAAGCATTGCCATTCAACGTGGTAATGCCGCCAGCATGCTGGGTACGCTGTGTGTGGTCTATATCTGGGTGTATCTTTTTAATTATGTATTTAAAACTATATATGTATATCAGTCTCTGGCAGCCATCACAAGCTTTGCTTAATTTGGGGTCAGATCACCGTGTGTGTAAAAATGTCCCGAATAAATTGATTTTCTTTAAAAAAGAAGGACTTATATTCAACTGTAGTTTTCACTGACATCAAAAAAGTGGTTCTTGCTTTTATATAGAGGGCAAGTGCTTTTATTAACTATACAAACTAACACCAACAGCACAAAAACAGTTAAGACTGCCCAATGCCCATAGACCGTTGAAGGTCTAAAAACAATCCAAATGCTCAAGCCCACTACCAGTTGGCAGCGCACCCAGCATGCTGGCGGCATTACCACGCTGAATGTTAATGGAAACATGCCAGCATTTTGGTCACGCGTCGTACTAACCAGGCGTTTTTGATTCGACTGTATATTTTTTGTTTGTATGCTACGCGGTATCTTAGCCGATTGTGAACCGGTACAAATATTATGGAACTAAGAAAATATTCCACCTCTAATAGTGGAAAATTAAGGGATGAATCTTATTATTTAGCTTCCTGTTGCTTTTTTTTTATTGTCTTTTTCTATGGGGTAATTTTTTGTAGGTGTTTATTATTTTATTTTTGACGCATAATAGGTTTCAAGATAATTAATTAATATTTCAGGCACATCCCAGGTCCGAAGGAATGCCTGCTTGTGCTCGAGTAAGCCATGTAAGTATAATTCGTAAATTTTGCAATTATTCTTTCTTTTATTCTTATTCTTTTATCTTTATTCTTTTAGTTATCTTTAGAGATATATTTTTGTTTCTGGTCTGGTAAACAGAAGAGTGCCGCTTTCATAAAAAAACTTTTTTTTTGTGTCGAAAACCACTTCCTTTTCCATAACACAATTTCGTCATACTTTATTATTACTACCTACAACCCGCGTTTTCAACCGTGTGGACATTCCTCAGGCAATGAATATTTTCGTGAAAAAAAGTATGCTTGATTGTCACTCTCCAGCCCTCCAACAATTTGTTAGCAAAAAATTACGTCTATGATTTAATGCTACGTAAAAGAAAAACATTTTTTTTTTTGACACCTTATGACCTTATGACACCTATATAATGTTTAGTATGAAATATGATAATTATGGCGTTAAGGTGGTTCGTTGCACAAATGGCAGGAAATTCAAATTTCAAACAGTTTTCTTGTCCTTGTAGCTAGACCGGGTAATTATTGTAAACAACCATGATGTTTGCGCAGATTGATTATTTATTATTCTTTACAAAATCATGTAAAGCTATTTATCTCTAATGCCCATCATTACTTACATTTGTGAATAAACAAATTTTTGCTGTTTCAAACGGTTTATTCACAAATGTAAGTAATATGGTGCGTTACTGTAAATTAATTGTACATTACAATGTAAAGAACAGCCAACATTTTGCGCAAACACTGTGTTATTTAAAAATAATTACCTGGCCTGGCTACTAGGACCAAAAAACTGTTTAAAATTTAAATTTCCCTCCATAGGTGAATCGAACCACCTTAATAATCCACAAGCGACGTGGCGTCGATACGCTGCTGCACCATGTGTACCCTCTATATTCTGTGCTATTTTGTGCCACGTTTTCACCAACTCTGTATAAACCACGTCACACGCATTCACAGTTAATTTGTTTGTTCAAGACTGGACTACAATGCTGCAAAAAAGAAATTCCTCCAGTACGTCCGCCTTCTAACGATGTAAAAGAATGTTTCCAACTGATGAAGAAACCACCGTCCGTAAGTTTCATCGCATATGTTTGAAAAGTGTATTCCTTTAGCTGTATTCTTTAAACAAAATGTTGTGCAACTGCTGTGTTGTTTGTTTGTGTAAACATTGATAGTTTCTTGCTTAATTCTCTCAAAATAGTTTTTTTTATTATTATAATTCGCAAATTTTTCAACCATAAAGATGTAACCTAGAACAATTTGGATAATTAGATATCCAAGCGCGGGTAGATCAACTAAAAAAACTGAGAGTCACACAGCGGGCAATGGAGAAAACTATGCTCAAAGTTTCTTTGCGCGATAGAATCCGGAACAAGGATATTTGCCAAAGAACCAGAGTAATCGTCATAGCAATGACCAGGCCCCATTGCTCGAAGAACCGATAACCGATGGAGAAGAAAGGTTCTTGAGTGGAGACCACGAACCAGAAGACGCAGCGTAGGTAGGCCTCCTACTAGATGGACCGAAGACATCATGAGAGTCGCGGGCATTCAGTGAATGCAGTTGGCAGGCTGCCATTTAGTGTGGAGGTCTAAGAGGGAGGCCTATGTTCAGCAGTGGACGTCTTGGCTGATGATGAGAGGTAGATGCAAAAGCTATAGTTTCACTGAAGCAGGCTACATTTAAACTGTGGTATCGAAGTTATTTGACTTACTTTTTTAATTTAGTCAATTTAGTTTATCAAATGACATCGTTAAAATTCTGTTTTAAACTATCACGGTTGTTCACTAAAGTTATATGATTATTAACGGGATATTTACCGTGGTAAGGTTGTGGAATGACCAACCACAACCCACAACTTTACCACGGTAAATATCCCGTTAATAATCATATAAACCTTATCGTTAAAATTGTCTGTATTATTTTAATCGTCATTACAATTATAGTGTGACGTAGAAAAATGCATAGCAAAGAAACGAGGACTGGCGTCAGATGACGGCACTTTCGATAAGACCAAGATGGCTGAAGAGGTGGAACAGATGTTCAAATATGATCCAGAGCTAGTCGACAGCTTGAAGGAAAACTGCATCAATGGAGATTTGTCCAAATATGGATCGTCCGATTTTTGTGATCTGATGAAGCAAAAAGTTTGCTTTGAGGTTCAAATTGTCAAGGTAAGTATTTTTTTTTTTTAAATAAAAATAATGGGCTTGCGCTTGACCGCCAACTCGCCTGGTGTTAAGCGATGATGCGGTCTACGGTGGAGCACGCTTGCCTAGAAGAAACCGATTCATTCGTGATTTGAAGACACCCAGATTGAATCTATCTTTGTTTGTATTGTTGTTTCTAGATTCTTGTAAGTGAATTAATACTTCAAAAAGCACTGAACACTAAATTTATGTTTCCTATAATTTCAGGTTACTAATATCAAGCTCACCCCAACAATATAAAATGTAAACGTAAATATTATTCTCTGTTCTTTCAAACGCTGAACAAATCTTTATGAAAATGAACGTCATAAAGACAGACATAAAAAAATATTCCAAAATAAATATGTGCGAATAAACCGTTTAACATAGGAGATAAACCGCTAAACGTACATTGCTGTATTTATATGACATGTATTAAGAAAACGAATCTAAAAAAAAATAGTGCGTGGAGACCCTCCGCACGGAAGAACTTATACTTCAACAAGGAACCCTAAAATTATAACTAGGGCAAAAATATCAACAATTTAAAAACATGCTTTTCTCGAGATTCGAACCTAGCTTCTTAGGCTTCTCAATCCATTAGCGACACCATTACACTACCGGGTCTGCTAGACACAACGCTAAAAAAGGATACGCATTTCGCAACCATACGAGAGAGAAAAATACCCCGCCATGGTAGCGTTAAACGTTTAACGCAACCTTGTTTCACGTCGCATAAGAAGTATAACTTCAAAAACCTACAAAGACAAAAAGTACTACCTCTTATTTTTCGTAAACTCAAGATCAAAGTTGATAAGAATATAGAACAATTTTTCTGTAATTGCAGAGTTGCAACGAGTGGAATGAAGCGGGCGACTGCAGTGGAATGAAGGAGCTGGCTGCAGAATGCGTCAAGCAATTTTCTTAAAATTCTTATAACAAAATGCAACTGTTCTAGAAAAGTTGCTGCTGTCTTGACAAGCAGAATAATTTTTCGCAATTTTTTAAAATCACATCTTTGCTAGTAATTTATAAAGTTTTGCATTTCTATTTTTTGTTGTTATTTGTCATACTTACCATTTATCTATTATACTTATTTTTGATTTAATTCTACTTAGTATTTCGTTGGCTTTGTACAAAAACCTCGAGGTCGAAAGAAATAGCAATGGTTTGTCGTTTCGTGAGACAACAACTACACTCAGAAAGAAGCCAACGACTGATTATACATAGGACATCAACAGTAACCACGGGAAGGTGGACCTCGGCTCGTACCGGGGTACATGCTAGACAGAGACAGAAGACTTATTTTGTTTCTGTGTGTGTTTGTAGAACTGTCATTAAAATTAAAACATTTTGAAATCTCAACCAATAAAATCAATAATAACAAATTAATGAATTAAACATTTTCCCTATACGTCGTTTTGCTAATAATAGCATTTTGCTTCAAAGGCATTTTGCGAAGACGTCCTTGCAATACAACTCTATGAATTAAAGGGTAAGAAAATTAAGTTACATAAATTATTTAGCTTCACATTCATAAATGTTGGGTACGAGATGTCGTAGTCGTATTGACAATAAACACTCAGACCTAAAACAGATATTGAAATTCAACAATCAAAAATCGAATTCAAGACGAAGTGGTAGTAGCGATTCTGCTAGAGCAGGACTAGCAGAATCGATACTACCACTGACCGAAACCCAAGGTTTGTATCCACGAATCCCAGTATCGGATCTCATACCATATTGGTTATTCTGTTCGCGTGATTTTTAAAATTGACAAGCCTTTTTGATCAAATTTGTAGAGATAGAAGGACAACCTGATATTCTTTTCTAAGCAGCTTGCGTTCGTAGTTCCCAATGTCGAGTGCCGTCATCCCATATTATAGAATGAGCTCCCCCAGCTCCTATGAAACTCCAGTTACAATCTCCAACGCGTTTGGTTTGAAACAACCATCAAGTGCAGGTCGGGAACCTCCTCTCGTGACCGGTTCGCCGCAAACGAGTTAACTTCTCAAGCTTTTGAAACACTTCATTTTACGACACACCCAAATGACAGCTTGTGTAGCTCCTTAACAGAGACGAGAGTTTCTCTATAGACGATGCATGTTTCAATTTCTAAAAACATGGTAATAAAATTATACGTCCGTTCAATCCACGAATACTGCGTCCATAGTACTGGGCAAGCGCCTTTATTAACTTAACAAAATACAAGCTAAAACTAAAACTACAAATACAGTTAGACTGCCCATAGACCGTTGAAGGTCTAAAGACAATCCAAATGTTCAAGCCCACTACTTGTTGGCAGCGTACCCAGCATGCTGGCGGCATTACCACGTTGAATGGCAATGCTTATGCGTTGAGTCAGAAACAAGCCAGCATTTTGGTACTTAAAACGCAAGTGTGCAATATTATTCTTAGGATTTGTCAAATTATCTTAACTTACCGTAGAAGTAACGGTAGAAATACATTATTTATTGACGTGATAACGTTTTATAAATCGATGAACGCCGGCTGCACGCATGAAAAATTTTCACGTTCCGCCTGAGCCGCGCGTGCAAGCGAGAGTGCGGAACAAGCGAGAGACACGAGAGACAGAACACACAGAGAGAGAAATAGAGAGACACGATCGACCTAAGCGTTATCACGTAAAATTATCGTCCGTAAACCGACTTCATGACAACCCCTTTTTTCTGTTCTCTTTTCTGTGAGCAGAACATTACAAAGTTTGGAGAGATACATATTATACTTGTCATCATCATCATCATTGTCAGCCTTTTTAACAGTCCACTGCTGGACTTTTAGCCTACCCTCGAAAGGGTGATTGGGCCATATCCACCACGCTGGCCCAGTGCGGATTGGTGGATTCACATACGCCATTGAATTCCTTTTCCGTACGTATGCTGGTTTCCTCACGATGTTTTCCTTCTCCGAAAAGCCAGTGGTATGAAAATCTGTACATAGGCTCCAAAGAGCTCATTGGTACGGGCCCGGGGTTTGAACCCGCTACCTCACGCTTTCAAGTCTAGCGGTCTCCCAAATAGGCTACCATGGCATGATCATATGAACTAGATCTTCTTGATATAATGGTCATAAATAAACCTTTTAAGCTACTGGATTTATTGTGTATTTTTTTCTGCATTGTAATGAAAGTTGAGACAAAAATTAAATAAAACTCGAAATAATTATGTACACTAACAAACATAACGTAAATTCCATACAATAGTGTAAAAAGGTTGTTTTTTTTTTAAATCATTATTTTAGAAATTTGTCATTGCCAAAAATGGCATTCTAATAAATAGTAAATAAGAAATTAAACTAATATTATAAGCGAACATAGCTAAAAGTCTACTTAGCTTAGCTTAGCGTTTTGCGCTATGTGAGGTCTAGTATTTATATTGTCTATGGTCACGACCTTATTAAGATCTCTCGGGTAATGTAAGTTCAGTTTATTATTGCTTGAAGACTTATAAGGATTTCGGTTGGACATTTATTAAGGTAAGGGCGGCAAGGGCTTCCGGTGTGTTATGGTTATATTGATGTAACGTACGCGCCGGCTATGGTATTTAATTTTGGTGGGTAATCTCGTAGGAACGAGGCGATGCTCCTTTATGTTACATTTTAAACTCACACTGACAGGTACAAAACTTTATTTATATTACACGGGAATTGCTCACGTAAGATTAAGCCGGTGACTCCGACTATAGTTTCAACCGCATTAGGCCGATTTTTCCAAGGTGAATGCGCACGAGCAGCTGCATCTCGTTTTACAATGAAAAAACAAAATAAAAAATAAGGCTTAAAAAACACTTCGTTTTTGATAAATCGTATTGTATATCTATTGTAAATTTTTATGTGCTCTTTTTTGGAAATAAATTATTATCTTATCTTATCTAAATAAGAAGTATGAAAACCACGTTAGTTTCCATAATAAGACGGGTAAAAAATTATGTTTAAGATAAACGGTAAATTTCCAATTTGTTGAAATTTTATTCGATGTGTTGTAGTGTAGTTCACTTATGTAGGTTTTTTCAACGAGAAAATCAGAGCTTTCCTCCTACGTAGTAGCTTTACCTTGTCTTTGCTATCCGCTAAAATTTAATACTACCGAAGTTTATAATCTGTATGCTTAAAGTAGCAGGGAATTTGCATTAGATGGATCGCCAATTGGCAGTCTATTCAGTTCTTACGTATTTTGTTTTGTACATAATCTGGCAAAAAAGAAAATAAGTAAGTAAGTGCCCACTAATATTTTAATCATCATCATTTTAGCCATAGGACATCCACTGCTGGATATAGGCCTCCACATCGATCTCCAAGAGCCGGTTGGAAGCGGCCTTCATACAGCGTTTCCCTGCGGTCACGTTTAGGTCGTCTGTCTATCTTGTTGGTGGACGTCCTACGCTGCGTTTACCGCTCCGTGGTCTCAGTGCAAGAACCTTTCAGCTCCAGTTTTGCGTGCCCTGCTCACTGCCACTTCAAATTGCTAATCCGGTGGGCTATGTCGGTAACTTTCGTTCGTCTACGTATCTCTTTATTTCTGTTTCAATCTCGCAGAGGAACCCCGAGCATAGCCCTCTCCATAGCTTGTAGTGCGACTAATATTTTAAAGATTGCTTAATAATTATGTCAATTTTATCATATAATAGAAACTATTATCTCCCGTAGGTACTTACCTAAACTCGACTTTTACGAAACCTGAAACTTAATTACGATGCAAATAGCAAATAAATAACGACGACGAAATTGTAGTGCGCTATTGTTCAGCCAATGGCCCGAGGCTATTTCCTAATGAAAAACTTTGTGCCATGCCTTTGTTCGTTTAATCACCGTATTAACATAACAGCCGCTTAAAGCGCTCGAGCGCATTGTGCAGAATAAGCGATGCGAGTTTGGTGGCTGAACGACGCTGCTTGTAATTCGATTTTGGAGCTATGCTGGTGCTGTAATCACTTAAGCGATTAAGGTGAAAATTTTCGGTCAAAAGCTGAATTAGCTGGTACTTTTTGTGGGAGGCTTGGAGCATCCTTGAATATACCTGTAGAAACATCACGACGTATATGTATGTTAAACTCGCGCTTGAACCATGGAAGGAATCCCAAATCAATCATTTAAATTGAGTGGTCAGTTTTTTTTCTATTCCTTATAATGAAATAGGCGTTTGAACACGACTCACCTAAGTGATGATGTGGTCTAAGATAGAGAACGCTTGCCTATAAAATGCTTATTCACTTTTTTAATCGAGCAAGCATATACGACGCAAGAAATCAAAAAGGTCGTAACTGACACATTTTGCCAAAATGCTTTTTTACACTTTTGAAATCAGCAAATTTTTCTGCGTCGAAAGGTGTAACTCCCATAGCTCTACGATGAATATTAACGATTTTAGGATTTTCACAAGTAACGTTGAGTGACATATTTTGCGACTACAAAGCGCTGTAACTAACAAAAAAACCGGTGTTTTTTTGTTGTTTTTAAAAAAGTGAAATCAGTTACAACGTTTTTACATTCTTAAGAAAAGATAGTTTTAGAACTCGTCATACATTTTGACCCGTAGTTACAACATTCTTACTGCCTCTAAAAAATACATCAAATGATGTAACTGACATAAAGTGTCTTATAAAACAACTTTGGATAGAATTGATGCACATTCATAGATTCTTTCATTTACTTTCGATTTACTGTCCAAATATCACTTTCCTAGGACCTATAAATCCCGAGATAATGATTTTTTTTTGAAAATCAGAAAAGTTTTTTGGCTCTGGTGAACAATTTCATTTTTGTTAGTTACTACCTTTCCGTTTTCTTGCGTCGATATATTTAATAACTTAAAATAATTAATAGTAAAAAAAAAACTAAAACACACAAAAAATTGCTAATCCTGAAGATGCTGGTAAGGATAATGGGACAAACTATACTCGGACTATAGTCGGAGTGACCGACTTAATCTTACGTGAGTAATTCCCGTGTAATATAAATAAAATGTGTGAAAACCACGTCAGTTTCTATAATAAAATAAGACGTTTTCATCAGATGCAGTGACTGAACACTTTCGCCCTAGATTATAAATGTCTAGTTATAGAAAGTCTTTGTATGTACCTGTGACCACGAACACTGCAAAGTATTGATTAGCTTTGATTTTTTTTTCTAGAATTATTTTAATTATGGATTTTAATTTAATTAAGTTTGGAAAATATAAAATATAATGTTCCAATGTCTTTATGATTTGTTGAATAAAGTCATTTTCGCTATATATATAAAAATAAAATGGCTGAGGTTTAAGCGATACATTGTAAATTTATTAACGAGAAATATTCTCTTTTATTAAAATTTAAATCTATCTTGTAATCAATAAAATTGGATCAATTATTCATTTATTTTTGTTAAATTTAAAAAAAAAAAGTTAAATTTATTTTTATATCACCCCAACAAAATAAATATATTTATAAAAAAATTTAACCATATAAATCTGTGATTAGCTCCGCAAATTTCTGAACATTGTCCATAATAAATTCCGGGGCGATTAATAAAGAAATTAGTTTGATTTAATCGTCCTGGATTAGCATCTACTTTTACCCCTAATGACGTTAAGAATTAAAGTATACACGACAAAATCCGTATATTTGTTTTAGTGTTTTAAATATTTTATAATTAACTAGCCGCGCCCCGCGATTTTATCCACGTGCATTTCTATAGGAACTGTAAAAAAAACATGTAAAAAAGGAATTGCATGTCACGTTCTTGCACTTCAACTAGATTTATGCAAAAAACTAAATAGATGCATTGCTCAGTTGTTGCACGAAAGAGGAACACATAAAACCTATAAAACAAGCACACTTATGTATGTACCTAATTACAGTTACATTTATTAAGTTAAACGTATACTTAAACCAAATCAAATTAAATAACCAGCAGAATTATCACAAATGTTTGCATTCAATTACAAACGACTACCACCTCCGAAGTTCCACATGACTACACTGATATTTGTCTCTAGGGATGCACAGTTTCCGGGACCTAAAGTAATTTCCGGACAATTTTCGGTAGCGTTCCCGTAAACAATATTTTGATTCCTTGGTAATAATAATAATTATGATGTACGCTACCAACTGATAGTGGGCATTTGGATTATATCTTTAGAGCTTTCATCGGCCTGTAGGTAACCCAACTATGTTTGTAAAATAGGCTAAATATTTTTATGATTTTGTATTATATAATTTTTACGATAATTATAATATCAGTTTCAAAATAAATAGTACGATTAGATAATTTTAAGCCCGATAAAAGAACTGATAGTTTTCTAACGGCTGAAGACATTTCTTGAATCATAGCTAGTGTTGTATCTGTATGTAGTTCCTTGTAAATAGTAAAAAAAAATAAAAAAAATATTAAATATTAAACATAAAATATAAACAACTAAAAACTACTTGAAAAAATACAAACTATTTTGGGTACGATGCCTGCTGGCAGCGGATTATTAGATTAGTTTAGTTTTGTAAATAGTTTTGACATAAGTTTATATGTAACCTCATTTCTTACTTAATCTGTGGTTGACGTTTTGGGCCGCCATTTTGAGTTGATACAAAATGGACAGGCTACTTAGCACTAATATAATATGTTATAATAAAAGGATGTTTTATTTAGAACATAATAGTTAGGAACACTCTTGAACAAGTCACATTACAACAAAAAAAAACTATGTAAAATCTGTCCAGCCGTTTGGGACCTACGATGCTATATACAGACAACAGTAAAATGTGGTCAAAATTATGGAAGATATAAGCATTTTAATGTCTTGTTAGTCAGAGAGCGCACTACAACAAATGACAAACAAAATAAAGGCGTTACAAATTGGTCATCACCATCATCATCATCACCATTATCAGCCAGAAGACGTCCACTGCTGAACATAGGCCTCCCCCTTTAAAAAACAAAACACTTGAAACTTAAAATTCAAATTATTTATTTGTCAGAACATGGTACCCACCATGTTATACCACACATACATATAAAGTAGCACACAGGGTTGTAAGAATGGAGACGTATCTCATGTCCTTGCCTGTTACAACGTACAAATGTTAGTTTTTTAATATATATTTATTATTAGTTAATGTTAAAGTTAAAAATATAAATAAATTATGTCCATGTTAGAATCATATTTTGATTTAGTTGTATTTTATACCTTAATTAGATGTTAATTACTACCTATATAAGCTATTATTATCATTTTATTTTCTTCTAGAACCTAGTCTCGATATTATGTCAATTATATAGTCTACATTACATACCAAAACATTTTTATCATTAAGGAATTCTGAAATTTCATAGTAGCTTTTTTGTGCTAATAAAGTTTTAAGTTTATTTTTAAACAAATACGTACGTACTTACAAGTACATACGCTCTACAAACTCCATATTGGTAATCACTTTGCGGAAAAGGCATAGCAAATCCAAGCAAACATTTTAAACACGTATATTTCTGTACATTTTAATAATTTCTAAGATAAACGTAACTATGTTATTAATTTATATTTTTCACTTAACCTATTATTTTATCAAATCAAAGTCCTGTCCGATAGCCACAGTATCTGCTTATCATCCGGCTAAACCATTCCCTTAGCATCTCTGTTTCCTTCACTAGCTCATAAATGTAACAATTCCCGTGCATTCTAACCTCCGACGAAGTTATCATTTCCCTAGCTCGTGTGTAATTTAAATCAACGTTATTTCACGGAAATAAAGAAAGATTGGCATTTCAGCAGCTGTAGCGATAGCGACGAAATATTTTAGTTCTGAGATCAAATCTTTATGTGAAAAGAGTTTTCGGTGTTTCCGAGAAGCTACAACATGGGGTTCTTCAAAAGGCGAGTTAATCGAGTTCTAAAGGGTTGGCAACTTATTTGTAATGCTTCTGGTGTTACAAGTATCCATAGGCGACGGTGACTGCTTACCATCAGGCAGCCCGTCTGCTTGTTTGCCACCTATGGCATTAAAAAAAAGAGTAGGTTTTTTATGCCATGACAAATAAACAAACGGGCCAACTGATAGGAATATATCACCATTGCCTACATATTTACTTCAAAAACCCCACAGATCACTACACAGAGATGATCACTACATATAGATACGTCACCTACTAACAATGAATATCACGTGGCTTACGGCACAAAACAAAAAAAAACAAAATCAAATTTTGCAATACTAGCTATCCTTATGATAGTACTCGTTGCCTTTTCAACAGGAAATTATACTTAGCATGTATATCAAAGAACATCAGAAGACATCCAAGGCAATGAAAAGATAGGGTGAGCTAAGTGTACAGTCAGCGGATGCATCTGACTTTTCGTATTCGCAAAGGACTCTAGAGATATCCGCAAACATTTTAGCGTAGATTTTTCAAATTCAAGATGTTGTTTGTGAATACACTTATCATATGTAAAAGTTTACATACGTTTCCTGCGTCCAACGACATCCGTACAATGTTTTTAATAGCCAATGTTTAATCTCATCTCTATCTCTACATAGTATAAATTGAAGTCGCTTTCCGCGTCTGTCTGGCCAAACGCACTCTGCGTTCGCTAACTAGTCCGGTCCATCTGTAGAGGCCAAAAGGCCAACATTACAAGTCAATATCAAAAAAAAAAAAAAAGCGTCTGTCTGTCTGTATGTCTGTATGGCCGCTAACTCCTAAACCACGCAACGGATTTTGATGCGGTTTTCACCATCAGTTAGATACATTTTCAAGGAAGGTTTATATATATAACTAGCGACCCGCTCCGGCTTCGCACGTAAATTACACCCGTGCGAAGCCGGGCGGGCGGATCGCTAGTAATCCTATAAAACTTGTTTCGTATATAAGAAACAAAGGGCGGTTTTGCAAACTTGTCGATTTACACAAAATGTTTTGTTGCATTTTTTTTTCTATATTATAAACATGTCATTGAGTTTGTCATAATTCATTCATAATTTCTAGGTCCCTAAGATGGCACTATTTTAATGTTTATTGGAACTTATCACGTATTTTTTTCAAGATCAAGTGAGGGTAGACGAACAAAAACAAAACTCCCGCTCTTCTCGCCGGACTCACCCGCAGTGTTCAGTCAGCTCGTGACCACGGCCATTGTAACATGGTCGAAACGTCGAGCGAAAGGTACATATTTTTACCTAAATAAAATAATACTATAAATATAAAATAATATGTTCCGATAAACATTTAAAACATATTGTATTCTAATCGCGAAAGATTAAATACTATGGCACAATTTTTTTTGAACATATTTCGGTCCCTTTTTACACTGTTATGTTTTATTTTTAACACCAGAGAATATTTACATTATAACCCATTTAAGATGATGCTAAAAAGCTTTTTACGGAAACAGGCCTGAAAGTTTAATTAGGAAACAAGACTGACTTTTCTAATAAGGATCTAATTTGAAGACCGGAAACTTCGCTTAGAATTTAATACGATTAGCTTTTTCGCTTAGCTTATTATTAGATAAGCCAATTGCGAGTCGGGCTCGCACATCGAGGGTCCTTACCACCAAAAGCTATATAAACAGTGGAAAAAGGCAACAATACGCCCAAGCGGATCCAAATTGCGACCACGCCCTATGTTGCTTAACTTGGTAGTGAACAGAAATTTGCCACCAACTTGCACTTGGCCATTAGATAGATAGATAGATGGAAACTCTTTATTGTATACACCAGAAATAACAATTACAACACGATAGAAAACACTTACAAGCTAGTGCCACAAGTAGCGGCCTTATCGCTAAAAACGATATCTTCCAGGCAACCATTGGATGGAAAAAAAAGGCCATTATTTATTATTAAGAAATAATTTATGGAGTTGGTACTATAATCATGCCAAGTTTGATTCTTTTAGGTATTACCGTTTTTACATCAAACCAAATACAACAAAACGTTAACAAAATACGTTTGTTGTATGTCCCTTTAATTTTACTTTATGACTTTATTATTAATTCTCCATAATATTACATATTCTGTGAAAATTTCAATTAGTTATCTATTACGGTCTGAAAGATACAGCCGTTAAAAAGAAGGGCAGACAGACGGACGGATGGAGAGGCAGACAGTGTAGACGTAGTAATAGGGTCCCGTTTTCACCCTTTGGGTACGGAACCTTAAAAACTAATTTATTATAATTGCTTCTGTTAAGGATATTACTATGTACAAAAACATTTTTTATTTTGTTTATATTGTACGGAAATTACTCACGTAAGCTTAATCCAGTTCGACGGATCAAGATAGATTCTGGGATCGAGAGATGGTTTAGTTCTTTGACTTTACGGGGCACAAAGAAATTCTCCCGTGGCAGCACTTTTGCTCTGTGTACTTGATGCAGTGCTGCGTGTCGGATCCCAGAGAATGTTCTGCCACCACGGCACCATAATTATGGTATCCAGCTTCTTCAACGTATATACTCCGTGAGTCGTCTAACAGGCTTGTATCTTAATTTTCATTTCATCATCATCAGCCAGAAGACGTCCACTGCTGAACATAGGCCTCCCCCTTTAACCTCCACACTGATCGACAGCCTGCCTTTTGCATCCACTGGATGCCAGCGACTCTCACTATGTCGTCGGTCCATCTAGTGGGAGGCCTACCTACGCTGCGTCTTCCGGTTCGTGGTCTCCACTCAAGAACCTTTCTTCCCCATCGGTTATCGGTTCTTCGAGCGATGTGGCCTGCCCATTGCCACTTCAACTTGCAAATTTTAACAGCTATGTCGGTGACTCTGGTTCTTTGGCGAATATCCACGTTTCGGATTTTATCGCGCAAAGAAACTCCGAGCATAGCTCTCTCCATTGCCCGCTGAGTGACTCTGAGTTTTTCCAAAAGGCCAACAGTTACGGACCACGTCTTAGTACCATATGTCATCATTAATTTTTTATTTAATATCTCAAAAAAAAGCTGATCATAAATAGAGCCCATTGAAGAAAACAAGTTTAAGTTCAACAACTCAGAGTCACCAACCAACCAGAGTGTTATTTTCTACGGCACATGTATTTATGGTTATTAAGCATACCTAGCAAACTAGGAAGTAGAAACTTTTAAATTACTCCTTTGTCTCTAGCTAATATCTAATTATGGCCGTTAGTTTCTCTAAGATAATAAAAATAGGTAAGTAAATAATAAGAACCCCTGCAAACTTTCATTACAAAACACTGTTTTCAAATTATCATGGTTCACTCCAGTTATATGATTATTAACAAGATATTTACCGTGATATGGCTGTTAATGGAGCTCCCGATATTTATTTTTATACGCGTACAAAATGTGTTCAAAAAACCATACGCAGTAATACAGTGAGTGTGTTTTGTCGGAACTTTGTTCGAGTTCGAGTTCCAGTGATAACCGTAGCAAAATAATAATTATAAGCTTTTATATTCTACCCTCTTGGGTAGAATATTTTTGTGCAAAATTTGAAATGTTCGACCAACCACCCGCATTCTTCAGCTTTCCCGTGAACATGGTGTATGTAACCGTGCCGAAATATAGGTAACTCCAGCCACATCCTTATCTCTAAATATCCCGTATCATCAGCCTATTTGATGTTCGTCCACTGCTGGACGTAGGAATACTCAGCTGCCTTTCGCAGAGCATCCCAGCTGCTCCAGAACAGCTGCAGGGAAGTATCCCGTATACTTATGTTGGAAAGCCCGTTGGTCCAGTTGGTAGTGAACTTACCTTCGGAGCCTAAGGGCGTGGGTTCGATTCCCACGTAGGACAAAAATTTATGTGATGAACATTTGTGTTTGTTCTATATCTGCGTGTTACTAATCTATTTAAGTATGTATTTAAAACTATATATGTATGTATATCAGTCTCTGGCAGCCATATCACAAGCTTTGCTTAGTTTGGGGTCAGATGACCGTGTGTGACATAGCTGTTAAAATTTGCAAGTTGAAGTGGCAATGGGCAGGCCACATCGCTCGAAGAACCGATGGGGAAGAAAGGTTCTGGAGTAGAGAGCACGAACCGGAAGACGCAGCGTAGGTAGGCCTCCCACTAGACCGACGCCATTGTGAGAGTCGCGGGCATCCAGTGGATGCAAAAGGCAGGCTGTCGTTCAGTGTGGAGGTTAAAGGGGGACGCCTATGTTCAGCAGTGGACGTCTTCTGGCTGATGATGATGATGATGATGACCGTGTGTGCAAAAATGTCCCAAATTATTTATATTTATACTGTAGTGTAACTTTCGTTGTGTTGTATCGCATCGCGTCGCATAACGCATCCCATCGCAGTGTAGCCGTGCCTTCACTCTGTGCTGGTATCGTCGTGAGAATTATCTATCGAGCGATAAATCGTGCGATATGTCCGAAGGTAGTGTTGTCATCATCGGCATTTTACGAGCAAACTTCTGGGTATTTGAGCAAATGGGTAATCGTATTATTGTTGTAACAGAAATGTAAATTACGCCACTTTTATGTTGAAAATTATCTGAACGTTTTGTTAATAGTGTGTAGTTATACTTTTCACGGTTCCGCAGTACTAAAAGGAACCCTTAAAAGCTCATTCGGTTCGTCTGTTTGTCTGTCTGTGCGTCTGTGCTATAATAGGTAATAACTAAACCTAAAAGTATGTGCAAGAAACTTTGCACAATTACAGGTTGGATTTAAATATCAATTTGTAATGTATAAAAAAGTTGTATTTTAAGCATAGCTCTGGTGCTTATAAAATGCGGACAATTTTTTTGCTGCACCTAGGGTTACCAGATGCAAAATATAAAAGTCCGGAGAAAAAGCCCGTTTTCCATTGAAAAATCCTGAGTTTTTGTCGCAATTTGAAAACTTTCTCACAATCGTAATTTACAAGTTTGTTGAAATTTTCAAATTATTATTGGTTTTTTGTTTATTTGACAGGTACTTTATAATAAATTAATAGAAGATTATTTTTTGTTTTTGTAACTTTGTAAATGTAAAAGATCTGAAAAATCTACTCTATTTTATTGAAGATTCTAAAAATCCTAAGATTTCCTGAGATTTACAAAATCCGCCCGCAATCCTGAAAAAAGCCAAAAAATCCTGAGACCTCAGGACAAATCCTGAGATATGGTAACCCTAGCTGCACCCACATTCAGTCACCCACAGGTGTGATTGATACATTATCAAGCAATGCCTCAAACACACTTTAGTTTTCGTTTGCATTAGCAGTGGGCCCTAGCCGAGTCTGGGGCCCACTGCTAATTCAATATTACCTAGTTTAGATTATTTGTGGCTATGTATACAATTTAATTATGATAATGTTAAACCGCTTCAGAAATAAATATTTACTTTACTTCACTTTACTTTACTTTACTTTACTTTACCCCTTCGTGTGTGAGACCTTTGAAGAGGTATTTTGATATGAATGTAAGATTCCATGCAAACTATAGTCGCGAGCGACCGGCTTAATCTTACGTAAGTGATTCCCGTGTAATAAAAATAAAATTCCATGCATACTTTTTTATTAAAGACTTCTAGTCTGTGGAATGCGTTGCCTGAATGGGTGTTCCCCGATAATTACAATCTGTTTACTGCCTGTTCACACGTCTAAGTCTTCCTCGTTCTCGTCTTTTACAGACATTACCGACTGCGCATTTATTATTGTATAGAATGCTTAGGTAATATATGAAATAAATTATATTTCACACATTACCTGATCGTTTTAGGTATTCTATACATTGCCTAGGTATTGTATAGAATACCGAATTATATAGATTGCCGGTAACATATACATACATCAGCAGCCATTAAAAGGCCACTGCCGGACAAAGGCCTCCCTCTTAGAGAGTGTTGCCATAATCCCCACGCTTGGCAGGCAGCTTGGGGATCGCAATACGTTCACTGTGTACTAATAGCAACCCACAATGTAAATCAACTGCCTATTTAGGGATTAACGTCGACCCTAATTGCAATTTCCAAAAGCTTATTCTATTTAGAGACGAGGTTTTGGTGAGGCAGGGGTTCGTTAGCGCTCGGCCATCAGTCCACATTCACGCTCCCAGTGCCTACGTATGGAAGTTAATCCAGTCAGCACAATTAACGCCACGTGTGCACCTGGCGCTAGCCGCAAACAAATTGGGCAGCTATAGGAGCTACCAAGGATGCGGAACGGGATGTAGATGAAGTACTGGAAGATTGCTTGCGGTCCGGTGGACCAGTAATTCTAAAAAAAGTTACATTAAATGGGAGAGGCCATTGGCTCCCAAAACACAGTATTTACTACTAGTTCGGAGCTAATGCATTCATATATTATTTTGTCAATTTTGTATCATTAATTTGTATATGTAATTATTTGTATTTAAAGTGATGCTTTGTTATCTTCTCTCTTGCTCACGCATTTCAACCGTTTTGATGACGAATATTGAAGATAAAATTTAAGCTGTGCGAATAAAGACAATAACTCTAATGTGAAAGTGACCGTAGCTTGAAAGTTAGATCAATTGGGACGTACACCCAAGGCGCATAGGTTTGAATCCTACCGGTTATCAAATTTTTGAATTGTTTATAACAAACACATAAAAAACATAAAATCATAATAGAGAAAAACATGAGAAATGTTTACTAAAATTTAATACTGATTCAAATAAGTTTTGATGCATAAAAATAAATTCCACCAAGTACAAAAAAAAAACATGTTTGAATCATAATTTTACTGAAATTATTTTGTGATGCTTTTTCCCTTTCGTCCATGTTTGTTCTGAACTTTCCTTACCAGCTACGTCTTTATTTGTACAGGATGGATTCCACACAGGTTTAGTACCTTTATCAAATTATGTACAATGCAATTAAAATAAGAATGGGATCGGACTAGCGCCATTTTGAGACGTCAAGAGAGCAACTTGCAAAGAAATAAAAGTAAAAAAAAAATATGACATTTTTAGTATATATAAAAAATATTTTGTAATAATTATTTATTTGCAAATTGTACCAAGATTACTGAATATTACCGTCCTAATGTCTAAAAATGGCGCTAGACCCATCCTATTTTTATTTTAATCGTATTGTATATTAAATCCTACTAATATTATAAACGCGAAAGATTGTATGTATGGATGTATAGATGTTTGTTCCTGTTTCACGCAAAAACTACCGAATGGATTTTAATGAAACTTTACAAAAATATAGCTTATACATTAAAATAACACATAGGCTACAACGGGTTGTAGTAGCGAAGCCGAAGGCCGAGCTCTACGCGTACGAAGTAGCGGGTTTCAGCTAGTCATCATCATCATCATCAGCCAGAAGACGTCCACTGCTGAACATAGGCCTCCCCCTTTAACCTCCACACTGAACGACAGCCTGCCTTTTGCATCCACTGGATGCCCGCGACTCTCACTATGTCGTCGGTCCATCTAGTGGGAGGCCTCCCTACGCTGCGTCTTCCGGTTCGTGGTCTCCACTCCAGAACCTTTCTTCCCCATCGGTTATCGGTGACCTGCCCATTGCCATTTCAACTTGCAAATTTTAACAGCTATGTCGGTGACTCTGGTTCTTTGGCGAATATCCACGTTTCGGATTTTATCGCGCAAAGAAACTCCGAGCATAGCTCTCTCCATTGCCCGCTGTGTGACTCTGAGTTTCAGCTAGTAATTTTATATAATTAAAAATGTCAAAACGCGGATGCATAGAGGATGCACGCTGACTGAACTTTTAATTAAATCACAGGATTGATACAGTCATAAAGACTGTTTATAATAATGATTAGAAGCATATTATCACTACTATCTACTAAGGACGGATAACGTGGCTTATCGGCCAAGCCGAGCACTTGCCCGGCTTTGAAGCTATCACAGCTTCATATTCAGGGAGGATCTACCGATACAAACCATCGCTACTATACAGCACTGCTGCATTCATGTTCAATCAGTTTGAAAATCAGTTTTAATAGTATGAAAATTATTACTACATCATACTATCATACTGTTGTTGGTTTGTTTGTTCCACTTTCACGCAGCAACAGAGCAACGGAACGACCGGATTTTTTGCATGGGTATAGTTCAAAGGCCGAAAAGTGACATAGGCTACTTTTCATCGTCCTCGTCATCATCACCATTTTTCATCACTACGCGGGTGCAGGCGCGGGGCGCAACTAGTACCTACTTAATATTATAAATGCGAAAAGTTTGTTGGTTTGTTTGTTCCTTTTTCACGCAATAGAGCAACGGATCGACCTGATTTTTTGCATGGGTACCTATAGTTCAAAAGCCGGAGAGTAGCATAGGCTACTTTTCATCATCACCATTTTTCATCACTACGCGGGTGCAGCCGCGGGGCGCAAGTACTCTCGAATAATTTACCAGTAAATACTGTCATAGCATCAAGTATAAATATTTCCCTTTATATGCACAGGTGGAAATCTTCTCGTGTACCTACAAAATGTTTTTTTTCCAAGCTTGTTTATTTTGTACGGAATATCTTTGATTTAGCGCACACCTGCGACATTATGTTATGTAGTTCAATAGAGCAGAATATATCTTTGGTATTGTCGATATCTAGTGTAGTTTTTGGGCTTATGAATATTGGTAGACATGTACACTCGTAGTTTTCATGTTATTTGGGGTTCCGCAATATTCTCGCTCGCACATTTTCTCAATATTAAGGACATCAAATCACTGAGTGTTAAATTTTAGGGTTCCGTACCCAAATGTTAACAATGAGACCCTATTACTACGCCGACGCTGTCCGTCTGTTCTTCTTTGCAAGTATGTACTATTCAAACTTTATTTTCTTGTGCTTTTATTTCCTTTTTAATATGTATGGTATGTATATTTGAAGTAAATAAACATTTTTTTTTTTTTTTTCATCTGTCTGTCCGTCCTACCCTTTAACGGCTATATCTTTTAAACCGTAATAGATAGCCAGTTGAATTTTTACAGAATATATAACGTTAAGGCGGATGAATTAATAAATAGGAATAAATTAAAAATAAAACCTTGCATTTTTATTTTTTTATTTTATTAACGCATTTTTGTATTTGCTCAAAACGGTAATACGTAAAAGCGTCAACTTTGCATGATTATAGTACACACTCTAAAGTATAACAACAAGTAATGATTAATGGCCAAGCGTGAGTCAGTGATACATTTCTATTAATTAAAGTTAAGCAATGTCGGGCGCAGTCGGTACTTGGATGGGTGACCGCTTGGGCGTGATGTTGTCTTTTTGCACTACTTTTTGTATTATGCGGTGGTACGGAACCCTCAGTGCGCGAGCCCGACTCGCAGTTGGATAGTTTATCTTTCTTATTCTGGCATTATTTAAGATTTCATACATTATTTTAGCACAAAAATAGTTTTTAATATCTTATTATTTAATTAAGTAAAACGTAAACAAGCCCGGACCCGGGTATGTCCTAAAACTGAGACCAGAACCACCGGAGGATGGGCAGCAGTGACTTGTTAGTACACGTGAACGTACTGCGATCCCCAAGCCGCCTGACAAGCGTGGGGATTATGGCAACACTCCTCTCTAAGAGGGAGGCCTTGTTCAGCAGTGGACATTTAACGGATGATGATGATGATGATGAAACAAGCCCAATTTTTTTTTCCATTTCCACTCAATCAAACTTTCAAATTTAACAAAATGGGGTTTATAAATATTTTCTCCTAAAAATAAAAGTCTAGTGTTTTGTAGGTGTGCAATATATGTTCTTTTTGTTCAATTTAGGTAACCTCGTGAAAAAGTGTGACGTACCATCGACTGTATGCAATTTAGAACCTATTCAAACTAACGTGTAGTGGACAGCTACGATCTATGTATGTGTGCGAGTTGCTGCACACTGCTAATAATAGAGGTTAAAAAAAGTATTCGTGTATCTGATGGTAGAATCGAATATTAGTTTTTTCATTTTTTTAATACAAAGTTTTCAAATAAATAACGTTGTAAAACGGAAGTAAAACGAAACTTGCTACGAAATCACTACGATTGTTACTTTTTGGAGTTCCATACCCAAAGGGTAAAAACGGGACCCTATTACTACGCCTACGATGACTGTCTGTCTGTCCGTCCGTCCGTCTGTCCTACCTATTAACGGCTGTATCTTTCGAACCGTAATAGATAGCCAGTTGAAATTTTCACTGAAAGTGGTAATGTTACGGCGGATTGATTAAGAAATAATAAAAAGAACTCAAAAAGTTTAAAGCAAAGGGGGTTACAACGAACGTATTTTATTAACGTATTTTTGTATTAGCTCTAATGTAAAAACGGTAATACGTACAAGCATCAAACTTGGCATGATTATAGTACACACTCTAAAGTATAACAACAAATAATGGCCAAGTGCAAGTCGCTGAAAAATTCTGTTCAACACCGTTTCTCGTACGATCACCGAAGTGAAGCAAAGTCAGGCGCAGCTACTTGGATGGGTGACCGCCTGGGCGTTGATGGGATGTTGTCTTCTTGCACAAATTTTTGTACTTTATTAGCAAACAAGTTATGTCATCATCATCATCATCGGCCAGAAGACGTCCACTGCTGAACATAGGCCTCCCCCTTTAACCTCCACACTGAACGACAGCCTGCCTTTTAAATCCACTGGATGCCAGCGACTCTCACTATGTCGCTCTGACTAAACAAGTTATGTGGCAGTGCGGAACCCGCAAGCCCGACTCGTACTTGGCTGGTTTTATTTATCTATCAACATAATATGTAGCACAATGTTACTTCCATTGTTCGTAGCACATTTACTTTCCTACCAAATATTCATAGCAAAGTTGTTTTTTTACCAACAGTTATACGAAAGTTTTTATACACTGCGCTCTTTCGGTGAGAATTTTTAAGCCAAAATGACAAAAAAACGTACTACAAAACTGCAATGCACAAAGCTGGTGCGTTTTAAAGCTGACCACTACCGTGTGCAGGTGTTCACAGCTTGTGTTTACTGCAAAACGTTTCCCTTTTTGTGAGCCAACAGTTTGTTAGTGGGAACAAAACAAGCGATTTAGATCGGCTAGCGTAAATTGTATGGCCTTAGTACTTGTACTTCCTAGAATGCTCGAGTTTGACAAACGAACTATGTCGCTTGCAGCGGAGACTCGCCTCCGACAGAATAGTTTTCTTGAGGCGAGAAATAAATGAAATACTAACTTTGAAGAATAAAATTACAAAGAATCACAACTATTCTCAATATTATTGTACGAACTGCTATTCTGCGGAATCATCATTATCATCATCAGCCAGAAGACGTCCACTGCTGAACATAGGCCTCCCCTTTTAATCTCCACAATGAACGACAGCCTGCCTTTTGCATCCACTGGATGCCAGCGACTCTCACAATGTCGTCGTTCCATCTAGTGAGAGGCCTACCTACGCTGCGTCTTCCGGTTCATGGTCTCCAGTCAAGAACCTTTCTTCCCCATCGGTTATCGGTTCTTCGAGCAATGTGGCCTGCCCATTGCCACTTCAACTTGCAAATTTTAACAGCTATGTCGGTGACTCTGGTTCTTTGGCGAATATCTACGTTCCGGATTCTATCGCGCAAAGAAACTCCGAGCATAGCTCTCTCCATTACCCGCTGTGTGACTCTGAGTTTTTCCACAAGGCCAACAGTTAAGGAACACGTCTTCAGTACCATATGTCATCACGCATTCTGCGGAATGCGCCATTTTAATGGGTGTTCCCCGATAGTTACAATCTAGATGTCTTCAAATCACGAGTGAATCAGTTTCTACTAGGCAAGCGTGCTCCATCGTAAACCGCATCTTCGCTTAACATCAGGTGAGTTGGCGGCCAAACGCAAGCCTATTACTAATAAAAATATGAGGATCTAGAGAACGAGTATGAGGCTCTATAAAACAAGAATTCTATTATAATTTTTTGTTTGAAATTTTCACTATCTAGTTGTGGAAATCGCTTGAATCACATAACAGTGCACACTAATATTATGAATGCGGAATACGCTCTGTCTGTCTTGTCCTCTGTTTGTTTTTAGGGTTCCATACCTCAAAAGGAAAAAACGGAACCCTTATAGGATCACTTCGTTGTCCGTCTGTCTGTCCGTCTGTCCATCTGTCCGTCTGTCAAGACACTTTTTCTCAAGAACGCGTAAAGGTATCAAGTTGAAATTTATAATAAATACTTGGGTCTACGGGTTTTTCCGGCTGTAAAAAAATCAAAGTTGTAAGTTAACGCAATCAAAAGATATGAACGTTTATGTCGCATATTTTGCGATTTCCCGGGAAAACCAAAACCTATAGGGTACTTCCCGTTGATCTAGAATCATGAAATTTGGCAAAAAGCAAGGTCTCATAGCACATATATAGTAATAAATCTGAAAGTTCAAATTTGAAGTTATAACATTTAAAAATAATTATTTTGCTATTACAAACTTATATTTTGTAGTTGGAATGTATAGAAGAACCTTATAATCAACTACAAAGGTAAGTTTGTCTTTCAATAATTCAACTTTAGTTTTTTTTTGGACTAGCGCTCTGAGGGTTCTGTCCAACGGAACCCTCAGAGCACGAGTCCTACTAGTACTTATCCGGTTTTTTTACTTCTGATAGCTGAATTGACGTCGATAAAGTTTGAAATAAGGTACCTAATGTGAACCATAAAGATAGATATAGCTGAAAAACCCATGATAGTTTTTTTGGAAAAGTGTGGGAAAATTCACAGCAGCATAGATAGAATAGCAGATTGTTCAACAGCAACAGCCTGCTTGCACCGGGTATAAACAAGAACTTTACAAGCATCTGAAGTGAAAATAGTATTTATGTGAATCTTCACGATGATCATTTCTTATTTGTTAAGATCGATCTAAGCGATCAGCAGTGAAGCAATAACAATCATATACAGAGAAACATAAACAACAACATAACATAAAAGAAACACAACATACTACAAACAACAACAAACTAAATAAACAACAACATAACATAAAAGAAACACAACATACTACAAACAACAACAAACCAAATAAACAACAACATAACATAAAAGAAACACAACATACTACAAACAACAACAAACTAAATAAACAACAACATAACATAAAACAAAAACAACATAAACATAACACATACATAAAACATAACCGTGAAACATAATTGTGAGTGTAACTGGTATTATAATCTATACTCTATACTAATATTATAAAGAGGAAAGATTTGATTGTTTGTTCGTTTGCATTGAATAGGCTCCAAAACTACTGAACTGATTTGAAAAACTATTTCACTGTTGGGAAGCTACACTATCCCCGGGTAACATAGGCTATAATTATATATTTTTTTTAAATAGGGATCCTTACTAAAACTTCAATAATGTAACCCAAGGTGTAAAAAAATAAGATTTACAATTTTAACTTTGCGTGTTTGACAGTTCTAAGACAGGACAACGTCTGTCAGGTCAGCTGGTCTATACTAATATTATAAAGAGGAAAGATAAGTATGTAAGTGTAACTTCTATTGGTGGTCATGGGCCGAGAATTATGCATAAAAACACTCGAAGGCACTTTGGATATACTTTATTATCGAAACTAAAGAGATTTGTTAACTTATTGATAGTAATAATGAAAATTAAAGGCGCGGTGCGCTCAGCACACCCACTCGGTTTTCTTGCGAACTTGACACACTATGGCCGCGCTAAGTGCGCGGCCTACCTTCCGTTAATTTTGATACTTTTAAAACTTAAAATATAATTACCCTACCTACAACTACAGAGCGCGTCGCTAACAGTAAGTATGTTTGTAACGAATTGGATCAAAAAGTACTGGACCGATTTTAAAAATTCTTTCACCATTTTAATGCTACATTATCACTGATTAATATAGGCAATTTTAATAGGCTATATAACTATACCCGTGCGGAGCCGGGGCGGACCGCTGGTCATTTATATACACAGACATACACAATGATTATGCTGTAAATTATGATTGGAACACAGAGTTGAGAGAACTATAAGAAAAATATAAACATATTTGTGTAAACTAAAACTTTTAATATAACGATAAAACTTTTCATTAAAGCTAGTGAGAGCAATTTTACTTAGTGAAAAGTTAATTACTCCGCCTGAAGTAATAAGATAAGTAACTAACATGTTAGTAATAACTTAACATTATACTTCTATAATTATTATTAAACTTAAATTAACGACACAAATAGACTTTTAATTCAATTTGAATTATATTTTATTTACTTCAATATTACAATACAATACAATACAATGACTCTTTATTAAAATACCACAAAACAAGAATAACATAAACATTACAATAAAAATATTATCTAGGCTTTTAACAGGCGGCCTTATCGCTTAAAGCGATCTCTTCCAGGCAACCGTGCACGGAAAGGAATTATAGAAAAAAAAAATATTTTAATTTCTACAAACTGTTCGTTTTAGGTTAATGAACAAACAAACCGCCAGCCCACTAATTTGACGATATTGCTAAGAGGAAAGCAGTCGACAAGACTGGCACAGGACCAGAAGAACGCACGCTGAAGAGGAGACCGTACGAAGCGCTTTGATTCCACATTTATTGTGTGAATTGCTAGTCTGTGGAATGCGCTGCCTGAATGGGTGTTCCCCGATGGTTACAATCTAGGTGTCTTCAAATCATCTCTTTGCTATGTTAATTTACCACGTTAGATAAGGTGAAATATTTAAGTTAAAATATTGTATCTTTTAATTATTGTGCGTGTGTAAATAAATAAATTAAAAAAAAATATATAAAAAAAAAAATATGAGTGAATCGGTTTCTTCTAGGCAAGTGTGTTCCAACGTAGACCGCATCATCACTTAACATCAGGCGAGATGATAGTCAACGCAAGCCTATTATTTATAAAAAAAAATAAAAAATAATATAAAACCTATATTCAGTAGTGGGTGGAATATGGAAAATTATGAACTAATCAAAATAAATATGACCTTATATGTAGGCGATGGGGACTGAGCAGCAGCATGTGCGCTTTACAATCAGCACCAGGTTTGATCCTTGGCCCTGCACCGATGACTTATTTAGTACCTAAGGTGGTACATTACACAAATGGCGGCAAATTAAAATTTCAAACACTTTTCTTGTCCTTGTAGCTAGGCCGGGTAATTATTGAAAACGATCGTGATGTTTCCGCAAATTTATTATTATTCTTTACAAAATCATGAAAAGTAATTTATCTCTAATTCACATTATTACTTACATTTGTCAATAAACTATTTTTTGCTGTTTGAAACGGTTGACAAATGTAAGTAATATGGTGCGTTGCTGTTAAATAGCTGTACATCATAATGTAAAGAACAACCAAAGATTTGCGCAAAAACTGTGTCATTTTAAAATAATTACCCGACCTAACAAGGACAAAAACCTGTTTCAAATTTGAATTACCCGCCATTAGTGAAACGTTCGCTGCCTGAATGGGTTTTCCCCGTCAATTACAATCTGGGTGTTTTCAAGTCGAGAGTGAATCGGTTTTTTCTAGGCAAGTGTGCTCCATCGTAGACCGCATCGTCGCTTAGCCTCAAGCGAGATGGCGGCCAAGCGCAAGCCTATTTAATATTTAAAAAAAAATGTGAAACGTTCCTCCTTAAGTAAATTATGTGCAGTTTCAATGTCATCCTTCATAAACGGTGAAGGAAAACATCCTGAGAAAAACAGAGTGAGGATGACCAAGAACCTCAAAATAAGTTCAAAAGCATATGAAATTCACTCACATGCACTGAGAAAGCATGGTGGATTAGGGCCCATCCCATCTCTCTCTCTGTCTCTCTCTGAGAAGGCCTGTGTCCCAGCAGTGGGGAACATGAAAGCTGATAATGATGATGATGAATCTATCTAACTACTCACTACAAGTTCAAATTTTGAAAAAAGAACTCCTCAAATTCAAGCCGAAATGACAGAAACACCCTTGTACAATCGTTTGAACATACCGCAAAACTCGACGCGTTAGTAGGTAGGTACAGCACGGCTCTACTGTAGAGTGTAGGTGTAAATATGATTGATGGCCACATTACCATATCTGGCCGCTATTTATCTTGTATAAATTGCAATTGATATGACGTCATCTATCTGCGAGACGGCGATAATGTGAAATCGATTCTGGAACGCTTTTGTGGTGAGTTGTTTGTCAGTATTATGTTTAACTACCCTTTACAAAATGGTTCGGACCGCACTTACTGAGATGGGTGATCGCTATAGGCATTTATTTCTGAACTGGCTGCGCCCTGTGGTTTTTCACCCGCATATATTCCTTCAAGAACAAGGTTTTTTTTTCGGAGTATTTTTTTATTTTGGTTCACTTTTCTGTCTTCTGTTCCTGTGTGGATGGGACACAAATCAATAGACAAACATATTTTTTCATTTATAATATTACTAGCGACCCGCCCGCCCGGCATCGCACGGGTGTAATTAACGTCCGAAGCTGGGGCGGGACCCTAGTTATATATATAAACCTTCCTTGAAAATGTATCTAACTGATGGTGAAAACCGCATCAAAATCCGTTGCGTGGTTTAGGAGGAGTTAGCGGCCATACAGACATACAGACAGACAGACGCGGAAAGCGACTTCAATTTATACTATGTAGAGATAGAGAAGAGATAGAGACTAGCTGACCCGACAGACGTTGTCCGGTCACAGAACTGCCAAATGCACGAAATTAAAATTGTCGTTAAGTTTTCTAAAATTTTCCAATTTTCCGCGCAATTTTTCTTTCCGTAAGAACCTTCTACAAAGTATTATAAAACTAAAAAAAAAAAAATAGTATCGGTAAAATAGTTCTCAAGTTATGGCGTGACCAAGGTAATTAGGGATTAATTTATATGTATATAGAATATAGATGTTACTAAAAAGGTATCAACGGAAGACCAGCGCTAGTTATTTGCAGCCAGAATTATGATGAGTTATAAGTATGACATACGTTTTGTTCTGTCTAGTTGTAATGTTTGTTTCCATAAATAAAGATTTTTTTATCAAGATGACGATATTTTCTATTTAGCTACCTAGAACACTGATTTTAGTAAACTCTTTTGTTATTTTTACGTATTTTATTTCAGCTGCAATATTTAATACATTACGACCCCACCTCAGCCACGTCCGCGTTGTATTTTTTACCCGAATTCTACATCTGGCAGTTAAACGTACATTTTAACTCGTAAAACGCCTTAGGAATATATTTTTCATGAACCACATTCCGGCTAACGCGCCGACTGTCAAAACGTACAAGGCCGAGTATCAAACACGGGGCTCGGTTATTACAAGTAATTTCGCATATAATTAGGGCATGACTCTCGCAGAAGCTCCGAGCTTTTGTTTTATATCTTAGGTTCGTTCATTACGCAAGTAATACACAGGCCCCATACGCCTTTGTGTTTATAACGCGTCGCGACATCGTCTGTGACATCGTAAAGAGTGACGAGAAACTGTCGAGGGCTGGGAATTACGAGACCAAAGTATTTCTATTTGGTGTTAAACTCGCGATAGGTTTAAGACTTGAGCAACTTTCAAGACATAAAACTAGAGATAGCTTACAAACTTTTAGTATTCTGGCTGTCAAGGTTAAAGCCTTTATTAAGGCGTCAGAACTTTACTCACGTAATAATTAAATAACGAATAACAACTACACACAATTTGTTCACCTCAATAGCCCAGATTTTTTAATTCTATACTGGACAATAGTTTATTTATACTGGATATAGTTATATTTCATTTTATACGTAACTAGCGACCCGCCCGCTCAGCTTCGCACGGGTGTAATTTACGTGCGAAGCCGGGGCGGGTCGCTAGTTATATATATATATATATAAAGCTTCCGTGAAAACTTATCTAACTGATGGTGAAAACCGCATCAAAATTCGTTGCGTGGGTTAGGAGGAGTTAGCGGCCATACAGACAGACAGACAGACGCGGAAAGCGACTTTAATTTATACTATGTAGAGACTATTTAGAGATTGTAAATTTTGTACTCAACAGGGCCTCTTGGTGTTGGCTTCGGCCCCACCAATGCCTATCAAAGGTCCAGGCTACACCCGTGTTTATATTGAAATAACGAATAAAAAAGATACATGTAATTGTATATAACATGGAAATTACTCACATATGATTCAGCCAGTTACTTCGACTGTAATTTTAGCCGCAATTGAGTAATTCCTGTAAAATATAATCAAACGATATGAAAACTAAGCTAGTTTTCATAATTATGTATGTTAATTATGATATGTCCTGTAATTTGCATTTTCTTTGGTCATATTTATAAACGTAGTGTGCTTCCCAAAACAACTCTTTCTGGCTCAACGCATAAGCATTGCCATTCAGCGTGGTAATGCCGCCAGCATACTGGGTACGCTGCCAACTGATAGTGTTCTTGAGCATTTGGATTGTCTTAAGACCTTCAACGGTATATAGGCAGTCTAACTGTTTATGCAGTGTAATTGTTGGCTTTTGTTTTGGTAAGATAATATAAACAAAAAAACTATGGGTGTGGAAATTCTAACCGGGTTTTAAAAACTAGCTCAACGCGTAAGCATTGCCATTCAGCGTGGTAATACCGCCAGCATACTGGGCACGCTGCCAACTGATAGTGATCTTGAGCATTTGGATTGTCTTAAGACCTTCAACGGGCAGTCTAATTGTTTTTGCAGTGTAAGTGTTGGCTTGTGTTTTGTTTAGATAATAAAAACAAAAAACCATGGGTGTGGGAATTCTGACCGAGTTTTAAAAACTAATAAATGACGTTTGCAAGCAATTAATAGTGGTAGAATTCCTTTGATCTGATAATGACTGTCTTGTGTCTTACAAGATACAAGACTGGTCCTATCCTGTACCCTCCCTACAGTATGCAAAGCTTGTGACGAAAATTCGTCATAAAATATGCCACTTCTCGCGATAACTTTTATGCCTTGCACGTTTTTCTTTTGACACGAAAATAATGCTTTACTTTAAGTGTTACGCCAGCCAATGAGATGGGACAAGCATGCCCTTTTATTCCGTCATAACTTGAAGTCGGAACGATAAACGGAAAAGATGAACCCGCCATTACTGTGCTACAATTTTGATAGCAAACGAAACGACTGAGGTTTCGCATCTAATTTTTTTATGTGTTCTGAAGGAAAGTTTAAGTATGTTGAGTAGTTATATCTGGGCTGACCAATATACAATAAGTACGCCAAATGTATTGATATTATAGTTAGGATAAATATTTATGTAATTTATGATACGCACTGTCCTAGAATGGAACTCCCTGCCATCCTCCATGTATCCTGAGAACTACAATCTAGGCATCTTAAAGGCTAGAATAAATATATTTTTTCTAGATGAACGTGTTCCATCCTCGGCCACACCGTCGCTTACCATCACGCGAGTTGGTGGCCTAACGTAGATCTATTCTATATTAAAAAACAGGCCCAGGAATTACGTCACAGAAGAAGACATTGATGCCAAATTGTGCCTATTTCAAAGACCTGTATTTTCTTTTCCTGATTGCATTCCCGGCGCATGGACGTATTTTTGAAAGAAGCAAATTTAAAATTACGTGAAAAAGTCATACAATTATTTTAAACATGTTCAGTTTTTCCACTACTTTAAAATAGACACGTAAAGTGTGAAGCTAACCATATTAAAACTTATTCTACAAGATTCTCGTTTCCAAAGTCAGTGTGGAACGGGTGGTTATTCTGTTTTATTTGAATAAATCGCCTGGTTGCCTCGGATAGGGAAGGAGCATTTGTTTTCACTTAGGTGACTTCCCGACGATCTTGGGAATCTCACCACTTAGCGTGGAGCCGGGGTAAGAGAGCTGGCTCGAGGGAGATATTTTTCATTAATATTGAAAGTTATTTGGAATGTTAAAGGAAATTCCTTCAACCAAAACTACCAAAAACTCTACAATACGAAATTATTTTGTTTATGTCTGCTTAGAAAATGAATCGGTAACATTTGAATGATTTCGAGAATGTTTTTTTTATAGTATTGATCATCGTTTGGTCAACAACTTGCCTGATGCCTTACTAGATAGCATTAACAATTTATCAGTTGTCGTTGCTGTTTGTTTTGGAGATTCAAGAAAATACTAGAGATAGTTAATCTTAAAATTAAACATATATAAATTAATTTTAAATATATATTTTTTGTAAACATGACCATAAATTTATCGCATAATGATAAATCTTTTCTAAAACATAAAAGTCTCTCTAAATATTGAGGTTTCGAAGTTTCCGTCGCAATTAACCCTGATTTTCCCGAGCTACGATGTCAACTTATAAATTATAACAGATTGACCTGACATCTGCAAAAATATCCAATTTACGTCATCGTTAATACTGACAGAGCTTGCGACGGCCTGGATTATAATGTAAATCAAATTCACATTGAAAAGTAACGTTATAATAAACGTTATATGTCAGTTAAATATTGTGATAAATATAAGGGGGCAAAAAGTTAACTTGATACTTTACTCGTTTTACTCGTCGTTATTAGTGCAGATGTTCCGAGGGTGAGTGAAAAAAAAAAATAAAAAAATTCTTTTAGTATGATTTTTTATTTTTTATTTTATCTAACAATAGTTCTAAGTTTTGTTTGTACTAACCCAATGGATTTTTTAGTTGTCCGTAATAAAATATTTTGAATTTGAATTGAATTGAATTTAATATGTAAAAGGAAAAAAAATATTCGCAGAATAATATCAATAAAACCAAATGAGAAAAAATAACACATGGACATAAATTTTATTTATTATTTCTTTATTTTTACTTTGTGACTAATAATTATAGAGCTACACATATATTATACTAGCGGTCCGCTCCTGCTTCGCACGGGTATAGATTATAGCCTATGTCACCCGGGGATAGTGTAGCTTCCCGTTAGTGAAAGAATTTTTCAAATCGGTTCAGTAGTTTCGGAGCCTATTCAATGCAAACAAACAAACAAACAATCAAATCTTTCCTCTTTATAATATTAGTATAGATCAACCCACAAAGTAATTTTATTTCATTGTGAATGAAAGGGAAGGTTCTTTGAAAGACTTACATATTGAATTAAATTTGTTGTGACTTTAATTCAAAAGGCATCATTAGTCGTGAGTCGACGTGTGCTTTCAAAGAAACCCTGACATCACTAGGTCATCTTGTTGTACATATTTTAACGAGATGTATTTTTTAAAGAAATGCTTACTTTATTATAACTTACCTGTAAAAACACTAAAACTTTGCTATTATTTTACTGGGAAAATATGTCCCCCTAAAAACTAATAGCGTTTAACTTTTAACGAAAATTGTTAAACATGTCATTCCAACATGCAAACAGTATTATGTTTGCGTAGTTGAAGTGGCAGTGGGCAGGTCACATATCACGCAGAACAGATGGCCGATGGGGCCGAACGGTTCTCGAATGGAGACCACGGACCGGTAAGCAAAGCGTCGGACCCACCCACGAGATGGACAAACGACCTAAAGACAGTAGGGAAACGTTGGATGCAGGCCGCTTCCAACCGGCCCTTTTGGAGATTGATGGGGAAGGCATTTGTCCAGCAGTGTACGTCTTATGACTGAAATGATGATGACGATAAAACATTATTATTATCAATCCACGCATCCATCCATCCACGTCGCGGGCATCCAGTGGATGCAAATGGCAGGCTGTCGTTCAGTGTGGTGGTTAAAGGGGGAGGCCTATATTCGGCAGTGGACGTCTTCTGGCTGACGATGATGATTATCAATGTAGGTGTGTGGTGCAGATACTATGGCGCTAGGGTGTGGTTTTAAATCCCAATTATGAGCTTATGATTCAGATTCAGATTCTTTATTAATTAATTTAAAATGTTCGTCATAATGAGGCAAGTTAGTTAGCCAGGCAGATAGTCTATGAAAGAAAATATAATCATAAAACTCATGAAGCTTTCCAACGCCTTTACCACCTAACACTTTCAAGTAGAAAAAACACGGTAAATATCCCGTAAATAATCATATAACTTTAGTGAACAACCGTGATAGTTTAACACAGTGTTTTCAAGTATTCCAACTTCTTCTAAAAATTACTTCTTATTCCAAGCTTGGTGTGTTCGCGAAATTTGTCCATCAGAGTCAGTCAAACATTGAAGACAACCCATTTAGAAATGTTATAATTTTATTGTCTATCGGGACTTATCGCACGTTATTGTAGAAATTATCTATACTAATATTATAAAGAGGAAAGATTTGATTGTTTGTTTGTTTGCATTGAATAGGCTCCGAAACTACTGAACCGATTTGAAAAATTCTTTCACTGACGGGAAGCTACACTATCCCCGGGTGACATAGGCTATAATCTATACCCGTGCGAAGCTGGGGCGGACCGCTAGTTGTAGAAATAAGGAGAAAAATAACAAAATATTTACAAGCAACATAATACCTCATAAAATCTACATTCAACGTGGAGGAAATAATATTCGTTTAGCGTTTTTCTGCTCCAGACGGGCGGTGACGACCCGTCTAAATCCATGTCGTTCGCATTTACCACGTCATGTTTCCTGGCTCCACGGTTCCGAGGACGAAATTATAATCCTTATATCGTGACTCCAATGAGATAATATGATAATTATAAGGATTACATGAATAAAACAAAAAAATGTGACAATAATTCTGAATTCCGAGAGTGTGCATCGGATCTGCACGATCTAATTCTTCTGTTTAATTTTTCTGGCAATCTTCAGATTATCCCAGCGAGTGATCCTGTGAATTTTGGTAGCGATTAGATCAACATAATTTTTTTGATGTCTTAATATTTTCCTACAAAGAACAAGAACAAAAATTGAAGTCTATACATACATTAACATAATATAATTATTACATCATAGAAAAAATAAAAACATCTAAGTCAAAGGACGTTGCTGTCGCTAATCCTCGTATACGTTGCCTCTTTGAGGTTGCTGCAAGGAGGTATAACACGCGAGTGAAGCCACGAGGTGCAGCTAGTGTTTAATAAAGTTAGTAGGTATATATACAAAATCATATACTTAACTAACATTAATCCTGATATCATAAATTTGCGCCATTTGGTGTGCCACATTTGTTACCCTGTCAGTTTGACAAGCTACCGGTTGTTATTTGCTGTCCGGGCGTGATATGATTTAGGGCGATAAAGTTACCAAATTAACTAGCGAGCTGTTTAGGGAGTTGTGAGTTGGTTCCTATATGACATTGGCGTCGATTCTGTCATACCACTGTCTAAACTAAACCAATCTGACAGGACTAAAATTATCTGCCTCTCTTTTCATTTTAATATGTGAGACAAGGATGGCAACAATTTTAGAGCTGTCAAATTTAGTTTAGTTTAGAGAACATCAGAATTGATGCCAATATCTCTTTAAAATTAAACGTTTATGATCTTATACATGTAAGCATTTTAGGGTCACCAAGATAAGGAGGCAGCCTTGTTTGAGACCCATAGACAATTTCATAATTTAGATACATTGATGATACCAACTCATTATGTTTATTACAAACAAGCTGACCTGACAGACGTTGTCCTGTCTTACAACTGTAAAACACGCAAAGTTAAAATTGTAAATCTTATTTTTTTACACCTTGGGTTACATTATTGGAGTTTTAGTAAGGATCCCTATTTTTTTTTTAAATATAATATAGCCTATGTCACCCGGGGATAGTGTAGCATCCCAACAGTGAAAGAATTTTTCAAATCGGTTCGGTAGTTTCGGAGCCTATTCAATGAAAACAAACAAACAAACAATCAAATCTTTCCTCATTATAATATTAGCATAGATATAGATAAATACGACAAAATATGACATGGCTATATAATTATATAATAGGTATCACGATACTAATGCACTTTTATATATTTACCTCTGGTGTCATTATGTACTACAATAGTCTATACTAATATTATAAAGAGGAAAGATTTGATTGTTTGTTTGTTTGTTTGTTTGCATTGAATAGGCTCCGAAACTACTGAACCGATTTGAAAAATTCTTTCACTGTTGGGATGCTGCACTATCCCCGGTTGACATAGGCTATATATCCAGGCTTCGCCCGTGCGAAGCAGGGGCGGCCTACCTGATAGAACCGTTTTTTTTTAAACGTAATCAATCTGTCAGTTTCATTAGTCGATCTACCGTTTTATTTAATAAATCTGCCGTTAAATTTCTCTCAATTTCATTACTACATTTGCAAATATTACAGTTTCTAAAATTAAGTAGGGACTAGTATCTTTTTCAACTGCTATTTTACAATAACGTCTGTGGAAAAATATTAACGCTTCTTCATCCATAAAACTACACCCAACATTTTATACAACAAAAATATTCGTAAGTGAAACAATAAATTGCACCACTTTCAGAGCCGTAGTCACATTTAATAAGCTCTGCGCCATAGTATTAGATTTGTAGCCACATTCCAGTACTGGTGCCAGTGGACTGGCAATAAGCCGTGAAATTATACGACTGGACTGGTCTGGTCACAACCTCCACACTGGAATAAGAAGCGATCTCTACGAGCGATATAATAAAATTGTTCTACTAGTAGATTATGGAACAATCTGAGGATTTACGCCTAGATTTTCTTCTTTTCAGGTTTCCGTACCCAAAGGGCAAAAACGGGACCCTATTACTAAGCCTACGTTGTCTGTCTGTCCGTCCGTCCGTCTGTCTGTCTGTCCTACATATTAAGGGCTATATCTTTCGAACCGTAATAGACGGACAGTTGAAATTTTCACAGAATAATGTAACGCTACGGCGGATTAACTAACAAATAATAAAAAAGTTAAACCGAAAGGGGGGTCTCCATACCACAAACGTATTTTCATATAGAATTGATCTATGTTTAGCCACCAACTCTCTTGATGGAAAGCGATGGTGCGGCCGAGGATGGAACACGTTGAGTTGATCTAGAAGAAATCTATTCACTCTAGTCTTGAAGATGCCTAGATTGTAATTTTAAGGAAACAAAATGGACGGCAGGAGTTCCATTTTTGGGCAATACGTATTATAAATAAAGACCTAAATCATTGTGTACGAATCTTTGGAATTACCACGAGCAAAGGGTGGTAGTGTGCAGTTCTTCTACTAATCCTGTAGTAAAAAGAGGAGGGTGTAATCTATACAATATTATAAACAGGAAAGATTTGTATGTGTGTATGTTTGTAACGAATTGCCTCAAAAACTACTGGACCAATATTAAAAATTATTTCACCATTTGAATGCTACATTATCACTGATTAATATAGAATATATAACTATACCCGTGTGGAGCCGGGGCGGACCGCTAGTAAAGTCATAAAGATCTTGCACACACTCGCCGAAATGTATCCGATAGAAAATAAACAGACAAGCTAAGTACTTTACGGCTTTGCAATTTTTTGGCGACTAGCTTACACTGTCACCAATCAGCCTCATAGCACGCCGGTCTACCGAATTTATAGTTTCCAGCTGGTACTTGGCTGCTTTGTAGAAAACGTGGCCGCAGTACTCAATACACGATTGGACTCTAGCCTATACTATAACTAATATTATAAAGAGGAAAGATTTGATTGTTTGTTTGTTTGCATTGAATAGGCTCCGAAACTACAAAGCTGATTTGAAAAATTCTTTCACTGACGGGAAGCTACACTATCCCCGGGTGACATAGGCTATAATCTATACCCGTACGAAGCAGGGGCGGACCGTTAGTGCTTGATAAAATTGAAGCAACTGCCCCGGTAAGAAGTACCGCCTAACCTTTTTTTAATAGACAAAGTGTTAGCGTTAACTCTGTAATTTTATGGTGTCTCTCGAAATAAAAGCGCGTTTGGAAACAGAAACTAAAACAAAATAGACTATCTTTTTAATATTCAAATAAAAATGCGGCATTATGCGTACCTACTTAGAAAAGTTTATGAAATTTTTTAAATACGAAAATGCGCGGCAAGAAGGTCATTCATCCAAAAATAAAGTTCACTGAAATTTAAAAACCGTTGTTTGAACTTATTGTATACAATTGTGGGGTTATACAATTTTACATCACTTCCAAAAAAAATTGGTCACAAAAATAAATTGTCAGATATTATTACAACATATCTACATAGTATAAATTAAATTCACTTTCCACGTTTGTCTGTTTGTATGGCCGCTAACTCCTCCTAAACCACGCAACGGATATTGATGCGGTATACACCATCAGCTAGATACATTTTCACGGAAGGTTTATATATATCACTATCAACCCACCCTGGCTTTTACACCCGTGCAAAGCCGGGCGGGCGGGTCGCTAGTCTATACTAATATTATAAAGAGGAAAGATTTGATTCATTGTTTGTTTGCATTGAATAGGCTCCGAAACTACTGAACCGATTTGAAAAATTCTTTCACTGTTGGGCTGCTGCACTATCCTCGATTGACATAGGCTATATATCCCGGCTTCGCCCGTGCGAAGCAGGGGCGGCCTATTAGTGTAGAATAAAGTAATATCACAAGTAGCACATATTCAATTATTCTTTATCACAATTATCAGTGAAACACATTTTTTTGCATTTTCGCCGTGATTGAGCAAGTCGCTTTTAAATTGTGTTAAAAACTTATAGGATGAACTACAAGTACCTAGTATAAGATTTGTTTACATTGTTATTTTACGTTTTATTGTTTGTAAGTATGATCACATATGGTACTGAGACGTGGTCCTTAACTGTTGGCCTTTTGGTAAAACTCAGAGTCACACAGCGGGCAATGGAGAGAGCTATGCTCGGAGTTTCTTTGCGCGATAAAATCCGAAACGTGGATATTTGCCAAAGAACCAGAGTCACCGACATAGCTGTTAAAATTTGCAAGTTGAAGTGGCAATGGGCAGGCCACATCGTTCGAAGAACCGATAACCGATGGGGAAGAAAGGTTCTGGAGTGGAGACCACGAACCGGAAGACGCAGCGTAGGGCGGCCTCCCACTAGATGGACCGACGACATTGTGAGAGTCGCGGGCATCCAGTGGATGCAAAAGGCAGGCTGTCGTTCAGTGTGAAGGTTAAAGGGGGAGGCCTTTCAGCAGTGGACGTCTTCTGGCTGATGATGATGATGATGATGAACATACTCAGCAAGTCGCTTTTTAAATGTGTTGAAAACTTATAGGATGAACTAAAAGTACCTAGTATAAGATTTGTTGACATTGTTATTTAGTTACTAGCGGTCCGCCCCGGCTCCGCACGGGTATAGTAATATAAGTATTAGTATGTATTGTTATTAGAATGTATGCTTTATATTATAACTATATCACATTATTTAATATTGCACGCCCCGCCTTCTACCTCCTGTATAAATCCTCTCCATCCTAAGGTTGCCTGGAAGAGATCGCTCTTAGCGATAAGGCCGCCGATTGTTGCACTAGTTTTTAAGCTGTTTTATCATGTGTACGAAATGTGTGGTGTGAACAATAAATAGTTTATCTATCTATCTATCTATAGTTATATAGCCTATATTAGTCAAAATGATGATGTAGCATTCAAATAGTGAAAGAATTTTTAAAATCGATCCATTACTTTTTGAGCCAATTCGTTACAAACATACATACAAACCTTTCCTCATTATAATATTGTATATGTATGTATAGACAAGAGTAGCTTATAAAAGCGTGTTAAACAACCATCCATGAAGCTTTAGTTTTATTTCCTTTCAGAATATTTTCCTTGTACGAATCACCCGTAGAGGAATACCAATAATAGCTGGAATCTCGATCACGATACATGTATTACGCCGATTACGCGCCCTTATTCCGCCAGTAAACGTTTCTTTCTACGTGTACCCGTAAACAGATGTAATCCACTGAATTATTAAGCGGGGAGCGATCACCCGATTCCGGAGGTATCGAGAAATGATCGTGTAGTGTCTCGATATTGTTTCAACTCTTGATCGTTATTGTGTTCATCTATACTATCTATCTTCGACCAAAATAAAATTAATGGACAGGGTCAGTAGAAGCGCATTTTTGAAGATTACAAAATGAGCGCCGGGTCTCATTTCCTTTCAGTCTGTATCTAGCCGCAGGAAGTGCAACACGTGTCTATTGTTACGTGATAACGAAAAATCTGACAAAATTATGCATTAATATGCTTTCCCGAAGTGTAAATACACAAATAATACTGGGATCTATTTTTTGTAACAAATATACTGATTTTTTTTATAATTAGATGTTGAAGTATACGTCTTACGGTTTTGACTCGTTTTTACTAAGCAATTTCAATGGGTAGGGCCCGTCCTTTAATTTTATTTTAGTCGAAGCTATCTATACTAATATTATAAAGAGGAAAGATTTGATTGTTTGTTTGTTTGCATTGAATAGGCTCCGAAACTACTGAACCGATTTGAAAAATTCTTTCACTGTTGGATTGCTGCACTATCCCCGGTTGACATAGGCTATATATCCCGGCTTCGCCCGTGCGAAGCAGGGGCGGCCTACTAGTTAAGAAATAAATGTTCTATTCTATTTTTATTTTTATGAATGTGTTATAGCCACGGATTTTTCCACGATTTAAAAAAAACTAATTTTTACTCTGTAACAGGTAAGGACATGAGATACGTCTCCATTCTTACGATCGTGTATGCTACTTTATTTATGTATGTATACTTACCATGTTAACAAATAAATATATATTTTTTTGCCGCATTCTCAGCAAAAACTAAAATCACGGAATAAAAGTTTTCAATTTTATCGCGGAGCTTTTACCGCTGAATGCGGTTGAAACTATAGTCGGAGTATCCGGGTTAATCATATGTGAGTAATTCCCGTGTTATAGAAATAAAAAGTTAACAATGTTTCTCTTCTTTATGATTCACACTATAATTTCTACCTAATTTCATCTCAAGATCTTTTTAGTCGACTTAAACTGTAAAAAGGTAAAAATATAACAACAAACAGCAGACAAAACTACTTAGCAGCTTCGACCAAAATAAAATGAATGGACGGGCCCAGAAGAAAGCAGTTTTAAAGATTACAAAATGAGCGCCAGTGCTCACTTCGTCTCTAGCCGTAGGAAGTGCAACTCGAGACTATTGTTACACGACAACGAAACATTCTGACAAAATTATGCCTTCGTGTGCTTTCCCGACGTGTAAATACACAACAACAACCACTATTTATTTTTTGTAACAAATGTACTGTACATGGTTATAATTAGGTGTTGAAGTACTTGCAGTATATGTCCGACGGTTTTCACTCGTTTTTACTGAGCAAATTCAATGGTTATGGCCCGTCCATTCATTTTATGGACCTGGGTATGTCCTAAAACTACGACCAGAACCACCGGAGGATGGGCAGCAGCGTCCTGTTAGTACACGGTGAACGTACTGCGATCCCCAAGCCGCCTGCCAAGCGTGGGGATTATGGCAACACCCCTCTCTAAGAGGGAGGCCTTGTTCAGCAGTGGACATTTAATGGCTGATGATGTGATGTGTGATGTGATTCATTTTATTTTGGTTGAATCTTAGCAGTATATATACTTGTATCTCATACAACTATCTCCTTCTAGTTTTTTTTTGTGCACTGCAACTTTTCCGTCAGACTAGTTCAAATAATGTTAGATCATATTTTTCCAAATAAAACTGTGCTAGCTAATCACTAGCGTATTAAAAAGTTCAATAAAATATTACTACTTGATTATGACACGACCCCACCGTTCATTGTATCCTAGTGTGTTTTAATATTTACACCTCGGCACGGTGCAAAGCGGCAGTTTTACGTTTCGTCTCTCTCAGGGGCACTTGACACGGTCCTGCCTCGAGCCTTTTACTGGAGTGTGCTTAGAAACATAGCCGTTTCATGTCGAATCGGCACAGTCAACTGTACTCCCACCGGTAGTGTTCCCATTGAGCCAGTCAGTATTGTCGATGAAAATCAACCCCAGTTCAAACCGTAGTATATTGACATACCGGGTTATTTTTAAAGGGTATGTTTTAATGGGCTCATTTCGAACAACGTTTACTACGAGAGCAACACTAAGGCTGCGATAAAGATATCAATGTTATTTTTTTTACGAAGTGAAACTTCTTATGCGACTTGCAAAAATGTTGTGTTAAACGTTTAACGCTATCATGGAGAGGGTATGAAAGCACTGTTGCGTTAAATGTTCAACGCTTCTGGAGAGCGGGAATAGAAAGAGACAGAGCGAGAGTTTCACTTCTTTCGCACGGAGGGACTGCACGCACAATTTTTTGTTCTTTATGTTCCTTTTGTTCTTTAATGTTTTTGGCGAGTTGGTGGTCAAACGCAGACTTGAAAGGACGGACGGATAAAAATGTTCTTTACTACAGTTCATTTGCATTTTCATACGAGTGTATAGTGTACACTCTTATTGTCTTTGTGAACATGCACACAGAAGAAAATTTAGTAAACACGAGCAGGGGCCTTACGGACAACAGCAAATTGCGGCACCTGTTCCGCTCAGTTGGAAATTCACGCGAACGTGAACCTTATCGAGCCTAGATACGGTTTGCGGTCGCGTGATTTTCCAACTGAGCGGATCAGGTGCCGCAATTTTCTGTTGTCCGTAAGGCCCCAGAACATTGCACATTTTATTGACCACAGAGTTGTGATCTATTGATTAACTTGCCAAGAGGCTCATCAGCAACGAATCACTAGTTAAATAAAAATAAATACAAATTAATTTTTCGGGCATTATAAAAATTTACAAAATAATATATGAACCCATTGGCTCCGAACTAGTAATAAATACTGTGTATAGGGAGCCAATGGCCTCTCCCATTAAATGTTACTAACTAAATGCCTAAACACAGACTAAAATAATAAGAAAAAATTATTACAAAAAATTTACAAAAGTTATTAATTTATACAAAACAAATGAAATATATATATTTATAATTATATAGATACAGGCAAATTTTAATATCAAAATACATACACTTAATAAGGCGATAGTCTAATACATAATAATCAAACAATAAAAGTATTAAAAACAATGTCATATAAATGCACACATTTATGTGCCATCTAAATACACAAGAAGTCACAGGAGTATGTGTACAGGGAGGGAGGTGGGGGTGGTTGTCTGTGTGTGGGTGGGTGGGTGAGTGCATGGGTGTGTGTGTGTATATGGGTGTAGGTGCATGTGTGGGTGTAGGTGTGTGTGTGGGTTTGTGGGTGGGTGTGTATTGAGACTGAACTTCTTAGTATTGAGCACCGACGCAAAATCTATCGGTTTTTTTCGGATATATTGCGGAGAGTGTGCATCGGCTCTGTTTGATCTAATTCCGTCCTGTATATTTTTGTATCTGACTGCCAGAGTAGGCACGAAAAATGGACAACGCTTAATCGTCGATATTCCGAAAACCCATACTCTTTTTGCACGTTTTGATTCCACTTTTACTGTGCGAACTGCTAGTCTGTGGAATGCGCTGCCTGAATGGGTGTTACCCGATAGTTACAATCTGGGTGTTTTCAAATTGTCATTGAGTGAATTAGTTTCTTCTAGGTTAGCCTGCTCCATTATAGACCACATCATCGCTTAACATCAAGTGAGTTGCTGGATAAACGCAAGAAATAATATTAAAAAAAACTTTTTTAATTCGTCATCAGCCAGAAGACATCCACCGCTGAATATAGGGTTCCCCATTTGACTTCCACACTAAACGACAGCGTGCCATCTGCATCCACTAGATACCCTCGACTCTCACGATGTAGTCGGTTCATCTAGTCCATCTACGCTGCATCTTTCGGTTCGTGGTCTCCACTCAAGAACCTTTATTCACTATCGCTTTAAAAAAAGTTTTGATAATTCTATTGTTTTAATTATAAATAGTCTTGCGCTTGGCCGCCAACTCGCCTGACATTAAGCGATGATGCGACAACGATGGTGCACGCTTTTGAATCATTCTCTTTTGAATAAAAAAAATGTGTAGGTCACTACAATTTATTCTCACAAAAACTCGCTCGCTTAAAGCTAAATCAAATAAAAAGCAGTAATCCTGAGTTATTTCTCACTTGTTAGGTTTTTCATTCTGTGCGTTAACGCTCGGCAGTCACAATTTCATGGTTTGAAGCCCTGCAGTGCTGTTAAATGGAACTAGCGACTTAATGCTGCCTGCATTAAGTCGCTAGTTCCATTATATCACGGAATTTTAATTATTCCATCCACGGGGTTGTATATTTCCACGAACTGACATTTTTTTTCCGTAAAAACCTAAATACGTAAAATACTTTACATTTTCAACTGACTTCAAAAGGGGGGTTCTCAATTTGGTTGTTTTTTAGGGATTCGTACCCAAAGGGTAAAAACGGGATCCTATTACTAAGCCTACGATGTCTGTATGTATGTCTGTCTGTCTGTCCTACTTTTAAACTGCTGTATCTTTCGAAACGTAATAGATAGCCAGTTGAAATGTTCACAGAGTATGTAAGTGGTTTGTTACCCGATAAAACAAACGTATTTTTTAACGCATCTTTGTATTATATCTAATGTAAAAACGGCAATACGTACAAGCGTCAAACTTGGTATGATTATAGTACATACTCTAATGTATAACAACATATAATAAATAATACCCAAGTGTGATTTGGTGTCAAATTTCTATAACTGGTAATTAGGTTATTTGGATGATCTCATTTTTCTTTTACCGCATTGAAATGCCATATTTTACTAATTTTGAAGTCGGTTTTTTAAATTGATATAATTATTGTATTATGTGGTGGTAAAGAACCCTCAGTGAGCGGGCCGACTCGCACTTGGCTGTTTTTTTGTTCTTCTCAAATGTTTGTTACCATAAGACTCATTTTCTGAACCGATTTGAAGAAAACTTTATTTTATTCGAAAAGTTATACTTCCAAATTGGTCCCATAGAAATTAAAATCCCTTAAATCGGTCCAGTAGTTTGGCTTTTAAATTAAATTAAATGGAAAATTCGTCGAAATTGCGTGTTTAACAAATTTTGAAGTCAGTAATTATAAGTTTTGAATAAACGTCACGAAACTTCCGTATGGCTATTATAGTGGACATGGTTATACTATTCGACCGGCCAGAAAGGCAGAAGGGAACCACGCCACACGCTATCAAGGCAACTTGACTTTTAACATAGTTAATCAAATCGCAACGTGACTCAAGACGTACGTGGTAGCCTATTTGGGAGACCGCTAGACTTGAAAGCGTGAGGTCGCAGGTTCAAACTCCGGGCCCGTACCAATGAGCTCTTTGGAGTTCATGTACGGATTTACATACAACTGGCGATTCGGTGAAGGAAAACATCTTGAGGAAACTTGGATACGTACGGTGAAGGAATTCAATGGCGTTTGTGAATCCACCAACCTGCAACTGGGCCAGCGTGGTGGTTTTGGCCCAATCACCCTTTCGGGGTTTGGCTCAAAGTCCAACAGTGGACTGTTAAAAGGCTGATTATGATGATGATGAACTATTAGTTTTGATTGAACGCCACGAAACTTCCGTATGGCCACTAGCTATTATAGTGTTCAATGTTATACTACACGACCAGCCAGAAAGCCAGAAGGGTGGCTCCCTTCTGGCTTTCCACCTCTCAAGGCAACTTTTTACATAGTTAATCAAATAGCAAACAGTTTGTGGTTGACGGATTTTGTAAACGTACAACCTCTCGGAGCTTGGACTAACTACAGCTCTCTATGATTCGCTACAAGTATGATATACCGCTGTATTTAGCTCGAGAATTCTCGCCGCGGCTAAAGTTTCTTGTTGTTCTTGTAATTATGTACTGTGCTTGAGCAAACGACATCCCAGGTGAAGTATTCTGGAACATCTGGCACGTAGTGTGACGAGCAGGTTTTGGTGCTATGAAATATAAAAATATACATGTTATTATTTAATTTAGGTATAAATAGGTACCTTTCGCTCGACTTTTCGACCATGTTACAATGGCCGTGGTCACGAGCTGACTGAACACTGCGGGTGAGTCCGGCGAGAAGAGCGGGAGTTTTGTTCTTCTACCCTCACTTGATCTTGAAAAATCGCAGGGTTGTCACTACGAGACACAACACTGACTTTTCAAATCGCAAAAGTTTAAAAATTACTAATTAGTTGTTCCCCGAGGCTTCGTATGCATAAACCTATTTTCATAAAACTTTCAAACAATCTATACACCCCATAAGTAGGTAATCATCATCACCATTATCATTTCAGCCGTAGGACATCTACTGCTTGACATAGGCCTCCCCAAAGACTTTTAGTAGCTTTAGCTAGTCTGTGGGCCTCCTCCATCGATCTCCAAAAGGGCCCGTTGGAATCGGCCTGCATCCAGCGTTTCTCTGCGGTCTCTTTTAGATCGGCTGTTTATCTGGTGGGTGGACGTCCTACGCTGCTCTCACCGATCCGTGGTCTCCATTCCAGAACCTTTCGGCCCCATCGGCCATCTGTTCTGCGTGATATGTGCCCTGCCCCTTGCTACTTCAACTTGCTACAATAATTATCATACCTGTATTTGCTTGTACCACCGTGGAGACCACGAACCGGAAGACGCAGCGTAGTGAGGCCTCCCACTAGATGGACCGACGACATTGTGAGAGTCGCGGGCATCCAGTGGATGCAAAAGGCAGGCTGTCGTTCAGTGTGGAGGTTAAAGGGGGAGGCCTATGTTCAGCAGTGGACGTTTTCTGGCTGATGATGATGATGATTTGCTTGTAGCTAGAACCACAAATATATGAGTAACGTCTTGGGCAGCTCTCCTGTAAAACAAAGTTAAAATCCCAAGTACAGTGATGCCCCAAGGTGGAGTAACGACCTGTCGACGCGTAGCCCGGGGGACCGTATTAACCCACAACTTCTCACTGTTGTCACTTGACAGACTGTTAGGAAAATAAACGGGAAAGTTTTCTCTGCAGATTTATCAACAACTCTTTTCGAGGCGAGAGTTATTAAATGAACGTGGTTTAGTAGTTAAGGGACTTTTCATTTACTTTTTTGTTTAAAAGATAAATTACTGGTTTTATTTTTGACGTGATAACGTCTTATAAATCGATGAACGCCGGCTGCACGCACGAAAAATTACCACGTTCCACCTGAGCCGCGCGTGCAAGTGAGAGCACGGAACAAGCGATAGAGAGGCACGATCGGCCTACGCATTATCACGTAAAGTTATCGTACGTAAACCGACTTTACAGACAACCCCTTTTTTCAGACAAAGGCAGTGTGTTCCTACCATCCCTATTTGTCTTCATTGCTGCATCATATGTAGGTATCAGGATTTTTATCGCACCTATGGATGGATCCATTTGACTATAACACAAACTCGTATATTATAGCGTTTGTATGAGTTTGTTTATATAATGTCAGGAATTAAAATAATGTAAAATTCACGCGATAAAATCCGTTATAAGTGTTTAATTTCAATCATTACATACGAGGTACTTTTTAAGGTTTCGTATACCAAAAGGGTAAAAACGGGACCCTATTTACTAAACCTACGGTGCCTGTCTGTCTGTCTGTTCGTATGTCCTACTTTTAAACATCTGTATCTTTCGAATCGTAATAGCCAGTTGAGATTTGCACAAAATATGTAAGGTTACGACGGATTAACCAAAAATAATAAAAATTAAAAACAAAATGGGGGTCCCCACTCCCCATACAACAAACGTTTTTAACCGTATGTTTGTATTAGCTCTAATGTAAAAACGTTAATACGTGCAAGCGTCAAACTTGGCACGATTGTAGTACACACTCTAAAGTATAACAACAAATAATAAAAAATGCCCAAGTGCGAGTCGGTGACAAATTTCTGTTCATTATCAAGTTATTATACACGAGCGCCTGTAGCAAACTGCGTAACAAATTACTCCGACCATTGGAAGGCGCTACAATAACACTGGTATTTCGCTTACTTGGACAACCTTATTGTATTTTGTTGTGGTACGGAAACCTCAGTGCGCGAGCCCGACTCACACTTGGCCAGTTTATTTCTTTACGTTATCCGCCATAATGTCGCTTCAATTTACATTGAAGCCATACCAATGCGATGCCAGGGCGATGTAAATCTTAACACAATTTCGGAGAACAATCTGTTTTTAATTTCTCACGGGTATACCAATAGGCAATTTATTTACATAAAATGGAGAATTCATCAAGCGTAAAATTAAAAGCAACTGCGGAACACCGAAAATGGGACCTACCTACAAATTAAATGTTGATTAAATCTCGAGTCACGCGAAACACTTTTTTATATTTCTGTTTCTATAGTTAGATTGCGTTTAACTCTTCGGGACATTCGGGACATTTTTTTTTTTTTTTTTTTTTTTTTTTTTTTTCACACACGGTCATCTGACCCCAAACTAAGCAAAGCTTGTGATATGGCTGCCAGAGACTGATATACATACATATATAGTTTAAATACATACTTAAATAGATATTAACAACCAGATATAGAACAAACACAAATGTTCATCGCATAAATGTTTGTCCTAGATGGGAATCGAACCCACGCCCCCAAGCTCAGAAGGCAGGTTCACTACCAACTGGACCAACGGGCTATCTTCTGACAACTTAATTGATACCCATGAATAATCTGAGAGCATTTTTAAACGCATTTGCTTGTTTTTACCTACTTTAACATTCAATTCAGTTAATCTATGTTCAAAACTGTTAGGTCAACTTTTTGCTGACGGGTACATACTTAAAATCAAGTTAGTCGCTAGAATCCTTCACTTGCTCGTGATTCATCTATGGCCCTCGCATTAAATGTATCCTCTAATCACTAATTGCATAATATACTTATTATTTGTTTCGCTTAAATTTCACATGAGTATATTCAATAATTTTACCTTCAACGGTCTATGGGCAGTCTAACTGTATTTGTAGTTTTAGCTTGTATTTTGTTTAGTATCATTTTATGTCTTCAAAAATGTTAAAATGCGTGAGTGATATAGAGGATCCACGAGGTATAGACTTTTAAGGCCCTCTTTTCCAACTTTTAGAAATTTTGGTCATTCTAGTTTTAGTGTGTCTACTTCCATGCTTAAAACTATAGTTTTAAGCATGGAAGTAGACACAAAAAAAAAAAAAAAAAAACATTTAAAAAAATTTTTTTTTTTTTTTGATCTAGGAAACTGTAAAGATCAAAACACGTAAGCACATTTCGCTCAATAGAAAAAAATATATGATAGAAATACTGATATGCGCTTTTCTCTGTGTTTTTTGGATTCATTTAAATACCTGTTTACAAAATGAGGACCCGGGTATGTCCTAAAACTGCGACCAGAACCACCGGAGGATGGGCAGCAGAGTCCTGCAGTACACGGTGAACGTACTGCGATCTCCAAGCCGCCTGCCAAGCGTGGGGATTATGGCAACACCCCTCTCTAAGAAGGAGGCCTTGTTCAGCAGTGGACGTTTAATGGCTGATGATGTATGTATGTATGTTACAAAATGATATCTACGATATCTTAATATACAGATTTCATAATGATTGAGGGAACCGTATGTTTTTTTTAATACAGGTATATTTTTTGGTAACTATAAGAATAACTTCTAAAATAGAAGTAGCGAAACGCACGACACAACACTTACGTGTATAAGAGCCATGGTTTTGCTTTACTATATATGGTTTAAGATTTTATTTTCTCTAAGAATAACAGTAATTCACTTAGGTGAGAAAATACATGTTTAACTAAACTAAGGTACTTAAAGATTGCAAACATTACAAGCAACTTAATATCAGTTTTTTTTATTTTGTAGGTAGGTGACAGCGTAAAACTAGGGTTCGATTGCGTGTCGCGAATCGTCCAAAGCGCCATAACATATATGATAGATAATATATTATGCAATATATAATCTTTAGTAACAAACATTGCTTAAAAGTGGGAAAACCTCGCCTTAAGTAAGACCATATCTCCACCTATATAATAATATATCTGTACTTAAAATCTGATAAATAAGCAAACAAATGCAATCGATTATATCTACACAACTGTAATTTATTATAGGTAAGTACATAATTTGTTTCTCCCTCTGGTTTATGGATGTTTTAATTTCCTCTGACATTTTAGGGTTCGTAATCACAGAGCCATATATTTTGGCTTATCGATGGCTTGTATCTGTAAGGTGTATTCAAAACGGGCTTGAATTACACATTTAGTAAAATTAATTTAATAAAACTTTGGTTTCAAAACCAAAAGCATATTTGTTGTGACAAATAAAAATCGAATATGTATGTATGTATGTTCGTATATATGTATGCATAGTAATTTTTAAACTTTCGCGATTTGAACACATGTTTTAAATGTTTATCGGGACTTATCACGTATTATTTAATATAAAAATTTATTTTGTAAAAAAAACGTTCGTTTTGTTTTGTGTTTTTTGTTTGTTTTGTATTTTTTTTGTAAATTTATTTATTTTGTATTATATTAAATAATACGTGATAAGTCCCGATAAACATTTAAAACATATGTATGCATGTATGTATATGTGTATGTTCCCTATGGACTCCATAACGGACCAATTTTGACGGGACTTTCACTGGCAAATAGCTGGTCTTATAAGGAGTAATCCACGCGGGTGAAACGGCAGGACGCAGTTAGTAAACTATAATAGTAAAAGCAAATATTTTCGCAGTAGAAAAATGATACAATAATAATAAAATAATAATAAATATCTGGGACATTTTTGCACACACGGTCATCTGACCCCAAACTAAGCAAAGCTTGTGATATGGCTGCCAGAAACTGATATACGTACATATATATTTTTAAATACATACTTAAATAGATATTAACACCCAGACATAGAACAAACACAAATGTTCATCACACAAATGTTTGTCCTAGATGGGAATCGAACCCACGCCCCCAAGCACAGAAGATAGGTTCACTACCAACTGAGCCACCGGGGCGGGGCAGTCAACATAAATCGAACACCACGAAGTCACTTGACACTCTTCAGAGTTCCCCACCCAGATGAGGTGTATATTAGATAGATAGATAGATTATATACCATCTTCGACAACGCTGTCACTTATCAACCTTGCATGCGTCACGTCTAAACAAAATAAATAGTGCAAAGCGTGACGCAGCTGCGCATGCGCATTTACCTTGAAAAAAAACCGCCTAATGCCATTGAAACTATAGTCAGAGTACCGGCGAGTGTTACGTGTTTAACTCCCGTGTAATATAAATAAAATGTGTAAAAACCACGTCAGTTTCTATAATAAGAGCAGGCAGCAAAAAAATCGTCACCGCTTTATGGTTGAGATTCCGGAAACCCGTACGAAGCGCTTTGATTCCACATTTATTGTGCGAACTGCTAGTCTGTGGAATGCGCTGCCTGAATGGGTGTACCCCGATGGTTACAATCTGGGTGTTTTCAAATCACGAGTGAATCGGTTTCTTCTAGGCAAGCGTGCTCCAACGTAGACCGCATCATCGCGTGATGATGGTCAAACGCAAGCCTATTAATAAAAAAAAATACCGTTGGAGTAAATTTTCTATATGAATTAATCAGCAAAATGTATTTATTTATTAGCGCGTGTTTCCCCGCAGTGCGACAGCGTAGACCTCGCTTACAAAATCACCAAAGTATTTTAATATCGACACTCCATTCACGGAGCTTATTAAAGCCTGACACTTACAGCCAATCACGGCTATCAACTGCAGACTAGGGAAGTACAGATGAATCATTTTCAAATGACAGAAAACGTGTGATCAAATCTAGTTTGCTAGTTCATTCATTCTTGTATCTGCAAGTATTTAATGTTACATTAAGGGGCCTGTATACCCTCTGCAGCTCTCTCGCTCGCACATTTTCACATTATTGAAGATATAAAATCAATGAGTGTGAATTTCCAAAAAGTAACAAAATCATGTCATGGTGTCTATCGTAACATTACAAACAAAGAAATTGTCAATTTGATATATTTTAATTTGACACAGTAAAATGGTAACAAGTGTCTTTTATTATTGAAACTGACGTGGTTTTCACACATTTTATTTATGTTACACGGGAATTACTCACGTAAGATTAAGCCGGTTACTCCGACTATAGTTTCAACCGCATTAGACGGCCTTTTTCAAGGTGAATGCGCGCGCGCGGCTGCGTCTCGCTTTGCACTACGGGCCGCCGCGCGGCGCGCACGTGATGACACCGGCTGCTTGTCGGGTGCGGGGGTGGGGGTGCGTAGAGAAATATGTTGCGCCAGCGCACACTGGAGCTCTTCCTCACTCGAATCTTCCTGCGTGTCGGGAATACTCCAGCACGCGGAGCTCACCACGTCGCCACCAATCTGAAAAAGGCCGTCTAATGCGGTTGAAACTATAGTCGGAGTAACCGGCTTAATCTTACGTGAGTAATTCCCGTGTAACATAAATAAAAAGTGATTTTTATTTCTCGTGTCATTTTATTCCGTCAAATTACAAGATATCGAAGCAAACATTTCTTTGTTTGTAATGTTACGATAGACACCATGACATGATTTTGTTACTTTTTGGAAATTCACACTCATTGATTTTATATCTTCAATAATGTGAAAATGTGCGAGCGAGAGAGCTGCAGAGGGTATACAGGACCCTTAAAACGACATACTATAATTATCGTATTTTAAAATATCTTGCACTTACTATAAAGGTTAATAATTTTGACAAAAAAATAACACGAGGAGTCTTTAGGAGGGGGGAAAGAGGTGCATTGATGATAGATGATGAAGCCGGGAAGTAGATATTGAACTCTTGCTGTAAGATTCAATCCCAACTGGGTTTACTAAAAGCCATCAAAAAGTTCCGCTATCCACTTCCATGTTTTGGCGGCAGATAATGTTCGATGGTACCAAATAATTGTATCGGCATCGATTCTGTCATACCGTCTCACTAAACTAAACCAATCTGACAGGACTAAAATTATGTGCCTCTCTTTTCATTTTAATATGTGAGAGAAGGACGGCAACAATTTACAGCTGTCAAATTTAGTTTGGTTTAGTATAGGGAACATCAGAATCGATGCCATTGTCATCCGGATTAAATAAACTTGCAAAATTTCAAATCGATACGAAACTAATAAGTAGGTTGAAATCAACTTCCAAGATTTGTTTACATACCTCGGATATATACCAACTAAAGTGAAGTAACAAGTGAAGGTAATCAAATATATTTAAAAAGTGCCCATGCGTCTTTCATCCAGGTTATAAGCCACTTCCATACCAAATTTTATGTAAATCCATTCATGTTGGATTGTCTCACAATATTTACACACTTGTGCACAAACTTTCGCATTTATAAAAGTGTGATCTCTTGTAGAGATTCTCGTAGAACTTTCTTTAAGAACTTTTTTTTTTTATTTTTTTTTTTAATGTCATCGGTGGCAAACAAGCAGACGGGCTGCCTGATGGAAAGCAGTCACCGTCGCCTATGGATACTTGTAACACCCGAGGCATCACAAATACGTTGCCGACCCTTAAGAACTCGATTAACTCGCCTTTTGAAGAACCCCATTTTGTAGCTTCTCGGAAACACCGTAGAAGGTAGCTCATTCCACATTTTGCAGGTATGAGGCAAGAAGGATCGTGTGAAACGCACAGTGTGCGATTTCCACTGATCAAATCAGTGTGCGATTTCCACTGATCAAATCAGTGTGCGATTTCCACTGATCAACTTCAAATCAATCGCACAGTGTGCGATTGATTTGAAGTTGGTACTTTGTCCTATTTTAGTCTGCGTATTAACGTAGAATGTTAGCGAAATAAAGGCCAATCTGGGAGACTTAATTAAGATATAGCGTCTGTTCATTACGCGAAGAATATCTCAAAAGGAGCAGTTAGGATGTTGACACCCGCTGGCTTGCGACACAGTGCGATCTCGTCACCGAGGGCTTTGTGGTTATTGTGACAGACCCGAAAAGAAACTACACTTATTTTACTCTATTTAATAATGTGTAATAACTGAATAGTGCCCATGTTCAGCCGTAGCTGAGATGAACTAACAAACGCACATACAAAAAGTTCGTTAGTAATTTACAATTCGTGTGTTGACTTGAACTAGCTAGAAATAGAAACAGTTAGAGAGACGTGAGGCTGACCCTTGCCTTGCGGTGGGATGCGAAAGATCGTGCAAAAGTGTTATAGTTCTATTATTCAGTCCCTGTAATTTATTACCGAACGACATCTGAAATATTGTCTTTGTCAAAAGACGGCGTGGCTTCCTAAAGTTATCGTATTTTCTGTAAGTAAACCGACCAATTTGTCAGAAGAGATGACAAAATGATTATAATAATTCATAATTCATTTATTTAATACCAAAATCCAGTTATTTAAAATTTACAATCAATAGAATATATACTATATAACAATTTACTAGCAGCAAAAATAGTTGTGCCAATGGGCCCCAAACTAGGCAAAGCCTGTATCTTGGGCGCCCTATAGCCAGTTAACAGCTTCTGTTAATGCGCTTATGTTTGTACACATTTGCATGGATAAATATTCTACTAACAGTATTCCTTATTTAATTATACAAATAAAAGGGTTAAAGTGGCAATGGGCAGGCCACATCGCTCGAAGAACCGATGGGGAAGAAAGGTTCTTGAGTGGAGACCACGAACCGGAAGACGCAGCGTAGGTAGGCCTCCCACTAGATGGACCGACGACATAGTGAGAGCCGCTGGCATCCAATGGATGCAAAAGGCAGGCTGTCGTTCAGTGTGGAGGTTAAAGGGGGAGGCCTATGTTCAGCAGTGGACGTCTTCTGGCTGATGATGATGATGATGATGATGATATAGGGCTTGTAAAAATTTAAAACTGACTGTAGCTCTTATTGGTGAACATTTCCGAAAGATATCCAGCTACATTAGAGTGCAACCAGGTTATGTGAGATTGCACCCACTTAAAACCCCGATGGCCGATGGAGGGATCTCCATATGAACGCACCGGTAATACGCTGAACAAAAACACTCCCAAAAAATGCTTGAATTGGTTGATAAAATTAATTTACTTGTAATTAGAATGTTCTTGACAAAAATATGTTAAAATAATATTTTTTGTTTTCTATGAAATGAATCAAGTTTATTAATTAACATAAGAAAATAATTTATTGGTGGAATCATAACAAACCTGCCTAAATTAAAATAAATATATAAAACTACACTAGAGTAGTGTAACGCAGCGCTAGGTATCGGCCAACATATTGATCGCATTGCTTGATTTTCAATTTTGACATACACTATACTTAAGCTATTTCTCTGCGGTCTCTTTTAGGTCGTCTGTCCATCTTGTGACGTCCTACGCTGCGCTTGCCGGTCCGTGGTCTCCATTCCAGAACCTTTCGGCCCCATCAGCCATCTGTTCTGAGAGACCGCAGGGAATTGCTGGATGCAGGCCGCTTCCAACCAGCCCTTTTGGAGATCGATGGGGAGGCCTATGTCCAGCAGTGGACTTGCTATGGCTGAAATGATGATGATGATGATGAGAAGCTATAAAATAAATAAATAAATATCTGGGACATTTTTGCACACACGGTCATCTGACCCCAAACTAAGCAAAGCTTGTAATATGGCTGCCAGAAACTGATATACGTACATATATATTTTTAAATACATACTTAAATAGATATTAACACCCAGACATAGAACAAACACAAATGTTCATCACACAAATGTTTGTCCTAGATGGGAATCGAACCCACGCCCCCAAGCACAGAAGATAGGTTCACTACCAACTGAGCCACCGGGGCAGTCAAGGCTATTTACTTACATCAGCAGCATTAAATATATGTTCGCATAAGCATTAATCGGTCTATATGAGTAAATAGGTCGGTTCAATCTGGACAAGTTAATTAAAGTCTAGCTGCCGCCTCTGCCAAAGAATATTATCTTGAAGGAAGCTGTCTGGTATGACGTGCTCTCATTATTTTTCTGTTATGTTATTCTCAGTTGGGGTGTAATTATTTACTTCTGTAAGGTTATTCTGAAAGGGTACACTAATCCAAAAGGGAATCATTATAAATATTCATCGTTATGTATTTTTTTATCATACCATGTTACAAATAGCATTATATATTTTTAGTGTATTTTATGCTTCGACCAACATAAAATGAATGGACGGGCCCTAACCATTGAACTTGCTCAGTAAAAACGAGTCATAACCGTCGGACATATACTTCAACACCTAATTATAAAAATTTACAGTATATTTGTTACAAAAATTAGATACCTGTTTTATATTTGTGTATTTACACTATCGGGAAAGCATAAATGAATGCATAATTTTGTCAGAGGTTTCGTTATCATGTAACAATAGACACGTGTTGCACTTTCTACGGCTAGAGGCCAACTGAAACGAAATGAGAGCCGGCGCTCATTTTGTAATCTTCAAAAATGCGCTTCTACTGGGCCCGTACATTCATTTTATTTTGGTCGAAGATTTTATGCTAATATTAATTTAATTTTCAGGTTATCAAGATTTAAAAATTTTTATACTAAAAAGATTTTCATTGTCAAAAAAATCTATAAAATTGTTACAGCTTAGCATATCTTTTTAGAAAAAAATCCCTTAATTCGCCATTTTGTAAAATATTTTTTTTTTTTCTTTACTCTTTGTATCAGAATTAGAATAGTCTTTATTGTAAAAACTGGTGCATTATAAGGTGTTATATGATATTTGACTGCCCCGGTGGCTCAGTTGGTAGTGAACCTAACTTCTGAGCTTGGGGGCGTGGGTTCGATTCCCATCTAGGACAAACATTTGTGTGATGAACATTTGTATTTGTTCTACATCTCGTTGTTAATATCTATTTAAGTATGTATTTAAAACTATATATGTATGTATATCAGTTTCTGGCAGCCATATTACAAGCTTTGCTTAGTTTGGGGTCAGATGACCGTGTGTGCAAAAATGTCCCGAATATTTATTATTTATTATTATATTTTAGTAGTATCACCGTATGAAATTTATCTGTCAAATATTAACTTCGAAGGTCAATTTGATTCCGAAGTTACATGAAGAGTCAGTCAATGAGCAAGTTCTATTTTGCTTTTATTTAAATAGATTTTTATGTTTTTCACGTTGTTGTACACTCATGTGCTTTTGTACTCTTCTCTAATATAAATTTTGTAAATAAGTTACACTTACACATACAAAAGTTACTAACGTTAAGCAATGCTTAAAATTGCACTGCTAAATTTACACATGGACGTCGTCACATGTGATTAAAGACGTCAATTTAAGCTTTGATTAACTTAAGTAACGTTTCAAAGTAAGACCGTTAATTTTATTTATAATACACGGGAATTACTCACGTAAGATTAAGCCAGTTACTCTGACTATAGTTTCCACCGCATTAGACGGTCTTTTTTAAGGTGAATGCATGCGTGCGGCTGCGTCTTGCTTTGCACACTAAAAATAAAATGTGTGAAAACCACTTCAGTTTCAATAATAATACCGTTAATATTAATTAGTTGGCACCGGCTTGTGACAGAAACTATTTTCTTTTATTGTGTTTAACTCGTAATGTCCTTATATCTTTGTTTCTATCATAAATAAATATTTTTCTTTCTTTCTTTCTAACTTATACCAACTTTTTGAAATCAATAATATTTTAGATTACCTCTTCGCTCGCCAGTCTTTTTCCTCTTCCATGATATTTATTATTTAAATGAAAATAACATTTTTGAGATAATCATTCCATTCAGTCTTTACATTGAAGTGAACTCTAAAAAGAGCAACGTAATAAAGGAGCGAGACAAGAAAACGGGAAAATGCGCAAAAAGCTAATAAACATTGTTTTGTACGTGTTGTAATAAAAGCGTTTTAGAAACGTTCTCGGCGTAGAGATGTCTCAAATGGATTCCTCGGAAAAAGTCGGTATTCAAAGTATTTGATTGTTTTGTAAGACAAACTACCCGAACAAAACTAAGTTATCTCTACATAGTATAAATTGAAGTCGCTTTCCGCGTCTGTCTGTATGTCTGTATGGCCGCTAACTCCTCCTAAACCACGCAACGGATTTTGATGCGGTTTAAACCATCAGTTAGAAACATTTTCAAGGAAGGTTTATATATATAACTAGCGACCCGCCCCGGCGCGGGTCGCTAGTTTGATTATAATTCTTTCCCATTTGTGAACATTAGAATATTCATCATTATCAGCCAGAAGTCATCCACTGCTGAACATAGGCCCTCACGGCGGTCTATATTATCCCGATTAACATATAATAAAATTAAGTAAATTTTATCACAAATATATTATAACATTTAGAAAAATTATATAAATATAGTTAAATTAACATTATATATTTTTTTATCTATACTAATATTATAAAAAGGGAAATTTTTTATTGTTTGCTTGTTTGTATGAATATGCTCCGAAACTACTGAACCGTTTTGAAAAATTCTTTCACTGACGGTAAGCTTCACTATCCCCGGGTGACATAGGCTATAATCTATACCCGTTCGAAGCAGGGGCGGACCGCTAGTAAATAATAAATATGCACTTATATGTCACTGAAACAATGAAAAAAAATTAATTATAATAAATATTCGGGACATTTTTGCACACACGGTCATCTGATCCCAAACTAAGCAAAGCTTGTGATATGGCTGCCAGAAACTGATATACATACATATATAGTTTTAAATACATACTTAAATAGATATTAACAACCAGATATAGAACAAACACAAATGTTTATCACATAAATGTTTGTCCTAGATGGGAATCAAACCCACGCCCCCAAGCTCAGAAGGTAGGTTCACTACCAACTGGACCAACGGGCTATCTAACTAAACAAAATACTAACTTACTACATGGCATGTACTATAATCATGCCAAGTTTGATACTTGTACCTTGTTACCGTTTTTACATTAGAGCTAATACAAAAATACGTTTATTGTATGAGGATAGGATATATACCTTTGGTTATAACTTTTTGACTCTTTATTAGATTTCTTAGTCAATCCGCCGTAACATTACATAATTATTATGTGAAAATTTAAAGGTAAAAGTAGGACGGACGGACTGACAAACAAACAGACATTGTGGGTTTAGTATTAGGATCTCTTATTAACCCTTTGGGTACGGAACCTTAAAAATTACATTATATACAAAAAATCGACACTGCTTTATGGTTGGTATTCCGAAAACCCGAACGAAGCGCTTTGATTCCACTTTTATTGTGCGAACTGCTGGTCTGTGGAATGCGCTGCCTGAATGGGTGCTCCCCGATAGATACAATCTGGGTGTCTTCAAATCACGAGTGAATCGGTTTCTTCTAGGCAAGCGTGCTCCACCGTAGACCGCATCATCGCTTAACATCAGGCAAGTTGGCGGTCAAGCGCAAGCCTATTATTTATAAAAAAAAATAGCAAAAACCTCCACTAATACTATAATAATAAAATATTATATTTCAATATTAAAATACTAATATAGAAATAATTTTATTGAAAATAATAATATAAATCATTTTAATTTTGGCTTTATGCTTGTTAATATATTTACCCATATATCCCATCTCTAGGGGCGAGTGCACGCACAATGGCCGGGGAGATGACTTTTCCTTTTAGTAATATTTCTCCCGCTCTTTAAATTACTGGAGCTCAGAAGTTTCTACTTTATATTTTCTACTGCGTAAATAAATCTCGTACAAAGAGTGCAGGGAATTAGTTTGGAGTAGAATGGTTGGCCACAAAGCATATAAAGCAAGCGTATTTTCACTAGGTTTTAAGTTAAATTTTAATTTTGGTAAATATAACTTAGTAATGTTTTTGTAACTAAACAGCGCGTTAAACTTAAAAAAAAAACTGTAATCTGTGAATAGTGCTGTTGGCAGTATTATTCTTAAGTTTATTAATCTATCCACATTGTTGTACATTTTATAATATGGCTGTTTATTGTTCCTTAATAAATAAAATCAAATAAAAAAATAATTTTTCAGTGATTTTCAGTTCTTCCAATTATTTTCTATTCTGCGTCGATCCCATCCAAATTATTTTCATATCCCCACGGAAGATATTATGTAACGTTAGTTTTAATAAAATAAATAATTATAAGCATAAAATATCTTTATTTCATGCATGGAACCCATAAATGATAATTGTATATAAATATTTGCAAGCTTTAAGACTAACTTATCTATTTACAATAACACAAAACAAAACAATATAAAATAACACCAAAATGCGGCGAGGTTCTTGGAATACTGGCAGAATCACCCCGCTAATTATAATCTTACACAAAAAATATAATAATTGGAATACTTAAATAAAAGCAAATATAAGAGATATTATCGATGCATAAAGCGATCCAACACTAGATACCTATTCTAAATAAGCCAACCGCACCTGTAAATATCACAAACCGAAGACGCAGCGTACTTAGGTAGGACTCCCACTAAATGGACCACCAACATCGTGAGAGTCGCAAGCATCCATGGCCACGATTCTACTAAAGAAATTGTTTTTAAATTGTAATTGCTTCAATTTTATTTTTTAAATAACTGCCTCAAAATTGACAGTTTTTAATCTATACTAATATTATAATGAGGAAAGATTTGATTGTTTGTTTGTTTGCATTGAATAGGCTCCGAAACTACTGAACCGATTTGAAAAATTCTTTCACTGTTGGGGATCTACACTATCCCCGGGTGACATAGGCTATAATCTATACCCGTGCGAAGCTGGGGCGGACCGCTAGTTTTTTTATATACTAAGTTATAATATTAGGTGGTGGTAGTATTAGGTCTAGTATAAAAAAATATTTAAAACTGTCAATTGTAAGGCAATTCTTTAAAAAATAAAATTTAAAACAATCACAATTTAAAAACAATTTCTTTAATAGAATCGAGGCCCAGTGGATGTGGATTGCGAGCTGTTGTTCAGTGTGGAGGTATAAGAGAGGCCTATGTTTTGCAGTGGAAGTCTTCAGGCTGATGATGCCCTACAAAAATTCCTCATGGAAAAATAAGCACAACACCGTGTTCTAGGTCACCCCATCTGTCGGAAAAGTCACACATTACACAAGTGACCTCCTACTACGTGCCTAAAGTAACAGAGTAACGGATAAGCATGTACGTAACGATTTCTGGCGCGCGACCAAAGTGCACCCGGCGTGTAATTAAATGGCACAATTCAACCACCGTTCGCCAGCTCGCGTACTGTTTTATAAACAACCACAACTTTTTAACGGCTAGAACAAGATTAGTTACATCATCATCATCATTTCAGCCATAGGACGTCCACTGCTGGACATAGGCCTCCCCCATCGATCTCCAAAAGGACTGGTTGGAAGCGGCCTGCATCCAGCGTTTCCCTGCGGGGTTTTTAGGTCGTCTGTCCATCTTGTGGGTGGACTTCCTACGCTGTGATTATCGGTCCATGGTCTCTATTCCAGAACCTTTCGGCTTCATCAGCCATCTGTTCTGCGTGATATGTGCCCTGCCCACTGCCACTTCAACTTGCTAATCCGGTGGGCTATGTCGGTGACTTTCACTCATCTACGGATCTCCTCATTTCGGATTCTATCTCGTAGAGAAACCCCGAGCATAGCCCTCGCCATAGATCGTTGTGCGACTTTGAGCTTGCTTATGAGGCCCATAGTGAGAGACCACGTTTCAGTGCCGTAGATTAGTTACAAGATATCAAAAAAGTCAGTTCCTACCAATAGAACATGTCATCATCATCAACAGCCAGAAAATGTCCATGAACATAGGCTTCTCCCTCTAACTTCCACACTGAACGACAACCTGCCTTTTGCATCCACTGGATGCCTGCGACTCTCACTATGTCGTCGGTCCATATAGTGGGAGGCCTACCTACGCTGCGTCTTCCGGTTCATGGTCTCCACTAAAGAACATTTCTTCCCCATCGGTTATTGGTTCTTCGAGCAATATGGCCTGCCCATTGCTACTTCAACTTGCAAATTTTAACAGCTATGTCGATAACTCTGGTTCTTTGGCTAGTATCCACGTTCCAGATTCTATCGCGCAATGGAACTTGTCTTATCTTTCGAGTAATATTCCCAAATGAACTCCGTCAGTTGACATAAATATGTATCTGCGCAGACTAATTTATTGGCTAAGTCGCCTTTGATACGTATGTTGAATATGTTAAATCGAGTTGGCAAGAAAATGGATTTATTTGTGTGCTCAATAGCAGAATTTAGAGCGATAATATTAATAATTGAACGGTGTGTTTTGTGTGAAAATTTATTTTATTGTCTATATTTTATACTAGCGGTCCGCCCCAGCTTCGCACGGGTATAGATTATAGCCTATGTCACCCGGGGATAGTGTAGCTTCCCGTCAGTGAAAGAATTTTTCAAATCGGTTCAGTAGTTTCGGAGCCTATTCAATGCAAACAAACAAACAATCAAATCTTTCCTCTTTATAATATTAGTATAGATTACGTATCTTGTATCGTATATAGGGTTTGTATCTATACGAAACTAAATTTTACGCTAATCGTTGGCACGCGCATCAAGAACGGCTTGGCATTTTCGAATAAAGTTTTAAGACAAAGATACATTCGATTCTTAAGATCGATGGAGGAGGCCTATTTCCATCAGTGGACGTCCTACGGCTGAAATGATGAAACGAAAACCTAAGAAATCATTAAACAGAGACATACTTTCGCATTTGTAATATTAATTTTATTGTAAAGTATCAATAAATTTTATTTATATTACACGGCAATTACTCGCGTAAGATTAAGCCGGTCACTCCGACTATAGTTTCAACCGCATTGGGCGGTCTTTTTAAAGGTGATTGCACGCACGCGGCTGCGTCTCGCTTACGTCAAATTCTATAATATCAATAAATTGTGAAGAATAAACAGAAAGACCTTCATAATGTGTTTGTTAGTCATTAAGCCGCATTAAACCTAATCGCTCCGTAATTTCCCCGACAAGGGTGCAGCTTCACCGAGAGGCTATTTAATTATGCAACGAGAGGATTAGTAACTCAATCAGGAGACGTGTTTATCCAATCTTTCACAAACGGCTGTAAGGTGCTAACAGACACCATCAGGATATCTTTATTTTTAGGAGGTACAATGTTACAGGCTGAAATAAATTTGGATGAGGTAAAATTCAATCATCATCATCATCATCAGCCAGAAGACGTCCACTGCTGAACATAGGCCTCCCCCTTTAACCTCCACACTGAACGACAGCCTGCCTTTTGCATCCACTGGATGCCAGCGACTCTCACTATGTCGTCGGTCCATCTAGAATTCAATCAAATAACAAAATATAATAAAATTCAATCACATAACTCAAAATACATTAGCGGCCATTAAACGTCCACTGCTGAACAAAGATTCAGATAGCCCGTTGGTCCAGTTGGTAGTGAACCTAACTTCTGAGCTTTGGGGCGTGGGTTCGATTCCCACCTAGGAAAAACATTTAAGTGATGAACATTTGTGTTTGTTCTATATCTGGTTGAAGTATGCATTTAAAAACGATATATGTATGTATATCAGTCTCTTACAGCCATATCACAAGCTTTGCTTAGTTTGGTGTCAGATGACCGAATGTGCAAAAAATAATGTAAAAAAAATTAGGACGCTGCTGCACATCCTCCGGTGGTTCTGGTCGCAGTTTTAGGACATACCTGGGTCCTTAGAAAAGATAAGTAAATAGTAATTTAGATCAACGCGTCGAACTCCGCGTCACAGTTGCTAACTGTGGTTTCGTTAATATGGGTGCAACTGGCTACAACAAGTTTGTCACAAAAATGCCTTAATATAAAAAAACATACAGTCGAATTGATAACTTCCTTTTTGAAGTCGGTTAACAAAGTAGCACTTCATGGAGGTAAAACTAAACCATCCGAGAAATGAACGTAATAGACCTAAGTCAACAAGGTTATCTCAATTTTTAACAATCAATTTACTATGTATATAGGTTTTAAAATAATCAACTAATCAAAAAACATTCTTGGTGAAGACAATTAAATCACACAAGAAAGTTTTGGCTTTTTTAGAAGGAGGTCTCTAGGCGATGCGTATAATATATATATTTTATATGTGACCTTTTACTGAGCAGTCTGCTTTTTATGATTCTTTACAATTTAAAATCTGCTACGGTAAACGTCGGAGGCTAAGAACCACTTTGGGGTCAAGCGCCTACCCCAGTAAGTAATGGAATCATCTACTAAAACGAGCAAGTCAGATTTTCCTCTTCCCCATTTTCCCAGACTTTGAGTTCAAAAACCACCTCGTTCCCTATTTCACTTCACATAATGACTGCTCCCTAAACTCGACGTCACACATTTCATTCAGAATGGTAATCTCTAACGCACCGCTGAAAGGAGGCGGCCCCTGTATTCCCTGAAATATACTGCCACGGAACACGCTACAAATGTATACAGAGGACGTAGAGAGGGTAGAAATTAGAGTCGTTTCGTTTCCGAGTACGAGTGAAGATTAACTAAGTGCATTGCTCGACTTACTGATTTGTTTGCTTTTTCGGGACTAGAATTTGTTTTCTAATGCCCTTAGTTATTCAGTCTGTGCAAGTGCCGATGGTAGTGCCAGAAAAAGGGTCATAGAGAAGTGTTCCTGTCTAATTCTCTATTTTTGACTATGTATATATTTTCAATTTACAAAATCAACCTACAACTTTTCAATATTATTTTACAGCGTTTAATACAGAGCATGTAGATCATTATTAGCTTATCGTGTCCCCACTGTTGGGATACATAGGCCTTCTCTTAAAGAGAAAGGATGGGCTTTAATCCACAATGCTGGACCAGATGCCTTATTATGGATGATTCGGATCGTGATCGTGATCGCGTGCCATCTCACTTACGCACATGGTGCGAGTAAATAGATGCGAACGGGACGGCATGCAATCTCGATCACGATCAAACTTCTATAATAAGGCCGCAGTGCATGCTTATGAATGTCACACCTGTCTTTTGAGGTACTTAGACAGACATACTGGTTTCCTCACAATGTTTTTCTTCACTGTTATTTAAATTTCCATTGATCTAAATTATCTCAGTAATCCTTTGACCAAAATGAATTGAATGGACGGCCCATAACCATTGAACTTGCTCAGTAAAAACAATGCAATACCGTCGGTTGTGTACTTCAAGTACTTCAACACCTAATTATAACCATATACACTACTTTTGTTACAAAAAATAGACATCAGGCGAGTTGGAGGCCAAGCGCAAGCCTATCTACTATAAAAAAATAATAATTGATAGATAGATAAAAAAGATAGCTGTTATTTGATGTGTATTTACATTTCTTGAAAGCACACGAAGTCATAATTTTGTCAGATGGTATGTTATCATGTAACAATAGGCGCGTGTTGCACTTCCTATGACTAGAGACCGACTGAAACGAAGTGAGCACCGGCGCTCATTTTGTAATCTTCAAAAATGCGCTTCTTCTGGGCCCGTCCATACATTTTATTTTGGTCGAAGTAGTAATAAAAAAATTGTATAACATTATTACATAGAAAACGATCATCGAGTTCTTCCACATGGCGTTATTTGATGATTATATTGATAATTTATTCAAATAACGAACACTCCTAAATACCATTGCTAAAAGCAATAATACTCATGTGGTGTACGCTATGTCTCGTCAAAAACAAACACCAATTCACTCAAATTCATATTAAAAATATTTCATTTACAAATTAATATGAAAAACTCAATAAATTATATTATAATTATTAAACCTGCTGTACATTGAGTGAACTATAGTAACTAAAGGGTCGGCAACGTATTTGTGACGCCTCTGGTGTTACAAGTATCCATAGGCGACGGTGACTGCTTCCCATCAGGCAGCCAGTCTTTTTGTTTGCCACCTATGGCATAAAAAAACACAAATTGCAGATTAAAAAAATTATTATCAAAATTGGACTGCTCATTAAAAAGTTACGGATGATCATTTCATTCCTTTTCATTTATAAAAAAAATGCATTGACTAGAGAACTTTCTCCTCTTATTCGTCGATTAAACATGCATCGTAACCAACCTCCCGTCTCTGAACATGAACGCTACCTGTTTTGTTGGAAGAGTTAGGTCCGGGGAACAATGGACGTTCATTTCAAAACCACTAAACATTTACTAGTAGTTCCCGAAATTTCCGGCATGCAATACACCGCACGAGCTATCGGCAAATGGAAATGAGACCAAAATTTGTGGCGCGGCTCGTACGTTACGACATTAGGGTGCAACCTCTATTCCATGGAACTCCACTACACTGGTGCACGTGGAAAGAACAAAGAGCGTCATTGTTCAACTTTGTTCAATCTTGAACGATTTTAAATCCTTATAACAAGTTATTTGCCCCAGATTGAAAATGAATGAAAATTTTATTTATTGTATCATCATCACACTACTTAATGTTGTAAATGCAGGCCTGTATTTTGGTCAGAAAATAGCCTCGCAATGCAGCGAAGCAACGTGGCCAGCATTTTAGGCACTTTGCCTGAAATTAAAGATCGTTTGTACTATCTATAGGTGTATAGGTGTATCTTCTGTACTATAGGCCTTCGTTGCACATTATCTATACTAATATTATAATGAGGAAAGATTTGATCGTTTGTTTGTTTGTTTGCATTGAATAGGCTCCGAAACTACTCAAACGATTTGAAAAATTCTTTCACTGACGGGAAGCTACACTATCCCCGGGTGACATAGGCTATAATCTATACCCGTGCGAAGCTGGGGCGGACCGCTAGTAATAATAATATAAAGAGGAAAGATTTGATTGTTTGTTTGTTTGCATTGAATAGGCTCCGAAACTACTGAAACGATTTGAAAAATTCTTTCACTGTTGGGAAGCTACGCTATCCCCGGGTAACATATTATATTTTCAAAAAAATAGGGAACCTTACTAAAATTCCAATATACATTATTGGAATTTTAAGGTGTAAAAAAATTTAATTTACAATTTTAACTTTGCGTGTTTGATCTCTATCTCTACATAGTATAAATTGAAGTCGCTTTCCGCGTCTGTATGTCTGTCTGTATGTCTGTATGGCCGCTAACTCCTCCTAAACCACGCAACGGATTTTGATGCGGTTTTCACCATCAGTTAGATACATTTTCAAGGAAGGTTTATATATATAACTAGCGACCCGCCCCGGCTCCGCACGTAAATTACACCCGTGCGAAGCCGGGCGGGCGGGTCGCTAGTATAGTATAAACGATCTTCAACTAGTTTTATTAAAAGTATTATTTAGTAGTTGCTTGCTACTTTATTGCACTAAATAAAATTACCTCCTAGTGTAAAAAATTAATGAAAAAATATCACTTTATACACTACAAAACTTAACATCATTACCTATACGGCAGTATAATGGGTGGCAGGCAGCCTTCCAGGCAAACTTTGGATGGACATAACTAAAAGGATTGAAATAAGGTTTTCTTATAATTTTTATAAGGTTTTCTTACTGTTTTTTTTTTTTTTTGTGATGGTGTATCAATAATTTTCTGGAGTGGAGACCACGAACCGGAAGACGCAGCGTAGGGAGGCCTCCCACTAGATGGACCGACGACATTATGAGAGTCGCGGGCATCCAGTGGATGCAAAAGGCAGGCTGTCGTTCAGTGTGGAGGTTAAAGGGGGAGGCCTATGTTCAGCAGTGGACGTCTTCTGGCTGATGATGATGATGATGATCAGTACCTTCTCGACATTATTTAAATGACATTAGGCAAGGAAGTAATAAAACATCCCGAAAACCTCCTAGAGAGGTTAATCACATAAACTTAAAGGTCCATTTTTATTTTTCGGTAACTCAAATAACATGCCATCTTTAACTTTGAAAACAAAACAACAAATCAAAAACCTAACATTAATCTATTGAATAGTTACCAGTGGGAGTTGTTCCCAAAATGCTGGCCCCATTACCATGTTGTATGGCAATGCTCACCCTTTGCACAAAGTAGAGGCATTTTGCTCATTTTGGTTACTTTGGTTCACACGGCATTTTGGTCACGACTTGCATTGACCAGACGCGTAAACAAATCGCAGCGTAGGTAGGCCTCCCACTAGGTGGACCGACGACATTGTGAGAGTCGCGGGCATCCAGTGGATGCAAAAGGCAGGCCTATGTTCAGCAGTGGACGTCTTCTGGCTGATGATGATGAAAACAAATCTAATATTTTTTATTTATTTTAACTTAAAGTAGCATCGCTCGAAGAACCGATAACCGATGGGGAAGAAAGGTTCTGGAGTGGAGACCACGAACCGGAAGACTCAGCGTAGGGAGGCCTCCCACTAGATGGACCGACGACATTGTGAGAGTCGCGGGCATCCAGTGGATGCAAAAGGCAGGCTGTCGTTCAGTGTGGAGGTTAAAGGGGGAGGCCTATGTTCAGCAGTGGACGTCTTCTGGCTGATGATGATGATGATGATGAAAGTAGCCTAGTAATGTATTCCTGAAAAAAATATAACATATCTGTATGATAGCTGATAAAACCACGAGCCGCTACTATATAGAATTAATAACATAAAATACTGCAGAACGTTTCCTTTAAGAAAGATTTTCACACTCAAAACTAAAAAGAGAAGCTATTTAATGCGAAATTCGAGCTACGAATTCTTAACTAAACGTATCGATTCCCACAAAATACGACTGAATCCACTAACCATTTTTCACATTCCCAAAAGCTCTTTTACATAACCTCCTCTAGTGAAACCCGCAAGTCATAATAAACTGGCATTGCTTACAAAAACACTATGTCACGGCGAAAACAGAAAATAACGATATATTGTACCAAAGATTTGCCAGTCACCGGTATATTACCAGAGCATTAAACTTGACTTACAATGGGATACAAAAGGCCAACCGCCTTCAATTCAAAAGTCTTTACCGTGCAGTATATAAGGTTCAAAATGGCACTGAAATAGGCTAGGAATTTCATAAGGTTTCGAAGTAATTATTAGGGGACGACAAACTGACGCAATTACATAGATTATTTGATAAAATTGCTTGAGTTATTTTGGACTTAGCTAAATGTTGCTAATGAACATCAATTAATCAAGGCAATCTAGAGATGGGCACTATTTTGAAACTATAACAACTCAATTAAAGAGATAATAAACGGTAATTTTCAAATGAAATTATTACGCTCATTACAACTAGCAAATATAATTTAATTTTGAAACAACTAAAGCGTAATGATTTTTTATTCAAAAAGATAATTGAAATAAACCGGCAAGTGCGAGTCGGGCTCGCGCACTGAGGTTTCCGTACAACCAAAAAATTCAATAACGAAATTACCAGTAATAACTTTGTAACGAACTGAAACTTGTCACCGACTCGCAGATAAATTAGAAAAATTTTAGTAAGTATTTAGTACTAGGTAGATATTACCGTTTTTACAATAGAGCTAATAAAAAAAAACGTTTGTTATACGGGGACCACCCTTTCGTATTTATTTTTTGACTTTTTTATTTATTAATCAATCTGCCGTAACATTACGTCATATTCTGTGAAAATTTCAACTAAGCATCTATTGCAGTTCGAAAGATACAGTCGTTAATAGGTAGGACAGACGGACAGACGGACAGACAGGCAGACAGACATCATAGACTTAGTAGGTTTTTACGCTTTGGGTATGGAACCCTAAAAAGAAATGGTTCTAGCTGACTCGATAGATGGTGAAATAAGTGAAATTATCTAGCACAGTTAGAATAGAATAGAATAGAATATTTATTTATTGCCAAAAGTAATATACCATAACCTTAATTTTACTTAGAAATAGCAAACACTATATTATTATAAGTCGTAGATTTTACGGGGCCTGCAGCATCTAAGGAAATTTCCATTGACATAGTGAAGAAAGTGGCGCCACCTCACTCGTCTTACTTAGGAGAGTTGATTTGAAGGGGTAACCAATGTTTCAGCATGTGTTTATCTATACAAATTATAAAGAAGAAAGATTTGTATGTAAGTAAGTTTGTAACGAATTGGCTCAAAAGGTCCTGGACCAACTTTAAAAATTATTTTACCATTTGAATGCTACATTATCACTGATTAATATAGGCTATTTTAATAGGCTATATAACTATACCCGTGCGGAGCCGGGGCGGACCGCTAGTACTGTATAAAGTAACGTGTGAATATTGAAATCAAACAGTATTAATTTGCTACCAACCTACACTAACGTTCAATATTTCAAATTAGAACACAATTAGTCACCCCCTGCACCACATTGGCGTACACTAAAGCTGGAAACAAACTACCGGACGCGGCTGATGGACGCGACTGATAATAATTGTGCACAGTCATTCAAAAGACAACAACGGCTGACATAAACATCCGGTGCGCCAGATTTCTGTCGGACGTCCGAACGCTTCAGGTCAACCCAAGGTTACGTCCACGACTTACGTCGGATAGTTTTTTTTTTAAATTATAAATAGGCTTGCGCTTGGCTGCCAACTCGCCTGATGTTAAGCGATGATGCGGCCTACGATGGAGCACGCTTGCCTTAGAAGAAACCTAGTTTGCACTGTTAACCGATAACCGATGGGGAAGAAAGGTTCTAGAGTGGAGACCACGAACCAGAAGACACAGCGTAGGGAGGCCTCCCATTAGATGGACCGACGACATTGTGAGAGTCGTGAGCATCCAGTGGATGCAAAAGGCAGGCTGTCGTTCAGTGTGGAGGTTAAAGGGGGAGGCCTATGTTCGGCAGTGGACGTCTTCTGGCTGATGATGATGAGTGTACATTCATTATCTAGATACCTTTATGTCGCGTCCATCAGCCGCGTCCGTCAGCTACGTCCAATAATTTGTTTCCAGCTTACGCGACCAATTTAATCGCAGAGATCGTTACTGTGCCAAACCTTTTATTTTCAAACTACCCTCAACTAGAATGTGGCAGAACTCCAAAACTACCAAAGTCACAAGGGTGCGATAATGCGAGCATCCTATTATGCAAAATTCTCACGTATTACCCGCGCCTGGCTCAGCAACTGAGCAGACGACTTACACAAACTGTGGACGTTATTTTTAAAAGGAGACATCGAACATGGATTCATAGAGGAGACAAACTGCTGTAAGAATTTTTTGATGGTGCAATGCATTTTTCAATGAAAATGCTCTACGGCTAACTCATATCAAAGGTCTAATGGGTGACCCTACTTATCTTTGAATATTTTCAAAGTTTTAAGGTTCGTTTATTAATGTTTTTATTTTGTTTCGTGTGTATGTTTGTTGTGTTTTTTTACTTTTATTAACTAAACAAAATACAAGCTAAAACTAAAACTACAAATACAGTTAGTCTGCCAATAGACCGTTGAAGGTCTAAAGACAATCCAAATGCTCAAGCCCACTACCAGTTGGCAGCGTACCCAGCATGCTGGCGGCATTACCACGTTGAATGGCAATGCTTATGCGTTGAGCCAGAAACACGCCAGCATTTTGGTCACGCGTCGCATTAACCAGGCGCTCTGAAAGATTTTTGAAATTTTTTGTTGTGTTTGGTCATGTAGTGTTTCATTTATTTATTCATTACTGTATTTATTTTTATTCGCGGATCTAGCTCGGCATTTGTAAGGCCGAAGCCATTACCAAGTTAAATATAAAATACCCTGCCCTGCCCTGCCGGCCCTGTTAAATATAAAATACAATTATGGAATGGGTGGGAAACGGAATTTGAAATTAATGTACAGTACATGGTTGAAAAATTCTGAGTTACTTCTAAAATTATGTTGAGTACGATTATATTAATGTAGAAAGAAAGAGCAAAATGGTCATATGTGAATTTCCATACATGTTGAATGAGTTTCTAATGGCCGTCTGACAAAATGTGTTATCGATGATAAATACCCACCATATTTTAAAGGCGCGCAGGGGCTTTGTAAAAGAAGGTACTTTCTTGACTTACTAAATAAAACTTGAGAAACTGGAATATATAAACTTTTAGTATTTTGTTTTAGTTTTAATAATTATAAATATTAAATACTTCTCATTTTGAATCACTGTCTATTTGTGATCATATCACGGACCAAGCGAGTGAAATAATTTTGATGAAATTTAGCAATAAAGTAGTGTACACAGTGAAAACGTACATGGGATACGGGGTACACATCACATCATCAGCCATTAAATGTCCACTGCTGAACAAGGCCTCCCTCTTAGAGAGGGGTGTTGCCATAATCCCCACGCTTGGCAGGCGGCTTGGAGATCGCAGTACGTTCACCTGTACTAACAGGACGCTGCTGCCCATCCTGCGGTGGTTCATGGGATAGTTTTATCCTAAAACAAATTAGACAATCAAAGGTTGAATGTCGCGGGGAGTTACTATTTAATGATATTCAAATCCTAGGACCCGGGTATGTCCTAAAACTGCGACCAGAACCACCGGAGGATGGGCAGCAGCGTCTAGTTAGTACACGGTGAACGTACTGCGATCTCCAAGCCGCCTGCCAAGCGTGGGGATTATGGCAACACCCCTCTCTAAGAGGGAGGCCTTGTTCAGCAGTGGACATTTAATGGCTGATGATGTGTATGTATGTGTGATATTCAAATCATTGAAAAGGTAACACTGATTTACGACCTTCCACTTATAGAAAATGTACCTGTTTTTCTAAACTAATATTATAAAGCGGAAAGATTTGATTGTTTGTTTGTTTGTTTGCATTGAACAGGCTCCAAAACTACTGAACCGAATTGAAAAATTATTTCATTGTTGGGAAGCTACACTATCCTCGGGTAACATAGGCTATATTACCTATACAAAAAAAAATAGGAGTCCTTACTAAAACTCCAATAATGTAACCCAAGGTGTAAATAAATAAGATTTACAATTTTAACTTTGCGTGTTTGACAGTTCTAAGATAGGACAACGTCTGTCAAGTCAGCTAGTATGATATTTTTATGATTCGGAAGTAATATTATTCAGAGAAAATTCTTAGGATAATGGATACAATACAGTCATATAGCATGAATACATTTTATATTTTGCATTATTAAAATGCTTATAAAATGAATCTGGAGACTATTTAGACAATTCCCTTTGCACCTTTGAAATGAATTATAAAGTTATTTCGTAAGTTAAAGTTCTCATTAAGATCAATTACCTTTGAGGATTGTTTATTTTTACTTTTATAAAGTATAGAAGTAGATTAATTTTCCATATTAAGAAGTGAATCTTATACGTCACTAGCGACCCGCCCGCCCGGCTTCGCACGGGTGTAATTTACGTGCGAAGCTGGGGCGGGTCGCTAGTTATATATATAAACCTTCCTTGAAAATGTATCTAACTGATGTTGAAAACCGCATCAAAATCCGTTGCGTAGTTTAGGAGGAGTTAGCGGCCTTACAGACATCCAGACAGACGCGGAAAGCGACTTCAATTTATACTATGTAGAGATAATAATTTTTGAGATCATGAAAAAACATGAATAGAATATTTTAAATTAGTATAAAAACCACTTAAACTCACGATCAACCAAACGTCTCGACCGATAAAAATAACCGTGAGTGTAAGCCGTTTTTACAGGTATTTATAATGGATCCTCGCGCAAGTTTTGATAGAATATTTTATATTATGAAACTATTTACAGAGACGGTTATGTAGATTGCAAAGATAAAAAATCATCATTGGCCCATAAGCTAGAAAATAAAGAATTGAATTGAATTGGTAGATACGTACAAATAGTTTTTTTTTAGTTTTTTTAGTGCGAGTGCTTTTATTAACTAAACAAAATAAAAGCTAATTCTAACACTACAAATACAGTTAGACTGCCCATAGACCGTTGAAAGTCTAAAACTAACAATAATTTTAAAAATTTATATTCTATTCAAATTCTAATATTCTTGATATCATCATAACTACAATTATTTACTTACTTTATTAGCATATTTCTACTATGTTATTAGTCTGCAAAACTATCGGTAGGTGATGCCCAGATGCATGAACATTTTGAGTAACAGAAAAGAATAAAATAGAATATCATTTATTACCGTAAAGTAAATTTTTATAATAAAAATATTTACTACAAATGCTTCTATTATGGACTCGTAAATTTAGTGCACAATTCAATATTTTGTAGTTAGGTGTGAGTAAGACCCATTGAGTCTCGCTCAGCAAACGAATTTTTTAACCAAAATGTTGAATTAGGTGACTCATCAATTTTTTTAGTCAGTACCTACACTTGTTAGTGCTACGCAGTGACATGCAAATTTTACAAAGCTTTCATATCTCAGAGAGGTTCCAAATGTAACCGTTGCAGATTCCTTCGCCTATCGAACCGAATGCTTAATTAATTGAATCCATTTATTAATTAGATGGAAGGAGAGTTGTTTGAGAACGAAGTACTGTTGGTGTTTGTAATGGAATTGGATTCATGTAGAATCGTTCAGTAAATAATACACTGATCATGGTAAGTTGGGAATTACAGTATCTTCAAATCTTACAGTTTTTATCCAAGTATCACCTCTTTTAATTTCGCAACTCACTGTGTTAACACACATCATCAGAGAGGGGTGTTGCCATAATCCCCACGCTTGACAGGCGGCTTGGAGATCACAGTACGTTCACCGTGTACTAACAGGACGCTGCTGCCCATCCTCCGGTGGTTCTGGTCGCAGTTTTAGGACATACCCGGGTCCTGTCTGTGTTAACATGATGTTGATATTAATAATTGAAAACACAGGTTAAACATAGTAAAATGCAACGTGAGCATTCATCATGAAGTAAATTTTTTAAAGAAAGAAACCTTTGTTTCGTACGAGACGTTCTGCAGCCTAAACAAGTGAAGTGATTTCTATGAAAAGCAGCTGGTGGCAATGTGGCAAATGGATGCAAAAAACAGAAGACCATGTCTTGTGGTGCTCTTTAAAAGAGACCGTCCATCAATACGGATATCAAATAGGCTGATAATAATGATAATGACTTACCTATAATAACAAAAATATATACAGAGTAGGTCCGTTGAAATAACTACACTTTACTTCCCTTTAGCGTATTCATTTTGTTAGTTTTCACGGCGACATTCCACGAAGTCATGATTATATATGATATATGATAAATGATGATATACGATAAAATTATTAAGTAATCTAATGATTTATTCACGTAATTATTATAGGGTAAAATCAGTGAAAAATCTAATGCGAAATAGGACAATAACAAAAGTAAGAAGCCGTTTTTTATGCCATGAGTGGCAAACAAGCAAACGGGCTGTCTTTTGCATGGTAAGCGATCCCTGCATTTGACACTTGTAACACCACTAACCTTTCACTAACCTTTTCAAGGCCTTTTGAAAACCCCTATGTTTTAGGTTCTCTAAAATAAAACCTTTTCTCTCTCGATACAATCTCAGTTATTTCTCACATTGAGACTAATTGCCACAAATTATCCGCATCCCGCTCGAGTCTATTGTGCTCGAATTAATCCTGCATCCTACTTCCACAAAACAAAGAGGAATTAAGCGCATTGCAGTGGAAAACAGTGTTGTATGTAATGAACAGCCTAAATTTGACTAATCAGAGTTAGTTTATGTACGCCACTAGTCGTAATGTACTAGGATGAGTATGTTGGTAGTATTGTAATGTACAAAATCATCATCATCATCATCATCATCAGCCAGAAGACGTCCACTGCTGAACATAGGCCTCCCCCTTTAACCTCTACACTGAACGACAGCCTGTCTTTTGCATCCACTGGATGCCCGCGACTCTCATAATGTTGTCGGTCCATCTAGTGGGAGGCCTCCCTACGCTGCGTCTTCCGGTTCGTGGTCTCCACTCCAGAACCTTACTTCCCCATCGGTTATCGGTTCTTCGAGCGATGTGGCCTGCCCATTGCCACTTCAACTTGCAAATTTTAACAGCTATGTCGGTGACTCTGGTTCTTTGGCGAATATCCACGTTTCGGATTTTATCGCGTAAAGAAACTCCGAGCATAGCTCTCTCTCAAGTACAAAGTACGAGTACCTACGAGAACGCGCAAAGGTTTCTTCAAGTCGAACACCTATAGTTGTATAGCTTACCGCCTACCACATCGTGCAGCACCAAGCGAAGCGATAAAGTCTCTTCGTGGACAAGTTGACGCGACGTTTGAATGTGCTTTTGTATATTTTTGCGACAGTTTACGAAATGCGTATGTTTGTATGTTGCGATCTTTATGACATTTTATAGGTATGCTCAGTTCATTGCAGGTACAATTTTAGGTACGAATATTTTATCAATATTTGTGGAGGGGTTGTGGAGGTCAGTGAGGAGGAGGAGGGGAGAGAGAGGAAGTCACTGTTAGAGGGAACCACTTGTTATTGGAAGCGCAGTGACTATGACCTGTGGCAGTTAAGAAGTTAGAGTCTTTATAGGTTGGCAACGTATCTGTGTTTCCCCTGATGTTACAGGTGACGGTGATCGCTAACCATCAGGCGGCCTGTCAGCTTGTTTGCTACATAAGGCATAAAAAGTGTCTGAAGAAGATTTCACTGGTCAATAAGACTTGGAACTGTCTCCCAAAAAGTCTAAATCCTTTTGTCCATTACGTTTCTCCTTCACCAGCAAACTTGGACACTAGTGCTGGCTAATTCGCATACACGAACTTACCAGTGCACAAAATGTGTATCCAACAAAAAAAATCAAGCCATGCAATATTTGTCTATTATATAGCCTAAGATTTTTTACAAAATACAATTTAACGTACTGTCATGATTATCGTATACGACTGCTATACGTGGTTAAATGGTTTGTCGAAGAATTAAAAAATAATTTGTTTGTTTATTCAATCACGAACAAATTTGGAAGCGGGCTTTGTATGGACAAAACAGGATTAACAGGTAGATTCAATTTAAAAATACAACCAAATCCAACGTGGTAATGCCGCCAGCATGCTGGGTACGCTGCCAACTGGTAGTGGGCTTGAGCATTTGGATTGTCTTTAGACCTTCAACGGTCTATGGGCAGCCTAACTGTATTTGTAGTTTTAGTTTTAGCTTGTATTTTGTTTAGTTAATAAAGGCGCTTGCCCAGGAATAAAAAGTAAAAAAAAAAAAAAAAAAACATCCAAATAATGTGTCCATTATAAAACCTTGTAGGGAATTATGGAATTTACGGTAATTTATGTCAATCTAGTTCAAAACCAAGCATAAACAGTATAATTATTATGCAATTAGTGAATAAAGGACGGATTTAAAGCGAGGGCCATAGATGAATCACGAGCAAGTGAAAGATTCTAACAACCGAACCACGGTCGTAGGGGGTGATTCATTATGATTGAATCACGATCTTGGCGAAGTGTTAGAATCCTGAGCGACGCGAGTGATTCATGGCCCTCGATATAAATCCGTTTTATTCAGTAGTTACATACTATACTTTAGACCATGTATACTAGAAAAAGAAAGATTTAAGGAGTTTGTATTGCATTGAGATGGAGGTCGAATATATTGGTATGTTCTAAATTCTATCACCAAAATAGTCATTAAAACCATTTTATTCACTGTTTCCAGTGAAGAAAGTTTAAATGCCGTTCTAATTTAAACAACTACAAAAAAAACTGTGTTTCACAGAACTAAAGTGAAGATTTAAATTTTGCGGCGATAACATATAAATTATCTGATAATAATAATAAACAATAATAACGACACCGCGTACCCCGATTCCATGGGTCTAAAACCCCAGAGACCCTGACCCCTGGCTTGCCTTAACCGGCCGTCTGGGGGTGGAAACCGCAAGAGCTAAGAACCTAAGCTCCAGGGTGGAAGTGTTAAAGGGCATAACGCCGCGAGTAGCTCTTAGTGAAAGTGCAGCACACCTCTCGACACCCTAAGCCACCCACGCCAATGTTGCCCCTCCGGTGCCAAGATGCGGCAGCCTCTATGGGGGGCCCATTTAGTGGGTGGCAAGTCATCACCTGCCTAAATATATTTTGAGATGAGACAGGATAAGGCAGGTGCCGTTTCTCATCCCATAGATCAGTTCAACTACCCACAAATAGTTCACCTCAATAGCCCTGTTTTTTATTTTTTATCCCATACTGTACAATAGTTTTACATTCCATTTTATACACATTCCATAGAAATTGTATTTTTTATTCAACAGGGCCTCTTGGTGTTGGTTTCGACTCCACCAATGCCTAACAAATGACCGGGTCAAACCCGTGAATTTTATGAAATAAAGAGTAACAATAATAAAAAAAAAAAAAACTGGGTGTAGTGAACCTGCCTTCTGCGGGGGCGTGGGTTCGATTCCCACCTAGGACAAACATTTGTGTGATGAACATTTGTGTTTGTTCTATATCTGGGTGTTAATATATATTTAAGTATGTATTTAAACCTGTATATGTATATATATCAGTCTCTGGCAGCCATATCACAAGCTTTGCTTAGCTTGGGGTCAGATGACCGTGTGTGCAAAAATGTCCCGAATAATTATTTATTTATTTATTTTAATATTACTCTTTGCATATAGGAGGTGAAGAACATAACCTCACATTTCCAGTTTTTAAAATTTTAGAGAATACATAAAAATGTCGCGACGGAATTTCTCTTTTTCAACGGAAAAGTGTGGTTTTGTTCGAACTCTCGATTTCAAATGAAATTTTATATAGGAAAAGAGGTGTGTTTGACAAGGTTTTACTTACATGCTTCAATCAAATCAAAAACGATCAATCAATCAATTTAAATTTTTTTTTTTTTTTTTTTTTATATTTTTCAATTTAACATTTTCAATTTATAATTTTTTGCCCAAAAATAAAAAAAATAAGAAATTTTTAAGAGTGGAAAAGTGAGGTTTTATTCTTCACCTCCTCATATAATAGCTAAGCGCTACTATGAAAACTGGTATGTTAGTGGTACCGTGGTTGTCAAGTGCCGTGCTATTTGAACAGGACGATAACAAGATTTCACGGGCAAAGCTTTTATTGCGAAAAAAGTTGAGAAGACTTAACGAACCTACCTAACTCATATTTCAGTTGTCTACGAGTTGTCGCCCAAAGAGATTACTAAAGTCAGCCCCAGTTTTTAAAGTGTCATTTTTTATTAATATTTATGAACTTAAATTAAAGTTTCTAACAATGTTACAGCTCAGCATTATTAACTTCGCGATGTTTTTGTTTCATCATCATCATCATCATCAGCCAGAAGACGTCCACTGCTGAACATAGGCCTCCCCCTTTAACCTCCACACTGAACGACAGCCTGCCTTTTGCATCCACTGGATGCCCGCGACTCTCACAATGTCGTCGGTCCATCTACGCTGCGTCTTCCGGTTCGTGGTCTCCACTCCAGAACCTTTCTTCCCCATCGGTTATCGGTTCTTCGAGCGATGTGGTGTGTTTTTGTTTAACTGTGTCCAAAAGCAGCAAACGTAACATCATTCGAATTTCAACATTTTGGTAAAAGTAACACAGTACAAAATTTGTGTGGATGTTTGAATCTACAAACATAAATTATTTACTCAGAAAAAATCTAGCACGCAATGAAATTACGTTCAATCGTTATGTAAAAGAAAAGTCCGCTCCATATATCAACAGAGATGTCCTAACATAGTTTTAAGCTTATTTTATTTAATTACTAGCGGTCCGTCCCGGCTCCGCGCGGGTATAGTTATATAGCCTATTAAAATAGCCTATATTAATAAGTGATAATGTAGCATTAAAATAGTGAAAGAATTTTTTTAAGTCGGTCCATTACTTTTTGAGCCAATTCGTTACAAACATACTTACATACAAATCTTCCCTCTTTATAATATTGTATCGATAGCCCAACTGCCACAGAAGATCGATAATAATTGTGTACCTCTATAGTTATATGTATAAAAGCAACCTACGGCATGTAGAAAATAGACATTTTTATTTATGTACAAAAAAACATATTTGGAAAAATGTTATAAAACACACACATTACAAATTGTTTTTGCTCACAAACTGGTTCAGCATAATGCGAACAACTTGCGCTGGTCTTCTGTTGAAACCACCGGTGCCATTGCCCACGGTTAACTCACGGGAAATGAAAATAATAATAATAAATACGCAGGGGTGACTTTGTCGAGCGATGGCGAGTCGTCGGTTAGTGGCGACACCTTGTACCCTGATTCCATGGGGCTAAATTAGAACTCTGACCCCTGGCTTGCCCTTACCGGCCGTCTGGGGGTGGAAACCGCAAGAGCTAAGAACCTAAGCTCCAGGGTGAAAGTGTTAAAGAGCATAACGCCCGAGAAGCTCTTAGTAAAAGTGCAGCACACCTCTCGACACCCTAAGCCACCCACGCCAATGTTGCCCCTCCGGTGCCAAGATGCGGCATCCATTATGGGGGGCCCATTTAGTGGGTGGCAAGTCATCACCTTACAAAATATCTTGAAATGAGGCATAATTGGCGGGTGCCGTACCTCATACCATAGACCAGGAACATATCATCAAGAATTCACCACAATAGACCATTTTTTTTTATCCACTACTGTACAATAGTTTTATAATCCATTTTTTACCCATAATTGTAAATTTTGTACCAGGGCCTCTTGGTGTTGGCTTCGGCCCCACCAATGCCTAAAAAATGTCCGAACTAGACCCGTGTTTACATTGAAATATAGTGATAATAATAATATATGAACTTACCTTTACTAACTAAACAAAATACAAGCTAAAACTAAAACTACAAATATAGTAAGACTGCCTATAATATATTATAGCAACAATGTAACACCTAAGAATCTAACATTTAAACAAACTTAGCAAGCACTTGGCATGCCACGTTTCAATATTATATTTGAAACTCAACAAGATAGATTTATTAAGCTGCAATGGTAATCCACTCCGAAATGAGGAGCAGCATTTTGGTCACGCACTGAACATCTCTAACCACATGCTTCACATGTTATTGTAAAACCTCTGGAAGGCGCACTTTGTAAGCTATATCGTATATGCTGACAATAAAATTTAGAAAATGGCATCCGTACACTTGAAACTTTACAGGACGGTGAAGGTCCTACAAGCTTAAATCTGAAATGATTCGAGTATTTACACGTTTTGAGGCAATCATCATCATCATTTCAGCCATAGGACGTCCACTGCTGGACACAGGCCTCCCCATCGATCTCCAAAAGGGCCAGTTGGAAGCGGCCTGCATCCAGCGTTTCCCTGCGGTCTCTTTTAGGTCGTCTGTCCATCTTGTGGGTGGACGTCCTACGCTGCGCTTACTGGTCCGTGGTCTCCATTCCAGAACCTTTCGGCCCCATCAGCCATCTGTTCTGCGTGATATGTGCCCTGCCCACTGCCACTTCAACTTGCTAATCCGGTGAGCCAATGAGGCATGAGTGAGGCAATGTTTCTGACTTACCTACGACATGCGAATATATTTTTGAGGTGAAAACTTCTTTAGGCACGTTAGGCACTTTTTGGGATGGGAAAAAAACACTGAACTTGCATTACCGTCATGCTCAGATACTCGTTCGGCTAAAGTCGTCTCGAGTCGACTAAGGGAGCGAAAGAGTTGATATAGTCCACCTTGATGAAGATTACACTTGTGCCGTGTATTTTTTTTTTTACTGCTTTTTTTTTCTTTATTTTTATAATTCTCTTCATCCGCATTTGGAACCAAAACTTTACTCAATCTTTTTGGTCACGTATACAATGCGGAGTGAACGAAATACAAAGTTACAAAGTAATCATTTTAAAAAGTTTGACAGTTATTATCCGAGTAGAATTTTTCTTTCAAAGCTTCTAATGTTAGTTGCAACTTTTACTTGCAATCAGAAACTAAAAGTTTGGAGTGTGCACTGGCCATAAAATAATGTCTACTTTGAAAGCGTGCAAATACGTTGAATTACGTGACCAGAGTTATGAAAGAGAGATCTCAAGTTCTAGATATAATTTGAGAGATGGAATTATTTGATTTCAATAATTTCTTGAGGAGCAAATATGTATATTTCTATAGATAATATGAACTAAAACATACCATTGTTATCTATCTTATGGGTTTAGGACATAAAAAGCACATAAAACCTACTTAGTTTTTGTCTATATAATCTGTTAGATGCGCCCCGCGGTTTCACCCGCGTTGTGATGAAAAATGGTGATGATGATGATGATAAAAAGTAGCCTATGCTACTTTCCGGCCTCTGAACTATACCCATGTAAAAAATCAGGTCGATCGGTTGCTTTGTTGCTGCGTGAAACAGGAACAAACAAACCAACAAACTTTTCGCATATCTCTATCTCTACGTCTGTCTGTATGTCTGTATGGCCGCTAACTCCTCCGTAACCACGCAACGGATTTTGATGCTGTTTTCACCTTCAGTTAGATATATTTTCACGGAAGGTTTATATATATAACTAGCGACCCGCCCCGGCTTCGCAAGTAAATTACACTCGTGCGAAGCCGGGCGGGCGGGTCGTTAGTTTTATAATATTAGTATGATCTAGTTAAAAATCAATCCCTATTTACCTTGGTCACGCCATAACTTAAAAAGGACTTTACCGATTACCATCTTATTTTTTTTTTTTTTTTTTTAAGTTTTCTATTACTCTGTAGAAGGTTCTTACGGAAAGAAAAATTAAGAATATTGCGCAGAAAATTGGAAAATGACAGAAAACTTAGCTAAGATTCAACTTCGCGTGTTTGACAGTTCTAAGGCGGAACAACGTCTGTCGGGTCAGCTAGTCTATACTAATATTATATAGAGGAAAGATTTGATTGTTTGTTTGTTTGCATTGAATAGGCTCCGAATCTACTGAACCGATTAGAAAAATTCTTTCATTGTTGGGTAGGTACACTATCCTCGGGTAACATAGGCTATATAAAAAAAAATGGAATCTTTACTAACACTCCAATAATGTAACCCAAGGTGTAAAAAAAATCATTTAAACCCGTACGAAGCCGGGGTGCGTTGCTAGTAATATAATAAAATCCACTCTTACAGCAAACATTGTTCATTTTAAGCTAAATAAAATAACAATAATTATGATAAATATCCAACCCAAATAATAATATAACATACTACTTTTCAAACACAATACAAAAACAACAAGTTAAAATTATCTGGCGTACTATCGGCGTTCAAAATTAAATGAATGTGGGGCTAAATTTTCATAAGGGTGAATAAACAAGGGCTGCAGACGGTAAATATTTGAAACTCGGCCAAAAACGTGATTAGCTCTCGCGAAATTCATCTGAATTTCCGTGCTTGTAAAGAAAATTTTGGAAGATTAAATTTTACTTTAGTACTTACCGTGAGAGTTTTTAGCTGTATTATCAGTTAAAGTTAAAAGTTAAAACTAAATCATACTAATATTATAAATTCGAAAGTGTGTTTGTTTGTTTGTTGGTTTGTTCGTTTCTCTATTTTTCAAGATCAAGTGAGGGTAGACGAACAAAACACCCGCTCTTCACGCGCAGTGTTCAGTCAGCTCGTGACCACGGCCATTGTAACATGGTCGAAACGTCGAGCGAAAGGTACACATTTTTACCTAAATTAAATAATATGCGATAAGTCCCGATAATTATTCAAAACATGTGTTCAAATCGCGAAAGTTTAAAAAAAAAAAAAAAAAAACTTGTTCGACTTGATTTTTTACAAAGGTATTAAAGTTCAAGGGCCAGAAAATTACATAGCCTACTTTTCATTATCATCACTACGTGGATGAAACCGCGGGTCGCAGCTAGTAAAGAGTGAAAAGTTAGTTGATTAGATTTATATGAAATCATTTGAATATATTCTTATTTTAACCAATAACTAATTAACCTCGGGAGGTTAAAACAAAAAATATTATATTTAACCTTAGCAAGATAATCGTAGTAGGTTATTTTATATTCGGGTTGAATGTTAACATTGCAGAGCCACTTAGGATTAATCCTAAGTGGCTCTACCACAATTTTTGGACCACCTGAGTCCCGCTTTCATATAAATAAAGATTCGAAAGTTTAATCAAACCACAATCATGATCAATTCAAATAAACTAACGATGAAACGGCTTACTGAAGTTAGGTTATTTGAAAATAATTGAGTGTATCCTACTTATATAATATTACTAGCGACCCGCCCGCCCGGCTTCGCACGGGTGTAATTTAAATGCGAAGCTGGGGCGGAACGCTAGTTATATTTATAAACCTTCCTTGAAAATGTATCTAACTGATTGTGAAAACCGCATCAAAATCCATTGATGGTTTAGGAGAAGTTAGCGGCCATACAGCCATACAGACAGATTGACAGATGCGGAAAGCGACTTCATTTTATACTATGTAGAGATTATAAGCGCGAAAGTTTCTATGTATGGATGTTTGTTCCTCTTTCACGCTGCAACGGAACAACGGAACGACCTGTTTTTTTGCATGGGTATAGTTCAAGAGCCAGAAAGTGACAAAGGCTACTTTTCATCATAATCATCACCATTTTTCATCACTACGCGGGCGAAACCGCGGGCGCAGCTATTTTTGTCATATTCCTGGAAAGTTTTCAGTAAGAAAGTGTATTTGATTGAGCTATTTGTTATCTTCCTAAGGTTTTCGAACGTAGACCATGGACCAGTAAGTGTCGCGTAGGACGTCCAATCACAGGATGGAGAGACGACCTAAAACAGACCGCGGGGAAACACAGATGCAGGCCGTTTACAACTGGTCTTTTTGGAGATCGATGGGGGAGCAATGCCCAGCAGTAGACGTCCTATGGCTAATAATGATGATGTAAATAAATCTTTCAGAGCGCCTGGTTAATGCGACGCGTGACCAAAATGCTGGCGTGTTTCTGGCTCAACGCATAATTATTGCCATTCAACGTGGTAATTCCGCCAGCATGCTAGGTACGCTGCCAGCTGGTAGTGGGCTTGAGCATTTGGATTGTCTTTCGACCTTTAACAGTCTATGGTTAGTCTAGCTGTATTTGTAGTGTTAGTTTTAGCTTGCCGAAATTTGCAAGTTGAAGTGGCAATGGGCAGGCCACATCGCTCGAAGAACCGATAACCGATGGGGAAGAAAGGATCTTGAGTGGAGACCACGAACCGGAAGACGCAGCGTAGGTAGGCCTCCCACTAGATGGACCGACGACATTGTGAGAGTCGCGGGCATCCAGTGGATGCAAATGGCAGGCTGTCGTTCAGTGTGGAGGTTAAAGAGGGAGGCCTATGTTCAGCAGTGGACGTCTTCTGGCTGATGATGATGATGATGATGAGTGTACATTCATTATCTAGATACCTTTATGTCGCGTCCGTCAGCTACGTCCAATAATTTGTTTCCAGCTTACGCGACCAATTTAATCGCAGAGATCGTTACTGTGCCAAACCTTTTATTTTCAAACTACCCTCAACTAGAATGTGGCAGAACTCCAAAACTACCAAAGTCACAAGGGTGCGATAATGCGAGCATCCTATTATGCAAAATTCTCACGTATTACCCGCGCCTGGCTCAGCAACTGAGCAGACGACTTACACAAACTGTGGACGTTATTTTTAAAAGGAGACATCGAACATGGATTCATAGAGGAGACAAACTGCTGTAAGAACTTTTTGATGGTGCAATGCATTTTTCAATGAAAATGCTGTACGGCTAACCCATATCAAAGGTCTAATGGGTGACCCTACTTATCTTTGAATATTTTCAAAGTTTTAAGGTTCGTTTATTAATGTTTTTATTTAAAAAAAAAAAAGGGTTTGTTTGTTTGTTTGTTTGTATATTGTGCTGTTCGTTGTTGTTTCGTGTGTATGTTTGTTGTGTTTTTTACTTTTATTAACTAAACAAAATACAAGCTAAAACTAAAACTACAAATACAGTTAGTCTGCCAATAGACCGTTGAAGGTCTAAAGACAATCCAAATGCTCAAGCCCAATACTAGTTGGCAGCGTACCCAGCATGCTGGCGGCATTACCACGTTGAATGGCAATGCTTATGCGTTGAGCCAGAAACACGCCAGCATTTTGGTCACGCGTCGCATTAACCATGCAGGCGCTCTGAAAGATTTTTGAATTTTTTTGTTGCGTTTGGTCATGTAGTGTTTCATTTATTTATTCATTACTGTATTTATTTTTATTCGCGGATCTAGCTCGGCATTTGTAAGGCCGAAGCCATTACCAAGTTAAATATAAAATACCCTGCCCTGCCCTGCCAGCCCTGTTAAATATAAAATACAATTATGGAATGGGAGAGAAAGGGAATTTGAAATTAATGTACAATACAGGATTGAAAAATTCTGAGTTACTTCTAAAATTATTTTGAGTACGATTATATTAATGTAGAAAGAAAGAGCAAAATGGTCATATGTGAATTTCCATACATGTTGAATGAGTTTCTAATGGCCGTCTGACAAAATGTGTTATCGATGATAAATACCCACCATATTTTAAAGGCGCACAGGGGCTTTGTAAAAGTAGGTACTTTCTTGACTTACTAAATAAAACTTGAGACACTGGAATACATAAACTTTTAGTATTTTGTTTTAGTTTTAATTATTACAAATATTAAATACTTCTCATTTTGAATCACTGTCTATTTGTTATCATATCACGGACCAAGCGAGTTAAATAATTCTGATGAAATTTAGCAATAAAGTAGTGTACACAGTGAAAACGTACATGGGATACGGGGTACACATCACATCATCAGCCATTAAATGTCCACTGCTGAACAAGGCCTCCCTCTTAGAGAGGGGTGCTGCCATAATCCCCACGCTTGGCAGGCGGCTTGGAGATCGCAGTACGTTCACCTGTACTAACAGGACGCTGCTGCCCATCCTCCGGTGGTTCATGGGATAGTTTTATCCAAAAAAAAATTAGACAATCAAAGGTTGAATGTCGCGGGGAGCTAATTGAGAAGTATTAAGCGGAATGTACTTATCTAGTAAATAATACGACGACACGTCCGTAACATACTTCATTTATTCGAGACTAAAGTTTTCCTTGCTACCCTACCTTACAATATACTTAAGCTAATACCCTACACCTCTACACAAAATAATACATATAAGAACTTACAAATTTATTTAACAGAAACTAGGGCTGATACCTCACTACTGGTTTTCGGACCCTTTTGGGACGGTTCATCGGCGATTCGGTCGGCGGCGATCTCGGTCCCGGCGTACCGGAAGCCGAGCGCCCCGGTGAGCACTGTGGTGCATCTACCGCCGGCGCGCTCAACCCGTCATCGTGCTCAACCTCCGAGTTACGCGGCTTAGTTGACGGAGGAGTAGTGACCTTGGCTGTACCGGTCTTGGTACTTGATTTTTTTAGGTGTACCTGCGCCTTCGATTATACTATCTTGAATGACCGGAGCCACCACAACCTCACCCGGAAATGGTACATCGGACATGCGTGACCTGCGACGCAATTGATCTACATGTTTAGTAGTTTCTCGACCATTATCCTCTCTCACAAGCAATCTGCGCGACCCTGATTCGTTAAGTACAGTGCCTTTTTCCCACTTATTGCGCCCCTTGTAACTCCTAGACCATACATTTTCGCCTGATTGGAACTGACGCTGAGTACCACCTGAATACTCTACTTGTTTCTGTTGTGCCTCGCTCACTCGGTCGAGCACTGCCCTATCACTACGCAGCAGATCCAGACGTGTGCGAAGCGGTCTACGTTGTAAAATAAAAGCCGGGGTCTCCCCCGTCGTGCTGTGAATCGAATTCCGATAAGCTAACAGATATGTCTGTAAAGCGGCATCTATATCTATTTTATCCGTGATCGCTTTCTTAATGGCCCTTTTACATAATTTTACCGCATTTTCCGCTGCGCCGTTTGATGATGGATGATGTGCCGGTGAAAAAGCCTGTCTAATGCCATTGTTTTTTAAAAAATCCGCAAATTCCGTACTCTGGAAGGGGGGACCTTGATCCGATACTACTTGTATAGGTAAGCCAAACCTTGCAAATAAGCTTCGTAATACTTTTATTACCGCGGTGGCTGTCGTACGCGACATCTCGAATATTTCCATCCATTTCGAGGTAGAATCAATTACCACCAAAAATGTTAAGCCATGCAAAGGACCTAGAAAATCCAAGTGCAACCTGGACCACGGTTGCGCATGATAAGGCCATGGTTGCGGCTGCGCGTGCGCCGGCGCTGGCATCTCCAAAGCGCAAGTCTCGCAATTCCGACACATTTCTTCAATTTCCGTATCTATTTTAGGCCAGTAAACGTAACTGCGAGCCAGCGATTTAGTTTTAACCATGCCCATATGACTACTATGTAATTGCTTCAAAATTTGCGGTCGCAAAGACGGCGGAACTACTATGCGGTAGCCCCACATAATACAGTTCGCCTCGACATACAACTCGTTCCGTCTATTATGATAAGGTCTAATATCGTCGTCGATACAGTTCAAAGGCCAGCCCGACTGTACATATAACAGTACCCGGCTGAGTACCGGGTCTGTGGCTGTGGCCTTCCGGACGTCGCTGTGCGACACAGGCAAAAATTTTTCTACAAAATTCATGTACGTTACTTCTGAGGTCTCCTTATGACAGTTTCCCGCCGGCAATCGTGACATGGCATCCGCGCAATTTTTTGCTGACGCTATATATTCTATGTCATAGTTATAACCCGATAGTAAAACCCCCCATCTCTGCATACGACTAGCGGCCATCACCGGTATACCTACCTTGCTGCCGAATATACAAGTCAAGGGCTTGTGGTCGGTTCTCAACGTGAACTTCCGACCATATAAATACTGGTGAAATTTCCTAACCCCGTAGATAATAGCAAGCGCCTCTCGCTCGATCTGCGAATACGCTCGTTCCGCCTTGTTTAACGCCCGCGACGCGTAGGCGATCGGTCTCTCCCCAGCTTCCGTGTCGTGCGAAATAATCGCAGCAATGCCGACAGCACTAGCATCCGCAGTTAAAATCGTCGGTAAATTAATAGAATAGTGCACCAGCACCTCGCTAGAAGCCAGTAATTGCTTTATTTTATCAAAAGCCATCTGGCACTCGTCACACCAGGCAAAATCAACACCCGCTCGCAGCAAATAATACAGTGGCGCCGCTATCGTACTCAAGTTTTTTATAAATTTCGCGTAATACATAACCATACCTAAGAAAGACCGCAACTCCGAAACATTTGTCGGTACCGGTGTTTCCCTAATAGCTTTGACTTTCTCCGGACAAGTATGAGTACCGTTCTTAGAAATTACGTACCCTAAATACGTCACCGACTCCGCAAAGAACGTGCACTTGTCTTTCCTCACTCTGAGACCGTTCGACTGTAAAATATCGAATACCTTATGCAGATTATCTAGATGCTCCTGCTCATTTTTCCCCGTGATGATTATATCATCTAAGAACACCCCTACATCCGGTACCCGCGCAAACAATTGTTCTAAAATCTTTTGAAATATACCCGGACTCGATGCGAGACCGTATACCAATCTATTATAGCGAAACATCCCCTTGTGAGTGTTAATCACCGTGTATTCCCTAGTATTGTCCAGTTCAAGTTGCGCGTAGGCCTGGGAGAGGTCAATTTTTGTAAATCGTTCCCCGCCATGTAGCCTAGCCAGCAGATCCTCAACACGCGGCAGAGGATAACGGTCGACGTCTAACACTTTATTTAAGGTCACCTTATAGTCGGCGCATATCCTGATGTTACCGTCCTTTTTGGGCACGACCACGATCGGCGTGGCCCAGTCGGAGCGCTGCACGGGGGTGAGCACGCCGTCGGCGACGAGCTGTTCGAGCGCACGCTCCACGGGCTCGCGGTGCGCGTAGGCGAGCGGCCGCGCGCGCATGAACACGGGCCGCGCGCCCTCGCGCACGTGGATGCTGACCTTACCGCCAGTGAACCGACCCAGACCCTCCGCGAACACTTCACAATATCTGGAACTGAATTTTACAAAATTAAATCTATCCTGCGAGATACTATTCACACAGCTAACATTAGGTATTTGTATGCCCAGTTCCGCTAACCAGTGTCTACCTAGCAACATTGTTTTTCCCTTGTCTATAATATACAGCTCAAGATAGCGCTCCTTATCTTTATATCTAACGAGCGGCCTCCCATCCTCGTCGCCACTGAGAAGTATTAAGCGGAATGTACTTATCTAGTAAATAATACGACGACACGTCCGTAACATACTTCATTTATTCGAGACTAAAGTTTTCCTTGCTACCCTACCTTACAATATACTTAAGCTAATACCCTACACTAATTAATTACTATTTAATGATATTCAAATTATTGAAAAGGTAACACTGATTTACGACCTTCCACTTAGAGAAAATGTACCTGTTTTTCTATCCTAATATTATAAAGAGGAAAGATTTGATTCTTTGTTTGTTTGTTTGCATTGAATAGGCTCCAAAACTACTGAACCGAATTGAAAAATTCTTTCACTTTTGGGAAGCTACATCATCCCCGGGTAACATAGGCTATATTACCTATACTAAAAAAAATAGGAGTCCTTACTAAAACTACAATAATGTAACCCAAGGTGAAAAAAATAAAGTTTAACAATTTTAACTTTGCGTATTTGACAGTTCTAAGACTAGTTTTTACACCTTGGGTTACATTATTGGAGTTTTAGTAAGGACTCCTATTTTTTTTAGTATAGGTAATATAGCCTATGTTACCCGGGGATAATGTAGCTTCCCAAAAGTGAAAGAATTTTTCAATTCGGTTCAGTAGTTTTGGAGCCTATTCAATGCAAACAAACAAACAAAGAATCAAATCTTTCCTCTTTATAATATTAGGATAGAAAAACAGGTACATTTTCTCTAAGTGGAAGGTCGTAAATCAGTGTTACCTTTTCAATAATTTGAATATCATTAAATAGTAATTAATTAGCTCCCCGCGACATTCAACCTTTGATTGTCTAATTTGTTTTAGGATAAAACTATAAAATAGATAAAATAAAATGAATGGACGGGACCAGAAGAAGCGCATTTTTGAAGATTACATAATGAGCGCCGGCTCTCATTTCGTTTTAGTCGATCTCTAGCCGTAGGAAGTGTGACACGCGTTTATTGTTACATGATAACGAAACATCTGACAAAATTATGCCTTCGTGTGCTTTCCCGAAGTGTTAATACACAACAATAAACCGCTATTTATTTATTGCAATAAATGTACTGTTCATGGTTATATTTAGGTGTTGAAGTATATGTGCAACGATTTTGACTCGTTTTTACTGAGCAAGTCAATGGTTATGGCCCGTCCATAATTTTATTTTGGTCGAAGATCCCATGTACGTTTTCACTGTCTACACTACTTTATTGCTAAATTTCATCAAAATTATTTCACTCGCTTGGTCCGTGATATGATAACAAATAGACAGTGATTCAAAATGAGAAGTATTTAATATTTATAATTATTATTAAAACTAAAACAAAATACTAAAAGTTTATGTATTCCAGTGTCTCAAGTTTTATTTAGTAAGTCAAGAAAGTACCTACTTTTACAAAGCCCCTGTGCGCCTTTAAAATATGGTGGGTATTTATCATCGATAACTCAATCAAAAATTCTTTCACTTTTGGGAAGCTACATTATCCCCGGGTAACATAGGCTATATTACCTATACTAAAAAAAATAGGAGTCCTTACTAAAACTCCAATAATGTAACCCAAGGTGTAAAAAAATAAGATTTACAATTTTAACTTTGCGTGTTTGACAGTTCTAAGACTAGTTTTTACACCTTGGGTTACATTATTGGAGTTTTAGTAAGGACTCCTATTTTTTTTTGAAAACATAATATAGCCTGTCTGTAACGTCTGTCAGGTCAGCTAGTATGATATTTTTATGATTCGGAAGTAATATTATTCAGAGAAAATTCTTAGGATAATGGATACAATACATATAGCATGAATACATTTATATTTTGCATTATTAAAATGCTTATAAAATGAATCTGGAGACTATTTAGACAATTCCCTTTGCACCTTTGAAATGAATCATAAAGTTATTTCGTAAGTTAAAGTTCTCATTAAGATCAATTATCTTTGGGGATTGTTTATTTTTACTTTTATAAAGTATAGAAGTAGATTAATTTTCCAAATTAAGAAGTGAATCTTCATCATAATAATTTTTGAGATCATGAAAAAACATGAATAGAATATTTTAAATTAGTATAAAAACCACTCAAACTCACGATCGACTCGAATCGTCTCGACCGATAAAAATAACCGTGAGTGTAAGCCGTTTTTATAGGTATTTATAATGAATCCTCACGCAAGTTTTGATAGAATATTTTATATTACGAAACTAATTACAGAGACGGATATATAGATTGCAAAAATAAAAAATCTTCATTGGCCCATAAACTAGAAAATAAAGAATTGAATTGAATTGGTAGGTACGTACAAATAGTTTTTTTTTCTTTTTTTTAGGGCGAGTGGTTTTATTAACTAAACAAAAAAAGGCAAAAAAAAAAAAAACAATACTAACACTACAAATACAGTTAGAATGCCCATAGACCGTCGAAGGTCTAAAACTAACAATAATTTTAAAATTTTATATTCTATTCAAATTCTAATATTCTTAACATCATCGTAACTACAATGACTTTATTAGCATATTTCTACTATGTTATTAGTCTGTAAAACTATCGGTAGGTGATGCCCAGATGCATGAACATTTTGAGTAACAGAAAAGAATAAAATAGAATATCATTTATTACCATAAAGTAAATTTTTATAATAAAAATATTTACTACAAATGCTTCTATTATGGACTCGTAAATTTAGTGCACAATTCAATATTTTGTAGTTACGTGTGAGTAAGACCCATTGAGTCTCGCTCAGCAAACCAATTTTTTAACCAAAATGTTGAATTAGGTGACTCATCAATTTTTTTTTGTCAGTACCTACACTTGGTAGTGCTACGCAGTGACATGCAAATTTTACAAAGCTTTCATATCTCAGAGAGGTTTCAAATGTAACCGTTGCAGATTCCTTCGCCTATCGAACCGAATGCTTAATTAATTGAATCCATTTATTAATTAGATGGAAGGAGAGTTGTTTGAGAACGAAGTACCGTTGGTGTTTGTAATGGAATTGGATTCATGTAGAATCGTTCAGTAAGTAAATAGTACACTGATCATGGTAAGTTGAGAATTATAGTATCTTCAAATCTTACAGTTTTTATCCAAGCATCACCTCTTTTAATTTCGCAACTCACTGTGTTAACACACATCATCAGCCATTGAATGTCCACTGCTGAACAAGGTCTCCCTCTTAGAGAGGGGTGTTGCCATAATCCCCACGCTTGGCAGGCGGCTTGGAGATCGCAGTACGTTCACCGTGTACTAACAGGACGCTGCTGCCCATCCTCCGGTGGTTCTGGTCGCAGGTTTAGGACATACCCGGGTCCTGTCTGTGTTAAAATGATGTTGATATTAATAATTGAAAACACAGGTTAAACATAGTAAAATGCAACGTGAGCATTCATCATGAAGTAATTTTTTTAAAGAAAGTATAAGAAAACACGGCTCACTGTAAACATAATATACATCTTTATTTCTATACACATATATTAACAATTTGTAGGATTATTACTTAATTCATTTTAATAATGAAGTGATCACAGTTAAGGATTGGTTACTACAATACATGGTTTTTAAATCAGTGCACTTATTATTCATATTGTGAAATAATGGTGTACCCACATTATTTCAGGCAGATACTTAGTAATAGCAACACGGAGCGTATATTGGGAAGTGTTGTCCCTTCGACGGCAGGAATCCAAGTGAGAGCTCCGTCCAGTCGTCGCTTGTCGTTTAGTCCGGTGTGAAGTTGTCCAGTACCGACTGGAACGAAGTTGTTGCGCAGACGACTTCACATCAAAATCTGTTGTACAAGACTTGCCAGTTGCAAGGGCGATAACAAAAGAAACCTTTGTTACGTACGAGACGCTCTGCAGCCAAGACAAGTGGAGTGATTACTATGAAAAGCAGCTGGTGGCAATGTGGCAAATGGATGCAAAAAACAGAAAACCGTGTCTTGTGGTGCTCTTTAAAAGAGACCGTCCATCAATACGGATATCAAATAGGCTGATAATAATGATAATGACTTACCTATAATTACAAAAATATATACAGTGTAGGTCCGTTGATATAAATACACTTTACTTTAGCGTATTCATTTTGATAGTTTTCACGACGACAATCCACCAAGTCATGATTCAAGATATGATAAAATTATTAAGTAATCTAAAGATTTGTTCACGTAATTATTATAGGGTAAAATAAGTGAAAAATCTAATGCGAAATAGGACAGTAACAAAAGTAAGAAGCCGTTTTTTATGCCATGAGTGGCAAACAAGCAAACGGGCTGTCTTTTGCATGGTAAGCGATCCCTGCATATGACACTTGTAATACCACTAACCTTTCAAGATTCTTTCAAAAGGCCTTTTGAAAACTCCTATGTTTTAGACTCTCTAAAATAAAACCTTTTCTCTCTCGATACAATCTCAGTTATTTCTCACATTGAGACTAATTGCCACAAATTATCCGCATCCCGCTCGAGTCTATTGTGCTCGAATTAATCCTGCATCCTACTTCCACAAAACAAAGAGGAATTAAGCGCACTGCAGTGGAAAACAGTGGTGTATGTAATGAACAGCCTAAATTTCACTAATCAGTGTTAGTTTATGTACGCCACTAGTCGTAATGTACTAGGATGAGTATGTTGGTAGTATTGTAATGTACAAAGTCATCATCATCATCATCAGCCAGAAGACGTCCACTGCTGAACATAGGCCTCCCCCTTTAACCTCCAGACTGAACGACAGCCTGCCTTTTGCTTGCACTTGATGCCCGCGACTCTCATAATGTCTTCGGTCCATCTAGTGGGAGGCCTCCCTACGCTGCGTCTTCCGGTTCGTGGTCTCCACTCCAGAACCTTACTTCCCCATCGGTTATCAGTTCTTCGAGCGATGTGGTCTGCCCATTGCCATTTCAACTTGCAAATTTTAACAGCTATGTCGGTGACTCTGGTTCTTTGGCGAATATCCACGTTTCGGATTTTATCGCGCAAAGAAACTCCGAGCATAGCTCTCTCTCAAGTACAATGTACGAGTACCTACGAGAACGCGAAAAGGTTTCTTCAAGTCGAACACCTATAGTTTTATAGCCTAGCCCACATCGTGCAGCACCAAGCGAAGCGATAAAGTCTCTTCGTGGACAAGTTGACGCGACGTTTGAATGTGCTTTTGTAGATATTTTTGTGACGGTTTACAAAATGCGTATGTAATGCTGTTGCGATATTTATGAGATTTTATAGGTATGCTTAGTTCATTGCAGGTACAATTTGAAGTACGAATATTTAATCAATATTTGTGGAGGGGTTGTGGAGGTCAGTGAGGAGGAGGAGGGGAGAGAGAGGAAGTCACTGTTAGAGGGAACCACTTGTTATTAGAAGCGCAGTGACTATGACCTGTGGCAGTTAAGAAGTTAGAGTCTTTATAGGTTGGCAACGTATCTGTGTTTCCCCTGATGTTACAGGTGACGGTGATCGCTAACCATCAGGCGGCCTGTCAGTTTGTTTGCTACATAAGGCATAGAAAGTGTCTGAAGAAGATTTCACTGGTCAATAAGACTTTTGAAATTGTTATATGATTATTTACGGGATATTTGGGTTGTGGAATGAGCTCCCAATATCTCGGCGCAGTTAATGCACCATGTGTCATATAACTTTAGTGAACAACCGTGATAGTTTAAAACAGTGTTTTGGAATTGTGTTCCAAAAAGTCTAAATCTAGATCCTTTTGTCAATTACGTTTCTTCTTTACCAGCAAACCCTAGTAGCCAGCCCTAGTGTCCAAACACTAGGGCTGGCTAATTCGCATACATGAACTTACCAGAGCACAAAATGTGTATCCAACAAAAAAAATCAAGCCATGCAATATTTGTCTATAATATAGCCTAAGATTTTTTACAAAATACAATTTAACGTACTGTCATGATTAACGTATACGACTGCTATACGTGGTTAAATGGTTTGTCGAAGAATTAAAAAATAATTTGTTTGTTTATTCAATCACGAACAAATTTGGAAGCGGGCTTTGTATGGACAAAACAGGATTAACAGGTAAATTCAATTTAAAAATACAACCAAATCCAACGTGGTAATGCCGCCAGCATGCTGGGTACGCTGCCAACTGGTAGTGGGCTTGAGCATTTGGATTGTCTTTAGACCGTCAACGGTCTATGGGCAGTCTAACTGTATTTGTAGTTTTAGCTTGTATATTGTTTAGTTAATAAAGGCGCTTGCCCAGAAAAAAAAAGTAAAAAAAAAAAAAAAAACAAATAAAATAAAGAAAAACAACCATCCAAATAATGTGTCCATTATAAAACCTTGTAGGGAATTATGCAATTCACGGTAATTTATGTCAATCTAGTTCAAAACCAAGCATAAACAGTATAATTATTATGAAATTAGTGAATAAAGGACGGATTTAAAGCGAGGGCCATAGATGAATCACGAGCAAGTGAAAGATTCTAACAACCGAACCACGATCGTATAGGGGGTGATTCATTATGATTGAATCACGATCGTGGCGAAGTGTTAGAATCCTGAGTGACGCGAGTGATTCATGGCCCTCGATATAAATCCGTTTTATTCAAGAGTTGCATACTATACTTTAGACCATGTATACTAGAAAAAGAAAGATTTAAGGAGTTTGTATTGTATCGAGTATTTTTTTTCGCAAGGAGGTTGTATATCATTGAGGTGGAGGTCTAATATATTGGTATGTTCTAAATTATATCACCAAAATGGTCATTAAAAGCTTTTTTTTTCACTTTTTCCAGTGAAGAAAATATAAATGCCGTTCTAATTTAAACAACAACAAAAAAAACTGTGTTTCACAGAACTAAAGTAAAGATTTTTTTGCGGCGATAACATATAAATTATATTAATATTACTCTTTGCATATGAGGAGGTGAAGAACAAAACCTCACATTTCCAGTTTTTCAAATTTTAGAGAATACATAAAAATGTCTCGACGGAATTTCTCTTTTTCAACGGAAAAGTGTGGTTTTGTTCGAACTCTCGATTTCAAATGAAATTTTATATAGGAAAAGAGGTGTGTTTGACAAGGTTTTACTTACATGCTTCAATCAAATCAAAAACGATCAATCAATCAATAATTTTTTTTTTTTTTTTTTTTTTTTTTTTTTTTAAATTTAACATTTTCAATTTATAATTTTTTGCCCAAAAATAAAAAAAAAACGAAATTTTTAATAGTGGAAAAGTGAGGTTTTGTTCTTCACCTCCTCATATAATAGCTAACCGCTACTATGAAAACTGGTCTGTTAGTGGTACCGTGGTTGTCAAGTGCCGTGCTATTTGAACAGGACGATAACAAGATTTCACGGGCAAAGCTTTTATTGCGAAAAAAGTCGAGAAGACTTAACGAACCTACCTAACTCATATTTCAGTTGTCTACGAGTTGTCGCCCAAAGAGATTACTAAAGTCAGCCCCAGTTTTTAAAGTGTCATTTTTTATTAATATTTATGAACTTAAATTAAAGTTTCTAACAATGTTACAGCTCAGCATTATTAACTTCGCGATGTTTTTGTTTCATCATCATCATCATCATCAGCCAGAAGACGTCCACTGCTGAACATAGGCCTCCCCCTTTAACCTCCACACTGAACGACAGCCTGCCTTTTGCATCCACTGGATGCCCGCGACTCTCACAATGTCGTCGGTCCATCTAGTGGGAGGCCTCCCTACGCTGCGTCTTCCGGTTCGTGGTCTCCACTCCAGAACCTTTCTTCCCCATCGGTTATCGGTTCTTCGAGCGATGTGGTGTGTTTTTGTTTAACTGTGTCCAACAGCAGCAAACGTAACATCATTCGAATTTCAACATTTTGGTAAATGTAACACAGTTCAAAATTTGTGTGGATGTTTAAATCTACAAACATAAATTATTTACTCAGAAAAAATCTAGCACGCAATGAAATTACGTTCAATCGTTACGTAAAGTCCGCTCCATATATCAACAGAGATGTCCTAACATAGTTTTAAGCTTATTTTATTTAATTACTAGCGGTCCGTCCCAGCTCCGCGCGGGTATAGTTATATAGCGCATTAAAATAGCCTATATTAATCAGTGATAATGTAGCATTCATATGGTGAAAGAATTTTTAAAATCGGTCCAGTACTTTTTGAGCCAATTCGTTACAAACATACTTACATACAAATCTTTCCTCTTTATAATATTGTATCGATAGCCCAACTGACACAGAAGATCGATAATAATTGTGTACCTCTATAGTTATATGTATAAAAGCAACCTACGGCATGTAGAAAATAGACATTTTTATTTATGTACAAAAAAACATATTTGGAAAAATGTTATAAAACACACACATTACAAATTGTTTTTGCTCACAAACTGGTTCAGCATAATGCGAACAACTTGCGCTGGTCTGCTGTTGAAACCACCGGTGCCATTGCCCACGGTTAACTCACGGGAAATGAAAATAATAATAATAAATACGCAGGGGTGACTTTGTCGAGCAATGGCGAGTCGTCGGTTAGTGGCGACACCTTGTACCCTGATTCCATGGGGCTAAATTAGAACTCTGACCCCTGGCTTGCCCTTACCGGCCGTCTGGGGGTGGAAACCGCAAGGGCTAAGAACCTAAGCTCCAGGGTGAAAGTGTTAAAGAGCATAACGCCCGAGTAGCTCTTAGTAAAAGTGCAGCACACCTCTCGACACCCTAAGCCACCCACGCCAATGTTGCCCCTCCGGTGCCAAGATGCGGCATCCATTATGGGGGGCCCATTTAGTGGGTGGCAAGTCATCACCTTACAAAATATCTTGAAATGAGGCATAATTGGCGGGTGCCGTACCTCATACCATAGACCAGGAACATATCATCAAGAATTCACCACAATAGACCATTTTTTTTTTATCCACTACTGTACAATAGTTTTATAATCCATTTTTTACCCATAATTGTAAATTTTGTACCAGGGCCTCTTGGTGTTGGCTTCGGCCCCACCAATGCCTAAAAAATGTCCGAACTAGACCCGTGTTTACATTGAAATATAGTGATAATAATAATATATGAACTTACCTTTATTAACTAAACAAAATACAAGCTAAAACTAAAACTACAAATACAGTTAGACTGCCTATAATATATTATAGCAACAATGTAACACCTAAGAATCTAACATTTAAACAAACTTAGCAAGCACTTGGCATGCCACGTTTCAATATTATATTTGAAACTCAACAAGATAGATTTATTAAGCTGCAATGGTAATCCACTTCAAAATGAGGAGCAGCATTTTGGTCACGCACCGAACATCTCTAACCACATGCTTCACATGTTATTGTAAAACCTCTGGAAGGCGCACTTTGTAAGCTATATCGTATATGCTGACAATAAAATTTAGAAAATAGCATTCGTACACTTGAAACTTTCAAGGACGGTGAAGGTCCTACATGCTTAAATCTGAAATGATTCGAGTACTTACACGTTTTGAGACAATCATCATCATCATTTCAGCCATAGGACGTCCACTGCTGGACACAGGCCTCCCCATCGATCTCCAAAAGGGCCAGTTGGAAGCGGCCTGCATCCAGCGTTTCCCTGCGGTCTCTTTTAGGTCGTCTGTCCATCTTGTGGGTGGACGTCCTACGCTGCGCTTACTGGTCCGTGGTCTCCATTCCAGAACCTTTCGGCCCCATCAGCCATCTGTTCTGCGTGATATGTGCCCTGCCCACTGCCACTTCAACTTGCTAATCCGGTGAGCCAATGAGGCATGAGTGAGGCAATGTTTCTGACTTACCTACGACATGCGAATATATTTTTGAGGTGAAAACTTCTTTAGGCACGTTAGGCACTTTTTGGGATGGGAAAAAAACACTGAACTTGCATTACCGTCATGCTCAGATACTCGTTCGGCTAAAGTCGTCTCGAGTCGACTAAGGGAGCGAAAGAGTTGATATAGTCCACCTTGATGAAGATTACACTTGTGCCGTGTATTTTTTTTTTTACTGCTTTTTTTTTCTTTATTTTTATAATTCTCTTCATCCGCATTTGGAACCAAAACTTTACTCAATCTTTTTGGTCACGTATACAATGCGGAGTGAACGAAATACAAAGTTACAAAGTAATCATTTTAAAAAGTTTGACAGTTATTATCCGAGTAGAATTTTTCTTTCAAAGCTTCTAATGTTAGTTGCAACTTTTACTTGCAATCAGAAACTAAAAGTTTGGAGTGTGCACTGGCCATAAAATAATGTCTACTTTGAAAGCGTGCAAATACGTTGAATTACGTGACCAGAGTTATGAAAGAGAGATCTCAAGTTCTAGATATAATTTGAGAGATGGAATTATTTGATTTCAATAATTTCTTGAGGAGCAAATATGTATATTTCTATAGATAATATGAACTAAAACATACCATTGTTATCTATCTTATGGGTTTAGGACATAAAAAGCACATAAAACCTACTTAGTTTTTGTCTATATAATCTGTTAGATGCGCCCCGCGGTTTCACCCGCGTTGTGATGAAAAATGGTGATGATGATGATGATAAAAAGTAGCCTATGCTACTTTCCGGCCTCTGAACTATACCCATGTAAAAAATCAGGTCGATCGGTTGCTTTGTTGCTGCGTGAAACAGGAACAAACAAACCAACAAACTTTTCGCATATCTCTATCTCTACGTCTGTCTGTATGTCTGTATGGCCGCTAACTCCTCCGTAACCACGCAACGGATTTTGATGCTGTTTTCACCTTCAGTTAGATATATTTTCACGGAAGGTTTATATATATAACTAGCGACCCGCCCCGGCTTCGCAAGTAAATTACACTCGTGCGAAGCCGGGCGGGCGGGTCGTTAGTTTTATAATATTAGTATGATCTAGTTAAAAATCAATCCCTATTTACCTTGGTCACGCCATAACTTAAAAAGGACTTTACCGATTACCATCTTATTTTTTTTTTTTTTTTTTAAGTTTTCTATTACTCTGTAGAAGGTTCTTACGGAAAGAAAAATTAAGAATATTGCGCAGAAAATTGGAAAATGACAGAAAACTTAGCTAAGATTCAACTTCGCGTGTTTGACAGTTCTAAGGCGGAACAACGTCTGTCGGGTCAGCTAGTCTATACTAATATTATATAGAGGAAAGATTTGATTGTTTGTTTGTTTGCATTGAATAGGCTCCGAATCTACTGAACCGATTAGAAAAATTCTTTCATTGTTGGGTAGGTACACTATCCTCGGGTAACATAGGCTATATAAAAAAAAATGGAATCTTTACTAACACTCCAATAATGTAACCCAAGGTGTAAAAAAAATCATTTAAACCCGTACGAAGCCGGGGTGCGTTGCTAGTAATATAATAAAATCCACTCTTACAGCAAACATTGTTCATTTTAAGCTAAATAAAATAACAATAATTATGATAAATATCCAACCCAAATAATAATATAACATACTACTTTTCAAACACAATACAAAAACAACAAGTTAAAATTATCTGGCGTACTATCGGCGTTCAAAATTAAATGAATGTGGGGCTAAATTTTCATAAGGGTGAATAAACAAGGGCTGCAGACGGTAAATATTTGAAACTCGGCCAAAAACGTGATTAGCTCTCGCGAAATTCATCTGAATTTCCGTGCTTGTAAAGAAAATTTTGGAAGATTAAATTTTACTTTAGTACTTACCGTGAGAGTTTTTAGCTGTATTATCAGTTAAAGTTAAAAGTTAAAACTAAATCATACTAATATTATAAATTCGAAAGTGTGTTTGTTTGTTTGTTGGTTTGTTCGTTTCTCTATTTTTCAAGATCAAGTGAGGGTAGACGAACAAAACACCCGCTCTTCACGCGCAGTGTTCAGTCAGCTCGTGACCACGGCCATTGTAACATGGTCGAAACGTCGAGCGAAAGGTACACATTTTTACCTAAATTAAATAATATGCGATAAGTCCCGATAATTATTCAAAACATGTGTTCAAATCGCGAAAGTTTAAAAAAAAAAAAAAAAAAACTTGTTCGACTTGATTTTTTACAAAGGTATTAAAGTTCAAGGGCCAGAAAATTACATAGCCTACTTTTCATTATCATCACTACGTGGATGAAACCGCGGGTCGCAGCTAGTAAAGAGTGAAAAGTTAGTTGATTAGATTTATATGAAATCATTTGAATATATTCTTATTTTAACCAATAACTAATTAACCTCGGGAGGTTAAAACAAAAAATATTATATTTAACCTTAGCAAGATAATCGTAGTAGGTTATTTTATATTCGGGTTGAATGTTAACATTGCAGAGCCACTTAGGATTAATCCTAAGTGGCTCTACCACAATTTTTGGACCACCTGAGTCCCGCTTTCATATAAATAAAGATTCGAAAGTTTAATCAAACCACAATCATGATCAATTCAAATAAACTAACGATGAAACGGCTTACTGAAGTTAGGTTATTTGAAAATAATTGAGTGTATCCTACTTATATAATATTACTAGCGACCCGCCCGCCCGGCTTCGCACGGGTGTAATTTAAATGCGAAGCTGGGGCGGAACGCTAGTTATATTTATAAACCTTCCTTGAAAATGTATCTAACTGATTGTGAAAACCGCATCAAAATCCATTGATGGTTTAGGAGAAGTTAGCGGCCATACAGCCATACAGACAGATTGACAGATGCGGAAAGCGACTTCATTTTATACTATGTAGAGATTATAAGCGCGAAAGTTTCTATGTATGGATGTTTGTTCCTCTTTCACGCTGCAACGGAACAACGGAACGACCTGTTTTTTTGCATGGGTATAGTTCAAGAGCCAGAAAGTGACAAAGGCTACTTTTCATCATAATCATCACCATTTTTCATCACTACGCGGGCGAAACCGCGGGCGCAGCTATTTTTGTCATATTCCTGGAAAGTTTTCAGTAAGAAAGTGTATTTGATTGAGCTATTTGTTATCTTCCTAAGGTTTTCGAACGTAGACCATGGACCAGTAAGTGTCGCGTAAGACGTCCAATCACAGGATGGAGAGACGACCTAAAACAGACCGCGGGGAAACACAGATGCAGGCCGTTTACAACTGGTCTTTTTGGAGATCGATGGGGGAGCAATGCCCAGCAGTAGACGTCCTATGGCTAATAATGATGATGTAAATAAATCTTTCAGAGCGCCTGGTTAATGCGACGCGTGACCAAAATGCTGGCGTGTTTCTGGCTCAACGCATAATTATTGCCATTCAACGTGGTAATTCCGCCAGCATGCTAGGTACGCTGCCAGCTGGTAGTGGGCTTGAGCATTTGGATTGTCTTTCGACCTTTAACAGTCTATGGTTAGTCTAGCTGTATTTGTAGTGTTAGTTTTAGCTTGCCGAAATTTGCAAGTTGAAGTGGCAATGGGCAGGCCACATCGCTCGAAGAACCGATAACCGATGGGGAAGAAAGGATCTTGAGTGGAGACCACGAACCGGAAGACGCAGCGTAGGTAGGCCTCCCACTAGATGGACCGACGACATAGTGAGAGTCGCTGGCATCCAGTGGATGCAAAAGGCAGGCTGTCGTTCATTGTGGCGGTTAAAGGGGGAGGCCTATGTTTAGCAGTGGACGTCTTCTGGCTGATGATGATGATGTTTGACCGCCAACTCGCCTGATGTAAAGTGACGATGCGGTCTACGATGGAGCATGCTTGCCTAGAAGAAACCGATTCACTCGTGATTTGAAGACACCCAGATTGTAACTACCGGGGAACACCCATTCAGGCAGCGCATTCCACAGACCAGCAGTACGCATAATAAAAATGTAATCAAAGCGCTTTGCGCGATAAACGTTTCGGATTTTATCGCGCAAAGAAACTCCGAGCATAGCTCTCTGCATACGCAAACGCGGTCAAACGCAAGCCTATATTTTTTTTTTACCTTTTATATAAGCATACATACATACTTATACACCTAAACATACAATTGTCTTTCTGGGTAGTTAGGTAAATAGCATGATGGCTATCATTCTTAGCAAAAATAAAACGCGTCTCATAAACTCCACCCCCGACCTTTTACAATTAATTAAGATTCTATAGACACTCCAGTTTACGCACAGCGGTGAAATATGAAATGACTTTAAAGTCCCGAATAGCGTTCGTAAAGTTAAAACGGATGCCTCCTTTATTAACCAAACAGACCCCAATTTCGGGACATCGAGTCCGTCCCATTTAGCACGGGCTCTATACAATCACGTCTTTTGATAATATTATGTGGAGGGATCACTAAAATGGGACATTCACGATACCCTCGTTCTGTCTAATCTATTGCGCTTTCTTTTATTAGTGAGTCCCGGGATTTTGGAATTAATTGGAAAGCTTTTACACTATCGCTAGTTATGGAAAAGGGTGCGTGAGGGGTTAAATTTAATCAATCGAGTTATCAACTGAAGGGTCGGTGTTGTTGAAAACAATTACTGCAGCATTGTTATTCAGTGGGGAAACTCTTTGCTCTTACAATAATTTTGTAGTATGAAGAGGGCATACCACGGCCAAGAACTTTGATGAATAGGTATTTAGCAAATCTATTGCTGTCCCCTGACCTCAAGCCTCTCCCAGTAGAGCGCAAGAGGGACAACTGCAGCTCGGATCGATAATACCTACGAAAAGTAGACAAAATCATTGTCTCGTATTTTTCTGTTTCCTCATTCAAAACTAAGCCAATTTCATTATTTTTTAAATTAATAGATGTGAAAAAGATTGAACTATGCTTCTATCAATTATTTTTGTTTTATAAACTCGTATTTTTTTTTTTGATAGACGTCTGAACATGACGGTAAAAAAATCTATTTATGGGATATTTAAAGGCTCATATTTCTTATACTAGTTAACTTATAAGGTAAAATAAATGATAGAAGCAGGTCAATGGGGGAGATAAATAAAAAAAAAATACAGTTCTAGTGGTATTATCCAGGGAGGAAACACGAGAATACGTTTGTACTAGTATGGACAAAACACGGCCTGTGTGTCCACTTAAGCTTTTTTTTTAATAATGCAATCTCAGAGTAAGAATATCTAAACTATTAAATCACAACCTCTTTACACTAATAATATAAATATAAAACTGACTATCTTTCAAAATGGCTCAACTGATATTAATGATAATTTGCAAAAAAATACAGTTAATAAGAGTATAAGTAGATATATAGACATATAGATAGCCCGTTGGTCGAGTTGGTAGTGAACCTGCCTTCTGAGCTTGGGGGCGTGGGATTCCCACCTAGGACAAACATTTGTGTGATGAACATTTGTGTTTGATCTATATCTGGGTGTTAATATCTATTTAAGTATGTATTTAAACCCATATATTATGTATGTATATCAGTCTCTGGCAGCCATATCACAAGCTTTGCTTAGTTTGGGGTCAGATGACCGTGTGTGCAAAAATGTCCCAAATATTTATTATTATTATATTATTAGATATATAGACGAATACTTGATACTTTTATGGAGGACCACTGAAAACAGAAATACTGTGGGTGACACTGCGGGACGCAGCGAGTGTAAGCAACACAAAATATAATCCTACTTGTCGAGTCAAGAAGGATAATGCTTCCTTAGATAAAACTACCACCACCACCACCTTTACCAGCGCCTTTTATTGTATAAAGCGCAGGTACGGCCGCATATGGAGTATTGCTCACATCTCTGGAGTGGTGCACCGAAGTACCAGCTTGATCCTCTTGACTCCTTGCAGAGAAGAGCCGTTAGACTTGTCGATGATCCGAACCTATCTGGCAAGTTGGAGCCGCTTAGCTTGCGCAGAGACGTTGGTTCGCTTAGCTTGTTCTACAGATATTATAACGGGGAATGCTCTGATGAACTTTTTGACCTTATCCCTCCATCCCGGTTTTACCACCGAACCGGTCGCCATCGCCAGAAATGCCATCCGCACATTATAGATGCGTGGAAGTCTCGCACTGTTCGATTTGATCGATTGTTTCTGCCACGCACCTGTAAGTTGTGGAATGGCTTACCACCTTCGGTTTTTCATCCGAAGTATAATTTGGACTGCTTCAAACGAAGGGTGAATAGAGTCCTCAAAGGTAGGCAACGCACTGACAATGCCCCGGGTATTGTAGGTGTCTATAGGTAGCGGTGACCACTTACCATCAGGTGGCCCGTAGCTTGTTTGCCACTTATTCTATTAAAAAAAAAAAAAAAAAAAAAAAAAAAAAAAAAAAAAACTAAGGGTGACGCAAAATAGGCCAATGAATGCCCTAGTTGCGGGAAATGTCCGCTACACAAGTAGTAACTAGATAAAACTAATCTATGCTAAGCTATAGAGTAGATAGTACAAAAACCTTTCCGCTTTTTACGCATTATCTAAAGCTATATATATAAACAACCAGTCAACAGAGGCGTGTCCAAGTTTAGTATCTTTCAGAATAAATCAGTCCGCACAAAATAGATGTTCGGAATCTCAAGCGTAGGCCTTAAGTACGCTCTAAAATATGACTTTAATAATGCGTTCTTGTAGCGCTAGCATTAATCTTGTACAGTATAATGCCGTAAGAAAAAGTGAGAATATGTAGTCGGTACTTAAAATAATTTATGGTGAATTGTCAGGCAACTTCTCAAGTGCTCGGTTCAGCTTTTAATTTCACGACGCCGAGGCGCTGCTTCAAACTCTTAACCTGAAGAACTTGAACAACCAAAGAGATGAAAGTTTGCAGTTCAAAAGACGTTGCTTTTTTGTATGACGACTGCCTCTTAGACGATACGAAGATTGCTACTTGAAATATTAATTGTACGCAGTCTTTTTCTTTTTTCCGTCTGTCTGTCTGTATATCCGCTGACTGTCAAACCACGCAACTAATTTTGATGCGATTTTCACCGTCAGATATTTTTTTACGGAAGGCTTATACAATACAAACAACGGACCCGGGTATGTCCTAAAACTGCGACCAGAACCACCGGAGGATGGGCAGCAGCGTCCTGTTAGTACACGGTGAACGTACTGCGATCTCCAAGCCGCCTGCCAAGCGTGGGGATTATGGCAACACCCCTCTCTAAGAGGGAGGCCTTGTTCAGCAGTGGACATTTAATGGCTGATGATGTGATGTGATACAATACAATATTTCTTTATTACACACCAAAAATACAAATGTAACTTAAACTAACATAAAAAACAAATTTACGGCAGCATAATGGGCGGCCTTACCGCCTTATGTATATAACGCTTATTTATGTATATAACTAGCGACCCGCCCCGGCTTCGCACGTAAATTACGCCCGTGCTAAGCCAGGGCGGGTCGCTATCTCTATCTCTTCTCTATGTCTATCTCTATCTCTACATAGTATAAATTGAAGTCGCTTTCCGCGTCTGTCTATATGTCTGTATGGCCGCTAACTACTCCTATACCATGCAACGATTTTGATGCGGTTTTCACCATCAGTTAGATACATTTTTGTCCTAGATGGGTTCGATTCCCATCTAGGACAAACATTTGTGTGATGAACATTTGTGTTTGTTCTATGTCTGGGTGTTATTATCTATTTAAGTATGTATTTAAAAATATATATGTACGTATATCAGTTTCTGGCAGCCATATTACAAGCTTTGCTTAGTTTGGGGTCAGATGACCGTGTGTGCAAAAATGTCCCAGATATTTATATTTATATTTATTTATATTTTACATACATTTTCTAGGAAGTTTTATATATATAACTAGCTACCCGCCCCGGCTTCGCACATAAATTACACCCGTGCGAAGCCAGGGCGGGTCGCTATTGATCTATAAATTACTTATAGCAAGCAAACAACGCATGACGTGACACCCGCACCGGCAGCTAAGCTGGATATTACAAAGGCATCGATTTTGTAGTACCGCGAACTAAATTAAACCAATTTAACAGGACTAAAATTATCTGCATCTATTAACATTTCAATGTGTGACAAATTTATCTTATTTTATTTATGTTACTCGGGAATTACTCACGTGAGATTAAGCCGGTTACTCCGACTATAGTTTCAACCGCATTAGACGGCCTTTTTCAAGGTGAATGCGCGCGCGCGGCTGCGTCTCGCTTTGCACTACGGGCCGCCGCGCGGCGCGCACGTGATGACACCGGCTGCTTTACATAAATAAAATGTGTGAAAACCACGTCAGTTTCAATACTAAAATTTATCTTAGTTCAAAAAATGGCATGACGAATCGACATCACTATATTCTGGCCTTGGATTGGCCTAGATATAACAAGTAATATTTTTTTCTGGTGATTACTTGTAATATGCAAAAGTGATCCAGCAGATTAAACCAACAGTAATCCTGGATTACTTCATTCACGTACAGCATTCAATTAGTGAACCGAATAAAAAAAACTGCTTGAATAATTTAGACGACATTTCTATTTTATAATATCGTTTTAGCTATGGAACCCTAGAGCATTAGGAAGTTTCTAACCCAAAAATGTTATTACGCGATAGAAGATTTTTTCAACGATAAAATTAAATTATAATTAAAATATTAACATCGATCTCTTAAGTTTAGTTAGAAGGTAGCATCCGTAGGTTTAGTTTGTTTGCATTCCATTTCATAATTTACCTAACTTATCGCATTAAATACTTCATCCTAAGTTAAGTTTAAATAGTAGATAATTATCATGTAATAGATTTAATAGACGTAATTATAAGTGTATCTATAAGATTTAAATATATTCAATGTCTGTGGTCTGGTTTGTGACCAGCCACAACATTAACCATTGCTGCACCCTTTATGCAGGGTATATTACACAATGTACTCTAAAACTTAGTTTTTAGAAGAAGAAAGTGTACATATTTGCAATAAAGAAAGAATAAAGAGCATACTCAGAATTCAATTATTGTATTTATATTACGTATACTCAGTCGTATTTTTTTTCTTTGTATAAACTTTACTTGCTTAACTTCAAGTCTTAAAATATCCTACCCTAAAACAAGCAGTTTAATATCTTTGAAAATATTTACGGCATCGTTTTAACGTGGAAACAATTTTTAAAAACAATCCATTTCTGTTCCTCGTATCTGCGACGCCACATTTAAGAGAAATACTTTTCCGGCAAAGAATTTTGTCTCTCTCATTCCTTAATGTATTGTTATTTTTTGTCAATCTCCTTTATTACACATTCTCGACACTTATTATAATGTAAGTACCGAATAATTCACAGATTACGAAAGCAGATTACACAAAATACAAAATTATGCTACACTCTGAAGATTTACCCGAAAAATTTCAGTAATTATTATATAAATTTTTGAATAAAAAATAGGAATATTATGATGTTCTCAGTAAAACCCATCCCACCATTTTCTGTCCACATCCGTATTACAAATAAGTCACATATTTCAAACCACCCGACAAGTTATACTAAAAATTTATTATGTAAACTTTTAAATCATTTTCACTTTACTCTTTCTGTGATATAAAAGACTGTCCCTTACTTTCCGTCCAGCAAGTTGTGCAGAACGCACTCTGCGTTCGCTAACTAGTCCAGTCAAGCTGTAGAGGCCAAAAGGCCAACAATATATATAAAAAAAAAAAAAAAAAAAAAACCGTCCAGCCGGTAAGTGGGAATATGATAGGCTGAAATGATGATGATGAAACTTCCACGTTCACAAATAAGAAGTCGCACTAAATGATTTTTAGCTAGTTCGACTCATTCAGCCCGTTTTTTTTTTTTGTTGAACATTCTATTTCTTTTTCACTCACGCATCGTAATTTTTAGTTTCATCATCATCATCATCAGCCAGAAGACGTCCACTGCTGAATATAGGCCTCCCCTTTTAACCTCCACACTGAACGACAGCCTGCCTTTTGCATCCACTGGATGCCCGCGACTCTCACAATGTCGTCGGACCATCTAGTGGGAGGCCTCCCTACGCTGCGTCTTCCGGTTCGTGGTCTCCACTCCAGAACCTTTCTTCCCTCTCTCCATTGCCCGCTGTGTGACTCTGAGATTTTCCAAAAGGCCAACAGTTAAGGACCACTTCTCAGTACCATATGTCATCACTGGCAACACACACTGGTCAAAGACCTTCGTCTTGAGGCACTGTGGTATCTTGGACGAGAAGATGTTTTAGAAGACAATTTCCCGAACGCTGCCCATCCGAGTTGGATTCTTCCGGCGACCTCTTTGCCTAAGTTGGTATTTTTTTTTAGTTTACTGTGTTAAAATAATGCCAGTGGATCAATAAAAAACAGTACGGCGAAGGCCATAGTATTCACTAGGCATAAAATCTCTTTAACGGTACTCTTTTGTTTCTGTTTCTTCATAATCTGTGAGTAAGTTGACGCGAGAATAAAAGCCCCGAAAGCTACTTTGGGAAAATGCTTAAGAAATTCAAGGATTACTCGAACGTTATGTTTCTATGAAACTGTTGGGAAATCTTCTCTTTTATGAAAATGTTTTTGTAAAAATACCTATCTTCGGATCTTGACGTACTTAAACATGAGACCAAATAAAAAAAAACTGACAAGTACGAGTAGGACTCGTGCTCTGAGGGTTCCGTTGGACGGAAACCTTTAGAGTGCGAGTCCAAAAAAAAAAAATTACTGAAGTTGAAATATTGAAAGGTAAAGTTAACTTTGTAGTTGACAATAAGGTTCTTCCATACATAGCAACCACAAAATGTAAGTTTGTAAAAAAATATTATTTATATGATATAACTTCAAATTAACAACTTTCAGATTTATTCCTTTATATTCGCTGTAAAACCTTGCCTCTTGGCAAAATTCATGATTCTAGGTCAACGGGAAGTACCCTATAGGTTTTGATTCCCCTGTAAAATCGCAAAATATGCGACATAATCCTTCATATCTTTTAATTGCGTTGACTTACTTTTTTAACTTTTATTTTTTTACAGCCGAAAGAAACCGTAAACCCAAGTATTTAGTATTAATTTTAACCTGATACCTTTACGCGTTCTTGAGAAAAAGGGTCTTGACAGACGGACAGACAGACGGACAACGAAGTGGTCCTATAAGGGTTCCGCTTTTTCCTTTTGAGGTACGGAACCATAAAAATAAGTCAAATTCGATAGCAAGCTATCTTATGCAAGAGTACCACCGCTCTTTTTCGGTACTTGAAGGATCCCCTCGTATTATATATCCAGATTATGTAGGATTGCACCTACTAGAACCTCGAACCTCCTCGGTGGCCTGCCTCTGTGCATGACGGAGGACACCTGGATTTCTATAGGAACGCATCAAAGGAGGTGTAGAAGAAAACCTTACATTTCCAGTTTTTCAAATTTTAGACAATACATAAAAAAATGTCTCGACGGAATTTCTCTTTTTCAACGGAAAAGTGTGGTTTTGTTCAAAACTCTCGATTTCAAATGAAATTTTATATAGGAAAAGAGGTGTTTTTGACAAGGTTTTACTTACATGCTTCAATCAATTTATCATTTTTTGCCCAAAGAAAATAAAAAGCAAAATTTTCAAAAGTGGAAAAGTGATGTTTTGTTCTTCACCTCCTCATCTATTCTCCATTCATACGTAGAGGCATCAGTCCCGGAAAATGCATGACCCTATATCGGCACGAGTCACATCACGCCGTTGTCTTCCCTGGGCTCGCTTAACCCACGAGCCCAAAGGTCCCATTAAATTGGCTTTATGACAAAGATACCGAAGCTGTGTCACAAAACCCCGGCCAGAGGTCTTCAGGGTCAGAGGTCTGTAACGCACTTTCAAGTTCCATCGTCAGACCAGGGTAGGTATTATCGTTGCTTAAAAAGATACGACATATGGGTAATATGGGTATTACGCGGATTCCAGTGAACCTAAATAAAGCGTGTAAAAATAATACATTGTTACCCTAGGTGTGAAAGTAACTTATTTAGCCCCGAGACGGGGTTTGGCACCTGAGCGTAGCGAGGGCGCTAATAGTTCGAGGGACTAAATAACTCCTTGACCCCGAGGTAAACAATGCGCTTATTATTACGAATACAAGGAAACTAAAAATAAAAACATGAACTGACTAAAGAAAATATGAGTAAATTAATTTTATATGAATCAACATTTTTGGCGTGAAATTTATTTTCCTCTACTGCTTTAGCCTTTTCTCTTATGAAATCAGGCGTTAAATCCATGTCGTAATCAGATGAACTCATTGTGTTAATACAAATCTGCTATACGGAAGTATAAACCAAACTCTACAATGAAGATCGGATTCCCGTATTATTTTTTTACAATCTGACACTGACAAATGCACGAAAAATGAGGGACCATAATCCACCGAAGAGAAAAAAAAAGTTGGAACATGGTTCAATACAAATGTGAAAATTAGGTATTAGATCTGTGGTGAAAATTGAACTAGTTTATTTTTATAATTTGAGTGTCTGACAGTTACTGTTGCCAACTGTCACTGTCAGTTGAAAGTGATTCTCCCTAGGGCTGAAATGTATTACTTTCAACCCACTCAGGCAACTCCGTACCTACTCTCCGAGTATGAGTAGTAAAAAGTAAATTTTCCTAAAATACGTGCTACTGAGTAAGTATAATGAGACAATGAAACAAGAGAAAAATATAATAATTAGAATTTATAGAAAAAAAGAACCGACTTCTTTACTATACTTACATTTACAAACTGACACTAAAAAGTAGAAAATATTGTTTAATATTACGACTGAAATACTTTGTATTGAAACGTTCACCAAGTGAAGCTTGGTGAAGTTCTACCTAGCAGTGGGTAGGAGTTTCAAAAGAAAGAGTTTAAGATAGTATAAGTTAAAATTTAATAAAGTAAGAATGAATTTACAGGAGACTGAGGGTCGTGTGAACTCGGAAGGTGATGGCGATAAAAAAACGTGTTGGTCCCTTGTTTTGAGACTTAGCTTGAAGAGCTGGGGCGCCGATCGCCGCGTGGCTCGACGCGGCTCGTGGCACGTAGGATGTCAGCAGGCAGCGCAGCGACGAGAGGCTTCGTGAGCTTTTCAGGCGTGACCGGAGTGCGGTCTGCGCGTAGTAGTTCCCGAAGTTTGTGCGTGGCCGGAGTACGACCGACGTAGTAGTAGGGAAGTAAACGTAGCGTCACGACAGCGTGGCGACTCGTACGTGGTCGGAGAATTGGCGTAGAGGGTAGGAGCCTGAAATGCGTCGAAGAAACTACGCATGAGGATCAGTACTCAAGAGCCGCACGGCCACGTCGTGTGAGACCCCGAAGATAACGGCAGATCGGACTAGGCCCCGCCTCACATGACGTGGTACCGGCGTTAAAACACAGTTTTTGATCGGAAGGATCCAAGATTACAGAATGCTTTAAGAGCTTAGAACACAATTATATTATAATGTAAGTACGGCGCGCGTCCACATCCGCAGATAGTACGGATACGAAACGCACTTGCACTGCGTTTTAGAACACAAGTGGCCTGATGATAATTCAATTGACAAATAACGATTAGCATTATTTGTCGAGACAGATTTCACAATTAACACATCTAAAAGGCATCTCACGTAAACTTACCCGATTGAAGACGGGCTAACTAGTTGATTGTAAGATTTGATTGTAAGGTTAAGTTCTGAGCGACTTTTTCACTGTAGTTAACTGCGCGTATGACCCAGTTTTTATTTCGAGTCCTATATATAGCCTATTCCTTCTAGAAAGAATTCGATATTTATATACCCGAATCTTTTTAAAATGTAGTTTTTTACACAATTTCCTTTGTCTTAGAACAATGTTGTTTTTTGCATAGCGGAATGAAACTGACTGACATTACGTCAATCACCTTCATTCTGTCAACAATGTTTATGTCATAGTAGTGACCTTTTTTATTCGTTAAGTTTGGCTTCTAGCGTATGTGCCATTTGCCATGAATTTGGGAGTAGGTAACGATCATGGAACGTTACATACCCCCTTTTTCAGTTAAGAATTTTTGCTCAAGAAAATTCGCTGACCTCTCTAGCATCCTAGTTATAATTTACACCTTCCCCGTCCAGGGTTGAGTCTAATATGTTAACATTAAGTAGGCTCGAGTGTAAAATTAATTTAATCAGGATGCTATGGTCTGAAGTTCCCAATAAGACTTGTGGCGTACTGTGAAGAGTCCGGTATCGCTGTATAAATGCTTTAGTGGCACCTATACAGACGGCAAGAATACCGGTGGGTTCTCCATTTTGCTGTTAAGAATGTTAGATACAATACTTAAAAGCAGCAAAATAAAAGAAAAGCTAACAAAATAAGGAACTATTTTGCTAGTTAGTACGTCAAAGAGAGTAAGTAGTGGTATTCAAGTTTAGGACCGAGAGATTGTAGTAGGTAGCGATTGTAGTCTAGGTGACTAGTGAAGTTATTAAGGTATCGATAGAGTTAACTATAAGTAAACTTTAATTGTTTAGTTTGCTATAGCTATATTGACGACTGACTTGAATTACCTAGTATACAAAAGATTATTTTAATTAATATTCGTGTTTTGGGCTTTTTTTTATGGAGTTCACGAGTACCGCTCCTAGCAATTTAGAGGCTTTTTTTTAAAGAGTTTGCAATAACCGCTCTTAGTGTGAAGGCTTTCAGTTTTAGAGTACACTAACCGCCCTATTTCTGATATTAATAGACATACATAAATAGATATTATACGATATATGTAAATAAAAATATTTCTAAGTTTTTTTTTTTTTCAAGTCAGGTATTTTTTAATTTTTAGATGTTAATATCAAGTTTTAGATGCAAGATTAATTAGATTTTCTTCAGAGGGAAGCTATAGTGGTAAAATATTTATTTTTAGTATTTAGTAAAGTTGACGGGTTTTTTTTTTGTTTTTATTTTTCATTTTTTTTTTTAATTTTATTGTTTATTTATTTTTTTTGTATGTAGTTAGGATGTATAGTTTGTTATTTTGAAGTCTTTGACATGCCAAGAGCCTATATTTTTACCCTGCATGTCCGTAAGTTCGTATACTAGAGGTGATAATTTTGTTTTAATAGTACATTTAATAAATTTCGGTGCTAGTTTCTTTGAGAACCGTTTGTCCTTGTCACTTTGATAATAAGTTTTTTTCCATATGATGTCACCTGCATTAAATTCAACGTTCTTACGGCGTAGGTTGTAAAGTCTTGAGTTTCTAGAATGTGATTTGATGAGAGAGCTTTGCACTTGATCGAAGATTTTCCTTAAGTTGCCTACATTTTCTGCGTATTCATCTCTAGGTGAGAATATTAATTTGTCAGTAAGATCAGGATCAACGTAATGAGAACCACATGTTACTAATTCCCTACCGAATACCAGGAATGATGGTGTATAGCCTGTAACCTCACTAACCGCTGTATTTAGTGCGAATTGTATTTTTGGTAGGTTTACATCCCAGGCCCGGTGGTCGTCTTCGATAAATGTTGAGACAGCTATCATGATTGTTTTATTGTAGCGTTCTACTGAGTTGACCTGTGGGGTATACTTTGGGGTGTATCGAACATTAGGAACTTTATATTTCGAATATAGTTGCTGTAGTTTTTGACTTATGAATTGTTTTCCGTTATCCATTATGACAGTGGTAGGTACTCCGTGTACTAGAAAGACACGCTCCTCCATTATTCGTGTAATTACTTCTGCCGTTGCTCGGCGTATAGGAAATAACAGACAATACTTTGAGAAGCAACATGTTACTACTAGGATCATGGTGTTTTGCTTGGATGACATCGGAAGGGGACCAATGAGGTCCGTAGATATCATGGAAAAGGGACGGTTGCAGTTTTTAGGACGGCCCATAAAACCTAGAGTACTATGATTTGCATGTTTATGGGAGATACAATCATCGCAGTTGTTTACAAAGTTTGTGATATCTTTTATCATAGCCGGCCAGAAATATTTTTGCATTATTCGTCTGTTGGTTTTGAAAATACCTAAGTGCGCCGCTTTAGGGTCTGAATGGTTTTCTATTATGATGTCCCGCCTAGATTCGCTAGGAACGACCTCTTTCCATTCAAATTCCCGTATTAATGGGTTTAGGTCTTTTATGTATCGATATAATTTGTTGTTTGTTACCTTGTAATTGAGATAAGATGTAGGGGACACCTGACAGCCGTTGTAGATATTGAGATACCAAGGGTCTGATGTTACAGGAATAGCTTGGTCTGTGCTCGAGATAGCAGAAACCGGATATGCACGCGATAAGAAATCTGGTACAATATTATCCTTGCCACGCCTGTGTTTTATTTCAAAATTAAATGCTGAGAGTCGCACACCCCATCTGGCTAGTCTACCAGTTGGGTTATTCAGGTTTAGAAACCACTTGAGAGATGAATGATCAGTATATATTATGAATTTTAGTCCGTTATCTAAGTAACAACGCCAGTGTTCTATAGCTTGTAGAACAGCCAACGCTTCCCTTTCTGTAGTGCTGTAGTTACGCTCTTGGGCAGAGAGTGATTTACTCATATAGGCTATGACCTTCTCCTCTCCAGCGAGGAGTTGTGTGAGTACAGAACCGGTTCCAGTATCCGAAGCGTCAGTATGAATTTGGAACGGCTGTGTATAGTCCGGACAAGACAAGACTGGTGATGAAATTAAGCAGTCCTTGAGTTTTTGAAAGGATATATTGGCTTCTTCCGTCCAAGTAAAGGGAGGTACCTTCTTGCCTTGCGAAGTCAATTTATTAAGAGGTGCTGCTAAGGAGCTGAAGTTTGGTATGAACCTACGGTACCAGGAAGCTGTGCCCAAGAATCTACGAACCTCCTTCTTATTCGTGGGGCATGGATAGTTTACAATAGATTCAACCTTTTCAGGGTCGGCATGTAGACCTTCTGAATCTACAATGTATCCGAGATATTTTAGTTTTTCTCTAAAAAATTTGCTTTTTCCAAAGTTTATGGTAAGACCTGCATTTTTTAGTTTATCGAGGACTTTGGTAAGTAGGGAGATATGCTGTTTATATGAGGGTGCTACGATAATAACGTCATCCACGAAGACGAATACCCTATTCTCGAATTCTGGCCCGTAGAACAATGAGTCAACCAGTCTCTGTTGAGTTGCTGGAGCATTTGTTAATCCGAAAGCCATTCGCTTAAATTGGTAAGTTCCTCGTGTTGGGATGTAGAACGCAGTCTTACAGCGGTCCTCTGGTCTAATCATAATTTGCCAAAAACTTTTGGATAAATCTATACTTGATAGGTATTTAGAGTCCCTTAGGTTATCTAAGATTTCTGTGATGTATGGTAGACTATAAGCATCTTTTTTTGTTACCGCATTAAGTTTCCTACTATCAAGACAGAAACGCATTTCACCGTTCTTTTTAGGGGTCAGTAGTACTGGAGAAGACCATGGGCTCTCACATAGTTCAACAACGTCGTCTGCTAGCATCTCATCTATTTGCTCACTAAGAATTTTTTGTTTTACAGGGGACATTCTATAGTACCTTTGTCGTATAGGAGTAACGTCTCCGGTGTCTATAGCGTGGGTTATTAAAGTTGTTTTACCTAATCCTTTTTCCTCATATGAGATAGCACGAAATTGTGTAATTATAGCATCTGCGGTTATTTTTTGATCAGCGGAAAGATGGTCATATGAACTGAGATGTTTATCGTCAAGCTTAACGTTGGCTAGTTGCATTTCATCTGGGCGTTGTAGTACTATACTCTCAAGATATTTTGGAAACAATCCGAAAAGTTTCCAAAAATCCATGCCTAGTATCAATTCATTCTGTACTTCCGGGACAATATGAACCGCTAAAATGTGACATTGATTTTGAAAAGTAATTGGTAGTTGTATGACGCCTAGGGTTGTCATCTCTTGACCTCCCGCTGCTATAAGTTGTGTGGGCTTAGCATTGTAAGTTTGGTAGTGTAGATCTAGAATTTTTTTGTGCGAGTTATTTCCTAAGATCGAGATGCTAGATCCTGTATCTAGAAGGCCTACTATATCGTGGGTGTTTATTTTAACTGACACATACGGTCGTGCAGTGTTTGGTTTAGTACGGATTGAAGAGACTGTGTAGCAGGAAAAGAATTTTGATACCGTTTTTAACCAGTCGACCCAGTCTGGCTGATTCGTGTGGTTTGTCTTTACACGGGCTCTACAATCCTTTCCTATTAGTTTTTTTGAGTATTATAACTATTGTTGGTGTTGCAATCTGGACATTCCGGAGAGCGGAAGTCCTTCTTGCCGCATTTGAAACAAATGATCTTTCTTGGTTCTTTGCAATAGAGAAGTTCATGAGTGTTTGACCTACACCTAGGACATGCGAATGGGTATCTGTTTTGTACTGATTGTTGAGTGACAGCTGACACCCTATTAAAATTCCTGTAGTTATTAGTATACCTTGTATTTTGTTGTCCTTTATTAAATGTTGAAGTTCGGTTTTGGTAAGTTCCTGAGCTACCTGGTTTAGTGTATGCAAATTCCGGAGCTAAAGTTTGAGATGTGACCTGTGGTGGCTCACGGAATTGAGTTAAGCGAGATTGTATGTTTTCGTAGTTTCTACATAGCGCTTTAAGAGCTTCAATAGTGTCTATGTGCGGTGAAGCCGCTAATGTACTAGCGTAAATCGGTCTAACATTGTGTAACAGTATTTCTAGTTGACTGCTTTCAGTAAGTGGTTCGGTAAGTCTGGAAAACATGCCATGCATTATCGCGATATAAATTGAAATGTTCTCAAGTTCCCCTTGTGTTCGCGAGCGTATCTCGTTAAGTAACCTATAGTCATAGTCACTATGGCTGAAGTCCGCTTTTAGTAATTTAGTTAAGTCATTCCAGGTGGTGATACTGTCCTTTACATTGCGATACCAGTGGAGTGCCTCGTCAGTAAATATCTCGTATGAGAATGATATAATTTTTTCAAAAGTTATTCCGCGAGACTTTACGAATTCTTCAATTTTTTGTATAAAAGCTCTTACGCAAGTTTTTCCGTTATATTTAAGTTTGTAAATTTCTGAATGCAATCCCTTCTCACAAGTCACCGAGACTACTTTTGGCTCTGAAGGAGCATCGCCTTTGTTGGTAGGATTTGATACCTGTACTGTTTCTGAATAGGGTCTTAGTTGGTCAAGGTCTTTTAATTGTGATGCTATATTTACTGAGCATGTTTTGTGAAGTTCTTTATCCGATGCATTTATCCTAGATAGTCTATGTTGAATATGATTTAGTAGAACTTCTGTTCTCTGGTATAGGTTTTTCTCATATTTTGTTTTTAGCGAGGTTAAATTGTTATATGATTTTATAACTGAATCTTTTAGTTCTTTTAGGTCTGTATCCGTGTCTAAATGTGATTCTAATATTGCTTCTGCGGGCAAGTCTTTTGCTAGTTTCATTATTTGTTTCCGTAAGTCTTGCACAGAGTCATCCGAGGAACCACCACGAAGGGCGACCTCATATGCAAGTTCGGCTTTTTGTAAGGACAAATAGTTATATATGGGGTACGCCATTTTATATACCTACGTCAAAAAGAGTTTAGATTTTAGTTTTTAGAGAGATATCCGTCAAAGAGAGTTTTGATCTGGATTTTTAGAGAGATATCAGGTGAGTTTCCGTGAGAGCAAGTTTTACATATACAAGTTAGATGTTCCGAGTGTAGGTTGGGTGGTAAGTTTTGTAAATAAGTTTGAGTTTATAGAACAAGATTTTAAGATAGTGCGAGTATAAAAGTACTGAAGGATTTTAATTCTACTATAATAATAAAAAATTCGAATAAAAAATATTATAGTGCGTTTAAGACGCGGACAGAAGGCGTTACTTCTGTAGGTGTAACCTTTGTCTTCCTTAGTCGCCTCTTACGACATGCATGGAGACTACAGCTGGGTATTCTAACAAATGCTCCCGCACCAGCACAGGGCTGTTTTTACCATACAACCTACAGACGGACACAAGGTTACAGAGAAAGAGCCGTGAATATACCACGCCAGAGAGATCAACACTTTTTTATCCACCTTCCTGCTTAATACCTGGGCGCCACTGAAACGTTCACCAAGTGAAGCTTGGTGAAGTTCTACCTAGCAGTGGGTAGGAGTTTCAAAAGAAAGAGTTTAAGATAGTATAAGTTAAAATTTAATAAAGTAAGAATGAATTTACAGGAGACTGAGGGTCGTGTGAACTCGGAAGGTGATGGCGATAAAAAAACGTGTTGGTCCCTTGTTTTGAGACTTAGCTTGAAGAGCTGGGGCGCCGATCGCCGCGTGGCTCGACGCGGCTCGTGGCACGTAGGATGTCAGCAGGCAGCGCAGCGACGAGAGGCTTCGTGAGCTTTTCAGGCGTGACCGGAGTGCGGTCTGCGCGTAGTAGTTCCCGAAGTTTGTGCGTGGCCGGAGTACGACCGACGTAGTAGTAGGGAAGTAAACGTAGCGTCACGACAGCGTGGCGACTCGTACGTGGTCGGAGAATTGGCGTAGAGGGTAGGAGCCTGAAATGCGTCGAAGAAACTACGCATGAGGATCAGTACTCAAGAGCCGCACGGCCACGTCGTGTGAGACCCCGAAGATAACGGCAGATCGGACTAGGCCCCGCCTCACATGACGTGGTACCGGCGTTAAAACACAGTTTTTGATCGGAAGGATCCAAGATTACAGAATGCTTTAAGAGCTTAGAACACAATTATATTATAATGTAAGTACGGCGCGCGTCCACATCCGCAGATAGTACGGATACGAAACGCACTTGCACTGCGTTTTAGAACACAAGTGGCCTGATGATAATTCAATTGACAAATAACGATTAGCATTATTTGTCGAGACAGATTTCACAATTAACACATCTAAAAGGCATCTCACGTAAACTTACCCGATTGAAGACGGGCTAACTAGTTGATTGTAAGATTTGATTGTAAGGTTAAGTTCTGAGCGACTTTTTCACTGTAGTTAACTGCGCGTATGACCCAGTTTTTATTTCGAGTCCTATATATAGCCTATTCCTTCTAGAAAGAATTCGATATTTATATACCCGAATCTTTTTAAAATGTAGTTTTTTACACAATTTCCTTTGTCTTAGAACAATGTTGTTTTTTGCATAGCGGAATGAAACTGACTGACATTACGTCAATCACCTTCATTCTGTCAACAATGTTTATGTCATAGTAGTGACCTTTTTTATTCGTTAAGTTTGGCTTCTAGCGTATGTGCCATTTGCCATGAATTTGGGAGTAGGTAACGATCATGGAACGTTACAGTATCCATGGTCATGCAAAATTTAACAAAAAACAACAGGGCCCGGTCGCCATGGAGACATTTCTTTGTTTTTTTTAAAGTTCTGTTGTAGGAACCGTTCCTCTATGTTTGCTGTACAGTTGACAGCGTCGCTAGTGGAGAACAAAGTATGAAACTCACCAAGAAATAACTGTAGTTCCAATTTTGCCCACCTTAACAGCTAAGTTGGTGGCACTGTACAATGTTTACATTGTACATTGAATTCGTTACTTATTTTCATGTTTTTTGTAGATTTTCCAATAAGCGCTGAATCAATGTCGATAAAAAAATTATGGGACCACCTATGAGATATGTTGGGATATGGCCTACCAACCAAAAAAAGAATCATCAAAAACAATTCTAAATTGGCGGAGTAATTGCGTAACAAACATACATTAAAAAAAACATACAGTCGAATTGATAACCGCCTCTTTATGGAAGTCGGTTAAAAAGTAGTCATACTTGCCTATTAAAATCACTCACAGCAGTACTGTGCATAACATTCAATTTAAACTGGCATGACAAGTATTCCGACCAACACAAAGAAACACTGTTTTAAACTATCACGGTTGTTCGCTAAACTTAAATAAAAGTTCGCATTCAAAATATGTACAAAATACTATACGCAGTGATACAGTGAGTGTGTTTTGTCGGGACTTACGTTCGAGTTCGAGTTCCAGTGATAACCGTAGCAAAAGACTAAGAAAGAGGGTAGATCGTTATTTCTGCCTAACTTTTTAACTGTTCGACCAACCACTCGCATTCTTCAGTCTTCCCGTGAACATGGTGCATGTAACTGCGCCGAAATATCGGGAGCTTATTCCACAACCTTACCACGGTAAATATCCCGTACTGCCGTCCGATTACTAAAAGACCGTTAAGTGATATGGGCACAGTGTCACATAACGGTCTTTTAGTAATCGAATGGCAGCGTAAATAATCATACAACCCAAAGAAACCACAATATGTCTGATATACCGATGTATTGGTCTCACTTGTCAGAGAGCCGACGTACTCAGTGTGACCTCTTGGAAGCTCAGCCGCCGGGATATTTGACGGCTCAAGATGAACTCTCAGACAGGCTTCACTTTAGGAATTTAGTTTCAAGACACACTTATGTTTTCTTGAAACTGAGTTCCATAGCTTGGTTCAATGAGATAATGTTTCAATTGCAAAATAACTCCGAGAGGATTTTTTTAGCAACTTAGTGACTTATTTGACGTAAATAAGAATGTTCAATCAAGGTTCTGTCACAGTGCCTGGTGACAGATTTTCCTTCTCATTTCCGTTCTACTGTGACTATACTACATCAGTCTTAGCTTTTACAAGTCCACTAATGTACGCAAATATACACGCTATTGCATTTATTATTATAATTGCCCATCGGGCAGGCTAAAGCCTTTAAGGCCATACCGCCTATTCTTCTGTTTTGTATAGTATTGTATAAAACAAGTCATAGTCAGAGTCAAACTAAGTAAGTCACGGTCAAGTCAAACTCATGCTTCTGTAAAATGGTGGGAGGGAACTTTACAAGAGGCTCCTATGGAGTTTTGGAAACAACACGAAAAGACACGTTTCACCTCGTTATATCACTTGCCCACACTCGAGCACGTTATAATTCACCACCTAGAACACATTAACACTCGAAAATACACTAGTTTAGTAAAATAATCCAACGAGCTAACATGTTCTTTTCCACGTTGGCGCCAAAACTCTATTGCATTTATCACGATAGTATGATGTTTGTTAAGTACAATACCCACTTTCCCTCATCGATAATAGTACTGAAAGACGTAACTACGGGTATCTCCAACAAAACGTAAGTAAATGGCAGAGCCGGAGTTCCGACCTCAAAGCGACGATCTCGCTATCCAATTTCTCCGTCTAATGGCGGGTCTTTATATCGTGGAGTTGGGTATTGCGATTGTCTCCGCTTCACAGAAAATATACAAGACTTATAACTTAGGGTTGGTAACGTTCAGTTATTACCCGTGTTACTGGAAACGCCGATCAGTCAATTAGAACTTCAATGCGCTCCGTATCAGAAGGACAATCTAGCAAAATGACTTGTTGTGTTTATCATTAGGTACAGCTATTTTAAAGTATGAGCATTAAGGGTCCTGTATACCCTCTGCAGCTTTCTCTCTCGCACATTTTCACATTATTGAAGATATAAAATCAATGAGTGTGAATTTCCAAAAAGTAACAAAATCATGTCATGGTGTCTATCGTAACATTACAAACAAAGAAATTGTCAATTTGATATATTTTAATTTGACACAGTAAAATGGTAACAAGTGATTTTTATTTCTCGTGTCATTTATTCCGTCAAATTACAAGATATCGAAGCAAACATTTCTTTGTTTGTAATGTTACGATAGACACCATGACATGATTTTGTTACTTTTTGGAAATTTACACTCACTGATTTTATATCTTCAATAATGTGAAAATGAGCGAGCGAGAGAGCTGCAGAGGGTATATAGGACCCTTAAACATTTAGAAAAGCCGTGGTAGCCCATTTGGGAGACCGCTCGACTTGAAAGTGTGAGGTTGCGGGTTCAAACCCCGGGCCGTACCAATGAGCTCTTTGGAGCTCATGTACGGATTTCCATACCACTGGTTTTTCGGTAAAGGAAAACATCGTGAGGAAACCTGCATACGTACGGAGAAGGAATTCAATGGCGTAAGTGAATCCACCAATCAGCACTGGGCCAGCGGGCTACCACGGCTTTGTGGACTGTTAAAAATGATGATGATAATTAGACATTTAAGACGTTTTACTAGTAGGTCGTTTCGCCTTTGCGGTGTTCTACATGTAAATGCGTTTTATAATTCGGATGTTATAAAGGTCTGTAATTTTACTAGATTGTCATTCGAAGCGCTTTAAATGTGGGGGGGACGGGGGGGACGCGTGATGTAAACAGCATAGTCGTTGTGTTACTAAATCGTTCAAAACAAATATCAGAACGAATTTGTGTACAAAATTTCATTATTGCTAAAATGGTATTCTTCAGTCTTTTTTGGAACAGTTTTTTTTTAACAATAAATAATAGGCTTGCGTTTGACCACGATCTTGCCTGGTGTTAAGCGATGGTGTGGTCTACGTTGGAGTACGCTTGCTTAGAAGAAACTAATTCACTCGTTATTTGAAATATGGGCTATCTTCCACCATGGAATAGTAAATATTGTACCTAGCGCTGTAAATATTGAAGTAGGTGATTAAACACTAAAATTATGTTAGGCAGAATTTACGTTCTCTTTCCGATGTGCGATAAAATGAACAGTGCAAATTGCGACTCTCGCGTTTTCGCTGGTTTCTTTAGTAATTTTAATAAGGTAAAAAAACTTTCATTATGTCTTTGAATCAACTTTGTCTGCCGTCTCTATCTGAGCTGTGACCCGATCGTATTCTCGCCAGATGACGACAGTCGCGTAAACAAAACATTTTATTAGCTCCGAGGTTCAACGGGTTGAAACTATTGCTGCTTTCACACGATCTTAGATATACTACTTATTTGAATGATTGCACTAATTGAGCATTATTCTAAATTGACAAAAAAATATTAGGTAAGTGAAAACTAATTTAATTCTAGAGTCATCGCTAACCAACAGCGAGTAGGGAATGAGTTTGCGTTTGAAAGCAAAAAAGAAAACAATGAAATTCAGCGTCTACATACAGTTTTTTTCTTTCTTTTGGAATACATCAGTATTCCCAATGAAATTATAACTAAGATAGATTCTGAATTTTCTATATCTATACTAATATTATAAAGAGGAAAGATTTGATTGTTTGTTTGTTTGTTTGCATTGAATAGGCTCCGAAACTATACTGAGCCGATTTGAAAAATTCTTTCACTGTTGGGATGCTGCACTATCCCCGGTTGACATAGGCTATATATCCCGGCTTCGCCCGTGCGAAGCAGGGGCGGCCTACTAGTATTCTATAAACATGATTTATTGTTTTTATTTTTTAATTTACTATTTTATTAATAGTTTAGCAAACTTATTCCCAACTCTATACCTACCATGACATTTGCATAGTGATGTACTTAACTTATTTTTAACCGGGTTGAAACCGTCGAAAAATGCAAAAGCGCCACTATTGAGACGTATTTGAATCTACGAAGGATTGAACAGAGCAAAGGCGTAAAAATCTTCCAATATAAGATAAGTACTAAAATGTCTACTTGACTCGATAGACAGCGATAAAAATAAATAAATATCTGGGACATTTTTGCACACACTGTCATCTGACCCCAAACTAAGCAAAGCTTGTAATATGGCTGCCAGAAACTGATATACGTACATATATATTTTTAAATACATACTTAAATAGATGTTAACACCCAGACATAGAACAAACACAAATGTTCATCACACAAATGTTTGTCCTAGATGGGAATCGAACCCACGCCCCCAAGCACAGAAGGTAAGTTCACTACCAACTGAGCCACCGGGGCAGTCAACTGCAACTATCAAGCACAAGATTAACCCGCCGGATTCGGTTAGGTTTCCGGCGCTGATAGTTCTTGAGTTTCAGCTTTAATGCCGAGACGGACCCATCGAACACTGATTGTATCCTTTAGATATAAGTTTTTGTCGAATAAATGTATTTTCTTTCTTTCTTTCTAGGTATTGTCGTCTGCGGAAAACTACGGAACTATCTCTTGGCTTTGCGAAGAAATTGGTGCCACCGCGCTGATCTATAACCATGATTCAGAAACCTACCTATGTTTTAGCATATATCTAGTTTTGCGGCGTGTGTTTTTAAATTTTTTTTAAATATTTTTTTTTTAACACTGATAAGTCCGCGTTTGACCACCAACTCGCCTGTTGGTAAGCGACGATGTGGTCGAAGATGAAGCACGCAGACTTAGAAGATACCTATTCACTCTGGCCTTAAAAAGGCCCAGGTTATATCTCTCAGGGAACAGGGAAGCTGGCAGGTTGTTCCAAACTTTGGCCGTACGTTTTTACCTACATATTCAATTTGCAAGTTGAAGTGGCAATGGGCAGGCCACATCGCTCGAAGAACCGATAACCGATGGGGAAGAAAGGTTCTGGAGTGGAGACCACGAACTGGAAGACGCAGCGTAGGTAGGCCTCCCACTAGATGGACCGACGACATAGTGAGAGTCGCTGGCATCCAGTGGATGCAAAAGGCAGACTTTCGTTCAGTGTGGAGCTTATAGGGGGAGGCCTATGTTCAGCGTCTTCTGGCTGATGATGATGATGATATATTCAATTAGGACCATCTTCATCAAAGAGGAGCTTAAAAAATGTAATTGTTTCGAAAACTGAATGTATTTTATCAAAAACAGATAACAGCAAGTGAGACTTTGAACTTCATGGTAGTCAGAATGTTAGTTCGCATATGCCTTAGTGTCATAAGTTTTCTCGCCGCTCAAAGGGCTCTGGCACGACTCAGCGGTTCATAATTATGATATAAATAAATAAATATATTGCACATTGTTGCACACACGGTCACCTGACCCCAAACTAAGCAAAGCTTGTGATATGGCTGCCAGAGACTGATATACATACATATATACTTCTATACTAATAAATAAATAAATATCTGGGACATTTTTGCACACTAATATTATAAAGAGGAAAGATTTGTTTGTTTGTTTGTTTGTTTGTTTGCATTGAATAGGCTCCGAAACTACTGAACCGATTTGAAAAATTCTTTCACTGTTGGGATGCTGTACTATCCCCGTTTGACATAGGCTATATATCCCGGCTTCGCCCGTGCGAAGCAGGGGCGGCCTACTAGTATTATATATTTTAAAATACATACCTACTTAAATAGGTGTAACACCCAGATACAGAACAAACACAAATGTTCATCACATGAATGTTTGCCCTAAGTGGGAATCGAACCCACACCCCCAAGCGCAGAAGGCAGAAGGGAAAAGGGAATAGGAAAGGGAAAAGGGAATATACATACAGATAATTTAAATATAAGGCGACTTGTATCAACGCAACAAAACTTCGCTCGGAATTGATATCTCAATCGCGAACACAAGTATTTTCGTTTATTTCCATGCAAATATTTGAAACAATAAAACGTGGGGCGTTATGAAAACGTACTCTACGCCTGAATGTGATTTGTGTTATTTTCCCGTGGGCTCGTTGTTTTTTATATTTATTTTTTCATTGTTTGAAACTCCCAAGCGTCATCAAGATTATAATCAAAACATGAATATAGAAATCATTAGTGTGGCATTTAACTTCTTAATTAGGGAAACCGAGATCGTTTTCACACAAAAAATAAGACTAAATACTCTGAGTATAGATTGAAAGGCATTTTGCGGTCTTCTTCAAAGTGACGCAGTGATTTTCTCGCTCTGCACCAAAAATGCTGTACCTAATAATTTTTATAGCAAATCTTTTTGACGCGTAAGGGATAAGTGAAGTTCCAACCAAGAAAGGAAGTGAAGGAAGTGGAAGTGAGTTTCCACCTATCCCTACCAGCAGGGATACCTTGGTAGGAATAGGTGTACCAGCGGAGTATAAAGTGGCAGTTTTGGAAATGGACGAGTTAGGAAGTAGACAACTTTGGAAATGTACAAGTTCGGAAGTGGAAAAACTTGACCGGAGGGGATCCTGGGCCTCTTTTCAGATCTGTTCAAATGACGTTTCAACAACTAAAGTGTAGCTAATACAAATACACCCAGGTGAATTAGATGAATAAAGATTATTTTAAGTGAATTTAATGCATCCAGGTGATTCATGTTTACGAATAGTATACATTATGCAGTTAGGTGAATGAACCCAGGTGAATTAAGTAAATCGGACCCGGATATGTCCTAAAACTGCGAGCAGAACCACCGGAAGATGGGCAGCAGCACCCTGTTAGCACACGGTGAACGTACTACGATCCCCAAGCCGCCTGCTAAGCGTGGAGATTATGGAAAAACCCCTCTCTAACAGGGAGGCCTATGTCCAACAATGGACGTTTAATGGCTGCTGCTGATGATGATGAATTAAGTAACGACACCATATCATATAGTTTTGTTATACTAAGTTGTCAATAAAGTGAGATGGTATTAAAATATCATTGTAAGTCCACTGAACAAAAAAAAAGAAATTAAAAACTATTAAATTTAGTGATTTAGCATCCCCAGTCGATCCTGTTACGTAAATTATTTGCATCCAATGGTTGCCTGGAAGAGATCGCTTTTAGCGATAAGGCAGCCACATATGGCACTAGCTCCTAAGTGTTTTCTATGTGTTTGTAATTTTTATTTGTGGTGTACACAATAAAGAGTTTCTATCTGTCTATCTTTTGGAAAAACTCAGAGTCACACAGCGGGCAATGGAGAGAGCTATGCTCGGAATTTCTTTGCGCGATGGAATCCGGAAAGTGGATATTCGCCAAAGATAAGTCACCGACATATCTGTTAAAATTTGCAAGTTGAAGTGGCAATGGGCAGGTCACATCCCTCGAAAAACCGATAACCGATGGGGAAGAAAGTTTCTGGATTGGAAAACACGAACCGGAAGACGCAGCGTAGGTAGGCCTCCCACTAGATGGACCGACGACATAGTGAGAGTCGCTGGCATCCAGTGGAAGCAAAAGGTAGGCTGTCGTTCAGTGTGGAGGTTAAAGGGGGAGGCCTATGTTCAGCAGTGGACGTCTTCTGGCTGATGATGATGATGATGATCTATCTATCTAGCGTAATATTATTATTATTTTAGTTCTCTTCTAATCTAGACACATTGCAAAGAGTCAGACCAAGTCCACGGTCAGCGCAATCGGCTACACCAGCCTTGTGTGTTATACACCACTTTTGACACACAGCTGTGTGATACACCACTTTACTGGGGCATGTGTTTGACTCGACCATGACTTACTTTGTTTGACTCTGACTGTGACTTGTTTGACGCTATTAATACTATGTATACTTGTTTAATATTACGACTAAATGACTTGTATCCATGGTCATGAAAAATTTAACATAAAAAAAGTATTATAGTAAATTAATGCGAAAATACTTTTGTTTCTTTGTTACGCAGCAGCTGAGCTGATGAGCTGAATAGGACCAATCAATGTGATTTTTTTGCATGAATATAGTTCGAGACCTGGCAAGTGGCACAGCATACTCATTGTTCCAGAAAAAAAAGTGATCCTGTGGAATTGTTCTGCATTTGCAGGGTTTACTAAACATCTACTATTAGTAATTTTTTAACTTTCGCTATTCGAACACATGCTTTTCACATGTTTATCGGGACATATCACGTATTATTTTATTTATGTAAAAATGTGTACCTTTCGCTCGACGTTTCGACCATGTTACAATGGCCGTGGTCACGAGCTGACTGAACACTGCGGGTGAGTCCGGCGAGAAGAGCGGGTGTTTTGTTCTCCTACCCTCACTTGATCTTGAAAAATCGCAGGGTTGTCACTACGACACACAACACTGACTGTATCGGTAAATACAGTCAGTGTTAATATACGTTCTTCGAAACTAGTACATAAACCATTACTAATTTTCTACACTATACTATAATAGTATAGTGTAGATGGGTGGGCTGATGTGGCTTCTTTTCATATAGTATATCAATATAATTGTGTATATAGTAATTACAGTTTAGCTATTATTTTTTACATCTCTGTCTTTAGATCTGGATCGTAATCATCTTTCGATTTTATAAGTGAAAACTTTTTATGGCTTCCGTCTACTATCTACCTACTAGAATTAGTTAGTTTCAGCTGTTTGTTTTCCGAATAGTGTAAAATAAAATAATTAAATTAAAAAAATGTCCCATTACCTTCCACTATTAGTCAGAGCAATCATAAAAAGTTTAGATACCTAAACCCTAAGAGCCAAGACGTGCTCGAAGGAATTTATTCGAGGGTCTACTAAAGGCGTTTTCCGTGTTGCAATTCATTTCCAATGTACATAAACACTCTCCTTTTTCCTCCTCACTAATGACGTTGTACATCATATTTCCTGGTGCAGGGTTAAGGCGGTTACACACGACGAAGTTTTGCAGCGATATAAACGTGCGTGCGTGAAACGCTACGCTTCATGACACTTGATAGAAAATGCATTGAATAACGAGACAAGCAAGTCACTCGCCTGATGGTAAGATTTTTTTTCTTCTAAATATAATTAATAGGCTTGCGTTTGACCACCATCACGCCTGATGTTAAGCGATGATGCGGTCTACGTTGGATCAAGCTTGCCTAGAAGAAATAGATTCACTCGTGATTTGAAGATACCCAAGTTGTAACCATCAGGGAACAGCCATTCAGGCAGCGCATTCCACAGACTAGCAGTTCACACAATAATTGTGGAATCAAAACGCTTCGTACGGGTTTTGGGAATATCAACCATAAAGTGGTGACGATATTTCGTGCCCTTTCTGGCAGTCCGATAGAAAAATGGGCAGGAGGGAATTAGATCGTGCAGATCGTGCAGAAGTGGCACGCTTGTAACGAAACAAGCAAGTCACTCCACCTGATGTTTAGCAGCACGCTTGTAACGGGACAAGCAAGTCACTCGCCTGAGTAAGTGAGTGGTAAGCGGCACGCTTGCCCATAACAGTTTTACTACCACTGCCACCCAGAATTAAAACTCCCTGCGCGTTTGTCACCCTGAGATATTAGATGACTCTTTATGTCACTAATTTCACTGGAAACGTAACCCTTCAATCTTAAACACTGTAATGTTTGCGCACTACTGCTTGGCGATTGAAAATTTGTGGTATTTCTCCAGGTGGACTCCGCAAAAGATTCCTACTAAAAGTATACACACGCGCTTGTTAGTCGATGTATATTTTTCTCGTTTTCTTCGATGCAGATTCGCGTAGGCTGGGTAGTTAACGAAGGACCGTCATAAAAACTGGATTGTTTTATCGCAGTTCCATCAATACTGTTTCACTAGAGCGGCCGCTGTCGCAGGAATAAATAAGCAGCGGATATACGTATCGCTACTGCAACGAGACTGATTGATGTATCCCTGCAGAAGCGCTACAAAAACTCGCCGCGTAGCCACCGTGTGTTACCCGCTCTATCGCCCACTCCCCTAATAGAAACTGTAGGCTTCATTATAGAGGAATACTTTTCCCTGGGCGAAAATGTTTAGGTAAAAATATTTCCCTGGACGAAAATATCATTTCTATTTTTGCGGACCGAACTCGTTTGAGCAGAAATTAGATAATGACATCTGATTATTTCGGGCTTTGAGGTAATATTATGCAAACGAAAGCAGTCCAGTGAGCATTTTTTGTAACGAGGAGGGGGGGGGGGGGAACTTTTTTTACTATACCAAGCTGCATTGGAGTGCAGCTGGGTCATTTGAGAGATTGCGCCCATTCAAGGTCCATCGCCGATGCAAGGTAAGCGGAGCGTTAATCGTCTAGCTGCAAGAGGGGTCGACAATACTGTCACTATCGCAGGTCGAAGCTGACCGAGGAAGATATAGGATATAAGACCGGCCAAGCGCAAGCCTATCTACTACAAAAAAAAAAAAACATAGCAAGAAATAATTGTGAGTTAGAGTTGTGTAATCATAACATGTATGTTTTATAACAGAAAAAAAAAAAAAAAAACAGCAGTTTGAATAAGAAAGGTTGCGGTCGATGATGATGTTGATAGTGATGATGAAAAGTCTCTCGGTGGACAGACAAATACGGAACCAGAAGCTCTATAGATACGCACCAGTCTGTACTAGTCTTATAACCTTAGTATCACTTAATACCACCAAAACATTCATCATCATCATCATCATCAGCCAGAAGACGTCCACTGCTGAACATAGGCCTCCCCCTTTAACCTCCACACTGAACGACAGCCTGCCTTTTGAATCCACTGGATGCCCGCGACTCTCACAATGTCGTCGGTCCATCTAGTGGGAGGCCTCCCTACGCTGCGTCTTCCGGTTCGTGGTCTCCACTCCAGAACCTTTCTTCCCCATCGGTTATCGGTTCTTCGAGCGATGGTCCTTAACTGTTGGCCTTTTGGAAAAACTCAGAGTCACACAGCGGGCAATGGAGAGAGCTATGCTCGGAGTTTCTTTGCGCGATAAAATCCAAAACGTGGATATTCGCCAGAGAACCAGAGTCACCGACATAGCTGTTAAAATTTGCAAGTTGAAGTGGCAATGGGCAGGCCACATCGCTCGAAGAACCAAAACATTGTATTACTACTATTTGCTGCTATTTTCTCTAGTCAAAATAACATTGATTATTAAATTTTAATTCGACAAGGCAACAAACGGAATTTAAATTGAACAAAATGATGGTAACCGCTTAGAAGCGCCCAGACAATTTCAACAGACAATTTAAATAAATTCTTAGGTTGCATTTCCACGAGCATTTGGCTATCTATAATATTATGTATGTTTATATTATATTTTATCTATGTATGTAAAAATGAATCCCTATTTACCCTGATTACGCCATAGCTTCAGAACGTCTTTGCCGATTTCATTCATAATTTTTTTAAAGTTTTCTAATACTTTGTAGAAAGTTCTTACGGAGAGAAAAATTAAGAAAATTGCACAGAAAATTGGAAAATGTTAGAAACCTAACTACGATTTTAACTTCACGCGTTTGACAGTTCTAAGACAGGACAAAGTCTGTTGGGTCAAATAGTTAGCTAAAAAATCATCAATACTAAAAAATATTAAAATAAAATAAAATTATGTTTTTCTATTGTATGTCTTAAGTGCACGTTGTGGTAATTGATAAGAAAATTGCTCTAGTTTTTGGCATTGATGATAGTTTAGTTAAGTACGTCAGAGTAGACCTTCCCAGAACTCTATAACCGGGGTTGGACACTAAATAATTAAAAAAAGGTTTATAAAGTGCGTTGACTAGGCAATTATCATTTAAAATGTAGACATTTTATCATTTAAGATCGCTTTACCGTTAAATTCATTGTACAGTACAACATGAATAGCCAGCGGTGAGCACGCCAGTACAATGGTTCACAATAACTTTATGTTTGACCGCACTTCACCTGATGTTAAGCGATGATGCGGTCTACATAAAGATTGAAGAGTTGAAAGTAATTATGTCGCAAAGCATCAACTTACGGTATGTATATTCCACACAGCTTTACTATAGTAAACGCATTACCATCTAAGTCGTCAGGTCATAAATCATTTTCTGTCTATCTCGCTCGCACCCACATGTCATATTCTGTCTATCTCGCTCGCACTTACAGGTCTTATGGTATGACGTTTATGGCCCTACGACTCAGTTGGTAACGCGGTGATTATAGAAAGGAACCTCTCAAACCAGGCATGGTATGTAACTACCGCAGATTAGACTAACAAGGGTGATATGGTAAGGGGGTTGTGGTGGGTGTGAACGCATGTGGCCTAACTTGATGCCTTTTAGCCAAACTCGTCGAGCAGACAACCGGCGCTGTTTTTTTTTGTACGTATTCTATTAGTTAGTTCATTGGTGTCGCTATGAGATTCTTAGTGTGTGTAAAAGAAAAATAAGTGAGCGGTACTCACTGATTTTGCGCTAACGGGTTTTAATGCCGAACGAATCCGACTTTCCGGCTGTTTTAATCATTTTTAAAGGTCAGTAATCTTTTTTTTTATAAATAAAAGGCTTGCGCTAGACCGCCAACTAAAAAAAATTAAAAAAATTAATATTCGATTTTTGAAAGTCAGTCATCTAGAAAAAAATATGAAAAATTTAAATATTCGAACACTGGCTATAATGTACCCGGGCATATCTCCCTTGTTTATCTGATCTGGGGTATGTGCCAACCACATCACGTTCTAGTCAAACCACAAAAAAGATTGCTCGTGTGAATGGCGTCTTATTGCTGACGCACCTAATTTATTTCGAAGTGACGTTTGAGAAGAGTTGCGGTTGAGGTTTGGTCTCGTTTCAATTTTTAATCTTGGGACAATTTTGCACAACGTTAAGTGAATTTTAATTAAAATTTAGGGAATTTCAATTAGACTTTTGATGTGATTTTTAAGGGGCCAGATTTTTAAACTTCGGTATTTTTTGTGTCCTTTATTTACTGGGTCGCTTGCTTGTTATGTTAAACAATAAAGCTAGCTAAATTTTCATAGTTTTCAGGTTGCCTTAAGGTCTATAACAAAGCCTTATAATTGATGGTCTGGAAAAAAAACATGAGAGCCAGACCAGTAAATTAGTTGGTCGTTTTAAATGTATTATTTTCCTGAGTTTTAATTCTATAACCGTAAATAAAACAAACTTTGTGATTAGAGCCAGACCTACTAATGTATAATTTTTTTGAGTTTTAATTCTATAACCGTGAATGAAGCAAACTTTGTGATTAGTGCCAAATCTACAAATGTATTATTTTTTGAGTTTTAATTCTATAACCGTGAATGAAGCAAACTTTGTGATTAGTGCCAAATCTACAAATGTATTATTTTTTGAGTTTTAATTCTATAACCGTGAATGAAACAAACTTTGTGATTACAGCCAGACCTACTAATGTATTATTTTCCTGAGTTTTAATTCGAAAACTGTGAACATTATGATACACATTTAAACTAATGTCAGACCTATGAAATATATTTTACTTTAAATTAAATTAAACATGTAACTATGTTTAACTTAAACTTACATGATTATTTACCGTGGTAAGGTTGAACAACCAACCACAACACAACAACCAACCAACAAGTGTTTAGTGAACAACCATGATAGTTTAAAACAGTGTTATAATTAACTTATTTTATTTTTATGTTACCGAGTGACAAGCTTGTCAATCGCCTGATGGTAGATCACGCTTGTCCATATCAGTTCGTTGCTTGTTCCTTGCACAAAAAACATGGTTCCATTTATTTGTTCTTATAGTTATAAAGTTGCAGTCGGCCTCGAGCCTGGCAGGTTTATCACATCTACAATCCCGTATCAATGAAGTTCGAAGTTTTTGCAGATTTCCCCCGGGACAGTGTGGGTTGCCATGAATTTATGTATCTTTTATGACAAAAAAGATCGAGCGTGTAATAAAATTATTCATTTACATAAGAATACGTGAAAATTGTGAGAATTTTATTTGAAAATGACAAGTGTCTGCGTTTGGGATATGATATTCTAAAAGCTTTTATATACTACTAGCGGTTCGCCCCAGCTTCGCACGGGTATAGATTATAGCCTATGTCACCCGGGGATAGTGTAGCTTCCCGTCAGTGAAAGAATTTTTCAAATCGGTTCAGCAGTTTCGGAGCCTATTCAATGCAAACAAACAAACAAACAAACAATCAAATCTTTCCTCTTTATAATATTAGTATAGATGTACTCGTATGTCAAAGATATGTTTACATTTGCTTTCATCTGCAACTTACAATAGCTATTTTTTTCGTTTAAATGCTTGAATAATTTCAGATACCTATGTTTAGGTGCTTGAATGGCACTGAATCGTTAGTTTTCGATCGCTCACCTTGCACATGATTTCTTTCATCATCATCATCAATACAGCCATAGGACGTCCATTTTTGGACATATGCCTCCCACATTGATCTCCAAAAAGGCCAGTTGGAAGCGGCCCGCATGCAGCGTTTCCCTGCGGTCTCTTTTAGGTCGTCTGTCCATCTTGTGGGTGGACGTCCTACGCTGCGCTTACCGGTTCGTGGTCTCCATTCGAGAACCTTTCGGCCCCATCGGCCATCTGTTCTGCGTGCTATGTGCCCTGCACACTGCCTCTTCAATTTGCTAATCCGGCAACGCTAATGATTTCCTTAATTTAAATCAAAATCTGACAAAAGAAACCATAAAATAATTCTCGTAGCTTCGTTGAAGTATAACACGATCAAATTTCAGCACTATAACTTACACGTACCTTACTTAGGTACTTTACTTGTTTTATCAGTAACTTACAAACTTTTCGAGTTTCTTTTGGCCTGACCTTTTCCAAAGAAAACATACTATCACAGGAACTTTATGTACAAATTTATTATCTAAAAAAGTCTCTGTTTATTATTTTGAATTTGTGAAATGTAAGTCTGTAAAAAACAACTTTAGTGTACCTACTTTAGCAAACTGACAAAATTGGAATATTTTTGTCCAAACTTTTTGTTATATCATCGAAATACTATTAGGACAGAATGAAATAAACGCGCAATGCTTTTACTCTACAACTACATTTGGAGACATATTTTGCTAATTTTCTTTAATATAATCTAATTTTTATCGGATACATTTCGGAGAGTGTGCATCGGATCTGCACGATCTAATTCCTTCCTGCCCTTTTTTCTATCGGACTGCCAGAGCGGGCACAAAAAATCGACACCGCTTCATGGTTGATATTCCGAAAACCCGTATGAAGCGCTTTGATTCCACATTTATTATGCGAACTGCTAGTCTGTGGAATTCGCTGCCTGAATGGGTGTTCCCCGATGGTTACAATCTGGGTGTCTTCAAATCACGAGTGAATCGGTTCCTTCTAGGCAAGCGTGCTCCAACGTAGACCGCATCATCGCTTAACATCAGGCGTGATGGTGGTCAAACGCAAGCCTATTATTTATAAAAAAACATATAAAAGTGAAATACCTTACTTGTCACTCACTCACTTGTGACCCACGAAGCTGATATTTGGCCAGTAGATTCCTCATGGGTTGTAGAGAAGAAATATTTAGAAAGAGCCAAATGAAGGGAAACAATTAGGGTGTCGCGGCTCGAAATCGTCGCTTCAACAACAATACTTATTTACGACTACCGACAATAACTACCCTCCACTAATCAGTTAATATTGTATAAAATTTAATACGTCATTCAGACTTCAAAGGATCGTATTCGACACGACACACCTCTGTGCAAACAATATATTAATTCAAGAAATACAGCAGTATAAACCATCATCTCGGGTTTTCTTTCAATCACGAAGACTCGCAGTGTCTCGGCGAAGACATAAGTTTTTTTTGGCGACCTCAACATCACGTTTTTCACGGACTTCGTCGACGTGCCATGTTGCATCAAGACAACGGCGTTGCAACCGAAGAATCCACGTGAAATAAACCAATCCTGTAACCTGAAGCAAAAAAGGACACAACAACAAGCACCGGCAGTATCTGGCAGCGAAGCAACATCGATAAGACTTCGCACAGATCACGGAAAATCACACACAAAAGATAAGTGTCCTTCCTTTGTCCTTCTGTCAAACCCAACCTAACATCAAAATCACTTGTTATTGCCTTTACAGAGTGTTTAAATCATCAGATCATTTCACAAAGGCGATATACATTAATTTCACAAGATATTTTGTACATCAAAGTGCAAAATTAACAATTTAACTATAAAACCGCGCAGAGGTTATGCAAATCCAAGGTTCATGTTCATAAAATTGTAACAAACAATCATAAAATAGCTCAATTGTCAATAATACATAACTATTCAAGTAAGTATATAGTTATTGTGTGATTAGAAAGTCATTTCATCCCAAAATCAATCAATTTTTAACAAACATTTTGCTTGACCTACTTACAGTGACAGTGAGTGACCTACCTACTTATTATCAAAATCACCGCATATTTTCTATAACGATCAAAACAATAGCAAGTAAATCCTTGACATAGTCCTAATAATCAACATAAACAGTGTTTTTTCTCGCTATTCACCCGATTTGCCGACTATTTCAGATATAACCGGGGCGCCCCGGTCACAATACAAGTTCGAGCGATCAGCTGGTCGCGCTCACCTGGCGGGCGTCTCCGGAACCCAGATTCCTGCAGGATCTTCTTATCACGGCGGGGAGAGTGAGACCTTACCGTATTGCAGCTAAGTCAAAACGATTTTCACATTTAAAATCAATATTCAAAGAGAATTATAGCAAAATAAGTTTCACTTACGAAGTTTACATTTAGCCATTGTTTGTTTACACTCTTATCACAAGTTCATTGAACTTAAAACAAAAGGTACAGTTCATTACATAATTACGTGCCAATTTTATCATTTATAATCATGGCTACTGAATCATCAAAATCTAGTACTAAACTAAAAGATTTAAATACAAAACGCAGTTCAATTAAAGGCCAAATTACAAAGTTTAAAAATTATCTTGCATTATTAGAATCAGCTGAGATAAATAGCTTAGAATTAGCCGAACTTAACCTTAAATTAAACAAATTTGAGTCATTAGCCAGTAACTTTGATATTCTACAAACAGAAATTGAGGTTTTAAATTGTACTTCTTTGGATTCTGAGATAGATGAGAGGGAAAGCATTGAACAAGACATTATTACATGCACTGCAAGAGCCAAAGTTATGGTCGAAGATGCAAACATTCAAATAGCAACCCGCCGCAAGTCTGAGGTGGGAGAAACTCCTTGCCATCACTCTCACTATCATGATCAGAATTCAAGGTTCAAATTACCGAAAATTGAAATAGCGAAATTTGACGGATCTTATTTCCGCTGGGCTCAATTCCGAGATGCATTTCTAGCTCTCGTCGATGACAACGCTAATATAACCAATATTCACAAGTTTCATTATCTTATCAGCTATCTCGAGGGGGATGCTGCTCGTGTTATATGCAATCTCGAAGTGTCATCATTAAATTACGCGCACGCCTGGTCACTGCTCTGCTCAAGGTACGATAACAAACGAGTTCTTATCAGTCAGCATCTAAATGCTATTTTTAACATGCAATCGATCACTCGCGAGTCGGAACGTTCCTTACGATTTCTCGTTGACCACGTAATGAAGAACTTACGTGCATTGTCTAGTTTAGGTCAGCCCACAGACAAGTGGGACACGCTACTCATTTACATATTATCGTCCAAACTAGACAGCAACACTCTAATGAAATGGGAAGAACTTCGTAACACTTTCGACGATGTTCCAACCCTAGATCAGTTCAACAACTTCTTGACTGATCGCGCTGATGTTCTCGAAGCAATAAGCCGTAGTAAGCATGACAAATCAAACACAATTACTACTACTTCGCGACCTAATCAGAGTTTTTATAAACCAAACACAAACACACACAATAATCAGAATGTTTATAATAAACAAGACAGAAATCAGTATGTAAAAACATTTACAAGTACAAGTCTATCACGAAACAAACTGTCGTGCATCATTTGCAAAGATGCACACCGCATTTATTACTGTAATACATTTAAGAATAAAAACATTAATGAGAAGTTAGCTGACATTAAAAAATACAATTTATGCAGCAACTGTTTAAGGCAAGGTCATCAAACTTCAGATTGTCGTTCAGGAACTTGCAGAATTTGCAACTTGAGACACGCCACAATCATTCATCCAGGTGTTGTGGCTCCAATGCCCTTCACTACTACGGAGTCATTTATAAACTTTTCCAAGCAGGGTCCTAGCGAAGTCATTCTGTCGACAGCAGTCATAGAAGTATCCAATCCGGTGACTCATGCGACGGAGACAGTGCGCGCTCTCTTGGATTGTGGCAGCCAATCCTCGTTCATATCTGAAAACCTGCAACAGAAATTACAGTTAAGTACACAATCAATAGATGCAATAAAGGTTATCGGAATAGGCAACAACTCATGCAACAATGTAGACCAAAGTTCTACTATACAAATACATTCAAAACATCATCCATACAAAGCTACCTTATCTTGCCTAGTACTCGAGGAGCTAACAGGTCAACTACCGAAGGTTCCCATCAACATAAAAAACTTAAAGTTACCAAGCAACATAAAGTTAGCTGATCCTAACTTCAACATACCAGCAAGAATCGACGTCCTGCTTGGAGCGGACGTATTTTGGGACGTTCTACGTCCCGAAACACAATCATTAGGGCCTAGAAATCCTAAGCTTATCAACTCTAAGCTAGGCTGGCTAGTAGCTGGTCCCATCCATGCAAGCTCTGCAAAATACATACAATGCAACCATTCATTCAACAATTCATACAATCAAGCACACGATGAAGTAAACAATCATACAAACAATCACGTTCATGCAAGCAAACGTGTAAGCAAACATGCAACCACACATACAAACAATCATACAGCGAACTATATACGCAATCATACAGAAAATACATTCAATTATTCACACAATCAATCAAGCGATCAATCGTACAACCAGTCGAGTGATCCAACACGAAATCAATCAAGCGATCAATCGTACAACCAGTCGAGTGATCCAACACGTAATCAATCAAGCGATCAATCGTACAACCAGTCGAGTGATCCAACACATAATCAATCAAGCGATCAATCGTTCAACCAATCGAGCGATCTAATACACAATCAGTCTAGTGATAAATCGTACCACCAGTCAAACGATGAATCACACAACCAGTCATACAATCAATCGCATAACCATTCAATTGATCAGTCTCTCGATAAATCATACAAAATACAAGCAAACATTGACAAGATTCTAACGAAATTTTGGGAAATTGAAGAAATCCCACAAAAATCAATTCTAAGCAGTGAAGAAAAACTGTGCGAAGAACATTTCGTCAACAACACTACTAGGTTAAGCACAGGTAGATTTTGCGTTAAGCTTCCATTGAAGCACAGCCCTGATACTTTAGGCAATTCATACAATATGGCAAAAAAACGCCTACTCAATCTAGAAAAACGATTTCGTTGTAATCCTGATTTAAAATCACAATATACAGAATTCATTCGCGAATATGCCGAACTAGGCCATTTATCTGTATCTCCAGATCCTCATCCTGTTCCAGGATATTTTTTGTGTCATCACGCCGTGTTCCGCGAAGACAGTGAATCAACCAAAATCAGAGTTGTCTTCGACGGTTCAGCACCTACTTCCTCCGGAATTTCACTCAACGACATTCTTATGGTAGGCCCGAATGTCCAAGACTCTCTTTTTTCCATCTTGATTAGATCAAGGCAGTACAAATTTTTACTTTGCGCAGATATTGAAAAGGCATACAGACAATCGCAAGTACATCCTGATGACAGGAATTTACAGCTGATCTTGTGGAGAGAAGATGAGTCACTCCCTATACAAACCTTATGCTTAGATGTCCTCACTTATGGTACAGCAAGCGCGGCATATTTGAGCACTAGGTGTTTGTGGCAAGTTGGAGAGGAATGTAGAGACAGTCAAATCAAATTAATCATTCAAAGCGACTTCTATGTCGATGACCTGATCACAGGCGCAAACAGTGAGGAAGAATTACGTCATATACAAAAGTCAGTATCTGAAGCATTACACTCAGCATGTCTTCCACTGCGTAAATACAAAAGCAACTCACCGAATCTTGTCGAAAACATTGAACACAGATCAACAAAAGATAAGCTAATTATAAGCGAATCCTCGAGTACTCTCGGATTGGGGTGGAGCCCTACCGAAGATTACTTACACTTTCCATTCAAACCTATACACAGTCAAATTGAGCATGTTACTAAACGAACGATAATGTCCAACGCATTCAGGATTTATGATCCTCTGGGATTATTAAGTGCGTGCATTATTCAACCAAAGATGATTCTTCAGAAATTATGGCTCCTGAAGATTGACTGGAATACACCCGTTCCCCAAGACATCATAAAATCTTGGGACGAATTTGCTAGCAACACGCATCATCTTTCTAATCTAAAGATACCTAGAAACGTTATCTGCGACAATCCAACGACTATAGAAATCCATTCATTCAGCGATGCAGCACAAGGCGCCTATGGGGCCTGTGTGTATCTGAAATCAACAAATAACAAAAATGAAGTTACCATTAACTTATTGTGTGCCAAATCTAAAGTTTCACCACTGAAACCCACGACAATTCCTAGGTTGGAGTTGTGCGCCGCTCTACTCTCAGCCAGGTTGACTAAATGTGTACTCGAATCAATCAAATACAAACCTGCACGTGTAGTCTATTGGTGTGACTCCAGCGTGGTTCTCGCGTGGATACGCAGCCCACCTAGAAATTTAAAGACATTCGTTGCTAATCGTGTTGGTGAAATCGTAGATATTACAAATTCATTAGAATGGCGGTATACTTCCACAAATCAAAACCCAGCTGATCTGATCTCTAGAGGCATCAATCCTAGTCAGCTGCAAGGTTCAGATCTCTGGTGGCATGGTCCAGCTTTTCTCGCCAAAGATGAAAGTGAATGGCCATATCTCAAACTAAATAAAAATCAAAATGACTTACCTGAAGTGAAGATCATTCAATCCAATCCAGCCGTCATCGCAGAACCTGTAATAAAATACGAAAATTATTCAAGTTTTATTAAACTACAAAGATCATTTGCATATGTAAAGAGATTCATATTCAATCTAAAGCATCCATCTAACAAGCAATTTGGTATTTTGACTGCCAATGAGCTGCAAGACTCATTCAATCAGCTTTGTGTCATGGCTCAACTAGAAGCGTTTCCTAACGAACACAAAATGTTAAAACAAAACTCACCTTTAAATGCAAAATCCAAGCTATTGTCATTGTCACCTTTTCTAGACAACAATTTAATACGAGTAGGTGGCAGGATAGATGCTTCCAACTGCTCATACACGAGAAAGCATCCCATAGTTCTTAACTCATCACATCACTTCACAAAAATTTATTTTGTTCGCGAACACATCCGACAAATGCACGCTGGCCCTCAACTGTTATTAGCCACTGTTAGGGAAACCATTTGGCCCATAAACGGGCGACGCCTAGCTCGCAACACAGTACACAACTGCGTAAAGTGCAGACGCTTTCAAGGCAAAACACTATGTCCGAAGATGGGAAACCTACCAGCTCACCGTATCACGCCAGATTTTCCTAATCTATCGGTTGGTATAGACTTTGCGGGTCCCTTTTACATAATAAATCGTAAAGGACGTGGCGCTAGGTTAATTAAATGCTACTTATGTATATTTGTAGATACCCGTTATAAATGTGTACATTTAGAGGCAGTGAGCAGTTTGTCCATGCAAGACTTCGTAATGACACTTCGAAGATTCATTTCGCGTCGCGGTAAACCAGCGGAGATAATCTCTGACAACGGTCGAAACTTCACCGCGGCGGCCAAGGAATTAAGGTCCTTTTTAAGGGCAAATCATGATTCTCTTTCTGACTTTGCTGCACAGGAAGGGATCAGATTCTCAAACATCCCAGTTTTTTCACCTCATTTTGGAGGCCTGTGGGAATCTGGGGTTAAATCCGCTAAACATCACATAACTAGAGCCATTGGCGACAGCCATTTAACCTTTGAGGAAATTCAAACTTTATTCACACAAGTAGAAGCAATACTTAACAGCCGTCCCTTGTGTCCCATGTCTTCCAATCCTTCCGACCTTCTTCCCCTCACTCCAGGACATTTTCTTATCGGAAGGCCGTTGACTACGTTCCCATCTCCTGCACTACAAGATGTCGATCCGAACAAGCTACAACGGTATCAAAGACTGGAACAAATACGCCAACACTTTTGGCTCCGCTGGCAGAAGGAGTACATATCAGAACTCCAGCAAAGACAAAAATGGACCAAGGAGACTGCAAACCTAGACGTGGGTGATCTAGTCCTAATTAAAGAAGACAATCTGGCACCTCTATGTTGGAGACTTGGGAGAGTTACGAAGCTATACACGGGACCTGACAA